>BSBK01005491.1:1037500-1755000 GCA_027943335.1 Chamaecyparis obtusa
ACTCAAGAATGAAGTGTCATCACACAACACATGGTAGCATGTGCCTCTTCAAGAAATCCTTCTCTCATTAAGGAGGCTCTAATATGTCATCTCAACATCTGCATTTTGGACATAGCTATGCTAGCTCAATATCCTCAGATGGTCATGGCTATACTATCTCAATTTCATTTTATGTCCATGGTAATCATGTTATATGTTTTTCCCATTTACTTAATAAAGTTATTTTTGAACAAGTTGAATAACTGTGAGGGGAGTGAATCATTTATTCACAAGAACTTCCTAAAACCTTTGTTGTGTTGGTAAACCCAAAAACCATACAAATGATAATTACTGCTATATCTATATTAACTTCTATTTTATCAATAAGCACATTAAGAAATTATAATAGATCTAAACATGAAAGCACAAAACCACCAACATAAAGAACACTAGAATTTAATGGAAACCCAAACTGATAAAAACCATGGAGAAGCTAATTCTCATGAAATTAAACACCAGTTAAGGTGAGTTTTACAAGGGCTCACTACTGGTTTTCTCACTATAGATTTCTCACTATTGGTCGAGCTAACTACCTTGAAATATGAATATTGTTGACTACCAATACAAATTTTACTAACAGTAGGTGAACTCTTAGAATTACATATAACTATGCATGAAATAGTTGCAATTGCTAGCACACAAATCACCAACAACCAAGATCAAACATAGATAATTCTCATGAAATTAAACACCAGTTAAGGTGAGTTTTACAAGGGCTCACTACTGGTTTTCTCACTATAGATTTCTCACTGTTGGTCGAGCTAACTACCTTGAAATATGAATATTGTTGACTACCAATACAAATTTTACTAACAGTAGGTGAACTCTTAGAATTACATATAACTATGCATGAAATAGTTGCAATTGCTAGCACACAAATCACCAACAACCAAGATCAAACATAGATAATTCTCATGAAATTAAACACCAGTTAAGGTGAGTTTTACAAGGGCTCACTACTGGTTTTCTCACTATAGATTTCTCACTATTGGTCGAGCTAACTACCTTGAAATATGAATATTGTTGACTACCAATACAAATTTTACTAATAGTAGGTGAACTCTTAGAATTACATATAACTATGTATGAAATAGTTGCAATTGCTAGCACACAAATCACCAACAACCAAGATCAAACATAGATCCTCTGCTAGCATACACCAATCTTCTACAACTCAGTATATAAAGCTTATCTTTGTAATACTCAGCTTCAACCACTCTTTTGTCCAATATACTAAAATGGACTCCCACTATATCACCTTCAAATCTTTGTTACATATGCTCGCACTGTATTTCTCTTACATCATTTCACACCATTCCACATGTATTATATAGAAATAGGTTTTTCTTTATTTATACAAGTATTTGAACATACATATATCAGCCACACCAAATGTCTGTTGGCCATAATTAAAAAATATAATGCAATTGTATTAAATTCATTACCAAAAATTCTAAATCTAGGACCTACTTATGAAAAATTTACAACAGACTACCATGGGACCCAAATATAGGTTGCACTTATGATGTATACAATGCATACTACATTTACCAAAACTATCAGAACACCACAACCATGTCCATGACTTGATTAGAAAAATATTTGAACCCACAAATGGCTAAAACTTGATAGAACATGTCCAGAATACAATACCAAAAACCAACTGATGAACTACAAGAAATTTCAAATATAAGGAACACCTGGAAGAATAGTATAAGCATAGAAATCAATAGTAACTGGAAAAAAAACCATGCACCACTGACTACTGAAAGAATACAAGTGTTCCAAAATATGTAAACCATGAGTAGAACCAAGTACACCTACCATAGAGCACCATAATTGTGTGTACATAACCTATCCTATGTATCGCTGAAACTTATGACACTTTACTGATAGCCAAGAGATACACAAACAAAACTACCAACAACCAAACAATACTAACAAGATGTTGGTATGAAGGTTTTGACATCAATGACAACATTGGCAACAACATATCAATATGTCTAACAATCTCTCCCTTTGGCATTGATGGAAAAACACAAATTTCAAAAGCAAAAAGAACTCTAATTTTCATAGCCAAAAACTCCCCTTGAGTAAATATTGCAACATTTCATTTTTGTTTTTTTCTTTCTCTCCCCCTTATTGCCAAAATGGAAAAGTGCCAAAAACAAAATAAAGAAAGTTAAATAAGTACAAAAGTTTTTATAGAAAAGACTTTCTTATACCTTTCCTTCAAAACTTGAAGCTTGTTCTTCCACTCAGTAATAGCAGACCCCAACCGGGCACAAAAAATATCACACTCAACCATTTTTCCAAAAGATCTACTCTAGTCTAAAAACTAAAACCACTTCTCATAACCTTCTTCATTAGCAACAATGACAGTAATATGCTCCAAATGAGCCTATACCATGTCCTTCACTAACCAACATTTCTCTATCAAGTCTTCCTTTTGTTTCTGTAATAGTAACAACTCTTCCTAAACCTCACCAACTCTAATTATTTGGCTCCCTTATTTTTCCTTGAAGACATCATATGTCTTTCAAAGCTCATTCAATTTCTTCTCAATAACTTCACTTTTTCCTCTAAAATTGTCTACAACAGTAGGCCACCAAAGATAGTACTTGTATATATCTATGATTTTCTTCACATAATCCTTTGTTTCACTGATAACTCTAGTAATTTTATGCTTTAAATTTGTATACTTTTATATATACCTCTTCACTGCACTAAAATCTACACCATACTATAATAAATTGTTTTCAATGTCTCTGACTAATTCAACTAGTAACATATCAAAAAAACTAGATGTTGTGATCATTTTACTGATCACGTGATCAATCAACATTTCCATCACCAAATCCTTGTTCACAAATTAACAATCTATCCATATTCCATCAATTTTGTCAAAGTCACCATCTTCTTATAATGTTTGGACCATATCAAAATCCACAGAGTCAGATTATATCAAAGAAACCACATATTTCTCCACCTCTTCCTCTTTTTCTTCTTCTATATTCTCTTCCTTATCTTCCTCATCTTCATCTTCCAAAATGGTAACAATTTCCTTTCCTTTAGCAATTCTTTTCCTCTTATTAGGTTCGAAGAGGAACCACCGATAGCTGCTTCCAATCTTTTCTACCCCAAGGAGGAACCCTCCACACCATGACTTACCAGTACATCACCAGTAAATGTCAAAACTATACCAACACTCTCATGTAAAGATAAGAAATATGACTTATAGGCATTTTCTATGTTTTCGAGCACATTAAAATATTTGCAAATTTTCTTACTGGTGAGGATTTTAGTCTTCCACTCAGCATTATCCTTACCAGGTAATGACCTTAAGAAATAGAAAGCTAAGCACATGACTAATGACCCAAATCTAAAACCATATCCACCTTCAACAATCATTTTCGTATTTTCAATAATTTTTCCTAGAAACATCTTACAAAGATCTATTTTAACATTCTCCCTTAAGATTTATTTAAACTTCTAGATCTGATCTCTCAGCTTACTGATATATGCATTTGCTTCCTTTAGATTATCTTTCAACTCTTAATTCTCTAATTTGGTACTCTCAATGTCACTTAACATGATCTGCCAATCCTCATCAGCATAGTATCCTCCTTCCATCTATTCAAGCAACCAAGATCTCCCTCAAGTGGTTAAGCCCTACCTGCAAGGGACCAATCTTTGATGCCAAGTGTTGAGCAAGTTAAATATCTAATAGGGGGGTGAATCATTTATTCACAAACACTTCTTGAAACCTTTTTTATGTTAATAAACCCAAAAGCCATACAAATGATAATTATTGTTATATCTATATTAACTTTTGTTCTACCGGTAATCACATTAAGCAATTGTAGTATATGTAAACATGAAAGCACAAAACCACCAACACAAAGAACACCATAATTTACATGGAAAACCAAACTAGGAAAAACCACAAAGAAGCTAATTCTCATGAAATGAAATAGTAGTTAAGGTGACATGGATTAAGGTGATTTTTGTAAGGGCTCACTATTGGTTTTCTCACTACGGGTTTCTCACTGTAGTTGGCTCACTACCAATACAAATTCTATTGAAAATAGGTGAAATGATAGAATTACATATGACTATGCATGAAATAGTTCCAATTGATATCACACATATCATAGACAACAAAGATCCAATACATATCCTCTCCTAGCATACACTAATCTTCTGCAACTCTATATATAAGGCTTCTCTCTGCAATTCTTAGCTTCAACCACTCTATTTTCCAATATACCAAAATGGACTCCCACTATATCACCTTCAAATAATTGTTATGTATCTCGCACTATACTACTCTTACATCATTTCACACAACTCCACATACATTGGATACAAAAAAAAATTTCTTTATTTATAAAAGTATTTGAACATATATATGTTGACCAAAACAAATGTGTGTCAGTCACAATTTAAAAAAGATATTACAATTGTATTAAATGCATTAGCACCGATCCTAAATCTAGGACCTACTTATGAAAAATTTACAACACACTACCACATGACCCAAACATAGGTCATGCTTAAGATGTATAAAATGCATATTACATTTTAGTCAAAACACCACAACCAGTTCAATGACTTAATTAGCACAATATTTGAACCTGTCGATGGATAAAACTTGATAGAACATGTCCAAAATACAATACCAAAAACCAACCGATGAACATTGTAAGCATATAAGTCAATATTAACTAACACAAAACACCATGCACTACTCATTAATGAAAGCATGCAAGTGTACCAAAATATGTAACCCATGAGTAGTACCAAGTACACCTACCATAGAATACCAAAATTGGGAATATAGAACCTATCTTGTGTATAACTAAAACATCTGATACTTTATCAATAGCTAATAGTTACACAGCCAAAACTGCCAACAACCAACTGATACCACGAAGATGTCCAATGTCCATATGAAGTTTTTGACATCAATGACAAAAAATTCCAGCAATATATCAGTATATCTAACATTTATTAGTTCTTATTAATAATATCTAAGGATTACCCTAACAACCCCTTTGTGGCCTAGCCTTCATTGGAGATAAACTCCACTCTTCTACTTAAACACCAAATGATATAGTCCCATTACAATAGTGAGGTATAATGAAATTTCAAAGAAAAAAAATCATGATAAATAAAAGAATCAAAGTCATAAACCATGAATAGGCAAAGTAAGCTTGATTAGTCTCAACCAAGAGCATGGGTCCCTTAAGATCATGTCAAAGAGAATAACTCTGTTATGCTAAGGATGCCGTCTCAACACCATAAATCCACATACACAAAAGTTTAATCATAAAAGAATATAGAGAACCAACAAATAAAGGAAAATGAAAGGTCTATAAACACAAAGCCACAAAAGACTCAAAGGTTTGAGTTTCCTTTGTGAAATGAGGAGCACTCAGTTGGTCTCAACCAAGAGTACGAGTCTCTTAAGATCTCATTAAATAGGTGTAATTCTCTATGCTATGGATGCGGTCTCAATACCAAAATCCATAAAATAATGATATTAAACACAAACAATGCAATGAAAAGCCAAAAAACAAGGATAAAATCTTATGCATGAAAGCACATTCATGTGGCTCAAACTACAAGAAGATGAACTCTAATCCTTCCACAAATGAAATTTCATATATTACATCCATTAATCCACATTATAAAAGAACATTAAAACCATAAAAAATCTAACTTTTTACAAAACAAAACTTGGACCAAAAACCAATTCCAAGCCAATTCTACCATTGTTGACCACAAAAAAGCTTCAAAATTTAAACTCTAAAACTAGAAAAAGTAAGAATACCCTTTTGATTCCCACATGCCCAACCCCATAAAAATATACTCAAATTGGCATTCCATCCTATTTACAAAAAATTGGACAACATAACTGTTACCCTAATTTCCATGTACATGCAAATTTGGCTAAAACCTACCCCCAAGTCTTTGTTTTCACCTTGCCAGGCATCCCTAAAATTTTCATGAATTTATCTCTTGTTTCCTGGCCTCTGCAATCTTTTAACTCTCTAGTCTGCAGGTCAAAAAATTTAGCCATTGGTGTTAAAAAACCCTAAGAGACCCTAGACCATGTTCTATTCAGCTGTTACTTTTTTGGCAACTTAAAAATCCCTTTATCCATGTGTGTAATTCTTTCCTTTTAGTCGCAAGTTCTCCTAATCCCCGGTGGGTTGGACCTTTCATTCCCCAACTACGCGACTGTAGTGGTTCACGTAATCTCTTAATCCAAGCGGTTAAGTTCTTAACATCCCACAACTCTACGAATGGTTTTCCTTTCCTCAGTCACCATTTCTCTAAGTTTTCTAGCGGTTACCTTTTCCTCTCAGCGAACTAGCGACTGCAATGTTTCTCTTAGTCGCAAGATAAATTGGTGGTGCCCTTAAACATTCAGCGACTCCATGGATTGCCTTTCAGTCAGGCATTCGCTAACTAAAACCTCAGGTTGGACTAAACACTCAGTGATTCTGCGAATGCTTTGTTCTTGTATTCTGCAAACTTAACCAAGGTTAGGAATTCTATTCGGTGACTGAGTGATTCTTCCTTTGGTCGCGCATTTGCTCAGACTTTCAAGGTTAAGTGATAAGTGGGGTCCCAGTTGATGAGATCAACGGTTGTCATAAGATCTCATAGCATGTGTTAGAGGCTTGTGATCTTATGACAACCGTCGATCTTCCTTTTCCTCAACGCTTCATGCCTTTGTGGGTCCATTGCCATGATATCCTATGTGGAGGTATTTCATTGGTCGAAAGGAGATGACTTGTAATTTGTCAGTGGGCCTAGTTGTCAGTCCTCTTTTGATCTAATGGCTAGCGTGTTTTCTCATGAAAAGTGTCAAAGGTATGCGATTTTGAGACAGTCGTTGATTTCTCCTGTGATGCAACTCTTCATTCAGGCAGGTCCACTACTACGTGTATACAAATGGCAGCTTCTAATTGGTCCACATAATGGTGATTAGGCATATGTCAATGGGTCTTGATCTTTTAGGAGGTTAAAGTACAGCAAGATCTTGTGGTTGTCACTATGCCGCTTGGATAAGATGCATGCTATTTAAGATAGTGGTTTAGCGACAACCATCTGATGCTCTTTCTGTAGGTCATGGGTCCAAGACTGTTAGGTGTGCTAACTTTCTCAAATGTAATTGGTTGCCAAGTGTTGACAAAGATTTCCAGGTGGGTCTGTTTGTCAGAGGGGTTTTTGGCTTAAAGAGATCGGCGGCTGGCACATGATCTAAAAGAATATTCGGGGGCCATGAGATCATGCACCTGCCATTGGATCATAATCTTATCTTAAGTGGGTCCATCGTCAAAAGGCTTGCTGAGGTGTCTGCTGATGGGGTGGTCGAGAATAAATAGAAGATTGACATGTGAAGATGGGCCCAGGGTTAACAAAGTATTTGGCAGCTCCGATAAGTTCCTTTTGGTCACATATTCATGTGATAAAATAGCAGTGCTCCAATCAATCTGGCGAATGCATGAATGTGTGTATTCACAGAGTCTTAGAATTAATTGGTAAAGCCCTAAAGTTCTTAGTGACCTAGCGATTGTCTTCGTTCACCAGTTCACCAAATGTAGGCCGGATTCTCATAAGCGGTTAAGGGTATTTTGTGAATCAGTGAATAAGGGGGGTTTCTCTTGTTCGTTTAATATAACCAGGGTTATTAGAAAGACCCGACGATTCAACAAAAAGCCTTGTTTGCTGAATCACTTAACCAGACCAGGGTTATGAAAAGGATTTCATGAATTAGAAAGAAGTCTTCAGTCACATAGTCGCTAAATGACTTAAAAGAGGGAAGTTTCATGGTGGGTCTGAACTTTCTAATATGCTAACGTGTTCGATCTTCATTGGCTTTGGTGTGCTGAGATGGATTTGAACTTTTCAAAAGGATTTTTGCGACTGTTTCAAGATAGATCTGAGTCATTCGTTTGCTGGGAGATAAAGGGGATCGATGGTTACATTTTAAAATGACTGGCTAGCCATTGCAATTCAAATTTGAATGTGTCTAAGAGGATTTTTGCCAGCGTTTGATTTGCAGGCCGCAAGTTTTGAGGTAGCTCAGAAAATTTATGTCTCTAGGACATTTGCAGTTGAAAGAAGATGATGAGGAAGTCTAGGTAGTCATCATGGGTTGATTCTTGTCTTAGAAAGGTACCAGCTTGAGCATTCATGGTGAGACTTTGTGCAAGAAAGAAGATGAATCTAGGTTGCTTGTCCGCGAGTTGATGCAATACAAAGATGGGCACATAATATCTGATCGGCCATAAGTATTACAAAGATGTATTTATGATAATATTTGATGGAAGTTAGGGTTTTAATATTATTCTAATGTAAAAACTATGAAACCCTAGTTAGGTTTTTGATTCCTGCCCGCGTGTAGTTGAGTATGTATATATTGTTTTTTTTTTAGCTTTCGGGCTAAGAGTTGGACAATTGTAAAATAAATTCACCTTTCTTAAAGGCTATATGTGGTATCATCTCTAAAGCTTATACAGTTTCATTTCTCCCATTGATGAATTCAAATATTGTAGAGGTATTTTGTGACAATCCTTCATGTCTCTATGCTTCCTTGTTTGGGTCATCTCTTATTGGATCAAAGTATATGATGTTTTCAATGGTATCTTAGGGTTCCTGATCCCTCTTACTTTCTGTAATTTTATGTGTTTTTGTGTTTGATCTAATTTAGATATTTTTGTGGGCATACTTCAACCCCCTAATAGTCTTGTCTCAATCCTACACCGAGTTGCAGAAGTGAATGTCTGCTTGCAGGTCATAAATTGTGTCTTATGTTCAGACCCTTCTATGAAATACTTATGCAAGTCTATTCAGTAAGTTGTGACCTACTAGACCTAAGCCTTTCATTGATTTCATTCCTCTATACTGAGATCCAAACCCTAATTTCAGTGCATCACCTAGTAGGTAGTTTGCTTTCCAGTCATTTCCTTTTAAGCACTCCTTCTATCCCTTTCCCTCTGAAATTTACTTTTTATGTCTAGAAGCAAATTAAGGTGATTATCCAAGAGGAACCAACCTAGAACCTGGAGGTCTCATCTCAATTAGCATATGTCCCACAACCTGGAGATGATTCCCATGTTATACTAGGTTATCAATATAAGGAAACTCAGGTGCGGAAATAGCTTCCTACGCTAATCTCTATAGGAGAGTATTGTGCAAATTCTTATAAATCCTTACAATTTCAGATTCATTAACTACTTTAACAAAGATATTGCAACCACATACCATGCATATAGAAAAATAGAGAATGACACAATGATATACCCTGGGGAAAACCTTTCGGTAAAAAACCCCAGCACTCCAAAACCTGCACAATGTATTATCTTCAACACAAAGATTACAATACACTTGCAATGCAAGTTCTTTCAGGAAATGAGAGACAAAGCCAACAAGACTTAAATTTTGTTATATCTCTCCCATAGGAGCAGCATCATATATATAGACTCCTCTAGACCCAAAAATGGGCACAACCACCAAGACCCATGCACAAAGCCACATGTACACAGTTGTTACATGCAATCCCAAGAATAGGCGTCCATCCCTAGAATAGACTATGACAGCTTGTCATAGAATCCACCAAAAATAACGGTCACAAGAGAAGTGTAAGAGAATCTGTCATACCAACCTATATTTGGCATATTCTCTTACACACACCAACCACTTCTTCTTGGGCACCCAAATAGGCCCAAGTCATAAGATGCTCTTACACCTGTCATAGCACATTCCTTAAATAGTTCTTACGCATCATAGGAATCTGTCATGACCGTTTCAGTCATGATCTCCTTACGCACAAGATGTCGACACATCAAGTGGAGTGACACATCAACATGCCAACTAGACATGTACACTCACACTTAATTACATTATTTGCAAAAAATACATTTACAAAACAAATAATAAGAATAGGAATTATCCAAGGTTCAGACACCTTATTCCTAACATTCTCCCACTTGTCGAACACCTTGTAAGAGCAATAGGAACATAACAGGAACTTTAATAGCTATAGGCCAAAAGGCCCATAGACTCTGAACACCATCTGAACTTCTCAGTGCCCACTAGTTTTGTTAATGCATCTGCAACATTCTTCACAGTATCTACCTTCTCCAAATTTACCTTTCCATCTTCCACCATATCTCTCACAAAGTGAAACTGCACATCAATGTGCTTCGTTCTGGCATGGAAATTTGGATTCTTTGCAAGGCAAATAGCGCTCCGACTGTCACACCAAATAGTAATTTATTCTTCATCAACACCAACATCAGAACACAATCTTCTAAGCCAAATGGCTTCTTTACAAGCATGAGTAGCAGCCATGTACTTAGCTTCTGTAGTGGACAAAGCAACCACAGGTTGTCGCTTACTCATCCAACTAATGGCACCACCAAACATAGTGAACACATAAGCACTGGTGGATCTCTTGCTGTCAATATCACCTGCCCAATCTGAATCCACAAACTCATGAATACAAACTGAATGTGGAGATCTAGAAGAATTACCATGATAACATATAGAGTAATCTGATGTACCCCTCAAATATTTGAATACTCACTTAACTACATCCCAATGTACCCATCCAGGATTAGCCATAAACTGACTCAGGACTCCCACTGCTTGGGCAATGTCTGGTCTAGTACAGACCATAGCATACATAAGACTGCCAACCGCACTAGCATAAGGTACTCTACTCATTTCCTCCACCTCACTAGGAGATTTTGGACAATCATCTACAGATAACTTTGTTCCCACAGAAATAGGAACACATAGTGGTCTACAATCTACCATGTTGAACCTGTCCAACACAGACTTCACATACTTACTCTGACTCAACCAAAGTTTTCTGTTAGACCTGTCTCTACTGATTTCCATACCCAAGATGTACCTAGCTGCCCCAAGATCTTTCATCTCAAACTATGCTGACAACTGAGATTTAAAATCAGAAATCATACCCTTACCCTTCCCAAACAGCAACATATCATCAACATATAATGCAACAATAAGAAGGTGATCATTTTCAACTCTGAAATAAACACAATGATCTGATTTTGATCTTACAAATCCAATTGACAACACAAAGGCATCAAACTTAAGGTACCACATCCTAGGAGATTGCTTCAAACCATATAGAGATTTCTTTAATCTGCAAACTAAGGATTCTTTACCTTTAACAATGTAGTGCTTAGGTTGTGACATATAAATCTCTTCCTCCAAATCACCATGAAGGAAAGTTGTCTTCACATCCATCTATTCTATCTCTAAATCATATGATGCAGCAAGAGATAACAGAAATCTAATGGATGTCAACTTTGCAACAAGAGAGAATATTTCACCATAATCTATTCCCTCTACCTGTGAATACCTCTTTGCAACCAATCTAGCTTTATACCTTTCAACACTGCCATCTACACAAAATTTCTTCTTGAACACCCATTTACAGCCAACAGATTTTCTCCCTTTAGGCAAAGGTACAAGGTCCCAAGTTTTGTTTTTCTCCAATGAAGCCATCTCATCATCCATAGCCTCAATCCAGGAACCTGCATCTTCCATGCCCAAAGCCTCTTTCACAGATCTAGGCTCATCAATGTTAGTAATCAAAGCAAAGGCACAACTGGAATCTAACATAGAATAACCAAACCTTTCTGGTTGCTTTCTTTCTCTCATGGATCTCCTCAAGGGCTGCGGTTGAGGTTGTTCTTCCTCTTCTTCCAAACTATCAGAGCTGCTAGAGCTCTCCTCATCATTAGGCCCAACATGGTCTCTCTGTTCAGTCTTCTCATGGGTAGGAGGCAATTGAACAACATCTTTTTTCTTTTCTTTTTCATCTGGTTGTAGCACAATAGGAGAAGATGTTAGCTCTCTGAAAATAACATTTCTACTATACAACACCTTACTAGTCATGGGATCCCAAAGCTTGTATCCTTTCACACCAGCACTGTATCCGATGAAAATACATTTAACAACTTTGTTTTCCAACTTAGATCTTTTCTCCTTTGGAACATGCACATAAGCTTCACAACCAAAAATACAAAGATGTCTAATTGAAGGCTTCTTACCAGACCACACCTCCATGGGTGTCTTACCAACAAGGGCTGATGTAGGAGATTTGTTAACCAGATAGCAAGTAGTGGCCACAGCTTTGGCCCAAAACCTTTGTTCTAAACCAGCTCCACTAAGCATACTCCTAGCCTTCTCCATCAGTGTCCTATTCATTCTCTCTACAACTCCATTTTGTTGTGGGGTATAAGGAGTTGTCTTATGCCTCTCGATACCTTGTTCTTTACAGAACTGTTCAAACTTTGCTGAGCAAAACTCACCACCATTGTTAGTTCTCACACACTTAATCTTCTTACTAGTCTAATTCTCTACAAGAGCTTTAAATTCCTTGAACCAACTAAAGACTTGTGTCTTACTTTTAAGGAAATAAATCCACATCCTTCTACTATAATCATCTATGAAAGATACAAAAAATACAAACTTGGAGATTGAAGGAACTTTTACAGGACCAAATACATCAGAATGAATAAGATCCAAAACATCAGAACATTTGTGAGAACTAGAGTAAAATTGAACATGATTTTGTTTACCATAGACACAGTGTTCGCAGAAGTCAAACTCAAGATTGCAATCATTTAACCCCTCAATGAGATTTTTATTTTTCAGGGTTCTGAGACCCTTTTCACCAATGTGACCAAATCTCATATGCCACAACATTGTCTTTTCTGTAGGAAGCTTACCTTCCAAAGTATTTGCACTACCATCAAAACCAATAGCCACAAACTTCTTCACTACTTGTTCAAATGGTGAGGATGAAGAACTATTACATAGAGGAATACATGCATTTAGCTAAAATAAGGTACCTCTCCTAGTACCCCTTGCAAGCACTATCGATCCTCTCATCATCTTGCATCCTTCTTTCAAAAAAAAAACTTGCACACCTACATCATTCAGCATACTTACAGATAATAGGTTTCGTGCCAAACCCAGAATGTGCATAACTCTGTTGATTCCCTTTACTCGTCCATCAGGAAATTTGATAGTGACCCTTCCACATCCAACTATCTTTAGGTGAGAATCATCACCCAAGTACACCTTTCCACCATAGAACTCTTCATATTTTGAGAACCAGTTTCGATGAGAGGTCATGTGAAAAGATGCACCCGAGTCAACTAACCACACATCATCAGATGCATGGGCTGCCAAAGCTGTGATGAAAGCATCGCCATCTTCTTGAGATCTTTCTGAAGCTGAATCTGAACCTTTCTTCTTCTTCTTCGGCTCTTTGCAGTCTTTACGGAAGTGCCCAGATTTATCACAGTTCCAACATTTTGCCTTGGACTTATTGGAAGTCTTTGACCTCCCACGGGATTTGGATCTACCCTTATTGTCAGATTTATTGTCATTTTTCTTCCCTCTTTCAATGGATCTCCCACGAACAGCAAGGGCTTCTTTTTTTGAAATGGAAGCCTTTCTCCGCATCTCCTCTGATAGTCGCGAAGACACCACATCATCCATTTTGAAGGTGACTAAAGTTCTTCTGAGAGCCATCACAAGATGGTCCCATGAATCTGGTAAAGAACACAAAAGTGTGTAGCAATGATCCTCCTCCTCTAACTTGACACCAGCTGATGTCAATTATGTAGCCAACAGATTAAATGCATTTAAATGATCCGTTAAGGATCCACCTTCCTCCATTTGCAAAGAGTACAACTTCTTCCTCAGGAACAACTTGTTCACTAGAGATTTGGCCTGATACACGGCTGCAAGTCTTTCCCACAAACTATTTGCGGTTTTCTCATCTAGAACATTCAGAAGAATTGCATCGGTTAAACAGAGTCTTATGAGACCCTTAGCTTTACGGTCTTTGATATCCCAATCTACTTGAGCTATAGTTGCTAGTTTTGTAGCACTTGAAGTCACTTCCCATAGGCCACAATCTTCCAACATGTCTTCCATCTTGAGTTTCCACAACTTGAAATTAGTGCCATTAAATTTCTCCACCTCCATTCTTCCATATAATGAACTTGCCATCTCAATTTGCAAATAAGATTCAGAATGCTCTGCAAAAAACTCCCACTCAAACTTGAGATCAGCTCAAAAAAAAACCCTACCCAACAACTAGGATCAAAAGTTGATCAAGCTTTAATACCACTTGTAAGGAAACTCAGGTGCGGAAACAGCTTCCTACGCTAATCTCTATAGGAGAGTATTGTGCAAATTTTTATAAATCCTTACAATTTCAGATTCGTTAACTACTTTAACAAAGATATTGCAACCACATACCATGCATATAGAAAAATAGAGAATGACACAATGATATACCCTGGGGAAAACCTTTCGGTAAAAAACCCCAGCACTCCAAAACCTGCACAATGTATTATCTTCAACACAAAGATTACAATACACTTGCAATGCAAGTTCTTTCAGGAAATGAGAGACAAAGCCAACAAGACTTAAATTTTGTTATATCTCTCCCATAGGAGCAGCATCATATATATAGACTCCTCTGGACCCAAAAATGGGCACAACCACCAAGACCCATGCACAAAGCCACATGTACACAGTTGTTACATGCAATCCCAAGAATAGGCGTCCATCCCTAGAATAGACTATGACAGCTTGTCATAGAATCCGCCAAAAATAACGGTCACAAGAGAAGTGTAAGAGAATCTGTCATACCAACCTATTTTTGGCATATTCTCTTACACACACCAACCACTTCTTCTTGGGCGCCCAAATAGGCCCAAGTCATAAGATGCTCTTACACCTGTCATAGCACATTCCTTAAATAGTTCTTACGCGTCATAGGAATCCGTCATGACCGTTTCAGTCATGATCTCCTTACGCATAAGATGCCGACACATCAAGTGGAGTGACACATTAACATGCCAACTAGACATGTACACTCACACTTAATTACATTATTTTCAAAAAATACATTTACAAAACAAATAATAAGAATAGGAATTATCCAAGGTTGAGACACCTTATTCCTAACAATCAAAATTACATTATTTTCAAAAAATACATTTACAAAACAAATAATAAGAATACGAATTATCCAAGGTTGAGACACCTTATTCCTAACAATCAAGACTACGAGAGTTTGAGACAAAGGCGCAAACTTAGTGTTTAACAATAACCTTATTTTAACCTTCATTTCAAAATTCTCAAACACATAAGCCCAAATGGGAATTGAAATGAATCAAGGAAGTGGAGGATACTAATATCTCTTCCTAGGAACTAAATGCAATGAGAAAGAAACCAAAAATCAAAGAAAAAATATGGATATGAGGTTTTCCAATCTCAAATAGAGAATTTGCCAAAATAGAGGTTCACACACTTCATGAAATCGAATGATTTTTTTTTAAAAAGGTAAACAATCACAACCCAAATCCAACAAGATACTACCCACAAATTTCTTGCGAACGAGTCAAATCTAACAAGCAAAAAATGATTTTCTATGTAAGAGGTTTGAGAGCAAGTCAAAATTCATAAGTGAGAAAAAGAACTGTATTTTGACAATATAAGAAACTTTTTGACTCAAAGACCAAAAGGCTAAATAAAAATCACTTAAGTCAATAAATTAAAAACTAATTAATTAATAACCCAAAACCCAAGATAGATTAAATCAATTAGTTCCAATTAAATGTAATATAACTATGACAAATTGTTGGTAAATTATAAAATAACCAATTAACTTTAAAACCAACATATGCATTACATAGTGGTTGGGGGAACCTTTGAAGACCTTATGTTCTTCTTCTTGGTCCTGGGTACTTGGGAGGAGAAGTTGTTGATTTTAATTTGTAGGCTATGAGAACCTTTTCAAAACCTAGTCACCTAAAGGTTATGTAATGCTTTTTATTTTTGGGGGTCTTAAGGTTATGGGAGCCTTTCAAAAACCCTTTGTTCAAGTTATGGGAGCCTTGTGAAACCCTTGGTCTATGTACTTTTTAGCGCTCTTATTTGTAGACTTGGGCTTTTTTTTTTCAACTTGTTCTGTGATGCCTAGTTGTTGATGTTGGGTTGTTGGTTGTCTTTATTGTCTTTTTTGTGCAACTTTCTACTAGTGGGTTTTGGATCCCCATAAAATTCACTTGTAAAGGTTTTTGGGTCCTCTCAAAACTTATTTGTTCCTTAATAAAAAAACATATTATTTAAATCACTTAATCACAACAACTATAGATGCAAAACTATACATAGAAATATATTGGTCTATCACATTTATGGAAGAAGATTTGGACTTTACCCACATGGTAACTAGAGGCATAATACTGCAATACAGATACATCATCCATATAGGGATGATATTGGCTAAAAGCATGAATGGCTAATATAACTATCTTATGTGCCACCATTGAGGATAAGACACGCTTAGACATATAAAACCAAGTGGAGTCAATATCTAATACCTATCATCACTAAAACACTCACATCAAACATAACTGCTCATAGTATAAATAGTCAAAGCACATATATAATAATCCAAAAATGAAACTAATGAAAGGATGTTTTAGCAATGTAATCATTCTTATATATTTAAATTTTACAAAACTATTCCTTTCATATATAATCCTCAATAAACATCATAAATATTAATCTCATTTAAATTAAAGCATAAAAAAATATTTACAACATTTAAGAGCATATATAATATAAAACCCTAAATCAGATAATAACCAAGCATGGTAAAGCACAATATCTCAAAGACCACTGGCACATGCATTAGTGAATCAAAATTTACATCTTATGAAACCACATCAAGATAAACATAATCAAAATATCTTTGAATATACAATAAACCAAATATCATCATAAGGCATCATATCACATCACAATAAGATCATCATACAAATATGATCATGACTAAAAGCACAAGTACAAACTATCATCTATGTTACTAGTGATATCGGTAATATAAAAAGAATGTACTATAACAAAGTGCCTCTCACAATCCCAATACAAAATTACAACCTACTAATAGTCATGAAAACACATATAAGAATCTAGCTTGAATCAAAATAGGGAAATGCAGAATATAACCACAAGAGGTACTACATGTTTGCACCATCAATGGCTAGACAACATGCCATATCCTTGATTAGGGAAAATCCTATGATTTATTTGTTAGTATTTCATTGCTTAATTTTCCACTAACAATTAGAAATTTATGTACGCTCATGTTGTCATCAACAACTATCTTCCATCCAAAATAGCTTTCAAACTTTCACCCCTTTATGGTCTTCGGCGCATTGTCTGCTAGAAGATTTGTTAAGACCTTTTACTCATGTGGCAGTGAAAAATATTGACTTGAATAATCTCACGCACTAAGATATAAGAGTATGTTGCATCATAAAGGTTTGATCTATATTCAAAGAGTCATTTTATCAAAAAATTTGTATGCTTCCTCTATTACCATATTTTGTACATACAGCTTTATGAGGGCATCACCAACTATAAAATCTAACAAAAATGCATTGATATATATTGATACCCTTGTTACAAAACTTTCACATTCTAAAATCATTTCATCTCATTCCTTGCAATGACATCTCTATGGGAACTCTATCAAACATGTGTTCGAAACTTTCTAAAACATTTTCAACAAATCATTCTGCAAATATTGCGTCATTACACTCCATTGAGATGACCTCTATTTCGGGGAATTTTTGTCTACTCACATGCCTTATCTATCTATCCATATTATGTATATATTTTTTCTAGAGCATTACATTTCATTCTTTAAAACATTATCTCTTCTGGCATTTTGGTCAACCTGTTCATATGCCTCATTCATGATTCCACCATTTGCATAATTTTCCCGTAATACTACACCCCTTCCCAAGGTTCATATGTGGGATAGTGGTGGATTCCTTTCTAACCTGCTATTATTCCTTCATTTTTCCTTGAATCTCCTCAAACATTATAAAAAATTAAATAATTTGACATTTCATACTAGCCCATCACTTTGTAAGTTGTTGACCTTATTAACCCAAAGCATTTGCGATGTAAAATTTAAGCATGAGCCTCACACTAGAACTTGAAGGTTTATAAATGTATTTGAATCATTTGAAAAGTAATACAAATATCTCTGAGTTCGCCTTCTATTGTCATTCACCAATCCCAGAAAACAAAGAGTGCAACCTATTTTGTTTAGGGATAGTCATTTTATTATAAACATTATTATGCAAGTCATACAATGATTTGAATAATTAAATTTTAAAATATAATATGATGACATGATGCACGGGGGTCCTATTGAAGCCCTGGCCAAAAAAAAATTACTCTAAAGCAACTTGGCCCCTGAATCACTATATTTTTGTTATTATTTTATGTATGTAATTTACCAAGTATAGAAGTAAAATTTAGTGTTGTTTCCTTTAAAAAATGGGTCAACATTGTGTTATTCATACCCTTAGATCATAACAAAGGTGAGAAGAGGCCATAAGGTGGTCAAGACAAAGTGATCAAGAAATCTTTAATAATTGTTGAACAAAGAGAACGAAGAAGAAGATTATGAGAAAAAATTGATGAAACATATCTTGATGACCAAGCAAGACAATGGTCTATATAGACAACATCAGATGAGGATTACGAAGAAGGATATCCTAAACCAATGGACATACTCCATCACATTGAGAATCTTTCCATCTCAAGGGAACCTAGAATTGGGGGATTGGAACCATAGACCCCTAGATGGAGGGAGTAAAAGAATTGGTTAGAGCTTGAAAGTACCCAAGGTGTTGGGGTGATGGAGGTGGATGTGTAGAGGAAATGTGTGTGGCTAAGAGTGTAGGAAAAGCACCAAAATGTAGAAGTAAAAACAATCCACCTAGGTCCAACACACAAGGAAGAAAGTGTGCAAGAAATATGGTGACTCATCTAACAAGTCTAAATGTGGATTGGTAGAAACTTTCAAAGTTCACAGGGAACAAGTTATAAGACCCCGTAAGGCACTACAAGATGTTGAAGAATATATGGGTAGAAAATGGTCAAGTTTTCAAGGCTTATTGGCTAAGACAATTTTCAACAATTATACAAGGTATAGTCATCAATTGGTTCACAGAACTACTCACTTCATCCATAGCCTCATTAAATGCACTTAGGAGGGCATGTGAGGATGAGTTTAAGTAGGCCGTTTGCTAACGTCAACAGTATTTGCCCTTTTTTTGAGTTTTCTAAGGGTACCTGGGCTTTTTTTTTTAATATCTCGGGCATATGGGATCGTAATTGGGTGTGCGATATATCATCAAAAAGCTGGTTCCGAGCCCGATCCAAATTTTTTGGTATGGTTTTGTGATTTTTCCATTTTGATGCTCTTTTTTTCTATCAAAGTCAAATGTTCTCTATGATCGTGGCGTTTCAGACCTCCTGCCTTCCAGGATCCATTTCTCTTGCATTCGGGCTCCGTTTTGGCAAACAAGATATTTTCAGAAAGCTCTTTCTGAGATTTTATCAGATCTGATGGTTTCATGTGGTTTTTTGTCCTTTTTCTAATGTCACCCATCCTCAAATCCTTGCAGACACCTTCTTTGGGCCCTCCAGCGTAGCTGTCATTTTTTTTCTCATATCTTGAGCATACGGTGTCGAAATTTAGCAAATGAGATATCGTCGGAAAGTTGATTCCGATCTCTTTTCAAATCTAGAGGTTATATTTTTTGGTTTTATTTTTATGATGGTGTTTTTCTCTATCAAAGCCAGATCTTCAGTTCTGCACTCTAGGAGCTCTATCTTGCACATCCGGACTCCATTTTCAGAAAATGATATATTGTTGCAAAGCTTGTTTAGAGATATTTTTAGTGTTGTGATTCATTTTTCCAAATTCTACTCTAGGTTCATTTTATTTAGATTTTTTCTTTTTTGCAGTCTGGTGGATATCTTGGTTGTTTCAGGTCCTAGGATCTCTTCCCTTTGAGGGATGGCTCGTCTTAGGTTGTTCTTTTATTTCAGAAGCCTTTGATCTTTTTTGATTAGTGTATACTTCATTTTTTGTAGCATTCTTTTATGCACACGCACTGAGATAAAGTGTCATTCTATTGCTTTGATGGGATCTTGCACATGTTCATGCTCTTTGTACTCGCACTCCATTATAAAGTGTTGTGGGGGTTTTAATGTTTGCCTTTGTTTTCCATCTTCTTTTTTCATGTGAGTGTTCCTCCAATGACATTAGCCTTAGGTATCTCTATATGTTTTTGTACTCTCTCTGCACATTCGGTGTTTCAAATTCATCTTCATCATGCATTTCATATTGGACAATCTTTTCAGTGTACCTGTCATTACTCCCTTGTCAGCAGTATGGGGGGTTTTCTACTTTTGGTTCTACTACTTCCTTGGTTCGATTGTGTGAACCATGTATTTGGTATTTGATCCTATGTACTAGGCGGTTGCAGTGGCTGGGTACCTATGCATTCTGATGAGATGGATCATTTACCATATGGACACTCTTTTCTTTCCTATTTTGGATGCACTCTTCCAGCTTTGATTGATTAGCTCTTCAGGCTTTTGGTGTTTATGCCATTTGTATCTTTGAGTTCAGGTGTTTGCCTTTGTTTGCCTCCTGATTTGAGTAGTGTCATTTGAGGGCACTCATGCAGATTACAATCTTCTCTACCTAGTCATATTTCTATGGAGGACCTTCAGATCATCAATTTCTTCTTGACAGAGTTTGCAGTTTCATGCTTCAGTGATGTTGTACATGTTCATTATTGTTCCTATTTTTTAGAACATTCCTAGTTTTGGAGGCTTCTTCAGTCCTTCAGACTAGTCTTTGTCTCTTTTTGGAGTAGAGTTTTTCCCATGTCGTTTTCTCTATTTCTCCACTTTTTAAAGACTCTCTTTTGTACTTGGGTACCTGATCAGGCCTTTGTTGTCGGGACCCATTTGCTTTCTTCTTGCATTGTTTGTAGATGCATCATTGCTCATCTTAAGGGGGGATGTTAGAGTAAAGTATTAATTATGTTAATTAATCTTTACTCCCTTCTTAAGATGTCAACTTCCTTTTGCTTTAGTTAAAAGCACATGCACTAGTTGTTCTAAACTCATGCATTAGTCATGTAATAGTTAAATTGATTATTACATGCACTAGACTTTGCCTTTCAAGGATTTTGATCTCCTTTATAAGGATGATCCATTGTACATTCAATTCATTCATTATTGAGGATATTTTCTTCTTCATATTCTGAGTCAAACCCTTGGCCTCTTCTTCTCTCTACTTCCTTGTAACAAGTTTTTGTATGCAGGTGATCTTTGGGTTTTGCGGATTTGTATTGCTCAAATCTTATAGTATTTTTTTTGAAAATAATGGGATTGTTGCTCAAATTCATAATCCCAAATAAGGGAAGAATAAGAATGTATAGCCTTATAATTGTAGGATAGAGGTATTGCAAGCCAAGTTGGAGAATCATCTAGTCGAAGGGTTGAAGATGAGGTGGTGCATTAATGGGTTCATTCCTTCATTGCATAGAAAGATAAAAGTGGTGCATCCATCCTCGTACACTAATGCATAAAACTGGGCGATGGACATCAAGAGTGAAAACAAGACATCCTCCTGATGGAAGAGGAAGATGGATGATGATGAGAGCATTGAAGGTAGTAATGAATATGAATAGATAATAGTTCAGGCCCTATGGAAAGATATGATGAGAATGATGAAGTAACTAAAGGTTGAGAAAGGAACCAATAAAGAAAGTAATGAAATATTGTGTACTGAGTAAAAAATTGAGGGGCATACGAAAGGTAATTATCCAAAAATGATTTTTTTTTTTATTTTTAATGGCTCATTCAATAAAGGAGTGTCCATAAAATTTAAATTCCAAAAGTACCCAAGTACTCTTCACACAAGGAGAATCATCTCCATTGAAACCTCAAAATATATCACCATTCAGAAAATAATAGTGGAATCATAAACTGTAAAATTCTAGAGGATGTCCTATCATATAGTGCTGAAGGTGTAACAAGTAGGAACACTTCACATTGTACACACTAAATAGTGCACTTCTCTAAATCATTTCTTCCAAGAGAATCCATGGATTGGAAACCTTGAGAAATTGATTTAGAGCTCCCTAGGCATGGAGTGCAAGGGTGTTAAGAATACTCTCAGCTAGAGCTATTAAGCCAAGGCCCCTACTATTCTAAATAAAGGGAGCTCAGCGGATTTGTTCCTAAGTGCAAACTATTTGTTAATATATTAGTGGAAAGAACACTACGGGTACATGAAAACACTACGGGCCCTACTATTATAAAGGGCCCCTACTATGGCAAAGGGTAGTGTTGTTTCAGCCTAAGGGCACGTGCACCCATACATAACCATATGACGTAGTGCACAATATCCTACGGCTTAGATGCTTACAGCAATATCCTATGGCTTAGATGCTAATGGCAATCTCCTATGGCTTAGATTTGCTTACGTTCCCCGGGCCCTTCCCCTTTAAATAGTAGGGGTAGGGGACCTTTCTAGATTCTCAACATAACATCCTCACATCTGAACAATTAGGCCTTTAGAATGTAGCCGCCCTACTATTCTAAACCTTGCTAGTAAACCATGCAATGGGAGATTCAATAGAGACAAGGGAAAGAATGCCAATATCCTCAAGAATCAAATGGAAATGCAAATGCAATGCAACTATGCTAGAAATGGAAATGCTAGCTGAGCTATGGAAATGAAAGAACAATGCAACTAAGCTATGAAAGGAAAGATGCAAGTATTACAAAGCCTTCCTAGTTAAGCTAGATGAAGTAATCTAAAGCATAAAGGAAACTAAGCTAAGTATGAAGCTATGAATGCCATGATAATGCAAGAAATGAAACTATGATAACATGTAGATGCAAAAGCCAAGAATGCTCCAAATCTTCAAAAAGCTCCAAAGTGACCTAGAAAACCTGCAACATAACATTAGCATAAAAAGTTGGGGATCTAGAATGAAGAAGAGAGCTCTCCTTTTATAAGAAATGAGAAGGAATGGACCATGGAGATTAAGAGGAAAAAGGTTTAATCAATGGTGGAGCATCAAAGAGGAGCAATCCATGTGCACAAGTATCCTCCAATGAGAAAATAAGAGTTGACTTTTGTGCCCATATGAGACAAAAAGTGTTTTTTCCCTTTTTATAAAATAGGAATAATGTTTTATTTGTGCAACTTAGGATAAGAGGAAAAGTGGGGACTTTTTATTTAATAAAAGGGGAGGGAATTCCTTTTAATTAAATAAAGACTTTAGGATAAGATGGTTATCCCATAGAAAATAATCGAATAAATGATAGAACTAGGATTTGATCAAGAATAAGCAATTGACAATTTAGCAAAAGGGGCTAATAGTCTAGGTGACCATTTTTAGGTGGACACACACATGGGCTGTCAGAGAAGGAAAAATATTGAGTTTTTAGTGAAAGTGGTATGGTCTAGGGAATCGTGAGGATATTGATTTCCCAAAACATAGGGGAGTAAATGTAATGGACATAAGAGATCCAAATGAGGAATTACTAGTGATCACCAGACTCCAAAATAAGAAGGTAATATGTCCTAACCCCTATATAGAGAAGAAAAAACTTCAAAAAGTGAAGGCTAATGTTGAATGGGAAATGACGGAGGATAAAAGGGCCTCAAATGATGCCAATAGTACTCCAATATGGTTGGAGTCAGAGAAAACTATTATGAGACAAATGTTTCAATACATCATACCAATATGGGTATCCGACCTTTTGCAAACCATTCCACAATTGAAGATGGCCATTACCAATGTGGTCATGGCACAAGAGGTCGCCATTGGAACTCAAAATTTCTTTATGGACTTTTTCATCATCTTGTTAGAAAAGAAGGCATGTGATGCCCTCCACAAAAGGGGACGGTTGATCATGACAAAAGAAAACCACAATTGGAAGTGGAACACACTCTTGATTGAGAGTAAGGGGAAGAAGTGCATCATTGATCTAAGGAACAAGGCAAGGAGAGAGGAGTTGGAATCCTTTCAATAAAAGTCATAAGATGAAGATCTAGAAATGAACAAAAGAAGTAAAGGCATGGAACCAAATGAAAAAGTGGTATTTGATTTGGAAAATTATTTTGAAGATGAGACAAATTCCTTGAATGGACTATTTCACTCACAAATGGAGGACTATGGGGTATTTTTGCCAACCTGTGATTTATTAGAGATATGACACTTGATGAAGATAAATTGATAAAAGTGCGTAGTGTTATAGACAATACATCTAATAGTGATAGTATGGGGATGGAACATGGAAAGCAAAAAATAGTGAAGACTATGCGAAGGCCATTGTTCAATTCATATTTTTGGAAAATTTGTAAATCTCACTCTCAACGAGACTATGTTTGTTTTTGGAAGAATTAGAAGGTAGTCTTGGAAAGATTTTATCAAAGTGGGAAGGAAAAAATCATTCTTGCTCCAATCCATACAAAGTAGAGGTAGATCTAGTATATACTAAATCCATCAAGAAACAAATTTTGTACTAATCCTAGGAGTTTTTCCTTTACCAAAACATAATAATATGTGGTATTGTACAGTACCTCCATACATCACTTTGACCAATGTGTGTAGCTCATAGATTCTCTCATATGACACACATCAACCAAATTGTGCAGCTTGTACAACATTTCTTGCACATTCATGTACAATAATTCAGATAACCTGAATAACCTATATGATAGCGCACACATTCACATGTACAGACTCTCATCCTAAAACTCTTATGGAACTCTAGTATTCAGCACCATCATGTATGGATGACACAAAACCCCATATTCATATGTGCATGCATCATACAAATGATCCAAATTTTCAATATCATACAAAATTCCCAACAACTACCCATATGCATCATATAGACTACATACTTCTCATTTGGGCCCACAACATATGTTGTATAGTCTTTGATTTTAGTCATATGCTAGAAGTTCCTAGTAGTGAAGTACCATAGACAAGCTTTACAAATTTGACCTCCTACTATACTACAACTTTTTGGTAGGTTACTGATGCAGGATCATCCTAGGATTCTTGGCAATCCGGTAT
Source organism: Chamaecyparis obtusa (assembly GCA_027943335.1). Lineage (NCBI taxonomy): Eukaryota > Viridiplantae > Streptophyta > Pinopsida > Cupressales > Cupressaceae > Chamaecyparis > Chamaecyparis obtusa. The sequence continues at coordinate 1,062,613 of BSBK01005491.1, forward strand.
CAACCAAAAATATGTTTATTTTGAAAGTCAGACTAGTAGTTTTGATCTTAGTTGGTGAAGTATTTGCTTGGTTTGGAGTTAGGTTGCTTATTTTATGTGGTTACCGGGGTTCTCGGTCTCTGAAGAACACTCGATAACTAAAGGTGTCAGTTATTCCTGTGGCACTCGGTGATGCTTGGTGTGGTCGGTTCACTGGCACTTGATTATTTCTTTGTTGCTCGGTAATCGGTCTTACTGACTAGTGTTCTTGCTTGGTCGATTGGTGCATTTAATTTGGGTCACATTCCTTGAGTTATGGATTAATCATTGGGCATATGAGGACCTAGATCTAGTGTGTTTCATTCTTCTATGTGGATTTGATGACCGTTTGGGGCCATCTTGGGTAATGTAATTTATTGTAAGGCTATTTTTTAAGCTGACTGATGTTTTGGCACTTAATAATTGTTTGTAGGAGTTAATTGTTTCATCTAGCCGACTTATGGCTGAAGATGAGTATTTATAGGATTGTTGGGTAGTTGTTTAGGGGCATCAGAATCAGAATTAGAAAGAGGAGGAATTTTGTAGCTTGTGAGCTTAGGAACAGGAAGATTGCTTGGAAATTGTGAGTACAAGTTTAGATCTTTCCTGGGACCCTACCAGTTTCCTATCATGTTGCAGACCTAGACTAGCTTTTTGGTGAATTTGTGGAAAGGATTTGGATCCTGTGAGATCTTGTAGACTGTTACTTGCTTTGTAATTGGTCGTAATCAGGAAGGCCTTACAGCCCAGCACATTGCATGTAATCAATGAATTTATGAATAAAGATTCCAATTTCATATCAAATATGGTGTTCTTGCTGTTGAATTCTGTTGTGTTGTGGTTTGGCTGCAAGGTCATACAGTCCTTAATTGGATCCTCCATCCTTGACTGCATCAGGTGGTATCAGAGCAAGTTGATCTTGAATGTGTGGATAGATCTTGGCAGTTTACACTAGGATCTTGGATTGAAGATGCCTCTAAGGAGAGCTTGTGAGATCTCAGAGGAGGAAGCTACTAGAGAATTCAGTCTTGATGATTTTAGAGCTTTGCAGAAACAAGTGCAAGATCTGCAAGAGGAACTGAGAAAGAAGAAGACTACACCGATGGAAGGTAGTGATGATGAATCTAAGGAAGAAGATCATTTTGAAGAAGTTGTAGAAGAAGCTAGAGATCCTGAAGAGAATAGAATTCTAAAGGCTATGTCTAAAATTGGGAAAAGACCTAAGATTGAAGTTTTTACATTTGCTAGAAGCCTTAGGCTAGAAGAGTTGATTGATTGGATTAATGGGATGGATGAATACTTTGAGTATGAAGAAATAGAAGATCTTGATAGGTTTAGATTTGCAAAGACTAAGTTGAAGGGTCATGCAAATATTTGGTGGAGGGAAGTTCAGTTGGAAAGAAGTAGGAGAGGAAAGGAAAAGATCACTAAATGGAACCAAATGATTGACAAGCTGAAGAAGCAATTCATTCTGGTGGATTATGAATTGGACATGTTTAAGAAGATGCAAGCCTTGAAGTAGACTAACAAATCAGTGCAGGAGTATACCGAGGAGTTTTACAGAATCCTAATTAGGACTGGTCATTATGAAGCTAATAGAGAGAAGGTTGCTAGGTATGTCTATGGTTTGAGACCTTGTATTCAAGAAGAGTTACTTACTGTTGGGATGACAACAATAGGAGATTCTTATTAGATGGCATTAAAGATTGAAGAGAAGCTGAATAAGAAGTTTGAAGGAAGACAAAACAATAGGAACCGAGGTGGTAAGACTGGTGAAATGGTTGCAGAAGGTAATGTGGTAGAGAATCCTAAGAATACTAATCTAGGATTTGGCAGTGGTCATGTCACTAAGAATTTCAATATTGGACAGAGAGGAAGGTGGAAGAATGAGTTCATTGGTGCTTGTTATCAGTGTGGTGAAGCGGGTCATAGAATTTTTCAATGTCCTAAGAAAAGGGTTTCACTGACTTCTGAAGAAGACATTGTGAATGTTGCAGAGAAGGGTGAGTTTTTTATCACTAGGAGATTGGCTACATGTGTCCAGGAACTAGTTCAAAGAAGAAATTTGTTCAGAACCAGATGTAAGTGCAAGGACAAGGTATGTAATGTCATAGTTGATGGTGGCAGTTTTGAGAACTTTTTTTCAGAAAAGATGGTTAGCAAGTTGAATTTGGAAAGGAAGAAACATCCTAATCCTTATTTGATTAGTTGGATACAAGATGTGTCTAAGGTTAGAGTTGAAGAACAATGTTTGGTTAAGTTTCATATTGGATCTTATCATGATGATATATTGTGTGATGTATTGCCTATGGATGGTTGTCATCTGTTGCTCGGTAGACCATGGCAATTTGATAGAAATGTTTTTTTTATGGTTGTGCAAACACCTATGTGGTTAGGCATGAAGGATCTAGACATAAGTTGTTGCCTTTACAAGAGATAGGAGCTAAGGGATGTAGAGTTATCAGGTGTTTTCCTTATGACAAACCTTAGGAGCAAAGGATTGATGAACCTATTCCTACAAAGCTTAGTTTGAAAGAGAAGGATAATGATATATCTAAAGAGTTTGTTGAGATTAAGAGGCAGATGGTCTTTATGATAGAGATAGTACAAAAAATGATGACATTTGTGACATAGAGAGAGATGCAGAAGATGTCGAGTTGATTGAGGAGTCCAGAGAGGATGGTTTTTACTGAGGTATTGAGGTGGTCGGTAGTGGAAGGAATGGTTAGAGTCGGTTGTTATCAGTTGCAGATAGAAAAGATAAGAGAAGTAGAAAGTAGGAAAACTTATTGTGAGAGACAGTGGATGAAGTGAAGACAACTTGGAATGAAGGACAAGAGGAGATATGGGTTAAGAATAGATATGGCATACCTATTCTGATTCCCTTAAGGTGTTCTTGATTTCCTTATGAGAAAATATTCTTAACTTGGGGTGTCTAATGCAAGAGCATCCTAGGATTCTTAGCAATCCTGTATCAACCAAAAAATATGTTTGTTTTGAAAGTCAAACTAGTAGTTTTGATCTTGGTTGGTGAAGTATTTGCTCGGTTTGGAGTTTGGTTGCTCAGTTTATGTGGCTACCGGGGTGCTCAGTCTCTGAAGAACACTTGGTAACTAAAAGTGTCAGTTATTCCTAGTGCTCGGTGATAACTATGTTGCTCAGTGATGCTTGGTGAGGTCGATTCACTGGCACTTAGTTGTTTATTTGTTGCTCGGTAATCAGTATTACCGACTGGTATTCTTGCTTGTCTAACTGGTGCATTTAATTTGGGTCACGTTCCTCGAGTTATGGATTAACCGTTGGGCGTATGAGGACCTAGATCTAGCGTGTTTCATTCTTCTATGTGGATCTGGTGACCGTTTGGGGCCATCTTGGGTAATGTAATTTATTGTAAGGCTATTTTGTAAGCCGAATGATGTTTTGGCATTTAATAATTGTTTGTAGGAGTTAATTTTTTCATCCAGCCGACTTGTGGTTGAAGATGAGTCTTTATAGGATGGTTGGGTAGTTGTTTAGGGGCATCAAAATCAGAATTAGAAAGAGGAGGAAGTTAGTAGCTTGTGATCTTAGGCACAAGAAGATTTCTTGAAAATTGTGAGTACAAGTTTAGATCTTTCCTGGGACCCTACCAGTGTCCTGTCATGTTGCAGACCTGGACTAGCTTGTTGGTGAAGTTGTGGAAAGGATTTGGATCCTACGAGATCTTGTAGACTTTTACTTGCTTTGTAATTGGCCATAACCAGGAAGGCCTTACAGCCTGGCCTATTGCATGTAATCAGTGAATTTATGAATAAAGATTCCAGTTTCATATCAGATCTAGTGTTCTTGTTGAATTCCATTGTGTTGTGGTTTGGCTGCAAGGACGGACAGTCCTTAATTGGATCCTCCATCCTTAACTACATCATTTACTTAATGCCGTATAAAATATTTTGGTAGATTATTTAGCATCATATGAGTACAACACCTTTTGCATATAGACTCTCCCATAATGCACAAATAAATCTTCACTTAGAGTTTCTCAGCATCATATGATCATTGTTCCTTCACCATGTGGAGGTGATATGTCTTATGGTATATCCATGGGCCTTGTATAGAAACTTCTATGGTATTAATTCACCATTTGGTCTTGGCATGGAATAAACAAGAAAATAGAGTATGAAAAAGATTATTCATTTTGAAATATTTGACTTTACTATGTTGCGAAGATTGCCTAAAACCTCTAAAACCTCTATTTTTGGGCTTTATCATAATTATTTTTGGCATCTTAAAAATTCAAGAAAATGACACATGTCATGGAATTATGTGTTGTTCTAAATGTGTTACCTACAAGGAGCACTATCCCTTGACCCCACCAGGAGCATTTCCACTAGAGGCCCTTTGATTCTTGAAGTATAATACAAGGTTGAGTTTGCACACTACAAATCTTTGTCTACACTCATTCCAATAGTCTTCTTGAATATTACTTGATGTATACTGATCATTTCATAGATGAATTTTTCTTGTGGGTGGATGATGTAGTTGATGTACAATGCCTATTTTTATATTGGTTATCTATTAATTCAAACTTCAATCCTTCAATCCTATCAAACTTCAATCGTTGATTCAACTTTATCAATCTTATCAATTGCTCTGCTTGGGGCAACCTTGCTTGAGATTCTTATCTTGGACATGTCAATTACCTATTTACAAGGGTGTTTACCTTGTCTTTTTCAATCATCTTATCTTTGTCCTGATGTGTTCATCTTCGTCAATCACACATCTAGGTTGTTTTGTGATCCCAAATCTATCTCACACTTCAATTGCATTCTTTGACTACATGTGTTCCCATAAATATCACACATTAGTCAAAGAGGGGCAAATGTATGCACCCTAAAATGGTCGCCTAGACTATGGGCCCCCATTCTTCAATTTTATCAATTTCCTAAATCAATGCCTTGCAATATTTTCAATTCAAATCAATTTCCTTGATCAAATCATAATTAATTCAAATATTTTAATATTTCCTAAGGTTTGATCATTTTATCATAAGTTTTATTTAATTAAGAGAACATGCTCCATTTTAATTAAATTAAAAAAAATCTTTTAAATAAATAATAAAATCCACCTTATCCTATGTGTGCACATGAAAAAGGAATTTCTAAATTTAAAATAAAAAGAAAAAGACTTTTTATCTACACATTGAATGCACACTTTCCAAGATGAGTGGAATATCCTTTTGCCTCTTAATCTCTTCCACACATCTTTTTGTCTCTTAACCATGTCCATTGATTTTGCCTCTTGAGAATCTTGTGCACCAAAGTCAAAATGAGAATTTTTCTCCACCCTTGGATTTTGCCTCTTAATCTCTACCATTTATTGCTCTTTAAAAGGAGCTCTCTCCTTCTCATTTAGGGGATCTAGATTTTTATGTATTGTTATGTTGCGGGTTTGGAGAGAGATTTTGGAGGAGAGTTTGAGCACTTGAGCTTGAATATTGCAACTTCTATTTTCTTGTCTTCTTCTCTCATGTCTCCATGGCAATCCATTTAGATTACTCTTTCACTTGCATATTAGATTAGATTCATATTTCATTGCATAGAATAATCTTGCATGTGTATTTTATTTCATAGATTAGTTTTCTTTCATGCATTATTATCATATAGAATAAGCTTCCATTTTTATTTGCATGCATATTTGATGATCATGGAGGCTAGCACTCTTGCTTTTCCTCTTTGAATAACTTATTTTATGGTGTACTTGTATGGGCACAAACTAGGTCTAAACTGATGGCCTCCATTATAAACCCTTGCACTCCATGAATAGAGAGCTATGAGTCACCATTTGAGACCTCATTCTTGAGCAATCTTGGATATAATGACTCATAGAAGTGTGTCAATATTTTAGCACACATTTTTGGCACCCACCATGGGGCAACCCACCTTTACATGCTGGTTTTGGTTATTTTTGGAGCTAACCCCCTTGTGCAGATTTGCTTGGAGATGAAAACCTTAGATTTTCAAAGATTTAATCATATCTCTCAAACAGCTTGGATTTTTGGTCTAAATTATTTTTCATAGGTTGGAGACATATCAAAGAAGCTTTAGTGAAAAATTCATAATTTTCTGAGGTACTGTGAATTTTTTATATTTTTTTCTTTATTTTTTATAAAAAAATTATTTTCAGCACAAATTAGCATATTTTTTGGAAATTTTTACATTTTCAAAAATTTATTTAAATCCTACGGGGGGTCCATTCTTTGTGTTTTAAATTTAGATGCAATATCATAGCTCAAATAGTCGATTTACAAAAAATTGGTATGTTTTGGTAAAATGGGTCTCTAGGGCACAAATGAAGAGATTTTTATGAAATTTATACATTTTTGGAAACCTCTTTGTATTTTAATAGGGGTCTCTTTTTTGCATTTAGGGTTTGGGATCCGAATTCATGTCATGTAGGTCCAATCTTGTTGACTAGGTCAAAAATCAAAATTTAAAAAAAAAGGGCATTTAATGATTAGCTTGCACTTATTTTTCACATGGTTCAATGCATGATATGAGTTGTCACTTGAATTATTTGTTGGTTATTATTTCTTCTAACAATTGATTTTCATATCTAACCCTAGGGTTTGCATAAGTTGAATATACATTGCATATCTTGTTTGCTTGTTTGCTTGTTTGTTTGTCTTGCTTGGTGGAGAGTTCATGGCTTGCTTGCACAAAAAAGCTCAACAAAAATAAAAATAATGTAAAATCTACTAAGCACATTGCTTTGGACTTGAGGTATTTTGTTGCATCTTTATAAAATTTAGATTTTGAAAATAAAAAATGAGCCTCTCATGTGTCTGACTTGAATGTTTCTCGCTTTCGTAGATCACACTTCCAATTTTTTCTCTAAAGGAAAGAAATGAATCTAGATTTTCTTTCTTGCATATATGTTCCACATAGTAATTAGGCCCTATGAACACTATGTGTGGCATTCTTGAGAGAGTGGTCTTCATTCTCTTGTCTTACATGCAAAGCTCTTCTCGACAATAGATCCCCTTGTAGGTAGGGAAGGACTTGTTATTATCGCATTGTCCCACTTGGTTTAGTCTTCAACATTTGATGGTACATTCTCTCTTGGTCCCATTTAGAGATATCGGTAGTCATTATTTTTGGCATACAAATCTTGGTGAGGTGATTTCAATTTAGCGTGTCAATTAATATGATTGTTATGTCTAGGTGAGGTGAAGAGGCTAGAGGAGTATGCTATGTTCCCTTTTGGGCACATGATGAAGGGTGCTCCCCTTAATACCACAAACACATAACAGAAATAGAGAAACAACAACAATATGCAAGAACAGAAAATTGGCTTCTTATTATCTCCACAAATGTGGAATTACAAACTTTCAGAATTACAATATGCAAAGCCACATGGGCATTCCCTTACAATATTCTGTAGGACAAAGCCTCGAACTATTACCCAGATCTACTACCCAGAACTATTCTGAACTGCCTAAGACAATAATACAGCCTTCCTTATATAGGCAATTTTCCACCGCCTGGGAAGGTTCCAGAATTTTTAACCAATAAGGCCGACCAAACTTAGAATTATTTTATTTTACATTTTATTACATCATAGTCAGCTCAAGATAACCTTTGAAACCCGAACAGAAATTTTGAAGAAAATTATTTTTCGCCATTTCAGGTGGCCCAACTTCTGAAGACCATAAGTTATCACCCGTTGACCCGCTCGGCTATTATAACCTCATTTCAGAAATGCCACGAAGCGCTCTACAGGCTTGACCCGTGCAAGTGCCCATCACCCAAATTTTTGACCTCATCCGGGGCCTCTAAAGCCTTCAAAACTGAGTTCAAAGTTTCTGTACCCTGCTGCCAATACCGAAAATCTTCAATATCTTCCAACATACACTTGATCTGTAAATGAAACTTTACTGGCAGACTTATATGACCAAAATGAACCTCCAAGAAAGAAATTAGATCATTCTGAGCACAGACAAAAATTACCAAAAATAGTAACTTTCCATAAATAGCAGCTCTGCACAGGATAGCCCTTATTGAATTCAAAAAATAGAAATATTTTTGGGTGATGCAAGATTGCTCTTACACCCAAGATGCTCCTGCATCAGACACCCAGGGTAATTTGAGAAGTGACCCTGTCACGACTCAGGTGTGCAGAGGAAAACCAAGATGGCTAACCTCCTCCTTTGTCAGCCATGATGAATCTTCAACAAGCCATCCTTTCCACTTGACCAGATATTCTTCATATGTCCTGTTCCTTGTGCTTCTGCCAACATGATTGTCCAGTATATCTTCGATCTCCTTAGTGTCTGAACTAGTTGCTGGAATACTCCACTGTGCTGCTGCAACCTCATCTTCAACACCTCCTTTGTGATACGCTGTCAAATCTGAAATGTTAAACACTGGTGAAATATTCAGCTCACTAGGCAATTCTACCTCATATGCATTTCCTAAATCATGCTTCTTCAGTATCTTACATGGCCCAAACTTCTTCATTTTCAGCTTGTTATATGTACCAACTGGAAACCACTCCTTCCGCAAATAAACCATGACTTCATCACCAACCTGAAATTCCTTATACCTCCTTTTCTCATCTGCCTTAGCCTTATACTGTGCATTCATCTTGGTAATATGCTTCCTCACCTCCTCATGGATGTTCTTCAAGTGTTCTGCAAAATCCTCAGCTTCAGCACTACTTATTTCTCCTTTATCTATCTTTCTCAATTCAAATGCATTTCTTGGACTGCTTCCATATACAATCTGGAATGGTGATTTACCAGTGCTCCTATTGACAGAATTATTGTATGCAAATTCTGCCTGTGGTAAAATCAAATCCCATCCTGTTGGCTTATCTCCAACCAAACATCTTAGCAAATTTCCCAAACTCCTATTCACCACCTCTGTCTGTCCATTAGTCTGTGGATGATGTGATGAACTGAACTTCAAATCTGTCTTCAACTTCTTCCATAATGTAAGCCAGAAATACCCAACAAACTTAGTGTCCCGATCTGAAACTATGGTCTTTGGAAAACCATGAAGTCTCACTACTTCTCTAAAAAACAATTCTGCTATATGAACAGCATCATTAGTCTTCTTGCAGGGAATGAAATGTGCCATCTTTGAAAATCGGTCAACTACTACAAAAATTGAATCATGTCCCCACTGTGTCCTCGGTAAACCAAGAACAAAGTCCATACTGATATCCTCCCAAGGCTTCTCTGGTATAGGTAATGGCTGATACAACCCTGTATTCTGCTTCACTCCTTTTGCCATCTGACATACTCTGCAACTTTGTACAAACTTCTTCACATCTTGCTGCAATTGTGGCCAATAATAATTCTCACCAACCAAAGCAAGGGTTTTATCACGACCAAAATGTCCAGCCAATCCTCCACTATGCTTCTCCTTGATGAGATTCTCCCTCATAGAACTTCATGGAATGCACAACTGACTCCCTCTGAATAGCATATCATCCTGGATGATGAAATCCAACCATTTTGTCCTATCTAGAGTAACAGGTTCTGTACAAGCTTTCCAAGCTTCACCAAAATCGAGATCCTCTGGATACAAATTCTTGAGTTCCTTGAACCCAACCACTTCAATCTACATTTCTGTCAGCAATAGTTGCCTTCTGCTAAGAGCATCTGCAACCCTATTAGACTTTCCACTCCTGTGTTTCAAAACAAATGTATAACTTTGCAAAAACTCAACCCATTTCAAATGCCTTTGATTCAATTTTCCTTGACTATTCAAATATTGCAAAGCTTGATGATCAGTATACAAAACAAACTCCTTAGGAAGTAGATAATGTCTCCACTTCTTTAATGCCTGAACTATAGCATAAAATTCTTGATCATAAACAAAATATTTCCTCTTGGCATCATTTAACTTCTCACTGAAATAAGCAACAGGTTTACCTTCTTGGCTCATAACAGCTCCTATTGCAGTACCACTAGCATCACAATCTACTTGAAACACCTTATTAAAATCTAGAAGTGCTAAAACAGGTTGTTCTGTAACTTTTTGTTTCAATAATTGAAAACTCTTTTCTGCCCCATTAGTCCACTTAAACTCTTTTCTATCCCCTCTCATTGTTTCAGTCAAGGGTCCACAAATACTGCTAAAGTTTCTGATAAACTTTCTGTAAAAGCTAGCTAGACCATGAAAAGATCTTACCTCAGTAGCATTCCTTGGAGTAGGCCATTCAAGAATAGCCTGTGCCTTCTCTGGATCCATTTTTAGACCTTCTCCTAAAACTACAAACCCCAAATACACCAACTCTTTCTTCACAAAACTGCACTTCTTCAAATTAATCAACAATTTTTCTTCTCTCAATTTCTCAAATACCATACGAATATGCATCATATGCTCATCCAATGTCTTACTAAAGATCAAAATATCATCTAGGTAAACAATGACAAACTTACCCAGAAATTCTTTCAGAACCTCGTTCATGAGCCGCATGAAAGTGCTCGGTGCATTGGTTAGCCCAAAAGGCATGACTAACCACTCATATAGTCCTTCCTTTGTCTTGAAGGCAGTCTTCCATTCATCTCCTTCTCTGATCTGAATCTGATGATATCCACTTTTTAGATCTATCTTTAAAAAATACACAGCTCCACTCAAACAGTCCATAATATCATCCATTCGTGGCAATGGAAACCTGTACTTGATTGTGATCTTATTTATTGCCCTAGAATCTGTACACATCCTCCATTCTCTATTCTTCTTTGGTGCTAATACCGTTGGTACAACATAGGGACTCAGACTCTCACGGATCAATCCTTTCTATAACAACTCATGTACTTGTCTGTTCAACTCCTCACTTTCTACAGGTGTCATTCTGTGTGCTGCCTTGTTCGGCAAACTCACTCCTGGGATCAAGTCCATCTGATGACCGATCTTCCTGACTGGTGGTAATCCATCAGGCATGTTATCGGATACAATCTCCTGAAACTCATTCAACAAATCTACAACTTCTACAGGAACATCTACTTTCTCTTTACCAGCTTTTAGAATTAAAGCAAAACATACATGCTCATGCCTCATACCATCTAAGAAATTTCTTCCATCAACAAAAGTTATCCTTGCATTACCACATACCTTTTCTTCAATCTCCTTCAATGGTTTTAGCTTATGCTGCACTCCATCCTTTGTCAGGGAATAGGTATTCGCACGACCATCATGTACAGCACATCTGTCAAACTGCCATGGTCTACCCAACAACATATGACATGCATCCATAGATATGATATCACACAATACCTCATCTTGGTATCCGCCAATCTTGAACTTCACCAGGCATTGTTCATTGACCATGACCTTGTGGTCATCCTGTACCCAGGCAATCCGATATGGATGTGGGTGTTTCTGTCTCTTGAGCTTCAACTTTGTCACCATCTCTTCTGACACCAAATTGTCAGTGCTTCCACTATCAATAATCACATCACAACATTTACCTGCACACTTGCACCTGGTGTGAAATAGGCTCCTCCTTTGCTCAAGTTCATTCTCACCACTCAACAAGACTCTTCTATTAATCAACGTTTCTCCTCTTTCAGCATCTTCAGAATTTGATGATCTGGCATCTTCATCTACATGTGCAACTCTGGCCTGGCCTTCATTTCTCCTGTCTGTTCTGCCTTGGTGCTGAGGACATTCAAATGCCCTATGACCTTCTTCTCCATAGTGAAAACATGTTCCACGGAAGCCACCTCTTCCAGATCCTTGTCCCCTTCCTCTTCCTCTCTAATCTCTATTATTCTGATCCTGGAAGTGATTGGAATTATTTCCTCGCTGATTCTGACTGCTACTGGCCTCATCCTTCTTTTTCGGATCTTCATTTCGGCCACCGTATGACCGTCCACCAGATCATCCACCATGACCTCTTTCGTTTTGTCTACTCTCAAACTTCTTGTTCAGCTTTTCCTCTACTTTTAGGGAAAATTGGTATGCCTCTTCAATACTGTTCATTCGAACCAGATTCAGCTCCTCCTGAATGCTTGGCCTTAACCCATTAAGGTATCGGGTAACTTTCTCCTTATCAGCTTCTGCATGGCTTGTTCTGATGAGAAGTCGATAGAACTCCTCTATATACTCCTGAACAGATCTTCTTGCTTGCTTCAAACTCTGCATTTTCTTCAGTAGGTCAAGCTCATAATCAACAGGAATGAACTGTCACTTCAATTTATCCACCATCTGATCTCATCTTGTGATTTTATCTTTCCCTCTTCTATTTCGCTCCAACTAAATTTCTTGCCACCAGATCTTCGCATGACCTTTCAATCTGGCCTTCACAAATTTGACCCTATCAGGATCGTCAATATCTTCATACTCAAAATATTTCTCACATTCATTGATCCAGTCAATCAATTCCTCTGGGTTAAGATTTCCAGAAAATGTAGGAACCTCAATCTTAGGTCTTTTCCCAATCTTGGAAATGGCCCGAAAAAGTCTTTCTTCCTCCTGGTTCACAATTTCGGCTTCTCCTTCTTGATATTCTTCTTTGGCTTCATCCTCACTTTCATCTCTGACATTGAGATTCATTCCTCTACGAATCTCTTCTTGCAATGCTCGCACTTGTCTCTGCAGCTCTCTAACCTCAGGTGTCACAGCACCAACTCTTCCGCCACGTTCTCGTCGTGGAGGCATTTTCGCGATGCGCACTGAAACCCTAGCCACGGTCCTGGTGCAAACTGCCTCACAGTCGGTGATCTATTTACACACTCAAGAACTCCTGCTCTGATACCACTTGATGAAGGGTGCTCCCCTTAATACCACAAACACATAACAGAAATAGAGAAACAACAACAACATGCAAGAATAGAAAATTGGCTTCTTATTATCTCCACAAATGTGGAATTACAAACTTTCAGAATTACAATATGCAAAGCCACATGGGCATTCCCTTACAATATTCTGTAGGACAAAGCCTCGAACTATTACCCAGATCTACTACCCAGAACTATTCTGAACTGCCTAAGACAATAATACAGCCTTCCTTATATAGGCAATTTTCCACCGCATGGGAAGGTTCTAGAATTTTTAGCCAATAAGGCCGACCAAACTTAGAATTATTTTATTTTACATTTTATTACATCATAGTCAGCTCAAGATAACCTTTGAAACCCGAACAGAAATTTTGAAGAAAATTATTTTTTGCCATTTCAGGTGGCCCAACTTCTGAAGACCATAAGTCATCACCCGTTGACCCACTCAGCTATTATAGCCCCATTTCGGAAACACCACGAAGCGCTCTACAGGATTGACCCGTGCAAGCGCTTGTCACCCAAATTTTTGACCTCATCCGAGGCCTCTAAAGCCTTCAAAACTGAGTTCAAAGTTTCTGCACCCTGCTGCCAATACCGAAAATCTTCAATATCTTCCAACATACACTTGATCTGGAAATGAAACTTTACTGGCAGACTTATATGACCAAAATGAACCTCCAAGAAAGAAATTAGATCATTCTGAGCATAGATGAAAATTACCAAAAATAGTAACTTTCCATAAATAGCAGCTCTGCACAGGATAGCCCTTATTGAATTCAAAAAATAGAAATATTTTTGGGTGATGCAAGATTTCTCTTACACCCAGGATGCTCCTGCATCAGCACATCAGAAACTTAGAACCCTTGAATCTGAGCTAAGTCCCCATGTGGTCTATATTGTGAGTCTTCCTTGTTAGAGAGGGTTAACTGTAGTGGACACTCCCTTTATTGGGTAAACTAGGTGGATAGAACCTCAAGCGATATTAGCCATTCCTATCATGGAGTAACAACTGCTATATAAATGTCCTTGTGGAAGAAATCTCCATAGGTGTGGTCTCTTGTTGGGCTATCAGATCTCCTCAGTAGCTCCTGATTGATTAAATTCTCGGACTGTGTCAAAACCTCGGTGCGTCAAGATTGGATTTTGCCCACTTGAGATTGTAAGAGTTGCAGAGTTGACCATTACTACAAACCATAGTGTAACCAACTTTTTCTTTTCTAGGACTATATGTGTGACTGAAAAATATTTTGAGAACATACACAAGTAGAGTCCTTAGGGAGTAGAATACTACGTCACTATTCTTGTTTATGCACAAGGTTGTTTTATTCCTTGCTCATTGTTTGAAGACAATTGTTTGCTTGAACTCCCTGATTACTGTCTTGTGTGCCTGATTAATGATAAAAATCTGTTAATGCATCTCATTGGTCAATTAAAACAAACAAAATTTGAGTTCCCAAGTCAAAAAAAACAAATTTTTATAGCTTGTTGTCAGCACCTGTCACCTATCCTTAGAGTGAGCTATCACCCAGTGTTGATTCATTGTCGCCTGAAACTATCATCTTTGACTATTTTTGCACAACCATTCTTATGGTCATCCCAGCATATATGCCTTGATGGAGGCATGGTTTTGCTACATTAAATTAGGTAAGCTAACATAGAGGTCATCTTGACCATTATGTCTTTGATGCTTATGTTAGAATCTTTCCACATTCCAATCCGATATAAATCACATTCATATCTTCATAGTTGCGCTTGTGACTAGTGATGATTGTGTGATTTTCTGATGTTTGTTAATAATGGCCCAATGATGAAAATAAGTTCCTTAACATTCTCTAATGAATGATGAACACAAAAATCCTATGTTATAGTTTCTCTATTGCAAGTACACCTTTGCATTTTCATGTAGCTTGCATTGTTAGACTTTATGTTAATTTGCATTTTTAGGCTGCATTAGGAGTTTGAGAGGGTTTTCCTTCATCTTTCTTTTGGACTTTTAATCAACTATGGTCATGTTTTGATCTTCATTTCCTTATCTTCTTTCTTGATCTCAATCAAAATTTTCTATCTTAAACAGTTGATTGATTTTGGGGCATGTTAGAAAGCAAAGTCCACCAAGATAACTGAGAGGGGGGTGTGAATCAGTTATCAAACAATTATAACTTTTATCAACTTCAACAGCATTAAACCATGTAAGCAATATAATTACCAACCATAGAAAGATTTCCATACACAATAACACAATGACATAAGATATGTTGACTAGGGAACCTCTTGATCAAAGAGTAAACCCTGGTGGGAATGATGCCCACAAAAGATGCACTAACATGAATATTCCTTGTGAAAAGATGGACTTTGTTAGGAGTCTTATGAAATACATTCAGTACATATGAATCCCTGTTAAAAGATTCTAACCCTGTTAAGAGTTATGGAAGACAAAAGGACCCACTACCCAAATAGCTTCAGGGTAAGATCACTGAACACACTATCCAAATAATCTTTGCATTACTCAACAAAATAATATGTTACCTCTTCTCTGACTTTTCCAAACCACACCCATTGTTACACCAGATCTCAATTTCAGATCTTTGTACCTCGCATGTCTTCCTTCACAAATTTGCCTTCACATTTAGCTCTTTTCTTCACTTCATGCATACATCATCACATCCAACCATATTACAACAAGGAAACACATTCCTTCCTTTATACCACACTCAAATAATTACAAATGAGTTGGCATACAATTACAAAATAAAAGTTTCCACACGCTACATCAAAATTACACAAAATTGTCAGCTTCCAACTACAATAATTCTTCACTCGTGTGACCTCAAATTTTGCGCTATCATCCATGTCACTATCAATGTGTCTTCAACTTCCCTTTAACTACACAAAACTAGATTCCATCCTGATTAGGAGATATCATTTGATTCCCACAAACCACTACTCAGGAACACTACCTGAATATTGCTTCCACCAAAATGCTCATAACTTCCATGAATAAATGAATTATAGTCTACACTCTTAACCATAGACATATAATATATAAAATAATATATCCTCAACATTGCATAGCTCCAAATGCAATATCTCATGTGCGCTAATCCAAACTCTATCTACTTCTCTGCAAGTCTCTGATAAATCACTGTGTTGACATCAATTACAATCATAGTCATGAATGCAACAACAACTGCTACAGAATGGCTGCCAAACATTTAGCATTCATTCCTAACAATCTCCCCCATTGGCATTGATGGCTTCATAGATGAAAAAACATTCAATGTTCCAAAAATCCAATACTACAATATTGTTGCTTCAAGTCCTCTTCATCAATCAAATCTTGCTTTGTTTTCCTATTCAGATAGTACAAATAGTTTTTTTCATGTACACTTCTCCCCCATTGACATCAATGACAAGAAATTTCATTATTATGTCAACAACAACTACAATGTCAAAAGACACTATTCAAAAAATACATTCACTAGAGTCCTCATGACTCAGCTTAGATACACATACTCCCCCATAGAGGAAGTACCAACATCCAATCCAAAAGAAAGATAAGGCTCATATACCACTAGACAGATGCAACCAACTGCATCACTTCTCAAAAGTAGGTTGGGGTATAACCCCAAGCATACCTCTTAGATACTCAAATGTATCATTAGACAAAGTCTTTGTAAATATATTTTTCTATCTGCTCCTTTGTACTTATGTACTCAAGTTTGACTTCTTTCTTAGCAACTTGCTCTCTTACAACATGATACTTGATCTCTATATGCTTTGTCTTAGAATGTAATACAGGATTCTTAGACATACTAACTGTGTTGGTGTTATCACAATGTATGACAACAGGTTCAACAAACTTTATTACAATATCCTTCAGCATTTGCTTCATCCAAATTATTTGGTTATAATTGTTTGCTGTTGCTACATATTCTACTTCTAATGTGCTCTGTGAGATACAATTTTGCTTCTTGCTTAGCCAAGAAACCAATCTTCCTCCAAGGAAAAATGCTTCACTACTGGTGCTTTTCTTATCATCAACACTACCTCCCCAATTAGCATCTGTATATGCACATAGGGTAAAATCATCAGATTTTTCATACCACAATCCATAGTCCATTGTGCCTCTTAAATATCTCAGTATCCTCTTTACTGGTGCATAATGTGATTCTCTAAGTTCAGCTTGAAATCTTGCTACAATTCCAATTGAATGTGCTATATCAAGTCTTGTACGTGTCAAATACTATAATCCTCCAATCATAGATATGTATTTCTTCTGTTCAACTGTCTGTGCTTCATCTGTGCTAGATAATTTATGTCCAGTTACCATAGGTGTTCCAACTAGTTTACAATTCTCCATTCCAAATATTTTCAACAATTCATTCAGGTATTTTGTCTGACTTACAAAGATACCATCATTGTTCTGTGTTATCTGCAATCCCAAAAAGTATTTCATTTCACCAATCATACTCATTTCAAATTCAATCTTCATTTCATCAAAAAATTTGTCACTAGCTTCATCTTCTCCTCCAAAAATAATGTCATCAACAAAAATAACTATAACCAACAAACCATTTTCAATTTCTTTTATGTACAGATTGCTATCAATTGTTCCTTTTGTAAATTCCAACTTTAACAAATACTTGTCCAATTTTTCATACCAAGTTCTAGGTGCTTGTTTTAGTCCATATAAAGCTTTCTTCAATTTACATACCATGTCTCCTTCTTAAGTCAAAGGAAAACCTTCAGGCTGCTCAATGTAGACTTCTTCTTCCAACTCTCCATTCAAAAATGTTGACTTCACATCCATCTGATATACTTTGAATTTCTAGTAAGCTGCCTAAGCCAAAAATATTCTCACTACTTTAATTATTGCAACAGGTACAAAGGTTTCTTCATATTCAATTCTTTCTTGCTGTGAGTATCCCTTACATACCAATCTTGCTTTGTTTCTTACTACTTCTCCTTGTTCATTCATCTTGTTTCTGAATACCCATTTAGTTCCAGTAACATTCTTGTCTTTAGGTCTAGGGACCAATTCTCATGTCTTGTTCTTTTCAATCTGATCTAGTTCTTCTTTCATAGCATTAGTCCAACTTTCATCTTCACAAGCTTTACTAGTAGTTTTAGGTTCAATTTGAGAAATCAAACATAATTATTCTTGCACCTTATTCTGAGTTAGAACTCCTCTTTTGATGCTTCCAATAATTTGTCCAATAGGATGATTTCTTGATAAACTCTTGTTAGGTTTCATTGTCTCAGATCTCACTTCAGATGTAGGTTCTTCAATGACTTCACTGTGGCTTTCATTCCACAAATCACTGTCAGTTTCATAAAATAATTTAGTAGATCCAGTGTTAGGTTTAGGATGAGCTTCTTCATCTGATTCATAATCAAGTATTCTTTCCTAAATTTTGAACTTTTCATCAACTTTAACATTTGCGCTCTCAACAATAGTCTTAGTTCTTTTATTGTAACATCTATAAGCTTTGCTTTTCAAAGAATATCCAAGAAATATACATTCATCACTTCTAGGATCAAATTTTCCAATATCATCATCTCTTTTTATATAACATTTGCTTCCAAAGATTCTAAAATACTTAAATGAGGGTGCATGTCCAAACCATAATTCATAGGGTGTCTTGTCTATGTCTGCTCTGATTTGTACTATATTCATTGTATACATTGTTGTGTTCACTGCTTCTCTCCAGAATATCTTTGCCAAATCATTCTCAAATAACATAGCTCTTGTTGCTTCAATCACTGATCTATTTCTTCTTTCTACAATACCATTTTGTTCAAGTGTACGAGGGGCTGAGAACTGTCTCTTAATGCCATTTTCTTCACAAAAGTTGTTAAACTCTCTAGAAGTAAATTCTCCACCTCTATCAGATCTCAAACATTTAATCTTCATTCCAGATTCATTCTCAACTTTATTCTTTAATTTCTACAAATCCTATGTCAGCATTATTCTCAGTATCACTTTCACTTAGAGTTCTCTCTATAATAGCTTCAAGATCTTCATCATTAGCATAATAACATTCCTTAGATCTTCTAGGTTTGAAATTGTTTATGTAATTTTTAACTCTCTTAGGACATTTAGATGCAAAATGACCATATTCTTGACAAGTCCAACATTTAAATATTTTCTTACCGTCTGGTTCTCTCTTCACAAGCAAGGCAATACCTTCTTCAATCTTCTTGTCTTCTTCATTTATAGATATGTTGCTGCTAGCATAATCTCCACTCACACTGATGCTTCTTGACAAAGTAGGGCGAACACTAAGAGCACTGAATGTTGTCTCCATTATAGGTAAGTCTCCTGATAACCTCAGGTTCATTTTTGTTTCTTCCAATCTTCCAAGAAGAGTCTCTCTTGTAAAGTTTGTAGTACAAGGTATAACTTGTTCAATCATCTGTGTTGTCTGCTTAAATATAGGAGTCAATGTTCTCAAAATTTTCCATATCACTTCATTCTCTGTCTTTGTTCCTCCACAAAATTTTATACCTGTAATAATTTCTGACATTCTACCAATATAGCTTCTAACAGATTCATCTTCCAACATTCTTATATCTTCAAATGCACATATCCTATTATTTAATCTAACTCTTTTTGCATGTTCATCACCTTCAAAAGTAGAGTGTAAAGCTTTCCAAATTTCATAAGATTTTTTCAAACATTTTACCTGACTGTACTCATTCTCCGGAAGGGCTGTCAAAAGTGCTTCTCTTGCAAGTATGTTACACATGAATAGATATCTCTCATCAGTAGTACATGTTTCAAGATTGTCCTCTTCAATGATAGTCTTATCATTCTTTGTAATCAACCAATAACCTGGTCCTAAACACAGTAGATGTGTCTTCATCTTTTCTTTCTAGCTGTCAAAATTTACTCCATCAAACTTAGGGCTTTCTTTCCTAAAATTTTCCATGGATCTTCTTAAGCTATTAAACTTATTTTTCAAGGACCAACCTAGCTCTAATACCAATTGTTAGAAAGTAAAGTCCACCAAGATAACTGAGAGGGGGGGGGGGTGAATCATTTATCAAATAATTATAACTTTTATCAACTTCAACAGCATTAAACCATGTAAGCAATATAATTACCAACCATAGAAAAATATTCATACACAATAACATAATGACACAAGATATGTTGACTAGGGAACCTCTTGATCAAAGAGTAAACCCAGGTGGGAATGATGCCCACAAAAGATGCACTAATATGAATATTCCTTGTAAAAGGATGGACTCTATTAGGAGTCTTATGAAATACATTTAGTACATATGAATCCCTGTTAGGAGATTTTGAATCCTTGTTAAAAGATTATAACCCTGTTAAGAGTTAAGGAAGATAGAAGGACCCACTACCCAAACAGCTTCAGGGTAAGATCACTGAACACACTATCCAAATAATCTTTGTATTACTCAATAGAATAATATGTTACCTCTTCTCTGACTATGCCAAACTGCACTCACTGTTACACCATATCTCAATTTCAGATCTTTGTACCTCGCATGTCTTCCTTCACAAATTCACTTTCACATTTAGCTCTTTTCTTCACTCCATGCATACATCATCACATCCAACCATATTACAAAAATGAAACACATTCCTTCCTTTATACCACACTCAAATAATTACAAATGAGTCAGCATACAATTACAAAATAAAAGTTTCCACACGCTACACCAAAATTACACAAAACTGTCAGCTTCCAACTACAATAATTCTTCACTCGTGCTATCTCAAAGTTTGCACTATCATCCATGTCACTATTAATGTGTCTTCAACTTCCCTTTAACTGTGCAAAACTAGATTCCATCCCGATTAGGAGATATCATCCAATTTCCACAAACTACTCTACTCAGGAACACTGCCTGAATACTGCTTCTGCCAAAATGCTCATAACTTCCATGAATAAATGAATTACTGTCTGCGCTCTTAACCATAGACATATAATATATCAAAGAATATATCCTCAACATCGCATAGCTCCAACTGCAATATCCCATGTGCGCTAATCCAAACTCTGTCTTCTTCTCTGCAAGTCTCTAGTAAATCATTGTGTTGACATCAATGACAATCATAGTCATGAATGAAACAACAACTGCTACAGAATGGCTACCAAACATTTTTAGGCTCCATTAGGAGTTTGAGAGGGTTTTCCTTCATCTTTCTTTTGGACTTTTAATCAACTGTGGTCATGTTTTGATCTTCATTTCCTTATCTTCTTTCTTGATCTCAATCAAAATTTTCTATCTTAAACAGTTGATTGATTTTGGGGCATTCTCTTTCTTAAGGAAAATTCTCTTTCTTCTCTCCGTTTATTTCCACCTCTTCCAAACTTCTATCTTCCATTCTCTTTCACCCCACCTATTTTCTTCTAATTCAACCTTGGGGCATAATCTTTCATGCTTGATGATCTACCTTGGTTATGTGATCCTTATATCTTTCATCTTACATCAAGAACCTTATTTTTAGTTCAATTCTATCAAATTTATCAATTTGTTGTTTTTCCTCTATCTAATTTTGATTTTGATCACGAAGGGTCAGTACCTATCAAACTTCAATCCTTGATTTAGCTTTATCAATCCTATCAATTGCTCCGCTTGGGGCAACCTTGCTTGAGATTCTTATCTTGGACATGTCAATTACCTATTTATAGGGGTGTTGACCTTATCTTTTTCAATCATCTTATCTTTGTCCTGATGTGTTCCCATCTGTTGATCACACATTTGGATTGTTTTGTGATCCCAAATTGATCTCACACTTCAATTGCATTCTTTGACTACATGTGTTCCCATAAAGATCACACATTAGTCAAAGAGGGGCAAATCTATGCACCCTAAAATGGTCGCCTAGACTATGGGCCCCCATTCTTCAATTTATCAATTTCTTGAATCAATGTCTTGCAATATTTTCAATTCAAATCAATTTCTTTGATCAAATCATAATTAATTCAAATATTTCAATATTTCCTAAGGTTTGATCATTTTATCCTAAGTTTTATTTAATTAAGAGAACATGCTCCCTTTTAATTAAATTAAAAAAAATCTTTTAAATAAATATAAAATCCACCTTATCCTATGTGTGCACATGAAAAAAGGAATTTCTAAATTTAAAATAAAAAGAAAAAAACTTTTTGTCTACACAATGAATGCACACTTTCCAAGATGAGTGGAATCTCCTTTGCCTCTTAATCTCTTCCAAACATCTTTTTGCCTCTTAACCATGTCCATTGATTTTGCCTCTTGAGAATCTTGTGCACCAAAGTCAAAATGAGAATTTTTCTCCACCCTTGGATTTTTCCTCTTAATCTCTACCATTTATTGCTCTTTAAAAGGAGCCCTCTCCTTCTCATTTAGGGGATCTAGATTTTTATGTATTGTTATGCTACGGATTTGGAGAGTGATTTTTGAGGAGATTTTGAGCACTTGAGCTTGAATATTGCAACTTATATTTTCTTGTCTTCTTCTTTCATGCCTCCATGGCAATCCATTTAGATTACTCTTGCACTTGCATATTAGATTAGATTCATATTTCATTTCATATAATAATCTTGCATGCGCATTTTCTTTCATAGATTAGTTTTCTTTCATGCATTGTTATCATATAGAATAAGCTTCCATTTTCATTTGCATGCATATTTGATAATCATGGAGACTAGCACTCTTGCTTTTCCTCTTTGAATCTCTTATTTTATGGTGTACTTGCATGGGCACAAACTAGGTCTAAATTGAGGGCATCCATTATAAACCCTTGCACTCCATGAATACAGAGCTATGAGTCACCATTTGAGACCTCATTCTTGAGAAATATTGGATATAATGACTCAAAGAAGTGTGTCAACATTTTAGCACACACATTTTTCCTTCACCTTGTGGAGGTGATATGTCTTAGGGTATATCCATGGGCCATGTATAGAAACTTCTATGGTATTAATTCACCATTTTGTCTTGGCATGGAATAAACAACAAAATAGAGTACGGAAAAGATGATTCATTTTGAAATATTTGACTTTACTATGTTGCAAAGATTGGCTAAAACCTCTAAAACCTCTATTTTTGGGCTTTATCATAATTATTTTTGGCATCTTAAAAATTCAAGAAAATGACACATGTCATGGAATTATGTGTTGTTCTAAAGGTGTTACCTACAAGGAGCACTATCCCTTGACCCCACTAGGGGCATTTCCGCTAGACCCCCTTTGATTCTTGAAGTATAATACAAGGTTGATTTCACACAGTACAAATCTTTGTCTACACTCATTCCAATAGTCTTCTTGAATATTACTTGATGTATATTGGTCATTTTGAAGATGAATTTTTGTTGTGGGTGGATAATGTAGTATGTGTACAATGCCTATTTTTATATTGGTTATCTATTAATGTATTAATTATCGTTGATGTATTAATTTTCTATTACTTGTCACTCTCGGGCATTTTTATCAATTGGTTGGAAATTCTTGTTGGAGATTTTCCAACAAGCCAGTGTTGACTATATGTTTGTCATTGATGACAACATATGGTAAGCAGTGTGCATTGAAGTCTTATGTAGAGAGTCTTGAGCATATATTTCTTAGATAAGTTATCAACATAATATCATAGACACAGAGGTTGATTCTGAGTGCAGATAGTTGTGTAGTTGTTTGTATCAGTAGTGTTCATGAAAGTATTACAAGAAGAGTTTTGTATGTGATTTTTAGTATGGTTATGATGGAGCCTTGTGTGGTTATATTTGTGTTGTAGACATGTTAGTGGAGCTATGTTCATGGATGCAAAGTTAGTTGTGCAGTTAAGATTGAGTTGTGATGTTTCTATTTGCCAGTTATAGTTTCTTGAGTTTATCTGATGGAGCCAACAGTGTTTATATTGTTTTAGTAGATGTTCCTATCATTTTGATATGTGTGTTTGGTTTCATGTTTGGTGATGATTTAAGAATGTTTTGTTAAGAGCACATAATGTATTTCAACATGAGAATAAAGTTTCAGTTAATTTTGTGGAGCCGAAAGTGTGAAGCGATGCGTACATCTACTCATATTGAGTTGTACGGTCCTATTTGTGTTGTGTGCTTGGTTTAGCCATTGGAGATGTTATTGAAGAGTTATATTGTTTCTCTATTATGATTTCAAGGAAGTTCTAATAGGTCAACTTTATTATATCATTTGGAGAAAGATACTTAAATAGCCAGTCAATTGTGATTGCTAAGTGTGATTGTGATAGCAAAGTAGAAGATGTGAATGTACTGAGACAATCAATCATCAATTGAAGATCTATGTAAAGAAGAAGAGAGTATAAGATATTCATTGGAACTGATCAAGATAGTAGGTCTAATTTCTAGTTCACCAAGATCCAGATATAGTGTGTATATATTATGCAGAAGGTTGTAGCCTTCACCATTTGAGCAGTGTGCTCCAAACAGTGTGTCCTCACCTTTAACAAGGTTAATTATAAAAGACTCCTAACAAGGTCCAACCTTTGACAAGGTCATTGTACTTCATGAATTGTAAAGATCAACTCCTAACAGGGTTGTAAGATCTTCTAACAAGGATCATTATACTCTAGTGCAGTTTATAGTGGGTGCTAATTCCCATCAGGTTTTTTACCTATTTTGGTTTCCCCGTAACTAAAATTATGGTATTGTGTTAAGTGTTATCTCATTGCGTATGTGCTTAATGTTACTTTTTACTTAATTGAATAAATAATTGAATCTTGTTGATAACTGATTCACCCCCCCCCCCTCAATTATCTCTTGGGACTATTCTTAATAATTGGTATCAGAGCCAAGTGTCTCGGAGAGGAAGTTTAACAGCTTGAGGTTGATCATATGGCATTCTTTAGAAAATAAAGTCCTAATTTTGATGGAAAGAATTATCTAGACTGGAAGAACAAAATGACAACACATTTGTAGTGCATTGGTTTTGAGATTTTTGAAGTATCTACTGGAGAATTTCAGATTCCTTCTTTATCAGATCTTGCAAAAGAAGATGAAACTATTAAGCAAAAGGAAATGTTCACTCAAAATGCAATTGCCAAAGAAGCCCTTATCAGTGCCTTGTATGACAGTGATTTTTCAGAGATCAAGAAAGTAGATAAAGCCTACAAGATATGGAAGTATCTAGAAGACATGTTTGAAGGAGACATCCAAGCCAAGAATGTCTATAGAAAGACATGGAAGAAAAAGTACAATACATTGGAGATGCTACCTGAATACAACATCAGAGCCTACAATCAAATAATTAATGAAGCAGTTGCAGGAATCAAAAATAATGGTGGAGAAATTTTAGAAGAAGACATAATGGATAAGTTGATGACTACTCTGACAGCAGAATATGAGAGCAAGATAAACATCCTAGATGAGACTATGCAGTTTTCAAAAGACTTCAGAAGAGAGACCTTAATCAGCAAGATTCTAGCATTCGATATATCAATTTTGAAGACAAAGCCTAAAATTGAGAAAGCCTTCAAAGCTTCAGTCCATGGTAAGAAATCCTTGAACACTTTTGGTAACTTTGAGTATGATGATGAGGATAAAGAACTAGATGATTTCATTGCTATGATTGATAAGAAAGAAAGAAAAGGACAAGGAAAATATGAAGGTTAGTTACCATTAAAATGTTTTTCATGTAACAACATTGGTCACTTTGCCTCTAAGTGTCCTACAAGAGTCAAGAAGTTCAAAACTAATTACAAGCCTATTTATACAAAAGAATATTACTATGTTGGAGATGGAGTATCAGATGAAGATTCAGTAGAAGATGAAATTGGATTCATTTCTATTAAAGATATGGAGAAAATGTTTGATGTAATGGATATTGAAGATGAAAAGAAAGCACAAGAGTTAGCATTAATTTCACAAGAAGACATCAGAACAGACTGGATCATTGACAGCGGTTGTTCACATCACATGACAAGAGACAAAGATAGATTTGTACATCTAGATAAATACAAAGGCGGCATGGTTAGATTTGGAGACAATGCTCCTAAACCTATCATAGGTAGAGGAGCTATCACCTTGGATGGAGAGAATAATATTGATGATGTTCTATGTGTTGATGGTTTGCAGCATAACTTACTAAGTGTTGGATAGTTTCTTGACAAAGGATATCAATTGGAATTCAAAGACAATAATTGCATCATTAATAACAAAGAAGGAGTAATGATTGCATCAGGTTCAAAGACAAAAGGTAATATTTTTCAGCTTAATTTAGAAGCAATTTGTTTTGTTGCTAAAGTAGATGACAGTTGGTTATGGCACAAAAGACTATGTCACATCAATTTTGACAATATAGTAAAGATAATAAATGTAAAGGTAGTAAGAGACCTTCCTAGTATTGCAAAAATAGTTGATACAATATGAAGGGAATGTGTGATGGGAAAAGATGTGAGGAATTCATTCTGAAGGAAGCACAATTCGACAAAGAACAAATTGGATCTAGTGCATACAGACTTATGTGGACCAACTCAAACAAGATCATACTATGGTGAAAGGTGCTTTATTTTATTTGTTGATGATTATTCTAGAATGATGTGGGTTGCGTTCTTAAAAGATAAATCTGAAGCATTTGAGAAGTTCAAGATATTCAAAGCTAAAGTTGAAAATGAGTCTAGGTTAAAGATTAAATGCCTACGATCAGATAGAGGAGGAGAATTCACCTCTGGTAGATTTTATGAGTATTGCGAAGAATATGGGATAAAGAGATAGCTAAGTGCACCTAGAACCCCTCAGTGGAATGGAATTATAGAAACAAGAAATAGGATCATACTTGACACAACGCGCACTATCATGATTGAAGGAAAAGTTGCGCACACCTATTGGAGAGATGCAGTCAATATTGCAGTCTCTACTATCAATAGAATTCAATTAAGGTCAAGCACAGACAAGACACCTTATGAGCTATGGTTTGGGAATGTACCTACAGTAAAATATTTCTGAATCTTTGGAGGCAAGTGCTGCATCAAGAGAGATGAAGCTATTGGAAAGTTTGATGCAAGAAGCGATGAAGGTATTTTTCTTGGTTACTCTACTAAAATCAAATCTTATAGATGTTTTAACTTAAGATTAAAGATCATTGAAAGTGCTCATGTAAATATTGATGAAAATTTTATGATTCAAGAGAGATATCAAGATTATGCACCTATGATTGAAGAAGAACCTAGTCCTATGAGTAGATAAACAGTTGTTGAAGAAATGTTTGACAGCATTGATGTATTATTCAATGATCCTGAAATAAGTGAAGAAGAATCACAGAAGATAGATGAGAGAGTCACACCTAATGTTCCAAAATTCACATCTAGATACCATTCAAAAGAAGATATTATTAGAGATCAGAATAGAAAAGTCATGACAAGATCAAAGGCAAAAATTTCAACAATTGATGAAGCGGTATGTTTACTTTCACAAATTGAACCCTTAAGTGTTGAAGATGCATGTAATGATTTAGATTGGCATGAAGCAATGAAATAAGAGCTAGATCAAATAGTTAAGAATGATACATGGGAATTGGTCCCTAGACCTAGTGACAAGAATGTGATTGGAGCCAAGTGGAAATTCAGAAACAAGATGAATGAAGATGGTACAGTAGTAAGAAATAAAGCAAGACTAGTATGTAAAGGATATGCACAGAGAGAAGGAATTGATTATTTAGATACATTTGTCCCTGTAAGAATATTGGAAGCCATAAATTTATTTCTAACCTATGCAACATTCAAAGATTTAAAAAAATATCAGTGTTGGGATGGAGAGATAGGGTACTGAGAGGGGAGGGCTAAATCAGTGCCCACAAAAACTTTCAACTCTCAAACCTTAAACACCAAATAGTAGTAACTTCAAACATAACTTGAATCCATTGTATGTATCATTCATTCAGTTAACTTGTAAAAGTAAATATCTTGAAATCAACAATATATCTTGTTAGGCCTTTTTTCTGTCATAGCAAAAATCCTTTGAAAATGACCTGTTCCCTGCAAGTGTTTTGTAAAGTTGTCCTGCCATGCCTGTAATCATAGTTTTGTTTTGAGAAGAAAATC
The DNA here is from genome assembly GCA_027943335.1 of Chamaecyparis obtusa. Lineage (NCBI taxonomy): Eukaryota > Viridiplantae > Streptophyta > Pinopsida > Cupressales > Cupressaceae > Chamaecyparis > Chamaecyparis obtusa. The sequence goes on from BSBK01005491.1 coordinate 1,090,433, forward strand.
CATAGTGTTTCATGATGTATGCCCTTAGCCCCTAGTATTTTATTGTATCACCTTGCAACAGCCCAAATTACATGTGCTGAATTGCAAAACCCAGAAAGTTTTTCAAGTTCTAAGGTCTGCAGGAAAACAATTTCAAAATCTGCCACAATGTCGAAAACCCACAGTGTTTTTGAAAATCCATGATGTTTTTGGTCCATGTGAAAACCTTCATTATTTTTGACCTTTGCCTTTTAGCTTTTGTGCACTTGTCTTTTGGTGCCGAAAACCCTGTGTGTTTTCGACCTCACAGTTTCCTATTTGTTGGCGTTCCCTAACTGCACAAGTGTGATGGATGGTGGGCCCGGGACTTCAAAGGGGTTTCAAATGATTGGTTGTCACATGATCACATGTCAAGAATTTTTGACATGCGATCGGATGACACATGTCCTAGCGGGCTCGTCAGCTAGGGTCTGATAGATGTTTAACAGGCGACAAAGATCGGTGGTTGTTGCTATACCACGAGGAAAAGATGCAAGCCTTTTAGTCTCCGCACTTTAATGAGAGTCATTGATGTGGTAGGAAGGTGGGTACACATGGTGGGCCCAGGTTTTCAAGAGACTTTTGATCTATGATGGGTGTGTGATCGTAAAGAATATTCTCATCCCTTGCGATCATGCGACCATTGTTTGATCTTGGGCTTGCGGGCGGTGGGTCCTGTGTTAGGTGACTCGGTGGTTGTAGTGAATGGCACGATGACATGTGGCATTGGGTAGGCCCAGGTGGCATCTGAGGTTTGGCAGAGTGGATAAAGATCTGGCGGTGCTAACAAAATTCAATGGGTTTGCACGTTGGTGCATAAAAGAGGTGATTCGCTAGTTTGTTTGGCGATTCAGCGAACAGTGGTCGCGTGATTGCTAAGTTTTTTAGCGATGGTGGATAGTGTCTCACGAACTGGTAGAAGTTCTTTGATCACCAGTTCACTAGATAAAGTGAGGCCAGTGTTTCAGTGATGTGGAGGCTTGTCGCATGTTTGCATAGCCCATTTCCTAGCTATGTGATCATGCGACAAGGGTGCCACATGTGTTGGGGCCCATTTGTAGCTATTTGGTGGTCTTGTTGGTAGGTGGTGTCATGGAGGTTCCTAATTAGTCAGCATGGTGGTGGCGGTGGTGATTGCTGGTGATTAGTCACATGTTCGCATAGCCTTTTTCTAGGCTATGCGATAATGTGACTAACATTTTGTGTTAACTCTCAGCGTCGGCAGTTATGAAGAAGGTAATGGGAAGTGGCGTGTCGCATGTTTGCATAGCCCATTTCTAGGTTATGCGATCATGCAATAACTATTTGGCGTCACCATTGTGGAGTTAGCCTGAGGTGTTTGGATGGGTTAAAAACACAGGCCCGCGAAATGCATGGTGACTGTTTGCTTTCATTTTTGAATCTCTGAGAACGTTTCCTACAACCAGAAAGGACTAAAATTGATGACAGAAAGGGCCAGAGTTGGTAAGACTAATTTTCTCCACTGCTACAGTGTGCTCCAAGGTGTGAGATGATTATAGAAGAGGAGTGTCTTGCCGCAGGGGAGTAAATGAAATGTACCAAAAGCAGTTAAAAGGTCACTTCCAGTTTGAATTTTGTAGACTTTTGATTGATCTTCGGTGCCTTTTCAGAGTTTCTCATGATTGAAGATCTGATGTTGATTAAATGCATTAGATTGTTTGAGCTTGCATGCTGCAACTTGATCCCTATCTTGTTTGTGGTAACTCCTCGGTGGGGTTAGGTGTTTTTGAATTTTTGAGTTTGAAATGATCATTGTTCTTGCATTGTAACCCTGGTATAAAGGGATTTATGTGATCATTTGAGGTTATTGGGAGTTAGGTATTCAAACTTTTGGGTTGTGAGTCCTCTTCTCAGTTTGAATTATAATGACTTGTCTGGATTTTATTTTTTGACTATTGAAAGAAAGTTGTAGGTCTAAGCTGTAGTTTGCAAGCAGGGTTCCTTTGGATGGATTGTATACACTTAAGGATTCTTCATACTTAATGCAGGCACTTGATTCTTGTCTCTCCTTTGTGTCAATATAGATAAATTTTGAGCTTTCCAGTTCATTGCATAACCAATTTATGTATGTGCCCTCATTCTTGAGTTCTAATCCAGGATTAGATGAAATGATGCTCTAGATGGGACATAGATTTATCTTTTTTCTATGTAAGGATACTCTGTAAGTAGTAAAGGAGATTGTAAATGTGTTTATGGCTTTGAATTTCAGATATATTCTTGTGTGTGTGTGTAGTCTATCTAAGAAACCTTTCCCAATGGATGAGGCACTGGCCTAGATAAGTACTTCTTTATTGACATGTCCTGATTGATTTGTTATGATTCAAACACATGAAATTAAGAACCATCCTTAAGTTTTCAGTATTTGGTTGTGTGGTTCTACCTATAGTAATGGAGATTCAATGAGTGTGTGGTTAACACTTAGTACTTTCTTACTATCCTATTATCTATTTTTCAAACCTAGTTCTTGGTGTATGAAGTCTATTTTATACTAGGTTAGGTGCACCCACCTTGGTTTTGCAGAGCCAGAAGTAGAAGAGGTCATATTAAGTCCCTATAGTTGGTCCAATTACCCTAAGACCTCATAACATTTTGGAGTTAACCATTCCTAAAATCCATTGGAGGGTATATTGGCAGCCTATTAGATCATAAGCATCATTTTGGACACCAACAAGATGGCAACTTTGCTGGGGAAGTGTTATACATGTTCATCCTAACCAGTAGGTCATCATTGGAAGAAACAGGGTTGTTCTTGTCCCTTGTCTCTCTAACTCATTTGAGTATTTCTAGAGTGAAGAAACTATATTGTGATATTCCCAATACACTTGGGTGGCGTCTCAAACATCTCTGAAGCAGTGTTGGTCAGTATTTATTTTGCAAGATGAGTTATAGAGGTACTAGGTCTCAAAGAAAGGAGCATCCTAAAGATATAATGGAAGAAGGCATTCCAAGCACTTCTAGGCCTAGTCAGACAAGGGGAGGAAAGAAGAGAAGAGGTGTTTCTCATACTTAGAGAAACAAAAAAGATACTAGACAAGAAACCCAAGCCAGGCCTAGTCAAGAAGAAAATAATTCAGAATATGAAGAGGTTGTTGACTTGGGATTGAACCAGTATGAGGAAGAGTTTCAAGTGGGAGATGATGAGTTAGAGACCACACTCCCTGAATCAGAAGAGATCTTTGAGGAGGTCTATGAACTAGAAAGAAGAGTTCAAGAACAGCTTGCCATTAGGTAGCAAAGAGAAAAGGACAAAGAAGATAAAGTAAGACAAGCCATGATATGGGCTGATCAGCTAAAGAGGTAGTTACTGGATTTGGAGGTAATTAATTTTTTCCCAGAGCCTGAAAGAGTAAATGAATAGCCTATTGTTCAAAAAATATGTGAAGAAACCAGACCAAGAGATAAAGGCAAACAGAAGGCTGTTGGGATTCAAATCAGTGAACAAATTATTGTGGATAGAACATCAGATCTTGGACTGAGATTAGATTCAGATTTGGAGATAGCTAGAAGGAAGAAAGAAATATTGGATAAAGAACTAGAGAAAGCAGAGTTGGAGGCTTCTGCTACAGAAATCAGAAAGAAGATAGATTTTCTCAAGCATGCTTCAGGACCTTCAAATATTGCTGCTTCCTTTTTGGCACAAGGTGGAAATCATGGTAACAATGCAGCTCAAGCAAATGGTGTGTCAGGTGCCACTAGATTTCCTGATGGTTCAAACACAAGGACATCTACATCTCAAGGAATGGATCCACTGCATGGAGCTCCTATTCATGAAAGGTACAAACAACTTTTCTTCTTTGGTATTCCTAGTTATCCTAATACAATCCCTGATGAAATTAGAAAGAAGCTTCCTAAATTTACTGGAAATAATGTCATCATGATTATAATATAGAACCTAGTGATGTTATAATGAAGCTATTTGTACAATCCCTGATTGAAGATGCTAGGGATTGGTTTAGAGGATTACCCCATGCTAGTATAGGATCATGGAATGAATTTAAAAACTATTTCAAGGAACACTATGGTGATAAGACTAATGAGGGTTTTATCCTAAATGAATTCAATAACATAAAGAAGAATCAGAATGAAGAGGTCCTAGAATTTAATATAAGATTCCAAAAGGCTATGCATAGGCTCTTGCAGGTTATCAGACTAAATGACAGGGTGTCTCTTGTGACATACTTGAATGCCTTTGATGCAAAAATGGGATACCTCTTGAGGGACAAGAACCCTAGAAATCTTGGGGAAGCTTAGAAATTGGCCATCAACATAGAGAGAAATAGAAGAATATCAGGAAAGATAGGAAGAAGAGATGATTGCAGGCCTCGAATGCAGAGTAAGAAAGAAATGGGAAGGTCTGCTGACTCTAAACCCAAAGATGATGACAATCTAAAACAAATTTTAAAGGCTTTGGAAGATTTAAAGCCTGGTGAAAAGGGAAACAATAGAACTGTGACTATGGAGAGGTTAGCTCCAAACAATTTTAGCAAACAGCCAAGAATGTAAAATTACCCTTACAACACTCAGTGGAAAGATGGCAAGCCCATTTTCCCAACCAAGAAAGAAAGGTCTGATGGAAGGATCCCTGATCCCTTGCATATAAATTCAGTAAGTATGACTGAAGATATCCCATGGTGTGCTGCTTGTCAGTCTCCTCATGACCCTAAGCATTGTGTCATTTCTTTAAACTTACAACAGAATCAAGAACAAGAAGAGCAATATGACAAGAGTGGTTGTGGAATGACTTATGCACATGTAGAGGATGAGAATGATTTTGATGAAGAAGATGAAGAGTTTGATGATGTTGGATGTGGTATTATGGGGGGTGAGGAGCAAGTTTCTTTAAGAAGACCATCAAATGAAGAAATTGCTCAGATCACTGCAGACATGGTCACTCAAGCTAGAAGCAATTATAACTTGAGGAATAGGATAGTTGGAAATGCAACTGGTAAGCCAGGTAGTATGTTTATCAAGGAGATAGAAAATGGTACACAATAGCATGGAGAAAAGGGTAGGGGTGCCGATGATACTAACCAAGTGAAGGTAAAAAGGAAAGTTGTGCCTGTTGCAGCACCTAAGAATAAAGCAAAGATAGTAGAGGTAGTTGTTCCCATTCCTCAGAAGGGAGAGGAATCTCTTCTCAAAGACAAATCTGGTTTCACAAAGGATAAAGTTGTCATTGTCTTTGAAGAAGACATGAACAACCAAAAGTATGTTCCAATTGATATGTCCAAATTGCTTTCACAGATCACTATCAAGGTTCCACTTTTGGAAATGATGAGAATAGAAGAACATAAGGTCAAGGCCTTGAATTGGGTGAATGGTGTTTCTTCTACAGGAATCCAAGAGGTGAATAGAAATGACAAACATGTGGCTTCCTTGGAAGACACACCTGACAGTAAGAGTGAAGAAATTGTTTCTAAGATTCCTCAAATCTTCTTGGATACAAATATTGTAAATAATGCATCAGGGGTAGTTGATCCTTTCTTTTTGTCCATTGTGATTGGTGGTAAAATATTAAAGAATTGCATGATCGATTCTGGAGCATCAAACACTGTCATGCCTGCAAAGATCATGAAATCATTAGGACTAAAGGTTGATACACCTCACGGGAGATGCCAAGCTATGGACTCAAGAGAAGTGCAAGTTATTGGTACCATAAAGGCTTTGCCTTATAAATTAGCTACATTTCCCAACAAATAGTTGACTATGAGTGTTCTTGTAGTTGACATTCCTCCTCAATATGGAATGTTGTTATCTAGCAAGTGGAGTGCCTCCATGGGAGGAAGTATTCAATGTGACTTGTCCTTTGCCACTTTTGACATTGAAGGAGAGAGTGTGAAGGTGTCAAGGGAAGCCAGGACCCTACATATGATTGAGGAAAATGAAAAGGATAGCATGAATTGTTTTGTTGACACTTACATTGGCTCATTCCAAGTCCAGAGGAATGAGATGCAGGAGAAGGTCAGGCCTATCCTTTTGGTTGATGATGAGAGTAACATGATAGTGGGTAATGTCTTATGGACATTATATTTTGATGGAGAAAGTTCTAGAGAAGGTGCTGGAGCAGGAGTGTTATTGGTGTCCCCAAGTGGTAAGACTTTTAAGTTTTCTTTCACTCTCCTATTTTCTTGCACAAACAATGTTGCAGAATATGAAGCCCTACTGATTGGTTTGAGACAAGCATCAAAACATGGGATCAAACATCTTAGGGTGATTGGTGATTCTGAGTTAATAGTTTCTCAGATTAGATCAAAGTATGCATCTAAGAACCAAAGGTTGAAACAATATAGGAATGTTGTATGGGATGAAATTGAATGTTTTGGTGCCTTTGGTATTGATCGGGTGGATAGAAGCCAAAATAGGATGGAAAATTTACTAGTAAACATAGCCTTAAGGCCAGAGGATGTTACCTTTGTAGGGATATCCAAAATTGAGTGTAAGTCTAGGCCTTCTATCCCAGATAATGTTGGAAGTTGGCAAGTATTTTATGATGATCAGGATATTTTGAGGTTCTTGCAGTGTGAGTCTCACTTTGATGGTTAGGAAATGGATTTTAGCACCTATGTAGACAACAAAGATGGAAAAGAAAGTGTTCTGGGGAAGGAAGTTTTGCAACTAAAGTCAAATAGGATCCCTAGGGGATTGGTTTCCCTTGAAAGGACATTTGATGATAAGGAGAGGGCTTGTGTTGCTAGAATTGTTGACAAGAAAAATGTTTTGGAGGAAGTGAATCTAGGAACAAGCCAAGAACCAAAAATTATTTACATAGGTAAATGCTTATCTCAAAGAACTAGAAGAAATCTGATTGATCTTCTCAAAAAATTTAGACATGTCTTTGCATGGTCTTATGAAGATTTGAAGGCATATAGAGAAGATCTCTTTCAACATGAGATACCATTGAAGGAAGGAACTAAACCATTTAGGCAAAAGTTGACGCCTGTAAATCCTACTTTGGCACAAAAAATGCAAGATGAATTGAAGAAGATGATGGATGCAGGAGTCATAAGGCCTGTCAGACATTCCTCTTGGGTGTCAAACTTGGTTCCAGTTAGAAAAAAGAATGGTGAGATTAGGCTGTGTGTTGATTTTAGAAATCTAAATGTCAATTCTTTGAAAGACAACTATGGTCTCCCTAATATGGAAAACATGCTGCAAAGAGTCACTAGATCAGAGTTGATGTCAATGATGGATGGCTTCTCTGGATATAATCAGGTCACGGTCAAGGAGTCAGAATAATTCAAGACTGCATTCACAACTCCTTGGGGGACCTATGTGTATGTTAGGATGCCTTTTGGCTTGACAAATGCAGGAGCTACCTTTCAAAGAAATATGGATGTGGCCTTTGCAGATTTCATAAACAAGTTCCTAGTAGTGTATCAGGATGATCTCACAGCATATTCAGAGAAGGAGGATCAGCATTGTGAGCATCTTGAAAAGATTTTTATTAGAGTTTTAGAATACGAAATTTCTTTGAATCCAAAGAAATGTTCTTTTGGTGTGGTAGAAGGCAAGCTCTTAGGACATATTGTGTCCAAGGATGGAGTGAGAGTTGATCCTGAAAGGGTCATAGCAATAGATAGACTTTCACCTCCAAGAAATGTTAAAGGTGTGCAATCTTTCTTTGGACAAGTAAATTTTCTTAGAAGGTTTGTTACTAACTTTGTAGAAATTTGTATTCTCATCTCTGGAATGTTGAAGAAACATGAAAAAGTAGAATGGAATGAAGAAGCAACTGAGTCTTTCAAGAATATCAAACAGGCCATCAAGGATGCACCTATTTTAAGGACCCCTGATTATGGTAAACCCATGCAAATTTTCTCCTTTGCTTCTTATCATACAATTGCATCAGTCTTATTACAAAAGAATTCAGAAGGGTATGAACAACCCATATCCTTTTTCAGCAAATCCTTACATGCAGCAAAACTAAAGTATGATATAGTTGAGAAACAGGCTTATGCCCTAGTCAAAGTAGTCAAGGCTTTCAGATGTTATCTTATAGGAGCTAAGGTGGTTGCTTATGTTCCTAATGCTGCTATCAAGGATATTCTAGTGCAACGGGAGGTCTCAGGTAAGAGATGTAGATGGATCAATAGGATCCAAGAATTCAACATAGACATTCAAATTACAAAACTGATAAGAGGCCTAGGACTTGGAAAATTGATGGCTCAGAGTAATTTGATTGCAAACCATGTGAACATGTTAGAGGAGGAAGAAAGGCCATATGTTTGTGATTTGGACTATTGTGATTGGTACAGGGATGTCATCAATTACTTGCAATATTTGTTTCTTCCCCCTGACATGAGTGAAAATAAGATTAGGACTATCAAGCTACAATCTGTGAGATATGCCATTATACATGGTGAGTTATGGTGGAAAAGCAATGAAGGTGTATTGCTAAAATGTGTAGACCAGGAAAGGTCTAAGTCTTTGTTAGAATCAATGCATCAAGGTGTGTGTGGAGGACACTACATGGCAAAGACAATGGCTCACAAAATCCTTACGTCTGGATTTTGGTGGCCTACTATCTTTAAGGACACACATCAATTTGTAAGGAAGTGTGATGCATGCCAGAGGTTTGTAGGTAAGCTAAAATTTGGTGGAAAATTACCACTCAAACCAGTCTTAGTTCAGGCCCCTTTCCAGTAGTGGGGTATTGATTTCATAGGTGAGATTCCAAACAATTCTAGTGGTGGGCATTCCTACATATTAGTGGCAACAGACTATTTCACTAAATGGGTTGAAGCTATTCCCACTAGGAGGGCCACTAGTAAAGTTGTTATTGATTTCATGATGCAGAACATTCTCACTAGGTTTGAATGTCTAGAAACAATAGTGGTAGACAATGCAATGTGTTTTAGATCTCAGGAGTTTGATGATTTTTGTAAGAATTATGGGATACACATTTCATTCTCTTCCCCATATCACCCACAGGGAAATGGCCAGGCTGAATCCACTAATAAAAGTTTGATAAAGATCCTCAAAAGAGTATTGGATAGGAATAAAAAATCATGGGACTCAAAACTTTGGTGGGCATTGTGGGCTAACAAAGTGACCATCAAGAAGGCCATACATTGTGCCCCATTTGATCTAGTCTATGGCATTGGAGCTAGGTTACCTCAGAACAATTTATTGCAAATGTATAAATTCATCCAGGCATATGATGAAGACTTAGATGATGAAATGAGACTAAGGATGGATGAGTTAATCAAGTTGGAGGAGGTAAGAAGAGATGCACATGAAAGAAATGAAACACTTCAAACACAGTGTAAGAACTTATTTGATAAAGGAGCCACTCAAAGGAGTTTTGGGGCTGGTGATCTTGTTCTAATGTGGAATGCTAGATTAGAGGATAAGGGAAGGCATGGTAAATTTGATCTTGTCTGGTTAGGTCCTTATCTCATTGAAAGTAAATGGGGAGTTGATTCATATATTATGAAAGATCTAATTGGTGGCACTTTGGAATTACCTGTTCATGGACAATTTCTAAAGTTTTACTTCTCTTGAAGTATCTTTTTCCATGAGCAGTAGTTAGGATTCTTCCCTAGGTCTCTTAGGGTTGTTTTTGGTCTGAAGTTTTGAGGTCTACTCTTCCAGTAGATTTTGCTTTCTCATTGTATCTATAGGAGATACATGTCCCCAACTAGAGCCACTATTAGGCCTTTTTTTTGTCATAGAAAAAATCCTTTGAAAATGGCATGTTCCCTGCAAGTGTTTTGTAAAGTTGTCCTGCCATGCCTGCAATCACAGTTTTGTTTTGAGAAGAAAATCCATAGTTTTTCATGATGTATGCCCTTAGCCCCTGGTAGTTTATTGTATCACCTTGCTCCAGCCCAAATTGCACATGCTGAATTGAAAAACCCAAAAAGTTTTTCAAGTTCTAAGGTCTGCAGGAAAATAATTTCAAAATCTGCCATAGTGTCGAAAACCCACAGTGTTTTTGAAAATCCATGATGTTTTCAGTCTGTGTGAAAACCTTCATTGTTTTCAACCTTTGCCTTTCAACTTTTGTGCACTTGTCTTTTGGTGCCGGAAACCCTGTGTGTTTTTGACCTCACAGTTTCCTATTTGCTGGCATTCCCTAACTGCGCAAGTGCGATGGATGGTGGGCCTAGGACTTCAAAGGGGTTTCAAATGATTGGTTGTCACATGATCACATGTCAGGAATTTCTAACATGCGACCATGCGACCAGATGACACATGTCCCAGCAGGCCCGTCGGCTAGGGTCTGATAGATGTTTAAAGGGCGACAAAGATCAGTGGTTGTCGCTATACCACAAGGAAAAGATGCAAGCCTTTTGGTCTCCATGCTTTAACGAGAGTCATTGATGCGGTAGGAAGGTGGGTACACATGGTGGGCCTAGGTTTTCAAGAGACTTTTGATCTACGATGGGCATGTGATCGTAAAGAATATTCTCATCCCTTGTGATCATGCAACCGTCATTCGATCTTAGGCTTGCGGGCGGTGGGTCCTGTGTCAGGTGACTTAGGAGTTGCAGTGAATGGCATGATGACATGTGGCATTAGGCAGGCCCAGGTGGGGTCTGAGGTTTGGCAGAGTGGATAAAGATCTAGCGGTGCTGACAAAATTCAATGTGTTCACACGTTCGCACATAAATGAGGTGATTCGCTAGTTTCTTTGGCAATTCAGTGAACAGTGGTCGCGTGATCGCTAAGTTTTTTAGCGATGGTGGACAATGTCTCATGAACTGGTAGAAGTTCTTTGGTTGCCAGTTTGCCAGATAAAGTGAGGCCAGTGTTTCAATGACATGGAGGCTTGTTGCATGTTCGCATAGCCCATTTCCTGGCTATGCAATCATGCGACAAGGGTGCCACATGTGCTGGGGCCCATTTGTAGCTGTTTGGTGGTCCCATTGGTAGGTGGTGTTGTGGCAGTTCTTGATTGGTCAGCATGGTGGTTGCGGTGGTGATTGCTGGTAGTTAGTCGCCTGTTCGCATAGCCTTTTTTCGGGCTATGCGATCATGCGACTAACATTTTGTGTTAACTCTCGGCATCGGCAGTTATGAAGAAGGTAATGGGAAGTGGCATGTCACATGTTCACATAGCCCATTTCTGGGTTATGTGATCATGTGACAACTGTGTGCTATAAATGTGTCACACTTCTATGAATCATTACATGCAAGGAAACTCAAGAATGAGCCCTCACAAATCGATCCATAGCTCCCTAGGCATGGAGTGCAAGGGTTTTAAGAATGCTCTCAGCTAGAGCTATTTAGCCAATAACCTTGCTAGTAAACCATGCAATGGGAGATTCAATGAAGATAAGGGCAAGAATGCCAATATCCTCAAGAATCAAGAATGAAATGCAATGCAAGCTAGTTTAAGAATGGAAATGCAAGCTAAACTATGGAAATGAAAGATGCAAGTATTACAAAGCCTCCTAGTTAAACTAGATGAATTAATCTAAAGCATAAAGGAAATATAAGCTAAGAATGCCATGAAAATGAAGCTACTATGCAAGAAATGAAATCTAATTATGAAGCAAGAAATCCATGATGATGCAAGAATGAAGACAAGAAGATAGAGTGTTGATGAAGATCCAAGATGAATGCCAACAATGCTCCAAATCTTCAAACCCTAGATGCAAGAATATCTCCAAAAGCTCCAAGATGACCTAGAAAACTTGCAGCATAATATTAGCATAAAAAGTTGGGGATCTAGAATGAAGAAGAGAGCTCTTCTTTTATAGGAAATGAGGAGAAATGGACCATGGAGATTAAGAGGCAAAAGATTTAATCAACGGTGGAGCTTAAAAGAGGAGTAATCCATGTGCACAAATATCCTCCAATAGGAAAATAGGAGTTGACTTTTGTGTCCATATGAGACAAAAAGTGCTTTTTCCCTTTTTATAAAATAAGAATAATGCTTTATTTGTGCAACTTAGGATAAGAGGAAAAGTGGGGGATTTTTATTTATTAAAAGGGGAGGAAATATTCTTTTTAATAAATAAAGACTTAGGATAAGATGGTTAGCCCATAGAAAATAATCGAATAAATGATAGAACTAGGATTTGATCAAGAATAAGCAATTGATAATTTAGCAAATGGGGGCTAATAGTCTAGGTGACCATTTTTAGGTGTATACATTTGCCCCTCTTTGACTAATGTGTGATCGATCTGGGAACACATGTAGTCAAAGAATGAAGTTGAAATGTGAGATCGATTTGGGATCACAAAGCAACTCAGATCAGCCAAGAAAGCAAGAGATAGCCAAGAAGGCAAGCAAATAGCGATCTGACTCCAAAGAATGAAGTGCAGAGAGATAGAAAATCCTGCATGGTCAGCCTGGTAGCGACAGTACTGAACACTTAGGAAAGAGATAGCTAATAAGATATGATGTGTCTGCCCCCTCGGGATCGAAAGCGAAATCAAGTAGAGGGAATGCAGAAGCAAGAGCAGCATGATCAAATCACTAGAAATCATAATCGAAGAAAGAGAACAGAATAACCATCAAGCAGTGAAGATATGCCCCACACATGGGACACGGGGCACGAACCAAGCGGTCCCTCAACCCAAAAACACCATGGAGAGGGAGAAGAATTTGGGATTTGAATGAAAGACTAGAAGGTTGAAAGAGATGGGGATGAAGAGGTTATGATGCCCCAGCGAAGATCAAAGGATCAGGCCTCAAAAGGTCAGCCAACTGTGCGGAAAAAGGAGAAAGGGTCAAGGTGAATGTGGATTTCGGTTTGGATCACAAAATGAAGAGAAAATGATGTGAGATGAAAGACAAGAAAGTGAAAGACATGATCGGGAAGAAGTGAAAGGTGAGCGCAGCTGATTAACAAGTCCATGAAAAATGAAAGGAGAGCTCTCTCCATATGCAAGATGCAAAACTAAACTAACATGAACCTAAGAAATGCAAGCTACATGAAAAGTGGTTTACTTGCAAGGTCACAAAGCCAATAGACATCTAATATTCATCATTGAGCATTATTGGTAGCGTCGCAAGATCATACAATACACACTAGCATAACTATGTGAATCTGAATATGATCTATATCAGATAGAAATGTGGGAATCCCACCTAGACATCAGAGACATGTAGGTCCAGATGACTAATGCAGTGAGATTACCTAAGTTTGATATAGCAAGATTATGCTCACATCAAGACACAAGAAAGTCAAGATTACTATAAGCATGCACTTGCGAAACAGTCAAGGATAATACCTTGTAGGTCCATAGTGACAAGTAAGACCAGCAGAAATGCTCATGACAGTGAGGACCAACAAAATATACCCACAAGCAGAAAAAGCAATAAAACATGTTCTCATACCCTCAGTCTTCTAGCTATGCATCATCGAAAACTTCTCAGGGAGAGACCACTCAGCAAAGAAATCATCATAGACAGCATGCAAAGAAATAAATTCAAACAAATCTTAGCAAGTCAAGTGCGTGTGTGTAGGTCATAGAGTCAAACTTTGAGTATTGCATCTGCAAATGAGAAATATCGCATCATACTAGACTGCAGGTAGGACATCTGATAAGTGTTGAAAAACACTCGACGCAAGGGTAGTGTTGAAAAACACCATTGGGGTGGTGTTGAAAAACACCATTGGAACCAAGTTGCCCAAGAAACCCAGACGCACAAAGAGACCCAAGATAAGCTTAAAGCAACATATGCCCCCTAGACTAAGACAAGAGTCAATTCCAGGCTAGGAGAGGCAAAGCGAGAAGTGGAGCGAATGAGCACCACGCAAGACTGATAGACATAGGTGCAGAGGGTCTCAAGCAGTGCCTATTTCCAGGTTTTCACCACGTGATAGATTTTTTCAGGACTTTTTTATAATTTTTTTGTATTTTTGCTACCAAGGCGCCTGTTTCCAGGTTTTCACCAAGGCACTTTTTCTATTTTTTTTGAATTTTTTGAATTTTTTGATTTTTTTGGTGAGACATCAAAGTGCCTATTACTAAGTTTTCACTAGGATGCTCATTTTTTCAGTACTTTTTATGCTTTTTAGGATTTTTTCAGCATCATATATGAATTTTTTTGGAATTTTTTCAGGATCATAAAGTATGTACAAAGAATGCCCCATACAGAAATGGGCATCAAGAATCTGCTTCCTCTGATGTAGAGAATTGATAGGCCCCAGGCCCAAATGCTATAGCTGTGATGATAGGAGGTCTCAACCAGTTCGACCAATAATAACCAGCCCTAAGCAATATCTGAGTTAGTGGAGGATCATTAGAATGTGATCCACAGATGCCATCGTGGATTTCAGCTAGTACTTTTTCTGACTCCTCTATTTCTAGACACCTAAGGAGAGTTCCATCTAGACCCTTCCTATACAAGTCACCAGAGACAAAGGCAAAGTGTAAGGGATGGCAGAAAGAATGGCATGGAGGAGTATGAGGTGGAAGACATGGAAAGATGGTAGGATTGTAAGATTTGTGAGCAGGATAGCGTAATTCATCCACCAGGAACTTGAAGCGAGATTTATGCTTTTTCATTTGTAAGATGGATGTCGAAGTAACCAAGGCATTAGCAACTTTGTTCTCAGCTCTAGGAATGGGTTGAAGTATAACAGATATGAGATCATGCTTGAAGTAGTGCACCATTTTTCTGTAGAGAATCAGCTTGTCATCTTTTATTTGAGACTCATTATTTTTGAGCAAATTTTTATTTTTACTTTTCTTAGGTTCGGATACCACCACAATGTGGTTTTTGCCATCCGACCATTGCTCTTTTCTTTTGACTTGATGACTGTGATGCTTGATTTTTGATTCTATCTTTTTTGTTGCTAGTTCGCTGGTGGAAGAAGTAACAGGTGTTGATGCAAGATGAAATGAAGTGACCGGTTCAATAGCATTTATGCGAGGGGTGTCATCTCTGGTAACAAGAGAGGTTGAGCCTATAGGTAAGCTCCAAAAGTAGCTAGATCTAGACTTGTCGTAGAAGAACCAGCGTGGTCCACTAAGGCAATACGAGGAACAAACTCATTAGACCCCACACAAGACCCATCAACCACGTCGGGATGGTTACTACAAGAATGAACCATATCAACATCCATATCATCAGTAGATATACATTTTTCTACCCAAAGAAGTGAAGTAGAGGGAAGATAATCTCCCATGTGAGCCATAGTGTGCAGTGGTGACTCATCTATATCTGTGTCTGAATTACTGAGCATGGGAGTATTTCTCAAATCATCTCTATAGATCCACTCTTGGACAGCTTGTTCTTCTCTGTCTGCTTCTAAAGGAATGGATGAAGGAACAAAAGTATCAAAGATCACCATAGCAAAAGTGGAAGGCTTCATGTGAACAGAAGGTCTCCCATATGACCTAGGAGAAACAGGTATAGAAGCAAAGGAACCCAGTTTATATTCACCCATACCAAGGCTCATCATCTTAAGTGATTTCTCAGCAGCAGCTAGAGATGTACTAGGATCAACAAAAGGTTCATTATGAGGAACAAATTTTTTAGTAGCAGCAAGAGCATTGATAGCAATAGTATGGTCTCCAGGAATCACAACCTCAGTGCCATTGTATGGAAATTTGACGCACTGATGATAAGTGGAAGGAATAGCCTGCATGTCATGGATCCAAGGATGACCCAAAAGAATGTTATATGCGAGTGGGATGTCCAACACTTGGAAGCTAATATCTTTCATGATAGGGCCCACTCGGATAGGCAGCGTGACAAGACCTTTGGAAGATCTTTCCACTTCATCATAAGCTTTTATAGTAATCTTCTTCTTGGAATCCACAGCCAATTCTGACAAACCCAATTGTTGTATGACATTGAAAGAAACAATATTTAACCCTGCACCATTGTCTATCAGGACTCGGCAGACTCGGGTATTGTAGACTAGAACTTCAATGTGTAAAGCTAGATTATGTGGGTGAGCAATAGATATGTCATCTTCTGCAGAAAAGGAGAGAGATAGTGGAGATGAAATGTGGTTGACCATAGCCTGAAATTGATCTGGATCAATGTCATTGGGAACACATGTTGTACGTAGAGCTTTATCAAGAATCTCTCTATGCGAAGGGGATAACTGAAGCAACTCAAGGATAGATATCTGTGCTGGTGTCTTTTGTAAATGTTGGACAAGATCATAGCTAGGGGTGGCTAAAGGAGCCACTTGTTTGGAAGGCAAAGCTTGCTTGGGATCTTGCGCAGTTTTAAGGACAATCTTGGCTTGCCCCCTAGTAACAGCATTCAGTGTCTCACTTTGGGAAGGTGAACTACCACGTGTTTGCAAGACTAACTTTGGCTTACCATGATTGGCTTTATTATCATCTTGAGACCTCATCATTAGAACGCTCTCAACGGGCTCTACCATGTTAATCACAGGTGCATTAGAAGGATATGTATAATTGATCTTTGCATCATGATTCTTCTTATGTGTTTGAGAGGTTTCCCCCTTATCATGCTTAGGTAGAGGATCTTTGAAAGCTGTGTGATCAGAATTTTTAGTTAAGCCATTAGTGGAGATTGTGTCGTTCTCAATAAGATCTTGAATATCATCCTTAAGCCTAAAACAATTGTCTGTTGGATGTCCCTTGTTTCTATGATAATGGCAGTAATGATCCTCTCTCCACCAATCGGGCTTATTTATCGGATCCCAGTTACCAGGTTTATCAGGAAGCGTAAGATATCCATTGTCAACCAAAGTCTTAAGGATCACATCGTAAGGTTCTACCAACTTGGTATAGACTCGCTTTCGAAATGACTTCTTAGGCTTATCTGCATATTGAGGTTTAGGAGCACTGTGAGTGTTGGCAGCTTCTTGTTGTTTTGCTGCATAGATAGCATTGGAAAGATTGAAAGCAGGCTCTTTAACTTTAGGAGCGTCAACAACCCCATCATTAACAACATACTTGTTCTTATTCCAAGGTTTGTTCTTGTCTTTACCATTGCCTTTAGCATCTTTATTAATAACAATATCCCCTTTTCTTATAGCTACATCCTCAATCCGATATGCACTTTCAACCATGTCATGGAAGGAGGAGAACAATTGCTTCCTTAGATCATAAAATAGCTCAGGCACAAGTGTGTTGACAAAAATGTCAATCTTTTCTCTTTCAGGTAGCTGACGAGGATATCGAGAATATAATGACCTCCAATGTTGTAAGTAAGTTGCAAACGGCTCACCTTGATGTTGTCTTAGATTACCGAGATCTATCACAGTGACAGGTTGTTGGATGTTGTAAGAGTACTGTTGGGTAAATCGCTGAGCTAACTCATCAAAAGTCTTAAGCGGTGGTGTCAATTTCGCAAACCATTCCAAAGCTTGGCCTCTTAAGCTTCGAGGGAACAAGCGTAGGAGATATGTGTCTTCATGAAGAAATTCCATGCTAAGAGCATAAAAGTGATGCACATGGTCATGAGGGTCACCATTTCCATCATACTTGTCATATTTAGGAACCTCAATATCCTTAGGAAATGGGACCATGTATAGATCTTTATCAAAAGGAAGAGCACAAATTGATTCTACAAAAGAGACCTTTGGAGGCTCTCTTTCTAATGCCATTTGGGTAAGGCGTTGATTTGTCTGACGTAATTCTTCTTGAAGAACTTCCAATTCAGTTGGTACTCTTTGTTGGACAATTTGTCTGACATCATACCCGGGAGGAAGCTTGTATCCTCTAGAAGTCATATATTGAAAATATTGATCGCCATTACGCTCTAAAAGCTTATGCATCATTCGTTGGAAATCCACATCTTGTTCACATCTCATAAGATCCTCACTAGAAATCTCATCATTAGCCTCTGCCTCATGTTGAGAGGGAGGAGGTCTAGGTGGTGAAGAAGGCATAGAAAAAGTTGGCCTTGGAGGAGATCTTGGTGGCGTGTTGTTGCCATTGTTGCCATTGTTAAAAAGAGGTCTATGCTCATGATTACTAGTCTCAGGTTGCTCATGAAATGTCCCTCTATAAGCCATGCGCCTAGTAGCATCCATCCTTTGTTGATTGTGTTCTTTGTCTAAGCGCGCTTGATTATCCTCACGCTCAAAGTGTTCTTGCAAGAGTTGAAACTTTTCTTGTTCAGTCAAAGTGAGTGAGACACTGTCTGTGTTTTTGGGGGTCTTGAATGCGGAAAAGATGAAACCTCCTTTATACCACGGTGTAGCCTTAGAATTCTCAGATTGGTCAGAACTAGAACTGTTATTGCTAATGGGTGCTTTTGAACGTCTAGTTGGAGAAGGTAACTGTGTATAATTGAACGGAGGATGACTCTCCTGCTCAAATTGAGACCGAGTTGTAACCGGCATGAAAAGAGATGTTGGTTGACTAATAGAATGAGGCAAAGTTTCTCAGATTTGAGATAAGAAAAGCTAATAAAGATCACTTGTCAAAGTAGAACAAATAGAGAGATGGCTTGTCAAAAGTGCTCAAGCACTTACAGCAATCAATTGACTAAAGCCGAGCAGCGAGCAAGAAGCTCAATAAGCAAGTAGCTAGAGAGGTAACCGTGATGCGACAAGTGATCAAGAGTAGCATTTGTTAAACTCAAACCCAATAGTTTTAACTCATTTGTTTCAGTCTAGAACAAATCTAAACATGTAAGTAACAAACCAGTTTCGAGTAAGAACAGAAAAGGACATTATACAGCAGGTTAAAGTGCAAGTTTAGCAACTCTGAATTGTAGCAATGACATGACAGTAGAAATGACTCAGGATTCTTGGTTGAGGGTATGCAAGGATACTTCAATATCATATGACTCTTGACCAGTGAACATGAAAAACTCAGTTTTGAAGCGCTTGGACCAAATTTGTAGATTGAACAGTGCAATTTTTTAGTTTGACAAGTAGTAGCAGCAGATAAAAGACAGGTTTGCAAACAGTGTAGGATCAAACATGTCATAGAACACTTGAAACAAGGGCAAAAGCAACCTTGCCAAGACAAGCACTTGTGATATCAAAATAGAAAACCTTATGAATGCTACCGTTTGTTTGAATGTTGAGAACGTTTAGATTGGTATAGCACAATCGAAGACAATTCAAGCAATTACTATCTAGAAGGACAAGGCTCATTACTTAGCAACGTGGCCCACAACTTGATGCTCCCTTGCCTCACACCAAGTGGTTGCCCACAAGAGATATTGGCGTTGTCATGGAAGTGTCAAAGACACAACCAAAGGAACACATATGGTGAGTATCTTGGGGTGATCCGGGTAAGTCCACTTGGATCAATCCTTGCACCAAGAAGCTAAGCGGCTAAAATAGGGTGGCCTCTATCTAATGGTTCATAGTAAGGATTTCCGTTCATAGCACCCCTCTTGCTCCTCATAAAGGACTAGGACCTCGCGGCCTCAAGAGTACCTTAAGCATTCTTGCTTAATGCTTTCCTCATGGTCACAATCCCACAAGTTACTCACATCAAGCGAAGATAAGTACTATGTCTACCAAGGTTTTGTGTCCTCAATAGCCTTGAGATTATAGTGAGTTGGAATCACTCGTCACCAAGGAAAATGATGACAAGGTTGTCCCCACTTGGGTCGTTCCTCTTGATTTCTCAAGAGCAGGCCCGCTAAAGGATCCTAAGCTAAACAAAGAATGGATGATTTTTGAGGTTCAAGGTTTTTGATTCACCACAAGGGTGAAGAGCATACTCCCCTATCTCAAAAACTTCTCCCAAACACACCAAGCAAGATCCAATTACCCCTTTGCTTCCAAAACCTCAAGATGGGTCAAGATTTTCTGATTCACCTAAAGGTGAAGAGCATACTTCTCCTACCACCCCAAGATTCCTTTCACAAAGTATTAAGTGCCTATGAAATGAAACAACTAGTATATGCCGCACTTAATAAAAAAAAGCAATTAAACAAGCACTTGATTTAGTTTTTATGCTTAGAGCAGCCCTACAAAAACCATTAGTAGCCCTCTTTGACATGCGTTCTTTTGGCAAAATATCTCAAGCAAGTGCACCTACAACCACAACTTGTTAGACCCACAATGGTTAGCACATGAAAAATTTGATAATCTGCAAAAATACTTGATCAAATGATAAAATCTGAAAATGAAACCATCATGGTTGGATTGGGCTCGGAAAGACCTTTCCAACGATATATCACACTTAAACTTTTGATACCATTTGCAAAATTTCAAAAAAAATGGGCACCTGTTTTCCAGAGTGGCACGGATTTGAAAACGCTGGAAATTTCAAAAAATTTCAAAAAGATAGCTAAGAACTTGAAACTTGCAAGATAGATAAAATAGCCCAAAAATAGGTCACTGCCAGGTTCAGACACAGTATCGCACGATACTTCACCCGACACCAGGCGATACTTCTCAGTCTGCGCGATATTTCGCCCAACACCAGGCGATACTTCGCCCAAGACCAGGCGATATACCTCAATACTGCTATGCGATTCTTCTCTGGCGCGAAGTATCGCACGCGTATAGTAAGGTATATCGCGCGATATACCTAAGAAGTATCGCGCGATATTCTGAGACAAAAAACCAGAGAACAAAAATTACACTAAAAACTTGCCGAAAAATTGACGAAAAATGATGAAAATGCAGAATTTAAAGGACAAAGTCTATCTACTCTGCCCCACAGTGGGCGCCAAAAATGTGTGCTATAAATGTGTCACACTTCTATGAATCATTACATGCAAGGAAACTCAAGAATGAGCCCTCACAAATCGATCCATAGCTCCCTAGGCATGGAGTGCAAGGGTTTTAAGAATGCTCTCAGCTAGAGCTATTTAGCCAATAACCTTGCTAGTAAACCATGCAATGGGAGATTCAATGAAGATAAGGGCAAGAATGCCAATATCCTCAAGAATCAAGAATGAAATGCAATGCAAGCTAGTTTAAGAATGGAAATGCAAGCTAAACTATGGAAATGAAAGATGCAAGTATTACAAAGCCTCCTAGTTAAACTAGATGAATTAATCTAAAGCATAAAGGAAATATAAGCTAAGAATGCCATGAAAATGAAGCTACTATGCAAGAAATGAAATCTAATTATGAAGCAAGAAAGCCATGATGATGCAAGAATGAAGACAAGAAGATAGAGTGTTGATGAAGATCCAAGATGAATGCCAACAATGCTCCAAATCTTCAAACCCTAGATGCAAGAATATCTCCAAAAGCTCCAAGATGACCTAGAAAACCTGCAGCATAATATTAGCATAAAAAGTTGGGGATCTAGAATGAAGAAGAGAGCTCTTCTTTTATAGGAAATGAGGAGAAATGGACCATGGAGATTAAGAGGCAAAAGATTTAATCAACGGTGGAGCTTAAAAGAGGAGCAATCCATGTGCACAAATATCCTCCAATAGGAAAATAGGAGTTGACTTTTGTGTCCATATGAGACAAAAAGTGCTTTTTCCCTTTTTATAAAATAAGAATAATGCTTTATTTGTGCAACTTAGGATAAGAGGAAAAGTGGGGGCTTTTTATTTATTAAAAGGGGAGGAAATATTCCTTTTAATAAATAAAGACTTAGGATAAGATGGTTAGCCCATAGAAAATAATCGAATAAATGATAGAACTAGGATTTGATCAAGAATAAGCAATTGATAATTTAGCAAATGGGGGCTAATAGTCTAGGTGACCATTTTTAGGTGTATACAACAACTATTTGGCATCACCGTTGCAGAGTTAGCCCGAGGTGTTTGGATGGGTTAAAAACACAGGCCCACGAAATTCATGGTGACTGTTTGCTTTCATTTTTGAATCTCTGAGAACATTTCCTATGACTAGAAAGGACTAAAATTGATGATAGAAAGGGCCAGAGTTGGTAAAACTAATTTTCTCCACCACTCCAGTGTGCTCTAGGGTGTGAGATGATTGCAGAAGAGGAGTGTCTTGTTGTAGGGGAGTAAATGAAATGTACCAAAAGCAGTTGTAGGGTCACTTCCAATTTTTGTAGACTTTTGATTGATCTTCGGTGCCTTTTCAGAGTTTCTCATGATTGAAGATCTGATGTTGATTAAATGCATTAGACTGTTTGAGCTTGCATGTTGTGGCTTGATCCCTGTCTTGTCTGTGGTAACTCCTCGGTGGGGTTATGTGTTTTTGAATTTTTGAGTTTGAAATGATCATTGTTCTTGCATTGTAACCCTGGTATAAAGGGATTTCTGTGATCATTTGAGCTTATTGGGAGTTAGGTATTCAAACTTTTGGGTTGTGAGTCCTCTTCTCAGTCTGAATTATAATGACTTGTCTGGATTTTATTTTTTGACTATTGAAAGAAAGTTGTAGGTCTAAGCTGTAGTTGCAAGCAGGGTTCCTTTGGATGGATTGTATACACTTGAGGATTCTTCATACTTAATGTAGGCACCTGATTCTTGTCTCTCCTTTGTGTCAATATAGATAAATTTTGAGCTTTCCAGTTCATTGCATAACCAGTTTATGTATGTGCCCTCATTCTTGAGTTCTAATCCAGGATTAGATGAAATGATGCTCTAGATGGGACATAGATTTATCTTTTTTCTATGTAAGGATACTCTGTAAGTAGTAAAGGAGATTGTAAAGTTGTTTATGGCTTTGAATCTCAGATATATTCTGGTGTGTGTGTGTAGTCTATCTAAGAAACCTTGCCCAATGGATGAGGCACTGGCCTAGATAAGTACTTCTTTGTTGACATGTCCTGATTGATTTGTTATGATTCAAACACATGAAATTAAGAACCATCCTTAAGTTTTCAGTATTTGGTTGTGTGGTTCTACCCATAGTAATGGAGAGTCAATGATTGTGTGGTTAACACTTAGTACTTTCTTACTATCCTATTATCTATTTTTCAAACCTAGTTCTTGGTGTATGAAGTCTATTTTATACTAGGTTAGGTGCACCCGCCTTGGTTTTGCAGAGCCAAAAGTAGAAGAGGGCATATTAAGTCCCTATAGTTGGTCCAATTACCCTAAGACCTCATAACATTTTGGAGTTAACCATTCCTAAAATCCATCTGAGGGTATATTGGCAGCCTATTAGAGCATAAGTGTCATTTTGGACACCAACATATCTATCACATAACACAAGTATTTTGGTAATGTAGAAACCCTTGTTAGAAGGTAAAAACTACGGTGGGGATGACACCCACAAATTCTTTACTACTACAGATAGAAAACATTTTCCTATTAGGGATACAAGTGGTGATCACATTTAGTGATCTTACCCTATTAGGAGTAACATTTTAGATCGATTAGATCTACTTAGTTATAGGATTTTAACAACACTACTTGAGTGTGCCCTGGGTAAAGAGATTTACATAAAAGACTGTTAGGTCTACTCTATTAAGAGATTTTACCAAACTCTATTACAATAATTAGAAAATAATAGGATGTATCTGCAAATTGACAACTCTATCTTGTCTGATACAGATCTATGAAATACTAAATAGATATCACCTTTTCATGTGAAGATCTCAACTCTGAACTGCTCAGTAGCCTTGTCTGATTTTGCTTAATCTGAATGTCTTTGTATTTTGTTCTTCTCTATCTGATAACTGATATCTTGAAGTTGGCTAATGCTTCAAAAACTTCTTCGCTTGTTCTTAACTTCCTTGTCAAGCTTATGTCAAAATGACATGAAATACAAATATATAGTATACTGCTTTTGCCACTTAACAAAATTAGGTTACAATATCTTAGAGAAAACCCTAAGATCTATGGTGTACAAAATTAACCTAGATCTAGCAATTACATAGAGATCATCATCATAATTAATGAATATATCTATAATAAATGATCCTTGATCTTGGTAAAACATTTTTTGATTCTGTTGTAACCATTTGCATAGATAAATGTGCCATTACTAATTACTATGCCATTTTTCATGATGCTCGATAAACACTATATGTACTACTCAGTAGTTACACTGGTGCTCGGTGTCCAGTCTACTCGGTGTTTACTGTTGCTTGGTATCAATGTACACTGATGCTCGGTAAAACTATTATAGTGATTAGTGTAAAGGACTTGACCGACTAGCTTGAACTGCTTTCTTTTACCGACTAGAGTAGCATAGGTAACCGACCGATGTCTTTGATACTAATGACAATCTTGAATGCTCAAAATAGAGATAATTGTTGATGTTTTGTAGCTTCAGTCGAATAAACACTATGAGTCAATACTAGTGAAGATGTGTATATATATATTTAGTATATATGAGATATATATATATATATATATATATATATATATATATATATATATATATATATATATATATATATATATATATATATATATATATATATATATATATATATATATATGTATGTATATGTATATAATAATAATAATTTTCATTATATTAATTACATATTATTGAATAGACATGTCTAATGAAGGGACATGTCTCTTCTTGGCTCATTCTCAATATAAATGCAAGAGATTGTTGCATTTGGAAAACACATACAATGAGATAGTGCTATTACATTTGCAATTATCCTAAAACTTTAACATGGTATCAGAGCCAAGTTGCAAATGTAAGAGAGTAGTTTGTTGATGGTGAATGTGTGACTGTCTCAAAAAATATAGTCTCAGTACGAAGACGATAGCTCCTAAATACACTGTTGGATTTTACTAAATTTTAGCTATGTTTGTGATAAACAAATTTAAAAAAATCTCACCGGAGAGATTGAAAAGAAAATTCCAGGTTCAAAAGTTATGACCAATTATGTACAGGTCTATGAAAAACAAAAATCTGAAAAGAGCAAGGTTCCTTCTTTAAAAGCCTAACCACTTGAAGGGAGATCTAATAAGATTGAAGGTTGTGATAGTGTATAGAACCTGGGTATATTAAATATAGTTCATGTGAAGAATGATGACATCATTCTTTGAATTTTCATGATAATTTCTATATGGGCTCACATTACAGAATGAAATACTTGAAATTTATAAAAGATAAGTATTTCATGTTTTATTAATGCACATAATTTTTTGAGTTTGTAATTCATGCTATACTATTGGTTAGTAAAATATTGTATGCTTCTATCATTGGTATTTACGAGCGAGATATTTTAGTGAGCTATTTGTAATCTCTCTCTCACATACCTTCAAGATAGAAGCACAAGATAATTGCATTCAAGGGAGAAAGAACTTGATGCTTGCAAACAAATTGATGGTTGAGACTAGATGCAAAGGGAGTCTGATATTTCAAAAGAGGTCAAGAAGTTGATAAACTTGAGCTTCAGAGGGAGCACATGGTTTAGTCAACTTGTGACAATCTTGATCATATTGATTGAGAGGGAGTTCACTATTGAAACACTTCTGAGGTAAACTTGATATAATTAATTATTATACTAATGAATCGTGAATGTTTTTAATGGGCTTGCCCCCTGTGTAAATCATGAGGAAGTGATGACTTCCAAATGATTATCACTTGTATTTGCATAATTTATTGGAACGTGAAAATCTTACAATAACTTAAATCATGATATACATTATTTATAATGTTGAAACAGATCATGATGAATTAATGCAACAACTAAGTGTTAGATGTCATTAAGTTGACGGTCTATGAGTTGTTTTGCATAAATATATCTTGTAAAGCAACAACTAAGTGTTAGATGTCATTAAATTGATGATCTATAAGTTCCTTGTATAGATACATCTTGTAAAGCAACAACTAAGTGTTAGATGTCATTAAATTGACGGTCTATAAGTTGTTTGCATAGATATATCTTGTAAATAAACAACAAAGTGTTAGATGTCATTGACGGTCTATGAGTTGTTTGTATAGATATATGATAGGTATTTGGTGAATATCATGTGTTGATATTTTGCAGGCCAGTACCTTATTGAGTACTTGGTGAATATCATATATTGATGTTCTGATAGGCCAATACTCAGAGTATTTTTTGAATGTCATGTGTTGACATTCTAATAGGCCAATACTCAAAATTTTATGGATAGAATTGCTG
The DNA here is from genome assembly GCA_027943335.1 of Chamaecyparis obtusa. NCBI lineage: Eukaryota > Viridiplantae > Streptophyta > Pinopsida > Cupressales > Cupressaceae > Chamaecyparis > Chamaecyparis obtusa. The sequence continues at coordinate 1,116,314 of BSBK01005491.1, forward strand.
ATGGAGGCAATCCACACAAGAGCTTGTGGATAGAATTGCCAATTAAGGCAATCCACCCGGGAACTTCTGGATAGAATCACCAATAGAGGAAATCCACACTAAAGCTCATGAGTTTGTGGATAGAATCACCGATGGAGGCAATCCACATGAGAGCTTGTGGATAGAATCATCGATGGAGGGAATCCACATATTGAGACTATGTTTCTATTGATTACATCTTGAGGATGATGCCTTTATTTCTTACATCATATGATTGATGTTGTCAAGTGTCTTAAGTGTTGACATTGGATTGATATATCCTCCCTAGCTAAGAGGGACTATTGATGTTTTGTAGCTTCAGTCAAATAAACACTATGAGTCAATACTAGTGAAGATATGAATATATATTTAGTATATATGAGATGTATATATATATATATATATATATATATATATATATATATATATATATATATATATATATATATATATATATATATATATATATATATATATATATATATATATATATATATAATGTAAATATTAGAGAAATTAATATAACACTCAAGATATATTATATGTATGTATGTATATGAATGTATATATATAATTATTATTATTATTATCATTATATTAATTACATATTATTGAATAGACATGTCTCATGAAGAGACATATCTCTTCTTGGCTCATTCTCAATATAAATGCAAGAGATTGTTGCATTTGGAAAACACATACAATGAGATAGTGCTATTACATTTGCAATGATCCTAAAAATTTAACAATAACAATCTCCCCCTTTGGCATTAGTATCAAAACCTTCAATGTATATAGACCTTATGTCTCAAAATATATTTTTTTTTATCTCTGCCATATATACATAGATACTTATCAACAAAAATTTCTATACTTCCCCTCGATGCATGCTCCCGGTAATGTGTAGTATACTTAGCATCTATTTACATATTTGGCATATACATTGGTATCCCCCTTTTTGATATTAATGCCAAATATAAAAATGTATACTTACAGCTTATCAAAAATGTGCATATGGGTTTTCTTCAATGACTCCAAGAGGTTTTCACATTCCTCTTTCAATTTGGTGAGAGAAATGTGCTCAAGACCGACTTGTGCATGCATGTCAAAGATGTTGTCCAACACAGAGATTTTTGCTGTTGCAACAAGCGTTTGTGCCTTGAAAATATGCTTCTCAAATATTTTCAAATAGGGTATTGAGATACCCATGGATGGTATGGAGAGATAGGGTACTGCGAGGGGAGGGGTGAATCAGTGCCCACAAAACTTTCAACTGTCAAACCTTAAACACCAAATAGTAGTAACTTCACACATAACTTGAATCCATTGTATGTATCATTCATTCAGTTAACTTGTAAAAGTAAATATGAAATCAACAATATATCTATCACATAACACAAGTATTTTGGTAATGCAAAAACCCTTGTTAGAAGGTAAAAACTATGATGGGAATGACACCCACAATTTTTTTTCTACTGTAGATAGAAAAGGTTTGCCTGTTAGGTCTACAAGTGGTGATCACTTCTAGTGATCTTACCCTGTTAGGAGTAACATTTTAGATCGATTAGATCTACCTAGTTATAGGATTTTAACAACACTACTTGAGTGTGCACTCGGTAAAGAGATTTGCATAAAAGACTGTTAGGTCTACTTTGTTAAGAGATTTTACCAAACTCTGTTACAATGATTAGAAAATAATAGGATTTATCTGCAAATTGATAACTCTATCATGTCTGATATAGATCTATGAAATACTGAATAGATATCACCTTTTCATGTGAAGATCTCAACTCTGAACTACTCGATAGCCTTTTCTTATTCTACTTAATCTAAATGTCTCTGTATTCTATTCTTCTCTGTCTAATAACTAATATCTTGAAGTTGGCTAATGCTTCAAGAACTTCTTCGCTTGTTCTTAACTTCCCTGTCAAGCTTATGTCAAAATGACATGAAATACAAATATATAGCATACTTCTTTTGCCACTTAACAAAATTAGGTTACAATATCTTAGAGAAAACCCTAAGATCTACGGTGTACAAAATTAACCTAGATCTAGCAATTACATAGAGATCATCATCGTAATTAATGAATATATCTATAATAAATGATCCTTGATCTTGGTAAAACATTTTGTGATTTTGTTGTAACCATTTGCATAGATAAATGTGCCATTAATGATTACTATGCCATTTTCTATGATGCTCAGTAAACACTATATATACTACTTGGTAGTTACACTAGTGCTCGGTGTCCAATCTTCTCAGTGTTTAATGTCGCTTGGTATCGGTGTACACTGATGCTCCATAAAACTACTCTAGTGATCGGTGTAAAGGACTTGATCAACTAGCTTGAACTGCTTTCTTTTACTGACTAGAGTAGCATAGGTAACCGACTGATGTCTTTGATAATAATGACAATCTTTAATGCTCAAAATAGAGATAACAATCTCCCCCTTTGGCATTAGTATCAAAACCTTTAATGTATATAGACCTTATGTCTCAAAATATTTTTTTTATCTCCACCACATATACATAGATACTTATCAACAAAAATTTCTATACTTCCCCTCGGTGCATGCTCCCGGTAATGTGTAGTATACTTAGCATCTGTTTACATATTTTACATATACATTGGTATCCCCCTTTTTGATATTAATGCCAAATACAAAAATGTATACTTACAGCTTATCAAAAATGTGCTTATGGGTTTTCTTCAATGACTCCAAGAGGTTTTCACATTCCTCTTTCAAGTTGGTGAGAGAAATGTGCTCAAGACCGACTTGTGCATGTATGTCAAATATGTTGTCCAACACAGAGATTTCTGGTGTTGCAACAAGCATTTTTTCCTTGACAATATGCTTCTCAAATATTTTCAAATAGGGTATTGAGATACCAATTGATGGGATGGAGAGATAGGGTACTAAGAGGGGAGGGGTGAATCGGTGCCCACAAAAACTTTCAACTCTCAAACCTTAAACAACAAACAGTAGTAACTTCACACATAACTTGAATCCATTGTATGTATCATTCATTTAGTTAACTTGTAAAAGTAAATAGAATGAAATCAACAATATATCTATCACATAACATAAGTATTTTGGTAACACAGAAATCCTTGTTAGAAGGTAAAAACTATGGTGGGGATGACACCCTTAAATTCTTTACTACTACAGATAGAAAAGGTTTTCCTATTAGGGCCACAAGTGGTGATCACTTCTAGTGATCTTACCCTGGTAGGAGTAACATTTCAGATCAATTAGATCTACCTAGTTATAGGATTTTAACAACACTACTTGAGTGTGCACTCGGTGAAGAGATTTACATAAAAGACTGTTAGGTCTACTCTGTTAAGAGATTTTACCAAACTCTGTTACAATGATTAGAAAATAATAGGATGTATCTACAAATTGACAACTCTATCTTGTCTGATACAGATCTATGAAATACTGAATAGATATCACCTTTTCATGTGAAGATCTCAACTCTAAATTGCTCGATAGCCTTGTCTAATTCTGCTTAATCTGAATGTCTCTATATTCTATTCTTCTCTATATGATAACTGATATCTTGAAGTTGGCTAATGCTTCAAGAACTTCTTCGCTTGTTCTTAACTTCCTTGTCAAGCTTATGTCAAAATGACATGAAATACAAAATTCACATAGATCTAGCAATTACATAGATATCATCATCACAATTAATGAATATATCTATAATAAATGATCCTCGATCTTGGTAAAACATTTTGTGCTTCTGTTGTAACCATTTGCATAGATAAATGTGCCATTACTAATTACTATGTTGTTTTCTATGATGCTCGCTAAACACTGTATATACTACTTGGTAGTTACACTGGTGCTTGGTGTCCAATCTGCTCGTTGTTTACTATCACTCAATATCGGTGTACATTGATGCTCGGTAAAACTACTCTGGTGATCGATGTAAAGGACTTGACCGACTAGCTTGAAGTAATTTCTTTTACTGACTAGAGTACCATAGGTAACCAACTAATGTCTTTGATACTAATGACAATATTTAATGGTCAAAATAGAGATAACATATCAGATGGATGTCAAGTCAGCATTCCTGAATGGAAAGTTGAAGGAAGAAGTCTACATAGAGCAACCTGAATGATTTACTTTATCAGACAAACCAAATATGGTATGCAGACTGAAAAAAGCCCTTTATGGACTTAAGCAAGCCCCTAGAACATGGTATGAAATACTAGATGGTTACTTGACTAAGATTAGATTCAAGAAAGGAGTAGCAGATTGTAACTTAATCATAAGAGAGACACTTGAAGGATTATTACTAGTTGCTATTTTTGTTGATGACATTATTTTTGGTGGTAATGATAATCTTAGTGCAAAATTTGCTAAAGAGATGCAGATAGAATTGTTAGGAATGAATGCAAAGTATTTTGGCAGTCATTCTGTAGCAGTTGTTGTTGCATTCATGACTTGGATTGTCATTGATGTCAACACAGTGATATTTTGAATATCAGCAGGAAAGTAGGTACAGTTTTGTAATGCACACATGTTGTATTGTAGATTGGCTTTTGCACAGTTTATGGTATGTTATTTGGTGTGTTATTAACCTATTGTTAATAGCACAAAAATAAATTCATTCATTTATGAGAGTTATGAGCATTTTGGTGAAAGCAGTGTTTAGACAGTGTTTTTGTGTATCGATATTCAGAAATCGGAAGATATCTCTTAGCTGTGATGGAATCTGATTTTGTGTAGTTAAAGGGATGTTGGAGACTCATTAATGATGATGTGTTTCATAGTGAAAACTTTGAAGATATGTTTGGAGAAAGTTATAGTATCTCGAAGCCAACAGTTTTACGTGAAGTTTTGTGTGTAGCGTGTAGAATTTATTATTTTGTAATTGAGGACCGACTCATTTGTAATTATTTGAGTTTGGTATATAAGAAGGAATTTTTTCCTTGTTTCAATATGTACTATGAAGGTTGAGATGCGAATATATGCATGAAGTGAAGAAAAGAGCTAATTCAGTGATGAAGGAAAACTTGTGAGTACAGAGATCTAGAATTGTGATCTTGTGTAGCAAAGAGTGTAGTTTTGGCACAATGTGAAGGAGGTAATATATTTCATATTGTTCTATTGAATAATTCTAAGATCTTTTGGACAGTGGGTTTAGAGATCTTGCCTTGAAGCTGTTTGGGCAGTGGGTCCTTTTGTCTTCCATAAACTCTTAACCGGGTTAGAATATTTTAACAGGGATTCAAAATCTCCTAATAGGGATTTATATGTACTGAATGTATTTCATAAGACTCCTAACAGGGTCCATCCTCTAACAAGGAACTTTCATATTAATGCATTATTTTGTGGGCATCATTCCCACCGGGGTTTACTCTTTTCAAGAGGTTCCCTAGTCAACATATCTTGTGTTATTGTGCAATTGTGTATGGTTATCTTTCTATGGTTGATTAGTACATTAATTATATTGTTTAAAGCAGTTGAATGGTTCAATTATCAGATAACTAATTCACCCCCCCCCCCTCTCAGTTATCTTGGGGATCTTTACTTTCTAACAATTGGTATCAGAGCAGCAGGTCCTTGAAAGAAAAGTTTAACAACTTAAGGAGATCCATGGTGAATTTCAGAAAAGAAAGCCCTAAGTTTGATGGAGTAAATTTTGATAGCTGGAAAGAAAAGATGAAGACTCATCTATTGTGTTTAGGACCAAGTTATTGGTTGATTACAAAGAATGAGAAGACTATCATTGAGGAAGACAATCTAGAGGCAAGAACTAAAGATGAACTAGATCTATTCATGTGTAACATACTTGCAAGAGAAGCACTTTTGTCAGCACTACCAGAGAATGAATATAGTCAGGTAAGATGTTTGAAAACATCTCTTGCAATTTGGAAAGCTTTACATTCTACTTTTGAAGGTGATGAACATGCAAAGAAGGCTAGATTACATAATTGGATTTGTGCATTTGAAGATATCAGAATGATGGAAGATGAATATATTAGAAGCTATATTGGTAGGATGTCTGAGATTGTAACAAGAATAAAGTCTTGTGGAGGTGATAAGATAGAGAATGAAGTGATATGGAAAATGCTGAGAACTTTGACACCATTATTCAAGCAGACAACACAGATGATTAAACAAGTGATACCTTGTACATAAAAATTTTCAAGAGAGACTCTTCTTGGAAGATTAGAAACAGCAGAGATGAACTTGAGATTATCAGGAGAGCTACCTAGAATGGAAACAGCATTCAGTGCTCTTAACATTAGACCTATAAGAAGTACTAGTGTGAATGGAGATTATGCCAGCAGTAGTAGATCTAAATCTGAGGAAGATAAGAAGATTGAAGAAGGTATTGCATTACTTGTAAAAAGAGAACCAGATGGTAAGAAAATCTTTAAATGTTGGACTTGTCAAGAATATGGTCATTTTGCATCTAAATGTCCTAAAAGAGTTAAGAAGTATAGAAGCAACTTTAAACCTAGGAGATCTAAAGAACGTTATTATGCAAATGATGAAGATCTTGAAGCAGGAATTGAAAGACATTTAAGTGACATTGATAATGGTAACTTTGAGGAAATAGGATTTGTAGCAATTAAAGAAGAAAGTTCTAAATCTGATAAGAGGGAAGAAAAAGCATTAGTTTCCCAAGTTGAAAAGAAATCTGATTGGATTATAGACAGTGGTTGTTCACATCATATGACTGGAGATAAAAGAAAGTTTGTTAAGTTAGATAATTATGATGGAGGAATTGTTAGGGTTGGTAACAATGCACCTTGTTTGATTAAGGGTATAGGATCTATTACTCTTGATGGAAAGACTAACACTGATGATGTTTACTTTGTTGATGGATTGAAACATAATCTACTAAGCATTGGACAATTGGCTGATAAGGGTTATCAAGTTTGGTTTGCTGAGAAAACTTGTGTGATAAAAGATAAAGATGGAAATTTGATTGGAAAAGGATCCAGAACTAGAGGTAATGTATTTCAGTTGAATCCTACTAAGATGACATGTTTGATAACTAAGATTGATGATAGTTGGTTATGGCATAAAAGGTTTTGTCATATAAACTTTGATAATATTGTCAAGGTGAGCACTACACTTGCGGTAAGAGATTTACCTAGAATTATGAAACCTACTAACATGATTTGCAAAGAATGTATGATAGCAAAGCAGAAAAGGAGTTCATTTCCCAACAAGAAGTTCACATCGATAGAGAAGCTAGAGATTGTTCATACAGACTTGAGTGGTTCTACTAGGACTAGAGGATTCTATGGAGAAAGGTATTTTATGATTCTTGTTGATGATTTTACAAGGATGATGTGGATTGCATTTTTGAAAGAAAAATTTGAAGCATTTGATAAATTTAAGATCATGAAAAGCAAAATTGAGAATGAATCTAGAATGAAGATTAAGTGTCTAAGATCTGATAGAGGTGGTGAATTTACATCTAGAGAGTTTAACACCTTTTGTGAAATGAATGGTATTAAGAGACAACTTTCAGCCCCTAGAACACTAGAACAAAATGGTATTGCAGAAAGAAGGAACAGGTCAATAACTAAAGCAGCAAGAGCTATGTTGTTTGAAAATGATTTGGCTAAGACTTTTTGGAGAGAAGCAGTGAACACAGCAATATACACTATGAACAGAGTACAAATCAGAGCAGATACAAACAAGACACCTTATGAATTATGGTTTGGACATGCACCCTCAATTAAGTATTTTAGAATTTTTGGAAGTAAATGTTATATAAAGAGAGATGATGATATAGGAAAGTTTGATCCTAGAAGTGATGAAGGAATATTTCTTGGATATTCTTTAAAAAGAAAAGCATATAGATGTTATAACAAAAGAACTAAGACTATTGTTGAATGTGCAAATGTAAAAGTTGATGAGAAGTTTAAAATTCAGGAAAGAATGCTTGATTATGAATCTGATGGAGAAGCACAACCTCAGCCTAACATTGAAAATGTAGAATTATTTTTTGAAACTAACAGTGATTTGCTGAATGAAATTCATACTGAAGAAAATAGAGAAGAAAATAGAGAAGAAAATAGAGAAGAAAGCAGAGAAGAATCTATAGTTGGAACAAGATCAGTAACTATGACACCTAACAGGTATATTTCGAGACATCACCCTATTGAGAAAGTTATTGGAAGTTTAGACAGAGGATTTTTTACTCAAAATAAGGTATATTTATGTTTGATTTCTCAAATTGAACCTAAGACTACTAATGAAGCTTGTGAAGATGAACATTGGATTAATGCTATGAAAGAAGAACTGGAGAAGATTGAAAAAAACAAGACATGGGAATTGGTCCCTAGACCTAAAGACAAGAATGTGATTGGAACAAAGTGGGTATTTAGAAACAAGATGAATCAACAAGGAGAAGTGATAAGAAACAAAGCAAGATTGGTATGTAAAGGATATTCACAATAAGAAGGAATTGACTATGAAGAAACTTTTGCACCTGTGGCCAGACTTGAAGCAGTGAGAATGTTTCTATCATATGTAGCTTACAAAAAATTCAAAGTGTATCAGATGGATGTGAAGTTAGCATTTTTGAATGGTGAATTGGAAGAAGAAGTCTACATTGAGCAGCCTGAAGGTTTTCCTTTGACACAAGAAGGAGATATGGTATGTAAGTTAAAGAAAGCTTTATATGGATTAAAACAAGCACCTAGAACTTGGTATGCAAGATTGGATAAGTATTTATTGAAATTGGGATTTATAAAAGGAACAGCAGATAGTAACTTATACACAAAAGAAATTGAGAATGGTTTGTTGGTTATAGTTATATTTGTTGATGATATTATCTTTGGAGGAGAAGATGAAGCTAGTGACAAATTTGTAGATGAAATGAAGACTGAATTTGAGATGAGCATGATTGGAGAAATGAAATATTTTTTGGGATTACAAATAACACAAAGCAAGGAAGGTATATTTGTAATTTAGATTAAGTATTTGAATGACTTATTGAAAAGATTTGGAATGGAAGATTCTAAACCTGTTGGAACACCTATGGTAACTAGACATAAGTTATCTAGCAAAGATGAGACACCAGCAGTTGAGCAGAAAAAATACAGATCTATGATTGGAGGATTGTAGTACTTGACACATACAAGACCTAATATAGCACATTCAGTTAGGATTGTAGTCAAGATTTCAAGCAGAACCTAGAGAATCACATTATGCAGCAGTAAAGAGGATACTGATATATCTAAAAGGAACAATGGATTATGGATTATGGTATGAGAATTCTAATGATTTTACTTTATGTGCCTATACTGATGCAAATTGGGGAGGTAGCGTTGATGACAAGAAAAGCACCAGTGGTGGAGCCTTTTTTCTTGGAAGAAAATTGGTCTCTTGGCTAAGTAAGAAGCAGAATTATACTTCACAAAGTATAGCAAAAGCAGAATATGTTGCAGCTACAAATAATTGTAATCAGATTATTTGGATGAAGCAGATGTCGAAGGATATTGGAATAAAGTTTGATGAGCCTGTTGTTATACATTGTGATAACACCAATACAGTGAGTATGTCAAAAAATCCTATTTTACATTCTAAGACTAAACATATTGAGATCAAGTATCATGTTGTAAGAGAGAAAGTTATAGAAAAAGAAGTAAGATTGGAGTACATAAGCACAAAGGAACAAATAGCAAATATATTTACAAAACCTTTACCTAAGGATACATTTGTGTATCTGAGAGGTATGCTTGGGGTTATGCCCCAACCTATTTTTGAGAATTGATGTAGATGATTGCATCCATCCAGTGGTATATGAGCCCTATCTTTCTTCTGGATTGGATGTTGGAACTTCCTCTATGGGGGAGTTTATGAGCTGAGTCATGAGGACTCTTGTTATTGTATTTTTTTGAAAAGTGTCTTTTGACATTAAGTTGTTGTTGACTTAGTGATGGAATTTCTATCATTGATGTCAATGGGGGAGAGATATACATGAAAAACATTGTGGATTGTATGAGAGAGCTGAATAGGAAAACGAAGCAAGATTTAATTTGATATTTTGCAGTGATGTTGCAGTATTGGATTTTTGGAACATTGGATGTTTTTCATCTATGTTGCCATCAATTCCAATGGGGGAGATTGTTAAGAATGAATGCAAATTATTTTGGCATTCATTCTATAGCATTTGTTGTTGCATTCATGACTTGGATTGTCATTGATGTCAACATAGTGATATTCTAGATATCAGTAGGAAAGTAGGTACAATTTTGTTTTGCACACATGTTGTATTGCAGATTGGCTTTTGCACAGTTGATGGTATGTTCTTTGGTGTGTTATTAACCTATGGTTAAAAATGCAAAAAGAAATTCATTCATTTATGAGAGTTATGAGCATTTTGGTGAAAGCAATGTTTAGACAGTGTTTATGTGTAGCGATTTTCAGAAATCGGAGGATATCTCTTAGCTAGGATGGAATCTAATCTTGCACAGTTAAAGGGATGTTGGAGACTCATTAATGATGATGTGGTTCACAGTGTAAGCTTTGAAGATATGTTTGGAGAAAGTTACAGTATCTGGAAGCTGACAGTTTTATGTGAAATTTTGTGTGTAGCGTGTAGAATTTATTATTTTGTAATTGAGGACTGACTCATTTGTAATTATTTGAGTTTGGTATATAAGAAGGAATTTTTTCCTTGTTTCAATATGTACTATGAAGGTTGAGATGTGAATATATGCATGAAGTGAAGAAAAGAGCTAATTCAGTGATGAAGGAAGACTTGTGAGTACAGAGATCTGGAATTGTAATCTTGTGTAGCAGAGAGTGCAGTTTTGGCACAGTGTGAAGGAGGTAATATATTTCATATTACTCTATTGAATAATTCTAAGATCTTTTGGATAGTGGGTTTAGAGATCTTGCCTTGAAGCTGTTTGGGCAGTGGGTCCTTCTGTCTTCCATAAACTCTTAACCGGGTTAGAATCTTTTAACAGGGATTCAAAATCTCCTAACAGGGATTTATATGTACTGAATGTATTTCATAAGACTCCTAACAAGGTCCATCCTCTAACAAGGAACTTTCATAGTAGTGCATCATTTTGTGGGCATCATTCTCACTGGGGTTTACTCTTTTCAAGAGGTTCCCTAGTCAACATATCTTGTGTTATTGTGCAATTGTGTATGGTTATCTTTCTATGGTTGATTAGTACATTAATTATATTGTTTAAAGCAGTTGAATGGTTAAATTATCAGATAACTAATTCACCCCCCCCCCTCTCAGTTATCTTGGGGATTGTTACTTTCTAACAAGAATTTGAAATGAGCATGATTGGTCCTATCAAGTACTTTTTGGGACTGAATGTGGAACAAACAGACAAAGGTATTTTCATTAATCAATCTAAGTATGTGAAAGAAATATTGAAGAAGTCCAAGATGGATGATTGCAAGCTAGTAAGTACCCCTATGATAACAGGAAGCAAGCTTTCAAAAGATAATGATTCTACAGTAGTAGACAAGACCCTATATAAGTCTATGATTAGTAAACTCATATATCTTACTCAATATAGACCTGATATTTCTAATGCAGTTGGTATTGTTGGAAGATTTTCAGAAAAACCTAAACAAAGTCATCTTATGGAAGTAAAGAGTATATTCAAATATTTGAAAGGAACTATAGATTATGGTTTATGGTATCCTAATTCAGAAAATGTAGAACTTCATGTGTATACAGATGCAGATTGGGCATGTTGCGTGGATGATAGAAAGAGTACCTCAGGAGGAGCAATATTTCTTTGAGATAGACTAGTTACTTGGACAAGAAAGAAGTAGAATTATATTTCTCAATCCACAGTAGAAGCTAAGTATGTAGCAGCAACATTAAAATATTCTACAATTGTGTGGATCAAGCAGATGATAAAGGATTTTGGAATTCAGATTGATTACCCTATTGTCATTCATTGTGGCAACACTAGCACTATCAATATGTCAAACAACCCTGTGATGCATGCAAAGACAAAACACATTGAGATAAAATATCACTTCCTAAAAGAGATAGTTGCAGACAAAGAAGTAAAATTGGATTATGTGAGCACAAAATAATAGCTAGTAGACATTTTCACAAAGCCTTTACCGAAGGATACATTTGAGTATCTCAGGGAGAAGCTAGGAGTAATTACCTTCCCTGGATCTTGTTAGAGTTTGTAGTAGTGCATCAGTCCTCAATGACTAATGAATGGTTGACTAGTATACTTCAGGAGTAGTACCTATGCTTATTTGTTTTGGTGCCCTTTTTCCATTGATGTCAAAGGGGGAGTGAGTATATAGTCATGAAAAATAAAATAGTTCATTTATTCTAGAAAGGGGGAGTATGTAGTAGTAAGGGGGGTATATAGTAATAAGATATAGCAGTTGATATTCAGAGCATTCAGTAGTAGATGGAGGATTCATCCTTGGGGGAGTTTTGTTGAGGAAATGGATAATTTTATAAAATAATTGTACGTTTGGATTGGTGGTGTTTTTTATTCCATATATTTTCCATCAATGCCAAAGGGGGAGATTGTTGGAGATTTTCCAGCAAGCCAGTGTTGACTGTATGTTTGTCATTAATGACAACATATGGTAAGCAATGTGTGTTGAATTCTTATGTAGAGATCCTTGAGCATATGTTTCTTAGATAAGTTATTAGCATAATATCATAGACGCAGAGGTTGATTCTGAGTGCAGACAGTTGTGTAGTTGTTTGTATCAGTAGTGTTCCTGATAGTGTTACCGGAAGAGTTTTGTATGTGATTTTCAGTATGGTTATGATGGAGCCTTGCACAGTTATATTTGTATTGTAGACATGTTAGTGGAGCTATGTTCATGTTCATAGAGTTATTTATGCAATTAAGATTGAATTGTGATGTTTCTATTTGCCAGTTACAGTTTCTTGAGTTTATCTGATGGAGTCGACAATGTTTATATTGTTTTAGTAGTTGCGCCTATCATTTTGATATGCATTTTTGGTTTCATGTTTTGTGATGAGTTAAGAATTTTTGGTTAAGAGTGCATAATGTATTTCATCATGAGAATAAAGTTTTAGTTAATTTGGTGGAGCCGACAGTGTGAAGTGACGTGTCTACTCATATTGAGTTGTGCGGTCCTATTTGTGTTGCATGCTTGGTTTAGCCATTGGAGATGTTATTGAAGAGTTATATTGTTTCTCTATTGTGATTTCAAGGAAGTTCTAACAGGATGACTTGATTATATCATTTGGAGAAAGATACTTATAGCCAGTCAATTGTGATTGCTAAGTGTGATTGTGATAGCAGAGAAAAAGATGTGAATGTACTGAGACAATAAATCATCAATTGAAGATCTATGTGAAGAATAAGAGTGTATAAGCTATTCATTGGAACTAATCAAGACAACAAGTCTACTTTCCAGTCCAGATATAGTGTGTATCTGTTATGCAAAAGGTTGTAGCCTTCACCATTTGAGCAGTGTGCTCCGAACAGTGTGTCCTCACCTTTAACAAGGTTAATTATAAAGACTCCTAATAGGGTCTGACCTTTGAGAAGGTCATTGTACTTCATGCATTGTAAATATCAACTCCTAACAGGGTTGTAAGATCTTCTAACAGGGATCATTATACTCTAGTGTAGTTTATAGTGGGTGCTAATTCCCACCGGAGTTTTTACTTATTTGGGTTTCCTCGTAACAAAAATTATGGTGTTGTGTTAAGTGTTATCTCGTTGTGTATGTACTTAATTTGATAAAGAATTGAATCTTGTAGATAACTGATTCACCCCCCCCCCCTCTCAGTTATCTTTTGGGACTATTCCTAACAATTGTGTCTCTTGGAAACCATCGAGTCCTTCAAAAATGTTTTGTACCACCAAGGAAGGTGGTTGTGTATAGTTAGATGAATTGCAATCCTTGGGAAACCATCTTTGGTCTTCTTCTCTATAATGAATTCATGAGAAAATAAAGATATATTTTACTCCTATATCTGGTATGCACTTCCATTTATAGTATAATTTAATGTATGTAATTTACTAGGTATATTAGTAAACAACATGCTTAAGTTTGCAAAAAATTTAATCATCAAATTTGCTTCCTCATTTACTTCAAAAAATTGCACAAGCTACATTCATCTAAACCATAACAAGTAACCTCCTTGAAAAAATACTAAATCTCCTCCCTAGAAGCTACCACTTGGGGGATTAATTCATTTAGGAGAAATGAACACAAATACCAAATGGATTTCCATTATTCTATCTTTTTATGAGAGATATTAATCACCTGAGTTGGCCTCTTCAAAACTTTATGGAAATGCAGTTGACAAACCTTTATAATTACTTCCAGTTTTGGCTCTAAAAAATACCAAATCAAGTCCTAAAGTTTCGTACTTGTACAAGGAATTATATAAACATCCAAAGAATCATATGAATCAATTTATTTTGCTTTAAAATCAGCCCACTTCAAACATAAACTCCCAAAGGTAATCCTTCTAACAAACTTGACATTGTCCAAACAACAAACCTCCATAAATTGCAGTTTATTTTGGCTTGATAAAAATATCAAACAAGGTGTCGGTGCTTTGCAAATAGATATGAGAGGATATGAATATATTGATAGTTGCAAGAATTAATTTATTTCTCATGACATCTGTTTGACCCTAAAATATTGACCTCCAAAGTTGACTATCCTAGCAAATTTGATAATGTATGGACAACAAATATTCATAGAACACCCAGACTTTGTACTTGGAAAACATATAAAATCTAATTGTGGGGGGCTGAAAATGGATGTGGGAACTTACTAATAACATATGAACATGGTCATAGATTGGTTTTTCATGACAATTATAGGACACTAATATATGAACCTTGAAACTAGATCACTCAAGAAAAATGAATAGGGGTGTTTATGAGTGCTGCAACTAATTTTATCATCATGGGTACTTCAAATTCTACCAAAATTTCAAGGTTCTAACAAGTTTGGGACATAGTATTTTAAGTTTCAATCATATATGTAGAAAAGGATACAATCATAAATTTTATAAGAAAGGATGTGAAATTAGAAGAGGCAACATATGAATGTTAATTACAGAAGAAACAAGGATTGGTGGAAATCTCTATCATTTGAAGGTGGCCAAGGAAGAAAATTATCTAATTTCTCAAAGAAATAATTACTGGCTCTAGAATAAAATAATGGGATGCATTAACTTTGACAACATGGTGAAGATCAATTCTACATGAGTAGTAAGACATATGCCACAAATTACAAAGCCTACAAAATGTTGTTTACAACTAATGTTAGATGGGAAAACAAAAAAAGACAAAGTCCAAAAGAAAAGATTATTCTACTTCAAAATATCTAAAGCTACTACACACCAACCTATGAAGATCTACTAGAATGAGAGGACTAAGTGATGAAAGGTATTTTATGTTACTTTTTGATGATTAGTCTAGAATGACATGGGTTACTTTTGCAAGAGAGATGTGAAGCCCTAGAGAATTTTAAAGCTTTCAAATCTATGGTAGAAAATAAAATAGATGTTGAGACTAAATGTCTAAGGTTAGATAGAGGGGGAGAATTTACATCAAATAAATTCAAATAATTTTGTGAATATCATGGCATTGAGAGACATATGTTTGATCCTAGGACCCCTCAATGGAATGGGGTAGAAAAAAGGGAAAAAAAATTGTTCAAGAGATGCATAGAGAAATGTTGAAAGATGCAAGCTTACCTAATGCATATTAGAAAGAAGGAATACATACTATTGATTATATTTTGAATAGGGTATTAGTAAGAGACAATAATCCTAAGACTCCTTAATAAAGCAATTAATTCCATGCACAAGAGAATGCTATATTTACATGGAAAATCCAAGAATGGAAAAAATATAATAAGTTTTATCTCACAATATATGAAATAATTATTACAATTTTTATTTTAGGCTCACTACCAAGGAAGAATGTTTCTCCCTAAACTTGTAGAATAAGGCACACTACCCCAAGACAAGATACAAAAGGACTTGTAGACTAAGACACACCACCTTAGAGAAAGATACAAAAATTGCAAGGAAGAAATGTTGTCTTTGATAAAAGAAAAAGAATATACAAATCAAGATGAACAATCATTCAATGCGCTACCTCCAAAAAATCTCCAATTGTAAATCTAACCATGAATATCTTCCTTAAGCTAACAACGTAATTAATACCATCATTACCTATGTCATATTAATTTGTAACTCTTTCCTCTACACTATTCCACCTTATCCACACACTCTTTCACATCCAGACTTGCATTTTCCATCATCAAATTGATCTATATATACCATCTTTTTTTTATCACAAACATCAACTAGGTCAACCAAAATAGAGGACAAGCATAAGTCTTATCAAGTCTTCCTCCAAAATATTATTTTAGTGAGGGAAATCCAATTTAGGAATAGAGAGGACCTAAAATACATATTTCATTTCTTTGAAAATATTTCACATGCTATCACATAAATTTCAAGGTTGGAAACAAGGTAGTGTGTACATACACCAAGCAATATATCGATAGTCAAACCAAAACACATCTTTCAAATAAATATGTTTAATGAAGATCCTAACACACCAATTTAGGACCCAAAATAAATACAACGCAACCTTCAAGCCAAGAAAAGACATCTAAGGTCATTGTAGACAAAAAAATAACCCCTATCAACTGAACTAGAGAAGCTACCTTGAAGAACACATTCCAAACACAATGCATCAACAACCAGATCACCTAGTGGTATGCAAAAAATACTAAGAGTTTCCTTGAATATCTAAAAACTTCTCAAATCTTTTTTTCTTCTTCTTAATTCAAGATTAATATGACACAATAAAACTGATAAAGTCACTTCATCCTGACAGCTCATCATCACCACTACTTCCAGAAAACACAAAATTCTAAAAATTGAATTAAGATATACAACATATATTATAAACATTTCCTTCAATCCACAATATCTAAAAAATCAATGTGGAGAAATGCAGAGCATTTTCCTAGACCACTTATGATAGACAACCAAATTGTTAGCTAACTATAAACCTCAACTATAGTATTTGCAACACCAAGGATGTGAAAAGGTATTAGTGCATTGTACATAGATCATACACAATGTTCTCAAAGTTACAAGAGAAAATTATTCAACATGGAGTAATGTAGATCATTCCTTCAAACTATCTACAAGAAACTCTTCTACAAATTTTCACTTCATTAGTTTTCCATAGACCAAAGTGTTATAGAATCAATAAACTACCATATTAACTCAAAGCATCTCCACTAAAACCAAGAGAGAGAGAAAATAAATTTTCTCTACTTCCATATCAACAAATCCTTTGATCCAGTGTTCTCTCCTTCCATATCATCAATCACTATTTGAACACTCTACAATATTATATCCAATAATATATATATATATATATATATATATATATATATATATATATATATATATATATATATATATATATATATTATAATAGAAATTATATAAATGGTATACAATGTTATAGGAGTCATTACATCCAAAGATCTATCATACATTGGAATAAAAAAAACCATTACAAAGTGGATCCAATTAGCACAACCAAGGGAATAAGCATGTCAATGCGAGATGTACACAATATTGTTTTGATCTCTAATAGAAATGACAAGGAAATGAAATGTAAATGACATATCTAATCTAATAAGGTAAGTGCATGGAGAAAAGAAAGAATAATAGGTGCACATGGAAATAAGATGGAGGAGATAAGAATTTAAATCTGAATCTGACAATCATCGAAACCTTGGATCCTGCTATAATTGTAGAACTAGGAAATAGGGATCTAAATTTGTCTGTCTCAAAAATTTCACTAGAAATCAGTAAGGACAAGTCAACTTTTAGGGTACAAGTTGATATTTGGTGAACAAAACAAGTAGTCGACTTGTTCCTAGAAAAATATGATGAAAATTTCCTAGGTTCTGCACTTACACCTGTACTTATCAAATCCAAAATTGCATCTCTACAACTCATTCTTGCACATAGAAAAATGAGGAAAAAGGTTGAAGAAAGGGTTTTTCCTTGGTCAAACCCCTATTTAGGAATCAACCTTGAAATTGAATTGAAATTTCATAAATGAAAGTAATGTAAAAATGTAAATTGTTGATTCACCTTGTATGAAACTCTCATGAATGGATGTAGTAATCACTCAAATCCATGAATATGCTTGAGATGTTCTTGGAATGAGATAAAGAATCAAGTGTTCCTTTAAAAATGCATGGATCTATGATTTCCACTCCTAGATCTTAAATGTATGTATGCTTGATAACCACTTGAAGGAGAGAAAGAGAGAGAGATGAATGTGTGGATCTTCTTTCTTGATTGAGAACTCCTCTACTTGGCCATCATGGGAGAGAAACTTTCATGAATTGGATAATATTGCCTTAGCTTGGATGGATCCTGGAGAAAAGGAGACTTGAAGATATTGAATTGGATGCTTGCCTTCAAATCTTGAATCCAAAACCTCAATTTCATAACTTGATTTATTGAATACTTGAATTCTTGCACTTGATCATGATATGTTTTCCTATGAATAAAAGATACTGAATGAGGGGAGAAGAGGTTCTTTTATACTTAATTCCTTCCATTCAAGATTTATATTTGATCCAGGCTTACCAAAAATCTGAATCTCAAAGGAAAACCCTATCATTGAGCTTTGAGAAAAATTTGGGCCCAAAACCTAAGGGACAAGTCAGGTACTCGACTTGTACCCAAGGAAAAGTTGGCTAGTCAACTTGTCATAGGAAAACTTTGCCTCAAATTTCATAGGGATGTCAATGAAGCTAAAAATAAGTGGGAGGAGAAAATGCAGGTCGTTGTGATCAATCATAATGGGCATTCAAACCTTGAAATCACCAAAATGGGGTCTAATAGGTCCTAAAGCCTCCAATCATGGGTGCTAACATTTTAGGATGATACATATATTAACAATATTTTCCAATAATAAATAATATTAGAAACACTAATCATATCATCAATATGGTTTCTTAGAAACACTATCATTAACATTGTTCTTTAGTAACACTATCATCATCATTGTTCCTCAACAATACTACAATCAACATTGTTCCTATCAATTGTTCTGAATCATCTTCATCATCAATGACCTCAACACATATTCACAAATATCAAATTGGTATCATAAAGGAACTCACATTATCGGCCCTAGTATCAATGCCATTGTCAAAATTGTTAACTTTTTTCCTTTATACCTCCAAGGATAAACTAAAAAACTATGTGGACCAAGATAAAAACAATGTGAACTATCAACATCATCCCTAAATTTTTATTTTGAATTGAATGATCAAATAAATAAGTGCTAATACAAGAGGAGAAACCTACTGATCAAATAGAAACAAAGCTTCCCATACAAACAATGACTGTTTAAAACATAGCATATTAAAATAAAGTTATCCAAATCATCTAAAACACATATTTCTAAATAATTGTACCTTTATAATCATATCCCCAAAACCACAAAAGTGGACTAGTTATTATGGAGGAATGTGGATTATTCCATTGATTCAATTGAGACTTATTACATTGTTAAACTATACTCCAAAGAACATACACTTTTAACTCTCGATGGAAAAATTAATATGACATGAAATCTAGGAAGTGGGCACCTCATATGTTGCTAAGAAAAACTTTAAAATCACACAAATAAAATATGAAATGCGTTGGAATGTAGAATAGGGTACCAACCCGTGCACTTATGAAAATACTTTATTCAACACATAGAAAAATTTCCTTAATAGAAAAAGTATGAATCAAATTTATAATGCCAACCTACTAACTCCTCAAATAAAGTAACTGTGATCCATAACCAAATAAAAATGTATATGTAACAATGTGTTTCAAAACTCTAATGTTAAACAACTAAAAAATAAAGGGGTAGCATGGAGTGGGAGCAGGAAGGAGGAGGAGAAAGAGTGCGAGAATTTTTTTTGAATCTGAAGCAAGACGGGAATTTGGATGCGCCTGGTCTTGCTATAGATTTTGAGCCTAAAATTGGAAATGATGTGGTACCTGAGAATGTCTCAGACGCTAACGTTGAAAGGCCTTTTTCAAAAAAGGGGGAAAATGTCGATGGGTCAAGCCTGGCCTAGCCCAGCAAGGATAGAAGTCCTGTCTTGGGACCAGAGGTGTAAAAGGCTGATTCCACAGAGCAAGGCAAGGGGTCAGCAAAACAACAAGAAGATTCCTCACATGGTGGGAACTCGAACCAAGGTAAGAGGAAATGGTTGGGCCTTTTTGGGGTCAAACCAACTAGAAAATCTTCTTTCCCTAAGGTTGATATTATTTCAGATATGTTGAAAGGGGAATTAGGTATTAACATTCCTGACCAAATCATAGATCATACTATTTCTATTATGGCTTCTACTTTGATTGGAAATTTTATGGGTCCTAGACCGAATATTGATCTTGTGAGAGCCTTTACCCTCCAAAAGTGGAAACTCAAAGGACAGGTGGATGTAGCAGCCATGCCCAAAGGTTTCTTCTCCTTTGTGTTCTCCAATGGAGAAGATCTATCTAAAGTTCTATGTGATGGCCCATGGATGATGGGTAAATCCTCTTTATCATTGTAGAAATGGTCAACGAACTTGGACTATAATGAAATTTCCTTTATCTTTGCTCTAGTATGGGTAAGACTGCCTAGTTTACCTCTGGAATACTGGCATGAGGACATTCTAGTGGTCATCATTGGTTCCTTTGGTGAACTGCTAACAATAGATCTAATGACAGTGGTCTATTCTAGACAGGTGTTTCCTAGGATTTGTGTCAATATCCAGCAAGATACTGAACTACCTCAAGTTATCACCCTTAACTCAAAAGTTGGTAAGTGGAGACAAGAAATAGAATATGAGGCAACCCCTTTTGTCTGTGTTACCTATAGAAAGGCTGGTCACTGGGCCAAGCACTTCCCTCTAAAGATTGATGTAGAGAAAAAAGATCAGAAGTCAAAGACCTCAAAGAAATGGGAGTGGAGGAAGAAAGGAGAATCTCAAAAACTCCCTGCTCAACAAATCCCCAGCCCTAACTCAGAGGAGATGCAGGAAGTACCTCAAATGGAGAAAGAAGAAATAGAAATACAGAAGGAAACAATAGTTCCTATTGTGAATACCAACACGTAGGATAATGAGACTATTTCTCCTAAGGAGACCTCTGATCTTTCAAATGAATCAGATCCCTAGATGATATCAAGGGTGGAAGATAGTCTGGATTCCCCAAAAGGGTGAGACCCCTAGCTAGGCCTTCAAGAATTAGGAAAAGATGTGAAAGAGAAAGAATGAAATAGTAGCAAAGCTTCAAATGCTATACCTCCTGATTCTAGTGCAAAGCAGGAGCAATTCAAAGGACTGATTGAGGACTCTAAAATAGTAGAAGTAGAGAAAAATAAGAGCCATTGGATACAAGTCCAGAAGAAAAATCTCCAGCAGGGAAAGGACTTGCCCCCAGATGGAAACCAACAAAAACCAAACCCCCTTAGCCGGAAAAAACAACTCAAGGGATTCAATAGGATGTTCAGCATCAAAATCTAGAAAGAAGGGAGGACAAATCAAAATAGGACGATTCCAAACTAGAGGACAACAACAAAAGGCAGATATCGGAACACCCAAAAGAGAGAGGGGAAGAGCTTCTGAAAAAAGAGCAGAGGGAGATGGAAGCAAAATAGAACATATCAGATGGAAGACAACTCACCATCGATCAAGTCTGCCCTCCAAACTTTAAATGAAGATTCTATCTTGGAACATTCGAGGTCTCAATAGTCCTCATAAACAAGATACTGTTAGGAACTTAGTTAGAGATTCTAATCCCGACATTTTTTTAATTTAGAAACAAAAATGGTTAAAGACAAGATAGCTAAAATCAATTTGTTGAAGAATGGTGAGAAGCTAGGTAGTGATTTGGAAGGGGCTTCTGGTGGTTTGTCTACTTACTGGAATTCTAAGTGTTTTTACTACTCCGTTCTGAGAGAGGATAAACACTTCCTGGCTATCAAAGTATGCAGTATTAAGGAAAACTTTTTCTGGTCTCTGATAAATGTGTATGCCCCTAATACTAAATTAGGTAGACTTAAACTTTGGAAAAAAATTCATGAGCTCGGGAAAGACTTTCCAGATGATAACTGGATGATGATGGGATATTTTAATACTCCTCTGAAAGAAATAGAAAAAAAAGGTGGAAACAACACTCAAGTGGAAAGTAGAGTGGACCTTATGGAATTTATAAGTAATGAAGGCCTACTGGATGTTGATCTTGAAGGTATTGATTACACTTGGTCTAACAGGAGAGTGGGAGATGACTTGATCCAGGTTAAGCTTGATAGGTTTCTTCTCTCTCATGAATGTTTTGCTATGTTTTCTTGCTCTCTTTCCTCTCTTAACCATATTGGTTCGGATCACTACCCCATTTTCTTTCTCACTAGTTCCTTCGGTGGGAAAGGTCACCCCCCTTTAGACTTGAAAAAATGTGGTTGGCTCATCCAAAATTTGAAAATAGAATCGGGGAATGGTGGAACATTAAAGTGGAAGGGAAAGCTATGTACCATGTGGCAAAAAAAATGGTGAATATCAAAGCGAGAGTTAAACAATGGAATAAGGATGTCTTTGGTGATATATTCCAATCTAAAAACAAGATCCAAATTAAATTAAAAGATGTTCAAAATAAAATTCAAACTTTTGGGATGACTGAAGAAAGTAGAAGAGAGGAAAACCTTGTTCTTGTAGACTATCACAATATCATCTCGAAAGAAGAAACTTTCTAGAGATAGAGATCTAGATCCCTTTGGCTGAAAGTGGGAGACAAGAACACTAGATTTTTCCACCTAACTATGATGAAGCACAAAGCTATGAATAGAATCAATTCTCTTGTCATGACTAGAGGTACAGTCACTAAAGAGGAGGATATAAGAAGAGAAATGATGGTTTATTTCACTTCTCTTCTTTCCAAAAAGAAAGAGCTAAACCAAGAGAACCAACTATCCCTACTAGGCTCCATTCCCTCTCTTTTGGATTCCAAGGATAATGAGTATCTTAAATCTATCCCTAAGGATGATGAAATTAAAAGGGCTATTCTTTCTTTTGAAGGAGAAAATTTTCCTGGTCTTGATGGATTTCAAATGTTCTTCTTCCAAATCTTCTAGAATATCATTGAGAAAGATGTGTGTGGAGCAGTGAAATAATTTTATGGAGCTAAATCTATTCTCAAAGAACTTAATTCTACATTTATAGCCCTTATCCTGAAAAGACAGGGAGCTAATGCAGCTGACTGCTTTAGACCTATCAGCCTCTGTAATTCTCTATATAAGATTATGTCAAAGATCCTTACTTCTAGATTATTAAAGATTCTCCCTCGCCTCATCTCATAGCAATAGAATGGCTTTGTCCCAGGGAGACAAATCTTGGATTCTATCATGGTGGTTCACGAGAATATTCACTCTCTAGAGAAATCTGGGAAACAGGGCTTCCTGATGAAGCTTGACTTATCCAAAGCCTATGATAGAGTGGATTGGGAGCTACTCTCCAAAATTCTTCAAGCTTTTGGTTTTGATGAAGGAGTGATTAAACTTATCATGCAACTGGTTACTATAGTGTCTTCTTTTATGATTGTGAATGGTGGCTCTTCTCCCTTCTTTAGACCTTCTAGGGGGTTGAGACAAGGAGACCCTATATCCCCAATCCTCTTCGCTATTATGGCCAAAAGTCTTGGGAGATACATCAAAAACCAAGTTAACCAAGGGTTGATCTCTAGTCTGCAACCTTCTTCAGTGGAGACAAAATGTTCTCATGAACAGTTTGTTGATGACATGATTCTCATGGGGGAATCTATAGTTAAAGAGGCGAGGAACATCAAAAAAGCTCTAAATGTTTATTCTAATGCAACTGGTCAACTCATAAACTGGGATAAAATATTTCTATATTTCTTTAACACTCCCGAAGCTAGAATGAACAAAATCTCTTCCATCCTTGGTTGTAAGATAGGAAGGCTTCCTGCCCCCTATTTAGGGCTGCTGATGTGTTCTAAACCGGAGGCTAATTTCTAGAATGAAATTCTTGATAGATTCCACAATAAACTGGTAGGTTGGAAAGGGGAGATTCTTAGCCAAGCTAGAAAATTTCAATTGTTAAAGGCCACTCTTCAAAATCTCCCAGTTTATGCTCTTAGTCTTTTGAAAATTCCTCTAAAGTATAAGGACCTTATTGAAAAAAAAATTTAAAAATTCCTTTGGACTGGTGTGGAAAAGAAGAAGAGACTTAGCCTGGTGGCATGGGAGAATTTTTGTAAGCCAAAGAAGCTAGGGGGTCTGGGCATCAGAAATATCTCTATTACCAATAAGGCTCTTCTAGCAAAATAATGTTGGAGGATCTTTGAAGAAGGGAAAGAATGGAATGCAATAATCAAAAGTAAATACCATCTCACTTCCTTAGAAAGCACCCTCCACTCCCTTAATGACATCCAGGGGTCATTTATTTGGAACAGCATAAGTAAGGGTAGGAAACTCATCAGTAAAGGGGCTAGATGGAAGTTGGGAAATGGCAGGAAATTTTTCATCCGGGATGATAAATGGATCCTAGACAAACCCCTCATAGAGATTGAGGAGTGGAGCTCTGTGATTCACAAATGCAAAGAATCTATTGGGGTCCTTGTGAGTGTAATACCCCAAAAATGGGCTATAGGTTCATTAACCTCCTACATCGACACATCGAATGAAATCGACATCAAAGTCCTAACCTAAGGCACATCGACGCATTATCGAATCTTAATTGATTATCCTAAATTCTGCATCAGGGAATATTCCATATTCCTATTTATCCTAATTATCTTTAATTTAATGATTATTTGGCGATAAATCTTATTTATCCTAAAGTTTGATTAATTAAATATTCTAAATATTTAATTAACTAGATTTAATATTGCCACTTAATTATTAATTAGATTTAATTATATTTATTCCTAAATTGTATTATTTAATTCTAACAGTAAATCATTTATCCTATGACTAATTGATTAAATTCTTATTTAATTAATTAATGTCAATTGTCAAATTTAATAATATAGTTTTGGAATAAAAGTTTGATTTTATAATTGATTAACCCATAAATCAATTATTTATTTTTAAAATCAATTAAGTTGAGGATAAATCACTTTATTTATTTATTTAATTCATATTAATTATGCACCTCCAAAAATAGTTGAACTTTAAATCAGAAAATCAATTCAAGTTGTTTTAAAAATAAACTCAACTCTCTTTTGAGTTAAAAGTTGATCTCAACTTCTGATTTAAATCAAAAAGCTATTTTTGCATGATTTTTTTTTGTGAGTTAACTATCTTTAATTCCTTGTTGACTCAAAAATCAACCTCAGTGATTTATGGCTTTTTCCATGCATCCCCAAAGCCCTGGATTTCTATAAAATCAAGGCTCAGCTCTTCATAATTCATCTCACAAGTTTGCATACTTACTCTGCCAAAATCAATTTCAAATTTGCACAATCACGCTGGTGAATTGATATCTGAAGAATTGAAGCTTCTTGCAAATCAACAAATTTTGTGAGATCAATCTTGTTTTTAATCATTTTAGTTTCATATTTGGCATATCATTGTTAGATTAATTGCATATCAGTTTTCTTTCATCTAGAATAGATTCATATTAGTTTATTTTTCATCTTATTACACAGAAAATCAAAAATATAGATTAATTTGCATTCATCTCATATCTAGATTTTGCATTCAAATCCTTTGTTTAGGTGTCGTCAAGGTCACTGATCTCAGTCCAATCTGAGAATACATACTCACATCTACTAGAAGGCAATAAATCACCTGGTTAGATTAGTTTCCATTTCACTGCACGATTTTGATTTTAACTAACCTCTAATGTTTTACTGAAGTGTTGTGTCTACAGCTAGGTACAAAATTCACACACACATTTTTGCCACCCACTGTGGGGCCCTGAAATGGGTTTCCATTCAATTTCTATCAATTTCTATCATCTTCTTATCATTTTCTGTTCTAAGCTGCGATTTTTAATTTCTGTCTGTACAATTTTCATACGAGTTTTGTCAGAAACTTATACCACGAGATACCCACTGTCGTATGACAGTTGATTTGATTGAGGATTGTACCATCAAAAAAATAGTGTCATTTGGAAGCTCTTTTGTCATATGATCTGATACACAGTGTCGTACGAGTTTTTGGACTGTCGTCTGGGAGGTCACCCACTATCGTACGAGTTTTAGTGCCAAGTTTCAATTGTCATTTCACTTTTTCAACCAGTTTTCCAGATTTGTTTTTGTTAGAAGTTGTAATCTTTCCTTGGTGTATTTATAAACCAAGGTTAGATCTTTTCTTCTTTTCTTGTTCTAATATATTAGGATATAAGCCAAGGTATCCTAATGTATTTCTTTTTGTCTTCTTTCCTCTACATTCTATTTTGTCCTCTAGTAGAATATGTGAGGACAAATATTTATTGTAATTTGTAAATTAGTTTATTCCTCCTTATGAGGAATCTCACACTTGGCCTCACACACTTATGAATGGTGGCATTCATTCTCATGGGAGTTACATTTTGAACTCCTTCTCTCATCTCTACATATAGAGATATTTCTCCTCTTTTCATACAACACTTCTTCTCTATTCTCTCTCATTCTTCTATAATATTGTATGAGCTAAGTTCTCTCTCTCTCTCTCTCTCTCTTTGGCTATTTTGCCCATTCATAATTCACAGGGTTTTTTTTACGCTTTTCCCCCTTCAAAATTTCTTGTCTCCTTTGTTTTTTCTTCTTGGTGTATGCTCTAAGGATTAGTTTAATTCATGATAATCTTCCTTTTTCCTAACTCATTTGGATTAATATGTTCCTAGCTCGAATTTGATTTTCCATTTTTAACATGGTATCAGAGTAGGTTTAATCTATTTTTGAGTTCATGGTTTAAGCGGTTATCATATCTCGGAGCACTCCAAATTCGGAGACTCATTTTTATTAATTTGAGAGAGTTTTTTAGTTCTTTTTTATTACCCTCTTTAGAAGGTGTGCTGCCAAAGAGTTAATAAAATTCAATTTGGATTTAGCTTATAAAAATAATAATAATTTTTTAAATATTGCTTATATTTTATTCCTAGATTTTAATTTGTATCAAAAATTTCTTATTCAAAATTTAATTTATTAAGATCTAATTCTCTAATTTAGTTTAAATATTTGTTTTTGTATCTAATTTGGTCTCTAAAATTTTTCATATTCAAAACCTTTTTAATATAAATATTTTATTACATTATTCTTTTTCTTAAAAAGGAGTTTTAAAAAAACAAATTATAAGCTCTTAAAGAAATTGCATTTTTTATAATATTAGTATTTGTATGCGTTAGTTGTTTTATTCCTTTCTTGCATTTCTCAAGACCATTTTTTTTCATTATTTGTTGTTAGAAAGTAAAGATCCCCAAGATAATTGAGAGGGGGGGGTGAATTAGTTATCTGATAATTTAACCATTCAACTACTTTAAACAATATAATTAATGTACTAATCAACCATAGAAAGATAACCATACACAATTGCACAATAACACAAGATATGTTGACTAGGGAACCTCTTGAAAAGAGTAAACCCCGGTGGGAATGATGCCCACAAAATGATGCACTAATATGAAAGTTCCTTGTTAGAGGATGGACCCTATTAGGAGTCTTATGAAATACATTCGGTACATATAAATCCCTATTAGGAGATTTTGAATTCCTGTTAAAAGATTCTAACCCGGTTAAAAGTTTATGGAAGACAGAAGGACCCACTGCCCAAACAGCTTCAAGGCAAGATCTCTGAACCCACTATCCAAAAGATATTAGAATTATTCAACAGAATAATATGAAATATATTAGCTCCTTCACACTGTGCCAAAACTGCACTCTCTGCTACACAAAATCACAATTCCAAATCTCTGTACTCACAAGTCTTCCTTCATCACTGAATTAGCTCTTTTCTTCACTTCATGCATATATTCACATCTCAACCTTCACAATACATATTGCAACAAGGAAAACATTCCTTCTTATATACCAAACTCAAATAATTACAAATGAGTCAGTCCTCAATTACAAAATAATAATTTCTACATGCTACACACAAAATTCACATAAAACTGTCGGCTTCCAGATACTGTAACTTTCTCCAAACATATCCTCAAATTTTGCACTGTGAACCACATCATCATTAATGGGTCTCCAACATCCCTTTAACTGCGCAAAATTAGATTCCATCCCAGCTAAGAGATATCCTCCAATTTCCAAAAATCGCTTCACAGAAACATTGTCTAAACACTGCTTTCACCAAAATGCTCATAACTCTCATGAATGAATGAATTTCTTTTTGCATTTTTAACCATAGGTTAATAACACACCAAAGAACATACCATCAACTGCGCAAAAGCCAATCTACAATACAACATGTGTGCAAAACAAAATTGTACCTACTTTCCTGCTGATATCTAGAATATCACTGTGTTGACATCAATGACAATCCAAGTCATGAATGCAACAACAACTGCTACAAAATGACTGCCAAAATACTTTGCATTCATTCCTAACATTTGTTTCCTGCTTTAAGTTTCTATTCTTAACTCTTTCCTGTATGCATTTTCTTTTCTAATCATTTATTATTCTTGCAGTTGCTATTTTTTTTAGAATCTTATTCATTCTTCTTTGCATGTTATTATATTGATTTTAGTTTTAGATTTTCATCTCTGTATTTTTCTTGGGTCTTTCTGTGAATGATCTTAGCTCTGCTTTTCATTGCATGCAGTCTTCTTGCATTTCATTACATGTGTTTTTATTTGTTTAGCTTGCTCTTACCTGGAGCGGAAGGCTCGCTTTGTATAGCAACTGGGACAGATACTGGAGTGGCAACTTTTCCCTTTGTGATCTACTCGCCAGCCCTTTTCGCCATATATTTAGATCAAGCTTCCACATTCATTAATTTGATTTGCGGCTTAATTTAATTTCATTTTATATAGTCATCTCTAATCTATTTTCAGCATTGGCATTTATGGAATCGGGCTTTGTCGTGTGTTATTTGTTTTGATATCATAGCTTTATCATTGTTTTTGCATGTTTTGATAGTATCGTTTTGAGAAAGTTTAACCATAGCCAAATCGATTATCTTATTTCTGTATTTTTTTTTATTCAGTTTTCTCTGCAAATTGTTTAGTTCGTGGCTTTGCTTTACTTTCGATTCTTTTCCTAAATGGTTTAGCATTGCATGCATGTGTATTTTAAACCGTTGCATGTTACCTGCTGGTTCTTGAGTATTTAAAATCCTTTATAATCTTAATTAATCTTAACTGCAAATCAGTTATCACTTTTTTAAAATCATCATCTTAATCACTGCATTCAAAATTTGAGTAAGAGGACTGGTATAAAAATTGCTAACGTTGAACTATAAACAAACGTTAGTACAATATCTCTTTTTTCGCAACGAAAGCGTATATTTCTAACAGGTTTTTATTTGCAAGTTTTTTAAACACTAATATTCGATCATCAGTTCTTTCATTTCATAAATTCTAAATATTCTAAATATTCTAGCTCAATATAATTTGGGAGTTTTCATTTTTTTCCCTTTTTTCCGCTTTGTTATTTTTAATATATATTTTTCCTAATCTCTGTGATTTTGAAAAGGATCTTTTTTTAAAAGGATTTAGAAACTTAATCACAAAATATTTTTCATTTGTGCAATTTAGATAGCTTCTCTTTTATAGTGATACATGAAACTCTTTTAAATTTTTTCAAATTTTTCTTTTCTTTTAATTCAGTGTATATTGTGAGGTTGTGAGCAGCTCAAGCCAAACTACTGTTGCATGATGGAATTAGATAAGTATTGATATTTGATGTACTAGATTGCTCTTATTTGTGGCAAAAAGTGTTATCTGAAACCAAAAATAAATTCTAGAATTTTCAACTAATATATTTCAGAGTTTGTATATTTTCTAAGTTGTGAAAAGTGTTGCATTTTACTTTGTAATCTGCATTATATCTGTTGTCTCAAACCATTGCAAATCACATTCAAAACACAAAAAATAAAATTCAAAGTTAGAGTTTTTTTTAGAAAGTCTTTTTTTGGCCACGTATGGGTAAAGTTTAAACAAAGTTTGATAAAAAGCTCTCTGTTTTTACATAAGGTTTGTTTTTTAATTTAGCTTTTTAAAAATAAAAGTAAGAACCTTTTTATTTGTTTTAATAAATCATTTTTAATAATCTACCTTGTATGCTTGTTTCTAACATTTATTATAAATCTTTTTCTAATTTCTATTTCATTAAATATTAAATACAAAGTTTTTTAAATAATCAAATGAATTCTAAACGGGTTTGAATTTATATATATAATTTTTTTTTCTTTCAAACTCTTTTAGAAAAGAGGTTTAGTTAAATATCTTTCTTTTATTTACCTAGATTTTATCTATTTTCTAACGTTTCTTTGCAGGATATAACGGTTAATAACATATACTATATAACATTGATTTGTTCAAATTTACAGTTTTTTCAATTTAACCTTTTAATTTGATATTATAAGTTTGTATTTGAGCAACCCTCCTTGTTATATGTTAAACCATAACAGATTAACAGGAATTTCTTTGCTCTTATAGGGTTTCTTTTTTAGTTTGTTTATTATTTCCTGTTAAATAGTTTAGACTCAATTCTTTTGCATGCAACGCATTCTCATCGTTATCTGTTCATTCATAACAAATTAACCGAGATCTGCTCGCTTTTAGTTTTTTTAATCCTAGTTCCTTTCTGCCCTTTGTTCAAGTTTTTTTTCCCCTTCTTGCTTCCCTGTCCATTCTACCTTATTCCTGCATCCATCATGTCTACCCTAATGCCTGAGATCAAACTAACCAACACCAACTATCATGCCTGGAAAACCCACATGACCTGGATATTTAGATTCCGCCATCTGTTAAACATTGCCACTAATGCCAGCACTAAACCTGCTACCACTGTTTCTCAAGCTTACCAAGATGCTTGGCAAGCTAAGAATGATGAAGCCCTTGGTCTAATTGGCATATCCCTAAGCCCCAAATTGTATGTCCTTATTTCCTCCTGTACAGAAGCCCATCAGGCTTGGGACATTCTGAAAAACACCTATGACAGTGCAGATGAGACCCGTAAAATCCAACTTCAAGACCAGCTTGAAGATCTCAGGTATACATATTTTAATTCTATTGATGATTTCTTACTCAAGTTTGATTCAATTAAAAATTTACTCACTGGATTACAAGTTCCTCTTTCTGATTTAAGGATAATTCATATTATAATTCGTAAATGTTTACCTAGGCAGTTTCAGCAATTTATTACAAATATCTATTCTCAGTTAGCTATTCCTTCCTTAGCAACTCAATTAACTTATGCTATTTTTCAAACTATGTTGCATCAAGAGGAGGCTAAACTAATTCAATTTGGTATATTGAAATCTCATGAACATGCTTATGTTTCTCAATCTCATAATAATAGAGCTAGTATTAATTCAAATCAAAATAATCAGAAATCAAACAATTCCAACTATAATCAAAATCATCAAAGACCTAATAATAATAATTACAATAACAATCATAATAATAATAATAATCATAACAATAATAATAACCCTTCAAATAGGCCTTATTGCACTTATTGTGGTAAAAATGGTCATTTAATTCATAATTGTTTTAAGAAACAGAATGAAGATCAACGAAATTCTCAAAATTACTCTAATGGAAATCAATCTCGTTCTGCTTTTACTATCTGTTTTAATTCTTTTAGACCACCTAAATGGGTTATTGATCGTAATGCATCTCAACATGTCCAATACCACAAGGAAGTCTTTGATTCTTTCCAACCTGATTCTATGCATATCCCTTTAGCTAATAATTGTTGTCAAGTTGAAGGAACTGGTATTATTTATGTTCAAAATGATAAATTACATGATGTGTTTTCTGCTTCTAACCATATTTCTATTCATGCTCTTCCTAATGATAATGATGAACATAGTAATGATACTCCTAATAATCTGGTTTCTCCTAGTTGTGATGATAATAATCTATTTTACTCTCTTGTTGATGATATGTTTGACCAAGAAGATGAAATTATATCTACATTTCTTAATAATACTTTGCAAGACATGTCTATTACTCAAGATGAAATTTCTGATGGTAGTTCTATGATTGATGATGATGCTTATATTAACTCTCCTATTAATGCTTCATATTCTGATGAATACACTACAGATTTATCTTATACAACTAATGATTGTATTTCTGAATCTATAACTCATGAAAATGTTACAAAGTTGGTTTATGCTTATGATTCTCAATATGATTTTTTCCAAAATGTTACTGATTCAGCACAAGGTGATCCCAATGATGGGCACTCTACTAGTGTTTCTTACCTTTTTGTAGGCTCAAGTTCTGATTCCTCTAGTTTTAAATAGACTTGAATATACAAACTGCATAACTGCATCTCAAACATCTCAATGGTCTCTTAAAAATTTGGGCTCTCTTCAACATGCTATTCAAACTCCTATGTACCATTCAAGCTCTGAAGCACAAGTTGAAGACATGCAAGATGATCAAGCCAAAGACATCCTAATGAAGACTCTTTCCAACGAAACATCTCAGATTCATTGTAAACATTTGGGTTTAATACCTATTGATGTAATTACCCCAAGTAAAGATTAAAAGGGGGTGTTAGAAGTTGTAATCTTTCCTTGGTGTATTTATAAACCAAGGTTAGATCTTTTCTTCTTTTCTTGTTCTAAGATATTAGGATATAAGCCAAGGTATCCTAATGTATTTCTTTTTGTCTTCTTTCCTCTACATTCTATTTTTTCCTCTAGTAGAATATGTGAGGACAAATATTTATTGTAATTTGTAAATTAGTTTATTCCTCCTTATGAGGAATCTCACACTTGGCCTCACACACTTATGAATGGTGGCATTCATTCTCATGGGAGTTACATTTTGAACTCCTCTCATCTCTACATATAGAGATATTTCTCCTCTCTTCATACAACACTTCTTCTCTATTCTCTCTCATTCTTCTATAATATTGTATGAGCTAAGCTCTCTCTCTCTCTCTCTCTCTCTCTGGCTATTTTGCCCATTCATAATTCACGGGGTTTTTTTTACACTTTTCCCCCTTCAAAATTTCTTGTCTCCTTTGTTTTTTCTTCTTGGTGTATGCTCTAAGGATTAGTTTAATTCATGATAATCTTCCTTTTTCCTAACTCATTTGGATTAATATGTTCCTAGCTCAAATTTGATTTTCCATTTTTAATAGTTTTTTAGATTTGGACTGACAGCTAACATTAACAATTGAAATTTGTTGTTTCTGATTGATTTCTGTTGAGTTTGATTAGGAAAAGCATGAGAGTTGCTAAAAATAGGTAAAAATCTACTAAGCATGTTGCGAGGAATTCAAGTAATCTTCTCAGCTGATAATATTTCAATTTGGATTAAAAAGAACTCTTGTGTGTCAAGGTTGTGTGACCTTTATTGCTTTCATATCACAGACTTCATTTTGGGCTATAAAAATGAACATAGATTTTTTTTTCAGCATCTTTGTTACACATAGTAAATAGGCCCTATGAACACTATTCGTGGTTCTTGAGAGAGTGGGTTTCCAGCGAAAATATTATCAATGAAGGAACCCTTGTAGGTAGGGAGGATACTAAGGGCGTCTCACATTCTACTAGATTTGTGCGTCTTCAACTTTTGATTGATACATTCTCTCTCCGAAGAGGTTGATAGATCATAAGTGGTTGACATCATAGATCTTTATGAGATAATCTTGGTCTTAGTGTGTCGGATTAATCTATCTGCTTTGTTTAGGTTAAAAGTGAAAAGGCTAGAGGACTATGCTCTACTCCCTTTTTAGGTAGTATCAGAAACTCAGATCCTTGAATCTAGAACCAGTCTCCATGTGGTATCTTTTGTGAGTCACCTTTAGAGAGGGTTAACTGTAGTGGACATTCCCTTAATTGGGTCAACCACATTGACAGAACCTCAAGTGGTAATAGCCATTTTTGCCCCGGTAGTGACAACCGCTATATAAATTTCCTTGTGGAGGAAATCTTCACAGGTGTGGTCTCTTGTTGGGCTGTCAGATCTCCCTAGCAGATCTTGAAGATTAAATTCTCGGACTATGTCAAAACCCCGGTGCGCCTGGATTGGAGTTCGCCCTCTTGAGATCACAAAAGTTACAGAGTCAAACCATTACTACAAACCCTAGTGAGGCCAAATTTTCATTTTTTAGGAATATGTGCATTATTGCAAAACTTTTTCAAACATACACTGTTAGCACTCCTAGGGATTAGCACAATTCAGTCACTTGGTTGTTCATGTGCAGGGTTGCTTTGTCCCCTGTTCATTATTTTCAGACGTGCTTGAAATCACTTGCTTGATGTTTTGTGTGCTTGTTTATCTATCTAGTTACTAAGAACGAATCAATCTGGTACAATCTTCAAATCTAGACAGATAATTTTGTGAACAATTTAAAACTGAAAACCTTAAAAATTGCAAAATCTGATGTCAAACACCTTTCTGGAGTCAAAAGTCATCTTGTAAAGTCAGAAAGGCATACAAATTTTGGCTATTGTCATTTCAGAACCCTCAGATTATTGTATGGTAGCTGGTATATTGTCGTACGAGTTTTGCTACCAGTCAATTCAAAAAGTCAAAAAAACCCTGCTATCAATTATCGTGCAATTTTTGCAATAGTCGTACGAGTTTTTCAATTTTCATTTCATGCTATACCCATTGTCGTACAAGCCTGTAGAAAGTCATTTGAGAAATTTTGAAAAATTGCCCAAAAATTGTCAAAATTGCCAGATACCTAGCTTTTTCAGCCTATTTCCAAAATCTATCAAACAAATCACTATGTCAGGAACATAGCAGAAACTAATAAGAATCCAATCATTTTCCTAAAGTGGCCTTTTTGAATCTGATTTAGCCTTCTATTTTATCGATTTGAGTCATTTTTATCTTGTGTCAAAACCTTGTCATAACTATCAAATCTTCAATCCATCTTCAAAATAGCTAAGTTTTGTGAACTCATGTCCGCTATCTTTTGGGCATCTACCCATACATCCAGGGCACAGTCTCCTTCATTTACGTCTAATCTAAACTTCAATCAATCAAACCTTGACAAGGTTGCGTCATTTGATCTTCTTGAATCAGATCTTTCTTCAATTGTCTTCATCTTATTCTTTTGCTTCACCTAAGGTTAATGGTGGAAACTAGAGCTTCCTCTCACAAGAAATTTGGAGAAATATCCCATACCATACCTTTGAATACTCTCCAGGCTCCAACTCTTGAGCAACTCTACAATTCTGATCTTTACGAAGACGACGGTCTTGGCAATTTTCAATTGAAAACTGGTTACATTCCCCCTCCATCAACTCACAGAGGTAATCAACAAACTCCTCCTCGCACTATCCCAAGGAGTCTTGAAACTCCTACCATGTCTCAAGCAGGGACAAACTTTGGCTCTCAAAGAGCTCAATCTCAACATGGTGCAAATCAGGAACCCACACTTGAAGAAATTACTCGGTATCAAAATGACGATGACTTCAAAAGAATGATGAAGCATTTCTTGAAAGAAGATAGAGAAGCATACTTTTTACAATTAGCTCATCAAGGAGCTAAACTTCCTCCCAAATTTAATGTTGAAGATATCATTACGCATGAGGAATAAACTCCTATTTCAACTATGATGAAATAAATGCACGCCATGCAAGTCAAACTTAATCAGCTTGAGAAAGAAAAGGAACCCAAGGAGTTCTCCATGGAGGCCCTATGTCCTTTTCCATTTGACAAAGACTTGTACATGCCACCATTCCCAAAAAGAGTGGAGATGCTAAATATGATAAGTATGATGGACACTCTGATCCTCAAGATCATGTCAGAGAATTTTGTACACAATCTATGGAGTTCATGCATGAACCAACCTATTTGATGCATCTTTTTCCTCGATCTCTGGGGGGAGTAGCCATTCATTGGTTCTCTAGATTGCCTTCTACTATCAAAAATTTTGAGGAGTTGATAAAATTGTTCTATCAGCAATACTCCTACAACATTCAACATCCAGTCACCATGATTGATATCTGCAATCTCAAACAATATCCAGGAGAACCATTCCTAACATTTCTCAAGAGATGGAGGAAGAAATTCTCTCTATACGCTAGGCCAATTCCAGAAACTGAGAAACTAGAAATCTTCATCAATAATCTTGTCCCAGAGATCAACTACCCTTTACAAATGCAAGATCATACATCTTTTGATAAGATGGTAGACAATGCGATCAAAATTGAAAAGGTACTTGTGAAAAAAGGAGACATCACACTTCAAAAGGACAAGTATGAATTAGGATCTAGTTCTAAAGACAAAAACAAAAACTGGAACAAGAATAAAGGCATCATCACAGATGGTGTTGTTGATACTATCTATGCCCCATCAAAGGCACTAGCTTTCAATCTAACTATTGGTACCCAATCCATCAAAGCTTCAGAGAAAAAGGTGTTTGAACCATCTCAAAAGAAGCCAAAATACAAATCTTGGTCCGCTGATAATAAACAAAAGTTCACTCCTCTTGGAGAATCTTTGGAATCAGCTATGAGAACTCTGATGGCTAATAACATCATCTCTTTGCTTGAGATCTGACAATTTGATCCTGACCCTAAGCCAAAATGGTGGAGTTAGAATGAATTCTCTAATTTCCATTGGGGTAAAGGTCACAAAACTAATAACTACTTACGCTTGAAACATACTATTCAAGATCTGATTAATAAGGGAGACATCACGATTGATAATCATAAGAGAAATAATTATTATATAGCATTCACAGATCTATTTTTGAAGCATGGTCAAGAAGTTTCATCTTCTCAACCTAATATGGGGGCAAAGGTCAATTAGGCTTACCCTGGAAATAATTTTGTTATCAATATGGTTGAACCCTCTCTCTCTGAGCATTGCAATGTCATCACAATTATGTGAAGAGATAGAGATCATCCTTTAGCTAACGCAATTACTCAATCACAAGCTCAAGCACATCTGAATGGACAAATCATAGATTCATCAAATGTCCCTAAGATGCCCTTCAATCTTTCTTCTGCTTCCAAACAGAAGGCTACTTCTAAATCTTCCAATCCTAAAGATACGAGGCCAACATCTTATAGCATTGTTCAACAACTCCAACACACTAATGCAAAAATCTCCATGTTTGAGTTGCTTCGAATATCTCCAGCTCATAGAGCTATTCTAGATAAAGCTTTACTCAGATCCAATGTTCCTGACGACCTTGATTTAGATAGGTTCCAGACTATGGTTGGACATCTTACATCTCCGCAATATATCTCCTTTTTAGAGGAAGATGACAACTCCTTGAGTCACCCACATAACCAAACCTTGCATATAAAATTCTTGATCTAGAACCGTCATGTCAAACATGTGTTGATAGATGGGGGCATTGGCCTAAACATTTGTTCTTACAGCTTGGTCACACAATTGGGATTTTCAGAATTGTCTATTTATCCTAGAAAGAAAATAACTATAAAAGCCTATGATGAACAAGAAAGATCTTCTAAAGGCACCATTGTCTTACCTATCAGAGTAGGTCTGGTTATCAGGGATACTATATGTCAAGTTCTTGATCTACCCTTGGCTTACAACATTCTTCTAGGGAGACCATGGATACATGCAATGCAAGCTATTCCTTCTACATACCATTAATGCTTGAAATTTCCTTATGAAGGAGTAGAGGTCACTATTCCAGTAGACATATCCACCACTTGTAATACATTAAAGGAAAGTGCAGATAAACTTGTGCCTAATAACAGAGAATCTTCTCTTAAGCCAACAAAAGAAGCATCCACATCTAAGATGGAAGACATTGCAAAAGAGGTCAATATCAAAAAAAATGGTATGGGAGAATATACTATAGAGCCAGTCTTATCTTTCACATCTCTCCCTATCTCACCTAAGTCTTATGGACAATCTTTAAAACAATCCAAACTAGACTCTAAAGAACCTCTTGAGGCATATAAAAGAAATTTTGAGGTAGAACAAGTCTCCAAGCAAGAATTTGAAGAAGATAAAGTTGTACTTGCATGGCTATACAAGGATGAACCTGAATCTTAAGTTGATCAAACTAGTGACTCTATAGTATCCAAGATCCCTTCTAAGTCATATGGTATAGGAGCTAAATTGATAGCTAAAATGGGATATCCAGGTAAAGGACCTCTAAGAGTCAGAGGAAAAGGTCTTGTGACACCTATTTCACATACTGGTAGGGCAAAAAAAGATACTATTGGCTTAGGCTTTAAAAAGAAACCCTTCCACCTCAAAGGTAATTGTTCTCATGTCATAGAGAAGATTGTACTAGGAGAACCCCTTCTTAAGACGGAAGAAACTGAACCATCAGATAGTGATTCAAACAGCTCAGAACTTATTCCTTATGAGTGTTTGCCTAAGGAAATCAAAGATCTCCTTGAAGCTGAAGATGATCCAATAAAGAGAATCAATGTAATAGAAACACAAGAACCTACTATAGAGCAAGAGATAGTTGCAACACAAGAACCAACTAATCTCGAAGACAATCAAATAGAAAAAGAGGAAGGTGGTAGTTATTCTGAGACAGATTCGCATGAGTATGAATTCAAATCAGAATCTGAGGTTAACCCTTCTTAGGGGATTCATCCTGACTTTACTCATGTTCTTAAATTTCCTAGAGGCATAGATGAAAAATCTAATGACTATGAATGGGGAGTCATTCCAGAGGAAGATGACCTTATCACAGAAAAACATGTTGATGTTATTCACCAATATGCACCTAAACCCAACGTGAGTCTAGAGCGAAATAATGAACTTATCGAGTCTGATCCACCGATGGCTGAAGTGGACTCCCACAATGACGTTGAGCCTATTCATGAATTGAATGTCTTAAGTTGTAATATCACCTTTGAACTCGAGCATCGGGTTAGGACCAATGATGATAGATCATATCCATAAACACTCTCTCCCAATCCTTCCCCATTTTGACTATCCAACATCCTGAACTTCTTGATCAAACCTCCACAAATTTCAGCCATGGTATTTATACCTTCCCGAATGACTATGCCCTTGCTTGCTACCTCAATGCAGTTGAGCCTATGAGGACTTTCATTAGTGAACTGAGCATTAGCATGATGGAGTTAGACATCAAGTATCTTAGTCAGAAAAATAAGAATAAGAATAAAAAGAAAAGGAGTTCTGAGGGCGAAAACCGCTTTGTGGCAGTCTCAAAACCTACAAAAGTAAAAATAAAAGACATATCCAAAGGTGAAAACTTCTCTGAGGTGCCTAAGGATGAGATATTTGATGGTCTTCCAAGTCATTTACAAGAAAGACCTCCAGTTCTACTCGAGCCTACTCAATCTATCAACTTGGGAATAACAGAAGAACCACTGTTGATTCATGTAGCACAATCCTTATCAGAAGAAGAGAAGAAAAAATTTACTACATTTCTAACAAAAAAGAAGATCAACTTTGCATGGAAATATTCAGATATGCCAGGGTTGGATCCTAATCTTATAATGCACCATTTATCTATAGCTCCAAACGTCAAACCTATTAAGAAAAAGTTGAGAAAGATGCATCCTCATGTTGCACTCTTGGTAAAAGTTGAACTAGAGAAGCTACTAAAAGCCAGATTCATCTGTGTTATTGACTATGTTGAATGGATCTCTAATATTATACTTATTTCAAAACTAGATAAATCAATCAGAGTGTGCACAAACTTTAGAGATGTAAATAGAGCATGCCCTAAGGATGATTTTCCACTACCTAACATTGATATGATAGTGGACATGACTGCGGGTTTTGAAATGTATTCTTTAATGGATGGTTTTTCTAGATATAATCAAATAAAAATTGCTCCCGAAGATCAAGAGAAAATTGCTTTTACATGTGCATGGGGTACCTTTTGCTAGAATGTCATGCCATTTGGGCTTAAAAATGTTGGTGCTACATATCAAAGAGCTATGACTTCTATTTTTCATGACATGTTGCATAGGACTATGGAGGATTATGTTGATGATACTTTAGCAAAATCTATGATCAGAACTGAACATCTAAATAACTTGAGCAAGATTCTCGACAGAATGGAAAAATTTAATCTCGGACTAAATCCTATGAAGTGTTCTTTTGGTGTCACTTTTGGAAAGCTCTTAGGATACATAGTCTCAAAGAAAGGCGTCGAAGTTGATCCAGCTAAAGTAAAGGCTATAATGGAAATGCAACCTCCCAAGAACATCAGCCAAATGAGGACATTGCAAGGGAGAGTACAATCTATCAGAAGATTCGTATCATAGCTAACAGACATATCACAACCTTTTACAAAAACTTTACATAAAGGGGTGACCTTTGCATGGAATGAAGAATGTGCGAAGAACTTTGACCATATCAAACAATATCTATCAAATCCTCCTATCTTGATGCCTCCTATTCAAGGGAAGCCATTGATCTTATATGTCTCCACAACAGATACATCATTGGGGGCATTGCTAGCACAACATGATGAGAATAAGAAGGAAATAGCTATATACTACATCAGTAGAACATTGGTTGCATACGAAAAGAAGTATTCAATGATTGAGAAAGCTTGTCTAGCTGTGATCTTTGCATCACAGAAATTGAGACACTACATGTTATCTCATACCACACATTTGGTAGCTAAAATTGATCCACTCAAGTACCTACTAAGCAAAGTTTCCCTCATGGGTAGATTAGCCAAATGGGTCATGCTCTTAAGTGAATTTGACATTGAATATTGTTGGAAATATAGATGCAGTAACTGAGAGGGGGGGGTGAATCAGTTAACCACAAAAATATTACCACTGATCCCTTAAATATCTTAACAAATTATTTACTGTGCCACTTGGTAAATATACAGAGAAATGCTGAAAACTTGATCCTTGAAGTGCGTAATAATTAAACTGTTCTTAAGCATTCATCACTGATTAACTTACATGAATAAAGAAAATAACATGAACACAAGAGACACCAGATTTACTATGGAAACCCAATATGGGAAAAACCACCAATGCAACTAGTTACTATTTTTCACTCTTCTGAAGTGATGCCCAGTTAGAAGCCAACCCAGTAAAAGGTTACAAAACACACTGTTAGGTGTGACCTTGTTAGAGGATTTAATCACCCTGCTAGGAGTGGCCTTGTAAGAGGTCTTGAAACAATTTAATAGAACTGTTACCTTGTTAGAGGATTTACAAAATGGTTGTTAAACCAACTCGGTTAAGAGATTTTGATATCACTGCTACAATTGCTAGAGAGTAACAATGAAATGACCTACAACTGAATTGCTGAATATAGATCTCTATTCTATTTCACTAGATCCTTACTGATCAATTAAATCTTTGCTGCTCCTCAAAGATATCTGACCATCCTTCAAAATTCGCACACACCTTTCTTCAAAATGATTTCTGCATGTTGTATATCTATTATTCACCACTTGACCTTCTATATATATATGCCATTTCATAATCATTTAGATTGTCAAGTCAGCACTAATAATTATTATAACAGTTGGCTGGGATAAACAAACTATAATAACAAAAAATTTTGAAAGGGTTGACCTTGCTCGATAAACATTAATCCTGAAAAGATTTCCTTCGGTGATCGAGAGAACTCGGTAACCACAGCGAATTCTGCAACATCCTTTGGAGACTGAGAGAGCTCGGTAACCACTAATTTTCCTTCGATAACCGAGGAGGCTCGGTTAACACTATTACCCTGTCATGTTTCCTTTAGACACCCAAGAGAACTCGGTAGACACTAAAAACCACCTAGCTGACCGACTGAGCTTGGTAGATACTGAGAACCGCTTAGCTGACTGACTGAACTCGGTAGATACTAAGAACGATAATTGATATGACATTTGTGTGACATCAAAGACAACACATAGCTAATCCAACAATGTCCTTTAGACAATTGTATCCAACAATCTCCCTCTTTGGCATTGATGGCAACACAACATGTCATAGCACAATGAAATTTCACAGAGAAACCAAGAGTAAGAAACATATCCTTAGCTTCATTATGATTCCCATCATCTTCAAACTTCTTTCTCTGACTGAGAACTCTCCCTCTTAACTTCTCAAATTATTCTTCTTAGAAATTTCTTGAAATGAGAGCAAACTCTCCCTCTTTGACAACACATGTCAAAGACAACTTACACAGTTTCGATAAATATCAATGTACCTTATATACTGATTCATATGCAATGATTCCCTGACTATGCTGCATCAACTGATTGATCTTCAACATGTTCTGGTTGATGCATCACTAAAACTTTATTTAGTGAACCTCGGATAGGGGAGTGACCCCTAACTTGCCTCTTAGATATAAGAATGCATCCTTAGGTAGTGGCTTGGTGAAGATATCTGCAATTTGTTCTTTTGTATGAATATATTCCAATCTGATTTCCTTGTCCTGCACCAATTCTCTGACAAAGTGATATTTAATTGCAATGTGCTTGGTTTTGGAATGCATTACTGGATTCTTTGAAATATTTATTGCACTTGTATTATCACAAAACATAACAACTGGTTCTTTGATCTCAACCTTCATGCCTTCCAAAAGCTGTTTAAACCATATAATATTAGAGCAGTTTACTACTGCAGCAACATATTCTGCTTCTGCTGTGGATTGGGATGTACAGTTTTGCTTTTTACTAGTCCAAGATACTAACCTCTTGCTAAGAAAGAATGCTACACCACTTGTACTCTTTCTTTCATCAATGTTTCCTGCCCAATCAGCATCAGTAAACACTTTTAAATCCAGATTGCCTCCAAATTTATACCACAAGCCATAATCTTCAGTTCCCCTTAAATACCTCAAGATTCTTTTGATTGCCATCATGTGATTTTCTCTGGGTTTAGCCGAGAATCTTGCCACTATTCCAACTGCTAAGGCAATATCAGGCCTTGTGTGTACTACATACTATAATTTTCTAATCATTGATCTATATAAGGTCTTATCTACTTCTTTTGAATCATCATCTTTGGTAAGCTTCAGTCCAGTACACATGGGTGTACCAACTGGTTTTGAATCTTCCATACCAAATTTCTTAAGTATTTTCCTGATATATTTAGACTGAGTAATGTAGATACCATTTTTGTTCTGCTGAATCTGAAGTCCAACAAAGAATTTTATCTGACCAAACATAGACATTTCAAATTCTTTGTTCATAAGCTCTAAAAATTCTTTGCACTAATCATCATTTCCTGTAAACACAGTATCATCCAAAAATATTTCTGCCAAAACAATTTTGTTATCTGATCCTTCTTTCATGTATAAATTGTTGTTGTCATTAGCCCTTTTGAAATCAATCTGAGTAAGATAGTTATGTAATCTTTCATACCATGCTCTAAGAGCTTGTTTCAGACCATACAATGCTTTGTGTAATTTGTAGACCATATCCCTTTTGTCTAGATCAATAAAACCTTCAGGTTGCTCAATGTAGACTTCTTCCTCAAGAATACCATTGAGAAAAGTAGATTTGATATCCATCTGATATACCTTAAATCCTTTATGTGTTGCATATGCAAGTAAAGTCCTCACACCTTCTAATCTTGCAACAGGAGCAAAAGTTTCTCCATAATCTATTCCTTCTTCTTGAGAATATCCTTTACATACCAATCTTGCTTTGTTTCTTGATACTTGACCATCTTCATTCAACTAATTTTTGAATACCCATTTTGTCCCAATTACATTTTTATCTTTAGGCCTAGGTACAAGAGTCCATGCCTTATTTTTCTCTATTTTCTCTATTTCTTCATTCGTAGCCTCAATCCAAC
Organism: Chamaecyparis obtusa; assembly: GCA_027943335.1. Classification (NCBI taxonomy): domain Eukaryota; kingdom Viridiplantae; phylum Streptophyta; class Pinopsida; order Cupressales; family Cupressaceae; genus Chamaecyparis; species Chamaecyparis obtusa. The sequence goes on from BSBK01005491.1 coordinate 1,160,220, forward strand.
TTTCATTTTCTAACGCATCTTTGACATTTTTAGGTTCAAAATCAGCAAATAAATATGTACCTTTTAGTTTACTTCTTGTCATAGTACCATCTAATTTGTTTCCAATAATCTGATCTAGTTTATGATGCTTTCTAATGTACTTGGCTAATACAGGTTCCTTGCTTCCTGAATGAGTTACATTGTCATCTTTTTCATCTTCAGGTTCAGATTGCTCGGCTCAGTAGATACTTGCTCAGTAGCTTCAGACTGAGACTCGATACTTTGTGACTCGGTCTGAACTTCTTCTTGTGACTCAATTACTGTACTAGGCTCGGTAGGTGTTGTCTCCTTACATGTGTCTGGCAATGTATCAGGTTTGATGTAAACAAATTTTTTGTAGTCCTCTGGTTCCTTTTTTCTTTCTTCTTCAATCTTTTCTGCAAACTCATCAATTCTCACATGTGCACTTTCTATGATTTTGTGAGTAGACAAATTTAGACATCTATATGCCTTACTTTTGCAAGAATATCCCAAAAATATTCCTTCATCACTTTTTACATCAAATTTTCCTTTTCTAGATTCTTTTAAGATGTAACATTTACTACCAAATACTTTTAGGTAACTTACATTTGGTTTGTAGCCATACCATAGCTCATATGGAGTCTTGAATGTGTCTTTTCTCAGCTGTACTCAGTTCAAGGTATGAACTGTAGTGCTAATAGCTTCCTTCCAGTATTTCATAGCAATGTTCTTTTCAATCATTAGAGTCCTTGCACAGTCCATGATAGATCTGTTCCTTCTTTCGGCTATTTCATTCTGCTCAGGAGTTCTCGAGGCTGATACCTATCTTTTGATTCCTCTTTCAATGCAGAAATTATTGAATTCATGGGAGATGAATTCACCACCTCTGTCTGATCTCAAGCATTTTATTCTTTTTCCTGTTTCCTTTTCTACTCTTGCTAAATACCATTTGAACTTCTCAAATGCTTCAGACTTTTCTCTTAAATACATAACAGTCATCATTCTAGAATAATCATCAACAAAGAGAATAAAGAATTTTTCTCTGGTATAGCTCTCAATTCCAATAGGTCCACATAAATCAGTATGCACAATTTCCAAAATATCTTCAGACTGATAGTTTTTACTTTTGAAACTAGACTTTCCCATTTTACCAATTTGACAATTCTTGCAAAGACCAACATCAGGTTTCTTCAAAGTAGGAATACCTCTTACTTTCTTGAATTTGCTTATTTTCATCATGTTGTCAAAATTTACATGACATAACCTTTTGTGCCATAACCAACTTTCTTCAATTTGAGCAATAAAACATGAGTAATCACCAAGATCAAGATAAAATAGGTTACCTTTGGTTTGTTTGCCTGATCCTATCAGTTTTCCTTTGTCATCCAGCAGTCTTGCTTTGTCATTCATGAATTCAACCTTGAATCCAATGTTGATTAGCTGTGCTACACTTAGAAGATTATGCTTTAGTCCTTTGACCCAATATGCATTATCACATATAAGTTCTTTGGTTAATGAAATTCATCCCTTTCCTTTTATACAACAGGGTTCATTGTTTCCAAACCTTACATTACCACCATCAAAGTTTTCAAAGTGTTCAAACTTGGTCCTGTCACCAGTCATATGATGTGAACATCCACTATCTATAATCCATGTATCATTCTTGCTTATATGAGAGATAAGTGCCATCTCATCTTCATCATTATCAAATTCATCTTTTACAGCAATGAAAACAATTTCTTCTTCACTATCATTCGAATCTTTAGCTAAAAAACATGTTTTCTTACCTTTATCCTTGAATGATTTGAAATTTTTCTTGCCATTGTACTTGTAATTTTTCTTCTCATCTTTGCTTTGCTTGTTTGGACACCTAGCTGCAATATGACCAATTTCTTCACATGAAAAATAGATTAAGGGAGTTTTACCTGTGTATTTTCCTCTGCCTCTTGAATACTTCTTTGCAAGTAATGCTTCAATAACTTCAAGATTGCTATCAGAACTTTCCTCTTATTCTTCTTCACTTTCTGATTGGATTTTCTTCCCTTTCTTGAGTGAAAGGTTGGCCTCAAAAGCTGATTCAATATTTTTAGAAGTTGGAACATAGTTGTCATAGTTATCCAGTTCAAAGGCTGTCAATCTTCCAACTAAGGCATCCAAAGTTATATTGTGATTTTCTTCACATCTTCTTTCTTGAATAGCAGAAACTCTTATTGCATAAATAGGGAGTAATGTTCTAAGAACCTTACTTATAACCGTTTCATCATCAATTTTTCCTCTAGAAGCTCTGATTGCACTAACACTTGTCTTGATCCTTTCAACATATTTTGCAATGTTTTCTTCTTCTCTCATTTTCATTTGATCAAACTGTCCTCTTAGGCTCTCTGCTTTGGCTCTCTTCACATTGTCATCACCACCATAGATTTTCTTCAGCTTGTTCCACATTTCATGAGCAGTTGTGCAGTCTTTGATTTCATCAAATTCTTCATAGCTAAGAGCTGATGCAATGTCTATCATCATAGTGTTATGGTTCTTCTTCTCTACAATGTCTTCAACAGTTAATGTGCCAGTAGGAATTGTATATTCTTGATCAATATATTTGCATCCTGAATCACCAATGGAAGCCAGATGTAGTCTCATGAGACCTTGCCATGCTAAAAAGTTACTTCTGTTAAGCCTTGGAATTTCTCTTTTGTAAGACATCCTGATCTTTAGCTTAGGTCCTTGAAACCCTTCCTGCAAGCACCAAAAGCTCTGATACCAATTGTTGGAAATATAGATGCAGTAACTGAGAGGGGGGGTGAATCAGTTAACCACAAAAATATTACCACTGATCCCTTAAATATCTTAACAAATTATTTACTATGCCACTCGGTAAATATACAGAGAAATACTGAAAACTTGATCCTTGAAGTGTGTAATAATTAAACTGTTCTTAAGCATTCATCACTGATTAACTTACATGAATAAAGAAAATAACATGAACATAAGAGACACCAGATTTACCGTGGAAACCCAATATGGGAAAAACTACCAATGTAACTAGTTACTATTTTTCACTCTTCTAAAGTGATGCCCGGTTAGAAGCCAACTCGGTAAAAGGTTACAAAACACACTGTTAGGTGTGACCTTGTTAGAGGATTTAATCACCCTGCTAGGAGTGGCTTGTAAGAGGTCTTGAAACAATTCAATAGAACTGTTACCTTGTTAGAGGATTTACAAAATGGTTGTTAAACCAACTCGGTTAAGAGATTTTGATCGCTGCTACAATTGCTAGAGAGTAACAATGAAATGACCTGCAACTGAATTGCTGAATATAGATCTCTGTTCTGTTTCACTAGATCCTTATTGATCAATTAAATCTTTGCTGCTCCTCAAGGATATCTGACCATCCTTCAAAATTCGCACACACCTTTCTTCAAAATGATTTTTGCATGTTGTATATCTATTATTCACCACTTGACCTTCTATATATATATGCCATTTCATAATCATTTAGATTGTCAAGTCGGCACTAATAATTATTATAACAGTCAGCTGGGATAAACAAACTATAAGAACAAAATTCTTTGAAAGGGCCGACCTTTCTCGGTAAACATTAATCCTGAAAAGATTTCCTTCGGTGATCGAGAGAACTCGGTAACCACAGCGAATTCTGAAACATCCTTTGGAGACCGAGAGAGCTCGGTAACCACTAATTTTCCTTCGATAACTGAGGAGGCTCGGTTAACACTATTACCCTGTCATGTTTCCTTTAGACACCTGAGAGAACTCGGTAGACACTAAAAACCACCTAGCTGACCGACTGAGCTCGGTAGATATTGAAAATCGCTTAGCTGACCGACTGAACTCGGTAGATACTGAGAGCGATAATTGATATGACATTTGTGTGACATCAAAGACAACACATAGCTAATCCAATAATGTCCTTTAGACAATTGTATCCAACAAATCCACTCAAGTACCTACTAAGCAAAGTTGCCCTCATGGGTAGATTAGCCAAATGGGTCATGCTCTTAAGTGAATTTGACATTGAATATGTGGAAAGAAAAGCTATAAAAGGATAGGTTATTGCTGATCAATTAGAAGATGCACCTATGACTGATGATACACCAATGCAAATGGAATTTCCAGATTCCTCTATCATGACTCTTTCTTCTAGAGAATGGCAGTTGTTCTTTGATGGTTCCTATACACAGAATGGATTAGGAGCGGGCATATTATTTATAACTCCTTAAGGATACTCCATACCCAAAGCATTAAGATTAAAGTTCCCTTGCACAAACAATATTGTAGAATATGAAACCCTTTTGAATGGTATGAAAATAGAAATTGAGTGGAGAATAACATAATTGCACATTCATGGAGACTCTCAACCTTTTATCCATCAAGTCAATGATGTGTACCAAACTAAAGATGAAAATTTCATTCCTTATAAGAGAATGGTAGATGATCTAAAGAAGTATTTCCTATCTATCACATTTGAGAAAATACCTAGAACAGAGAATAAGGCTACCGATGCAATGGAAACACTATCTACTTTATTATAGCAGCCTGAACATGAGCTCCACTACAAGTTCCTGATGGAAGCACTATCTTATCCTACATATGATTCCCCTAAAACCTGCATGATTTGCACCATTGTTGGTCATGATTCATCCAGATATAAAAACCTGTTCTCCTATCTCAAAGAACAAATCATTCCCGCTACCTTCAACCACCATGAGAAGAGATACCTTATTTTTAATGCCTCCCGATATGTCATCTTTGGTCATGATCTGTACAAATGAGGTCTAGATGGTACGCTACCTAGATGTTTAGAATGGGAAGAGTCTCAACGTGCATTAGAGGAAGTCCATGAAGGTATTTGTGGGTCACACTCGAATGGTTTAACACTAGCTCAAAAACTTATTCAGGCTGGGTACTATTGGCCTAAAATGGAGAAAGAGTCTATCAAGTTTGCTAAGAACTGTCAAAAGTGCCAAGTGCATGGAAACTTAATTCATGCTCCATGTAGAGATCTAATTCCCTTCACTACTCAATGGCCTTTTCACCAATGGGCCTTTGATCTTATAGGAGCTATACATCCTCATTCTTCTAATGGACATACCTATATAATCACGGCTACAAATTATTTTACAAAATGGGTAGAAGTAGTACCTTTGACACAAGCAACTAGAAAACAAATATCTATGTTCATATTGAACTATATCATATGCAGATATGGGATACCTCATTCCATAATCATAGATAATGGTGGACAATTCAAGAACAAAGATCTAGATGATTTATGTGCTAAATTCAAGATTACACAACATTGGTCATCTATCTACTATCCTCAAGGGAATGGACAAGCAAAGGCTTCTAACAAGAATTTGTTGAAAATCTTGCACCGTACAGTTAATAAAATAGGAAGAGACTGGCATCTCATGATCAATCCAGCTCTTTGGGCCTACAGATCAAGTATCAGAACGCTCACTGGGGCTACACCTTTCACTTTAGTTTATGGGTCTGAAGTAGTACTACCTATTGAGGTTGAAATCCCATCACTAAGAATCAAAATGCATGGTCTAGTAACTGATGATGACTACAAAGTGTCTAGGTTGCAAGAACTTGATCTACTAGATGAGTGCAAACAAGCAGCGTATGATCATCTCAAAGTATATCAAAAGAGAATGTCTAGAGGTTACAACAAGAAAGTCAGACATAGAGAATTTTAGGTTGGTGGTCTAATCTTGAGAGAGAATCCTAAAAATCAATCACATAGAGAACGCAAGGGGAAGTTCAAACCCAACTGGCTGGGTCCCTTTGTTATCACTGCTACTTTTGGCTCTAGTGCCTATCAACTCTTAATGACTGAAGGAGAACAGCTCTAAGAACCAATCAACGTTCTCCATCTAAATAAATTCTACGCCTAAGACATTCAGTGTATGGTAAAATGTCCTAAAAAAATCTTTAAAATTGGAAAAAGTCTTGAAAAAATTATCATCTTGGTGAAAACCTAGCAATAGGTGCCTTGATGATTCATAAAAAAATCAAAAAAATCAAAAGTGCAAAAAAATTAGAAAAATAAAAAATACAAAAAAAAAATGAGAAAAAGAAAAAGTGCCTTGGTGAAAACATGGAAACAGGTGCCTTGGTAGCAAAAATAGAATCTCTGCCAAGATGGTGAAAACCTGACAAACAGGTGCCACTTGTTTCAAAATGCTCCATCTATCAGCACAATCTTGGTCTTTCCCAGCTTTCAGTCTTGCTTTAGTTTGTACATATCTCTTGGTTTGTTCCTACATTCCTATTTTCAATAAGTCAGTCTGTGCACCAATCAGCTAAAGCGTCTATATCCTATCAATGTTCAAACTTGGGGCCAATCAAAGTCATATCCTATGGCCTCCAATGTATCTTAGACGTATCATATCCAGTCATAGTCCTTTGAAGCTTCATCTAAGTTAGTCAGTCTGTCTCGTCTCCAAAAAGGATTTTGCATCTACAAAAATGCAATCAAACATCAAACACAAACTGAAAACAATCTATGATTTTTACATGCTTTTATCTCCTTGTATACTTACTGATTCACATTGAGATTTTTGTATCTTTTGTTCCCACGAGCTCTTCGATGATGTCCTTTACAAGATTTAGAGAGTGATGACTGGGGGCATAATCTTTTCTTTATTTTCTGCTTGTATGTGAAAATCTAACAACTTTGGAAATTTTGGATTGAAATGGTGTCCGACTGTAAGAGCCTCTATCTCAAATTGGATGGCCATGCGTACCTCGACCATTGATACCTGAACAATCCAAGGAAGTTTGATCTAACTATTATCTTTTGAGTGAGTTCTTTCTCCTGCTGTGAAACACAATCTTACCTAAGGATGTTAACGATAAAGGGTCACTATGGGTAATTCACATTGGCTTTAGAATAATCTCTTGACTGCTTGACGTGTTTATCCTGCAAGGCATATTCAGGTCATCAAGACGTTTATGTTCTGATGCTTATACAAATTGCTATATCAAAATGGACATGATATTCAGGTCATCCTGGCATTTGTGCCTTGGTGCTTATATCTAATCCGACATTCCAAAAATAAAATCAATATTCATATGTCCATGGTTGCCTAACCAATGGGTGTTGTATTGATTCTTGTGCATTCAAATCGATATTCATATGGTTTCATAACTAGTGGGCATTGTATTTATTTATCTGGTTATCTAAAAATTCAATGATGAGAATGACCGACACATGATCAGTGACTAGGTCCTAGGTCTTAGGTTGCATATTCATATTGCATGTCTCTTTGCATTTTTGCATGTTTGCATGATCTCACATTGGTTAAATGAACTTCAATGCTTAAACAATTCCTCAATTGTCTCTTCAAATCTAACAAGAGCTGAAACCTAACTCGAAGGTCTCTTCATAGAATCGCAAGTAGTTATCCTCCTGGGTTAAACATCCTTTTGACATAAGACCGAGTACTTGTCTTCATCAATACCTACAAAACATATCATGTGTATTGTTGCATTTACATATCATAATCATTTTTTGCATTACAATTCATCCATGTGCATAAGCATAAATCATACATACATCTTTTCATAATAAAATACATTTGCATCACATCCATACATATGAAAGAAATCATTGCATTGCATATATCCATACATACATTCTACACTACTCATAGCATAAACATCACATGATATCATCATAAATCAAAACATGACAAGTACAAATGAAGTCAACCAAAATATCGATCTCATATATATCAAAAATCTCAAACTAGTCAAGGGTGCACTACTGGCACAATGTACAAAAGAATACGCTCATGTGAGCTATCAAAGTCAAAACAGTATATCAATGATCACAAAGAGCACGGTATATCAGAACATATCAACACAGATCAGCTGTCAGCATGATCCTCTGCATCTCGTGGAGGAGGTGGTGGTGCATCTGGTACTGCCTCTGCTTTGGGTGCTCTGGCTCCCTCTAATGCCATCATATACTAAGAGTACGAAGGGACTCTCTGTGCAGCAGGAACAACAGTATAGTATGTGGATACATAGTAAGCTGCCTGGAAGGTCTAATGAATCACCTCTACCTATAATCTTTGCACCTCAGCACGAAGCTCAGTGTGTTGTCTATCAGCCTCTATATATCTCTCCTCCCAACGAGCATTGTACACCTTCAGGTCCTGGACCTACAATCTGAGCCTCCTCACGATCTCCAGTGTAGACAATGGCACACTAGGCTTAGCATCTGCCACTGGCATGTCAGTATCCTCTACAGGCTACTCTGTAGTCTATGCTCTCTGCACCTTACGGCATCTCACCTCTGCACCTAGATCAAATCATGTATCCTCCTCTATCGGATCCATACCACCACCCACAACCTGCTCTACTACAAGTACCTCCTCAACTAAACCAACACTCCCTAAGGTACCACCCTCTCCCCTAGTCCATCTATGTGAACCTGTAGATCTTCCTGTTGGACTAGTGGGATGAGGGGGCCTCATCTATCCTGATGGTCTCTGTGATGGAGCCATCACTCTAGGTCTCGGAGGTGTGGGATGCACAATAGGAACCTGTGTGGGTCTGGGACCCTGTCCCATTGGAGCACCTATAACATCCATCACCTCCTCCATGGAGGGTATCAGCTCTGTCGGATCAGAAAATCTATGAATCAGATGATCAGCAATCCATGAGATAAATCCATCTGTAACACCGGCATCAAGTACATCTAGTCTGTACTCCCAATCTTTGCCAACAATAGCACTGTACTCCTATGAACACAAAGCATAAGAGAGCCTTGTGGTCCATCCGAGTCCAAGCTCACGACCTATCCGCACATAAGTAGCATAATCCTCTGGGGCATCCTGTACTCGTCCATACTGCTGCTAGACCCTAGTAATAAGGAATCTCTCTATAGTGGAGGATGACCTCCCGATCAGCACACGACTCTGAAAGAAGAAACTAAACTACTCTCATGCAGTCGGCCAAGGCTCAATAGCTACATAGGGTCTCCACCAAACAAAATTCATATCATCGAGGCATCGCTTCCAGTACTCTACGCGGCCCATCTGCCCCTGTATGACATATCCAGCGTATATATATATATAACAGGCTCTTGAGGTTGCCTCTATGAAATACACACTGGTCTCAACACTGGGATATGCTCCCATGCCCAAATCTGTAGAACTAAGGCTCCGACTGCAAAAGACTTGCTCTCTTGATACACTACCTCGTGCATCTCGGAGAACATATGGGCCAAAAGACACTGACCCCAAGCCAACTCAGAGGGATTATCCATCAAACGTGCTACCATAGGGGCCCAGCCCATCAAAAGACCATTCTGCTGATGGTCAGACATAATAATACCACCGATCATCCCAGCAATGATACACTCTAGCCGGTGCATCTGTCCATATCGCTGCACTAAGGTCTCCCAGGAAATGGAGGCAGTCATCTGAGTATCATCTCCAAAGAGACGTCTAAAAGATACAAGACCTGAGTTCCCTGAACTCACATACTCTGGTCGTCGGCTTGCATGGAAAGGAATGCGTAGTATCTAATACACATCCTCAAGGGTAACAGTGATCTCCCCAGTCGGCAGGTGGAATGTCTAGGTCTTCGAATGAAATCTCTCAATCAGAGTAGTCAAAAGTCTATGATTTACCCTAATCTCAGGCAAATGTATAAGATACTCGAAGCCACAAGACGCAAGATGTACCCTCATTGGGTCAGGTAGTGACACACACAGTCTCTGAGTGGCTGGATGTGAAATCCGTACATGAACATCTAGATATATGACCTACATAGTATAGAAACAGGGAATCCTATCAGTCATTTGGTCACAAAATGGGTTACAAGTGCAGGAATTGAGCAGTTCAGTATTTCACAAGGTAGGTTAAAAGGTCAGGAATCAGGCTAAAAGATCAAAAAATTCAAAAATTGGACCTAGTAATGAGTTTTTGGCTCACTGTTTTCCATACGACACTTCAGACTGGTATGGAAAGTCGTACGAGTTTCTACATCAAACCATACGACAAATCATAGTGACACGATAGTACATCCCTCATCGTACAAGTTATGAGGGACCCGATGAAATGTCATATGACTCTTGGGTCCCTCTGATACGAATCTTGGGGGTTTATGAAACGACAACCTATCTACAGTTGAAAAGTCATACAAGTTCCGTTGGGGAGTCATACGATTTTTCGTGCATGCAAGATTCAAAAATAGAAAAATGTATGAAACATTGCTAAAATCCTATAAAACATGGAAAAATTGACATTTTAGCAAAGCACAGAGGTCCACCTACTGGATGTCCATACTATCAAGGTCTTTGGTGTCTCTGACTGCACTCAAATCGATGCGAACTCACAGGTACCTTTGGTTCTACCATTTTCTCACTTAGAGGGCTCCACAAATCTCTAAAGTCAAAAGGTTGAAATGAATTGAAAATGACCCTTCCGGCCTTTATATAGCTTTTGACCTAATTTTCAAAAGTGCTCCGTTTTTCATGAAAATTGCACCCCTAGCTAATTTCGACATTCTGATTCCATTTTTGGGATCAAAATCAAAATCTAAGATCATTTCCTATGTCAAAATCGCAATTTAAAATTTTCAGACCCAGGACGGTCTCCTGCTTGCATAATCGACCTTCAATCATCACAGACATCCAGTATTCAACTTAACTAATTATCTTACGTCAAACTATCAAAATTTCAACTTGGTCAACTATGGTTAACTCATGGTCAAACCTAGTCAAACTTGGTCTTCTAGACCCTCAAACGATACAGAATGCGTTCTCGAACGTGTTTAACCACTTCTTACATCAATTAACATGCTTTTGAACTATTCAACGCTAACTTTTCTTGTCAGATTTCAATTTTTATCCCGAAGGGGGCATGGTATTGCATATCATTCAAAGTTTGTAATCTAAATTTGAAATCATATCTTTCATCAGCAATCAAGACAATAACCACATCTAGTTGTTGATTCATCAAAAAGACCTCATCGCTTGGGGAAAATCAATCATCGCTCGGGGCATATCAAATTCATCGAGATCCATATCAATCTGGTATTCTCCTAATCTTGTAAACTGTATCAGTTTTTCGTAACCATTGGTTCATTAGTGTTATTTCCTTGGTTCTTCGTAACTAAAGGGTTCAGATGTGATACCAATGTGATTCTTATCGACAATCGGGTCTGGAATCGGTCACTCACTTCTTCGCAATCATAAGGTTCAGAATCAGGTGTTTTGACACTTTTTCGCAATCATCGGTTCATTACTGTTATAGTTAACATTATCTTTGGTCATTCAGGACCTATTATCTTCATATCAAACTTCAATCAATTTCTGCTTCATATCAATTCCAATTTCAAACATCAATTTCAAGCATCATACACAGACTGTCTTTGAACCACTGCGCTTCGCCCAGCAATTCAAAGAGGGGCAAAATGTAATACCCCAAAAATGGGCTATAGGTTCATTAACCTCCTACATTGACACATCGAACGAAATTGACATCAAAGTCCTAACATAAGGCACATCGGCACATTATCGAATCTTAATTAATTATCCTAAATTCTGCATCGGGCAATATTCCATATTCCTATTTATCCTAATTATCTTTAATTTAATGATAATTTGGCGATAAATCTTATTTATCCTAAAATTTGATTAATTAAATATTCTAAATATTTAATTAATTAGATTTAATACTGCCACTTAATTATTAATTAGATTTAATTATATTTATTCCTAAATTGTATTATTTAATTCTGACAATAAATCATTTATCCTATGACTAATTGATTAAATTCTTATTTAATTAATTAATGTCAATTGTCAAATTTAATAATATAGTTTTGGAATAAAAGTTTGATTTTATAATTGATTAACCCACAAATCAATTGTTTTATTTTTAAAATCAGTTAAGTTGAGGATAAATCACTTTATTTATTTATTTAATTCATATTAATTATGCACATCCAAAAACAGTTGAACTTTAAATTAGAAAATCAATTCAAGTTGTTTTAAAAATAAACTCAACTCTCTTTTGAGTTAAAAGTTGATCTCAACTTCTGATTTAAATCAAAAAGCTATTTTTGCATGATTTTTTTTTGTGAGTTAACTATCTTTAATTCCTTGTTGACTCAAAAATCAACCTCAGTGATTTATGGCTTTTTCCATGCATCCCCAAAGCCCTGGATTTCTATAAAATCAAGGCTCAGCTCTTCATAATTCATCTCACAAGTTTGCATACTTACTCTGCCAAAATCAATCTCGAATTTGCACAATCACGCTAGGGAATTGATATCTGAAGAATTGAAGCTTCTTGCAAATCAACAACTTTTGTGAGATCAATCTTGTTTTTAATCATTTTAGTTTCATATTTGGCATATCATTATTAGATTAATTGCATATCAGTTTTCTTTCATCTAGAATAGATTCATATCAATTTATTTTTCATCTTATTACACAGAAAATCAAAAATATAGATTAATTTGCATTCATCTCATATCTAGATTTTGCATTCAAATCCTTTGTTTAGGTGTTGTCAAGGTCACTAATCTCGGTCCAATCTGAGAATACATACTCACATCTACTAGAAGGCAGTAAATTGTCTGGTTAGATTAGTTTCCATTTCACTGCATGATTTTGATTTTAACTAACCTCTAATGTTTTACTGAAGTGTTGTGTCTACAGCTAGGTACAAAATTCACACACACAGTGAATGACTACTAGATAAATGAAGAATGGATTGACTTGGGGCTGAGGGACATCAGACTTAAAGAGGTTAATAAATAGATAAACAACTGGTTTATTAGAGAAAATGAGTGTGATGAACTGATATGGGGGCCTACTATCTCTGGCAAATTCTCGGTTGCTTCTGCTTCGGCTCTTCTCATTCCCTCTTGAGATCCGTCTTTCTGTGCTCAGGTATGGAATAAAGATCTTACCCCTAAAATTAACATTTGGCTACTTGTACAAAATAAAATCCTTACTATGGATAACCTTATGAAAAGAGGCTTCCAAATGCCTAATAGATATATTATGTGTTGTGAGGAAGCTAAGTCGTGCAACCACCTAATGATACACTTCCCCTTTGCTAGAGAAGTTTGGGACACTATTATTCTATCTCTGAATCTAAAGTGGGTCAAACCTCAAAATATCCAGGACTTTTTCCAGCAATGGCAGAGCCCTTTTTATGATAAAAATTGTAGGAACCTCTAGAAACTTGTCCTCCCTCATTTTACATGATAGATATGGAAGGAGAGGAACAACAGAATTTTTAGAGATAAAAAAGCTACTCCCCTCCTGATAGCTATCTCTATGACCAAAAGTTTAATGGAGAACTATAGAAGTAGCGATAGAAAGGATTGCAACTCTTGGAATCCTAGCCTTAAGAAGGATATATCCATTTCTTGGGAGAACTTGAAGAGAAGAAATGACCCGAATCCTAGAGACAATGTTATGTGGTCCGCTCCTCCTTGGGGTTGGTCAAAAGGGAATTTTGATGGTTCTGCTAGAGGAAATCCTGGAAGAGCTGGAGGGGGAGGCCTCATAAGAGACTGGGCTAGAAATTGCCTTGGGGCTATAGCAGTTCCACTGGGGACTCAAACTAACCACGTGGTGAAGGCTGAGGAGGCGCTTTATGTGGTTATTCTGGCCAAAGATTTGGGTTGCTCGAAACTTTGGCTTGAGGGTGACTCCCTCAATATTGTCAACTGTATTAAAGGGAATGCGGAGTGTTCCTGGACTATAGCCCATATAATAAATAAAATCAAAATGTTTCTCATCACCTTTGAAGAGTGCCATGTCACCCATATTTACCGTGAAGGTAATAAGCCGGCAGACAAGCTGGCTAACGAAGGTACCCAAAGTGACATCATCAAATCTTGGAGAGGGGAAGGAAATCTAAATTCTGAGATCATGAGTCTAATCACATTAGATAAAATTAATCACAATCAAGGGCATGTCACTTAATGTTATGATGACAAGGATGAAACAATTCTCGAGGAAGGCTGCATGTAATGTGAAGTGTGGGATAATTATTTTGGTTTTAATGATCTACGGAGCCTAGGTTAATTTAAATAATCACGATAACATAAGAAAACATTATAGTAAGAAGAATATTAGTTGCAAGGAACCGAGCCAGGATAGTAGCAAAAAACACAAAATGGGAGGCAGTCTGAGAAGAGAGGAGTCAGCTGACTGTGACAAATGGAGGCAAGATAGGAAAATTTGGAAGAAGCTGAAAAAGGGAGGGGTCTCTCAGTATATCGAGAAGTTCCACGGTTATGACAAACAGGTGACTTATTCGTTGATGGCTGGGTTAGAGGTAAAGTAAATTTATGGGGTAAATCTTTCACCCTCACTCTTAATCTTATGGCTGAGATAACAGGCTTACCCCTGGAGGGAACCCATTTCCATAGAGGTAACCATAGGCTTGGTATTGAAGCTTTTAACCTATTTCCTAAAATTGTTGATGAAAAGGCCCTCATGACTAAAGGGAAGGAGGATTATGTTGATATCGCCAAAATTAAGGATTTCTGGGCTAAAATGTTGAAGGTAATGATCAAGTATTTCACGCTTGATGGGCGCTATTCCAAAATATACAACCTTCATTTCGTCCTAGTTAACCACTTCAGGCATAACAAGAGGATTTCCTTCCCGTATTTTCTTTTGAGCTCCCTGAGTAGTAGCATCACTAAGCATAGGAAGAAGCGGAATAACCCAGTGTTACATGAGGGGTTGATCCTCCTTATTTCTGACTATGCCAGAGATATTATCCCGGACCCTATTCCTAAAAGGGTCAAAGGTAAAACTTCAAAGACCGTTGAGGGGGATAGAAAGGCCGAATCCAACAAAAAGAGGAAGAAAAACAAGGAAAATTTTTCTTACTGTAGTGAAGAATATGGTAAAAAGAGGAAGAAAAAGAAAGTAAAAAGTTACGACAAAAGCGAAGATGAAACTAAGGAAAAATCCCTATTTCTCTGCAACTAGGAAATGATGAGGAAGAAAATGTGGAGAAGCATCCTGGTAGCACTGAGCAGGAAGAGAACAGGATTTTGATAAATGAGGATGAGAAGGAGGAAGAGGAAGATGGGAAAGATGGGGACTATGATGATGAAAAAGATGAGGAAGGGGCTAAAGAGGAGAAAGAAGAAGAGGTGAAGGAAATTAAGGTCAAAGTTAGCAACAATGGGAAAATGATTAACGAAGTCCTGAGCCACAGCAATGAAGGACTCAATGCGGTTGTCATCAACTTGAATATGCTTCACAACTACCTGGAGAAAAACCAGCTGGAAAACATGACCATAACCATTGATGACGATGATGGGAGTGCAGGTCTAGGTACTAGAACCAGAGGGCGTACTCAGAGGAAGATCCCTGAGAAGCTGAAGGACCTGAAGGACTTGAAAAAAGCAATCCAGAAGATGGAGGAGCTAAAGATGAAGGCAGACAAAATGATAAGCAATTAGTTTTGTCCTATTCATTGCTGGGTGCTGCTGGTAGTGTTGCTAGATCTATTTTCTTTTCTTTTATTGTCGTTTCTAGTGTTTTTTTGGGTCATGCTCTGTTCTTTCCAACAGGAGTTTCATTTTGGAAAACTTTAATGCTTTTTCTTTTTGCTATGATGTAAATGGTTTCGGGTTCCATTCAAAACCTATTTTTACCTTATTCAAAAACAATGTGTTTCCATATGCATACTAATCATCTAGAAAATAAAGAAACCATGGATACAAAGTTAATGAACTTCTAAACTATTTCCAATTATGTTGGTCATACACATATCATATCTTTGTCCATCATGTCGATCCTAGAAATTACTCAAACTCTTCAATGGTAACAACATGTTGCACCTATTGTCAACAATCACCCCACATTCTGACAACCATGATAAGTTGAAGGTTTACAATCACCACACATTTTGACATTACTTAGACTCTTCAATGGTAATTTCGTGTTGCACCTAAAACTAACAATATACCTACATATATTTGGGGTGATTTTCATCAATCACCCCATATCATTAGTGATAACATACATAATTTAAAGGTTGACAATAATGACAACAATATTGTACATTTAAACTCTATAAGTTTGAGGAGAGGTCATGGAGATGTAACATTGTGAATCATGTGGTCTAATGGTCCTTTCAAATATTCTAGATGCATCCTTAAAAAGGTGTATGTGTGGAAGGATTAGCTCCTCCAAACATAACCCTTATGGGTGGAGGCTTTTCAAATGTTAGATTTGCAAGTATGTACTAGGTTGTTGGTGCTCTAAGAGAATTTGGCTACACAAAATTGTCTTTATATTTTACAAACCAAGTGAGATTGTTTGACTTTGACTTTGTATGACAAGTATCCAACTTATTTGGTTTAACATCGCCACATTAATTGATGAAGGTAGAGTAGGAACAATAACCTTGCTATATTAGCTCTTAATTGTGTCAAATTATTTGTATAGAAAATAGGGTGGTGTGAGGCTAGCACCTCAAAGATTTATGTATTTCAATTGCTTAGGATAAATTATGCCTAGACCACTTAGGATCCCCTACTTCAAGAGGCTTCATTTGTTTGAACAAGGTAGCTATAAGTGATTAAGGTTTTCTTCTATTTTTTTCATATCTCTACCATTAAACTTGGATTTTGTCACTATGGGAGGTCAACTGGCTACATTCATCATTTTATTAGTTTTAGTTTTGAGTCTCTTGTATTTTATTCATCATTTTTTCAATCATTTTAGAAAAATACATTGATGGTTGTGTGAGCCACTCAATCTTCTATTGACTCTCTTTGGAGGCAACCAACCTCGTAAATTTACAAAGTGATGTCTTTGTAGGTGATATCTTGTCTTCTAATCTCTAATTGGACTAGGAGACAAGCTCTCAATTGCCCCAATTTTGGTTTCAATATGAATGCTTAATAATCACCTCAAGTAGTTTATTAAAATTTCTAAGGCTGTGGTCTCTATGGACATTAATGTATTCATCAACTATATAAGTTAATGTCCTTATAATCATGCACTTTTGTAATAGGTTCCATAGGAATGACAAGGATGTATTGGTCAAATGAAGGAGGGCTATAATTTAATCTGAGGAACTTTATCTCTAACAAGTTTTCAATCTCAACATATTCAAGGGTATTGTGGATACTTTTGGGATTAGATATTGTATACCTTGTGTAATGTTTGTAATATTTTTAATTTATTACTACTATTATTTGGTCTATCTAGGGGGTCTAGGGATACATACATTACAAGGAGTTAACATTCTTAGGGATACTTTATGTATTGTATCCAACACTAGGCAATATTTAATGTGTGGCTTCGCAAGGGAAAAGTATTCAATTTAATATTACGAGAATATATTTAATAACATGAAAAAATTAGTTCCAAATTTTAAATGAGGGGTTAATTGTTGAACAACTAGAATACTAGGAGAGGGTGGGGTGAATCAATATTCCCTTTAATCCTTAAGATTAACTACCCTTAACTGCTTCAATTTATTCTTATCAATCATATAATATAAAATATTTAATCAAATGATTTTCTAAATTAAAGACATCACATGCACAAGAGAACACCAAATTTTTATCATGGAAACCCCAAATGGGAAAAATTATTGAGAGGGTTAAATCTCAATATAATATAACTAGTTATTTAAGATTACAAGTTCTCACTACACAACTAACTATTAGAGGACTCACTAACCAAAAGAGTAAAGGCTCACTGCCCAAAATAAAGTAGATAGACTATATGCACAAAATTTGTTCCTTTGAAGTTCAAAACATGGACTTTACACACTTCATCTATACTTCACCAATTTTTGTATGTTTCTACTACATATCATAGTATATTTCTTCGCAAGTTTGCATGACCATTTTCTCTAGGTGTAAAAGAAGGAACATCAACCATATATATACGAAATTGAATCAAATTCCAAGTTGGACAGACATGCTTTATCAAGTAGTCAACAAAGATAATTCATTATATGTTATATCGAGAGTATACCGTATGTTTTACTTCCATGATTTGGCCAAAATACAAAAATTATTGTTACCAACTTGAGATTACAAGTTTCATCCATTCCTTAACCTTCTGCCAAAGGCATAAGACCAAAAACATTCATGCGAGGAAATGTGGACACATTGATGATCTGTTATGCTTTAGAGGAACAAAGAAACTGGAAAAATGAGTTACTAGTAAAAATAGCAATTTTACTGAAGCACCAAAACTCATGAAATCTTGAATATAGAAACTTCAGATATACCAAAAATATACTGTCAAAATTGTATACCCAAATGTGTACACGTAGATCAATAAGGACCAAAATAATATCAACATTATCACTTAAATTCTAAAAGTCATAGTTGAATAGGTCAACAAAAGTATAGTGACATCAATGGCAACCAATATGGAAAAACTACAACATTATCCTTCATCAATAACAAACTTCTAACATTAATAGTTTTATAAATTCATGACATTACACACATTGTTTATGTAATACCACTTGGTAGTTTTGTGTGAGCTTGTTTCTATAATAGCAAACACAAGGGTATTTTTCTAAGATTGGCTAGTTAAGGTTTTGGGTAAGTTGTCAATGTATTTATTCTTCTTTTAAAGAGTGCATAAGTAAATAATGACATGGGATGTGTGCATTCATCCATGTACACGTGGATAATGCATTTGAGAGGCTTCATGTTTCAGAGGTGTTCATGTAGGTTGTGTAAGTGTATTATAATATTTTATTGCTGAATAATACATTGAGAATGGATATCTTTGGAGGTTAGGTTATTCCCTCTTGAGGGTTTTCCTAGGGTATATCTTGTGTCTTGTCTATTTTATTTTTTTAATGGTTATTCTACAAGCCTTTATGCATTATTTTATCTCATGGGTTATATAGGAAATGGATTAAATAAACTAGGTATTGATGTTAAGGACACAACATACTAAGAGGGTGGTGAGTTAGTATATGAAACTTTAAACTTTATCTAACATTAATGAATTTCTCTAGACCTTAACCTTAGAACTTTAATGCAACTCTAATTCATGATTGTAAGAAACAAACAACAATCAACTATTTATAGATACTTAAGAATAATAAATTTATGGAAAATGAAGATGGAAAAATCAAGGTGAGAATTAGCCTCACAATGTTAATGGAACACTTACAATAAGTAGGAAACAGCTTAATGGAGACACCAATCTTATATTATACATGTGAGCACCAACCCAAAAATCACATTAACATCTTCCTAATGAATGGTAAACAACCCAATAATGAGGACTTTAATCTCAATAGTAAGTATGAATGATTGACCCTTCAATTCTCTAATTGATTTAGAATATGATTACTTGCTCTTCAAATGATTTTTTTTCTTCAAGTGCGTCTACCACGTCTTCATTTAGCTCACATGATCTTGTATCCTCAAAAGTACATACCACATGAGCTCATCAACTTACTAGAGAGGGTTCAATAGATGCCTACAAATATATTACTAGTTACAATTACAAAAATATTATGAATAGTCATATATTTCAAATATATCTCTAAACATGAGCTCCAAACTAAACATGTAGTGAGCCAGGTCCAAAATATATATGATTCAAATAGTCATCATTGCACAATCTTCGATGGATATGAACATATTACAACACATTTTCAAGTTGGTCAAGTGTATTAGGCATTAGCCTAGAAGGCTCTTACATGATTCCACAAACAATATGAAAGAACACCATTCCTACAAGAGATAAATGTAACCCCAAGGAACATTCTCTCTTTTCTTCCAGTAGGAACAACATAAGGATACAGGCTACCACATCAAATTGGATCTCCAACACTAAGTGCACTAACTATCATCATATTAACAAGGTATCTACTATGTTCTACCACATCTACCTTCCAAAAACACTAAATATAGATGAAACTTATGTAGGCATATTCTCCACTCAAGAAACAATACATCATCCTTGAACATTAATGACAATAGAGAAAGATAGGTTGTCAAATAAATCTTGTTGTCAAAGTAATATAGCCAACCTTCCAGAGAATTATTTTGAAACTTTTCCAACACCATCAAAGATTTATAATCATATCAATCAATGGGCCTACAACTCAAAATGGCATACAACATTATCTTTCTCAGATATTTTGACATTGTTGTAGTTTTTGAATGTTCAAGTTATCATCAATATTACCATGTCCAACCCACCTTTGACATCAATGGCAACATGTATGTTCAAAAATTGATGCAGTATCTTCTCTCAATTAGTCTCTTAGTTTATATAGTTGTGGCAGGTGTGATCTCCCAAGATCTTGAGTTATAACCCTAGACTGAGTGGATCTAATGCAAAGTAGAAGCTATGGCTATGCATAAAACAATTGAAGCATTAAAAGTCATGGAACACATTTGTAAATTGTTTTATTGTAATCTTATAAGGGTTTTAGGTTTTTTATAATAATGGATTGGTTTTATATTTGGGGTTTGAGAAATGATGGGTCAAAAGGGTCTCTTAGATGTTCTTTAATATGATTTTTTTGTGAGGGAAGTTTTTCAAACAACCCCCTTGATGCATAGCATCATGGAAACCAAACAACCTTCTAGGATCCATTTGGATCCAATCATCATTCCATCGCATTGACAACACATTAGAGGCATATTCTATCATTAAACAACATATTCCAAAAATTAATCAATAGGGTCTACCCAATCAGAAAGTTCACCAAACTTATTCTCCTTAAGGAAACATCATAATCATCAACTCATAACACCAAACATTCAATCATCTTATCATTAGGATCAAACTGAAAATCATAGTTGTACTTCTCTCAAGACATTTCATCATTAACCTATTCAAGAATACATTACCTCAATCATTTAACTCCTCCATTAGGGTCCAACTTCAAGGCCTATTAGGACTTGTGGTTATATACTTCCACAAGCCTAATCCTGTAACAATCACTCATTGAATGACTACAACATTTACCAATTGTCATTATTCAAACTTTGACTCTCTCCTTAATCATGTCCACAACACATGCATTATTCCTGATCAACAAATGATCATTTTATTTGTCCATGAACTTGAAGCATCCATCTCTCAAACAAAATTTATCAATACACAATCATTTTCCACTATCCCTTCATAACCTTGGTGGTCAACAACAAATTTACTTCCCTCTAATCACAACAAGATCAAACATGACTATCATTTCATTGATAATTTTCTAGATCAGAACTCATACATCAATAACTTTCACACCAAATAATATTTGGTCAATCACTATAGTGGGTCTATATAAAATTAGGATAAAAACAACATATCCATAACTTAGAAGGATCCAATGGTGTAATAAAAAGTTATACCTTCTGCATGGAGACCATTTTTTACTATCATAAATCATGAAAGTATGCATTCACATTCGTCTAGGGCATCATGTTTCTCATCATAAACAAAACCAATTGTACTAAGACAAACTCCATTTCAAATTCTTTTCAATTTTATATAAAATATCAAATACTTATAAATTTTTAAAGCTTACAAAATAAGATATTATCAAACCCTTATTAGCAACTCCATTGAAGAGGGTTTGAAACCAGTTTTCACCAAAACTATCATTACTTCTACAAAAAGTAACAAAAATGCACCAAACCACTTGCATTGGAAATATAATTCATCCTATTTCCATAAATATAAGTTTTATTTCATTTTAAAAACATTGCATGACCGTACACATTGTTGCAACATGACTATTTTCAGAAAATCTGGAAATTGCAATCCATAAAACATTCATAACTCATTCAATTCTTCACCAAAATGAAATGAAACCATATTGACTAAGCTATCATATTAAATTAATAATACACCATTTCCAAGTCGTACATGTTCATACAAGGCCTAGAAACAGAAGAAAAAACTATCTAGGAACTATAAAACAAGAGATTTGGATTATCATACTTAATCAAAATGTACTCATTTCTCTTTCCTTTGGATCAACATTACATCATTTAAATAGTTTTCCTCATCCTTATTAATGTTCATAACTACCCTTTAACCAATTTGGACCTCCTAGGTTGCATTTTTACTTTGACAACTTTATACAACAAGTTGACAATTTTAATGTTTGAACTCCAAACTTGACCAAACTTTACATGGACAATATTATCAATTCAAAATGGACTCAAATATAAATTTTACATACTTTCTCAGCCTTTCATGGGTCTTTTGACACATTTTGGCCATATTCAACAATATGCTATGTTAACTTTGACGGTCGTTTAGACGTCACCGAAAATAGCCAATTTGCCATGTTTGACAGCTGGACGACCGTCAATTTTAGGGTAGTATTCAGGTGACATGGCAGAAAAAGGTGCGCTCTGCTGACGCAGCGGATGACTGGGCTTTTGTATTGATGACATCATAAATCGTATTGCTGACATCACTTGGGTGACGTGGGTCAATTTTAGGGTAGTATTCAGGTGACGTGGCAGAAAAAGGCGCGCGCTGCTAATGCAGCAGCTAACTGGGCTTTTGTATTGATGACATCATAAATCGTATTGCTGACGTCACTTGGGTGACGTGGCAGCTGATGTGGCAAGGGGCCACGTGTTACAGTCTGATTTGCCTTCAGGTTGTTGAGGTGGCGGTTGTGATGTGTTTCGTGTAGCAGATTCAAAGGGCATTGTGTGGCCTGGCTTGAAGGGTCGCGTGGCATGTTCTGAGGGCGCCACGTTACCACGGTGGTGGAGCGGTGAGCGAAGGTTGCGCCACCGGTGGCCTGGCTCGGGCGGTGAGATCTGTCGCTCGGGCGATAGAGGATGTTGTGGTGCGCGAGAGATTTAATCCCACACGCACAGTGGGAGGGCCTTTCGGCCTCTTTTAATATGCAAACCGCTCGGAGATAATACAAAACAATGAGCCAAGTCGGTCTCGGGCTCGGCTTCGAGCTTGGGTTGCTTCGATCTTCGGGCCTGGCTTGGGGTTTTGAAGCCACACGTTGGGTATTGGGGTGAGCCTTAAGCCCATTAAATTCGAATTTAGGCCTAGTCTAATTAGACCAGGCCCACATGTTGGAGTTTAAGGGGTTTCTTTTCCTTGTTTAAGGGCCTCAACTTAGAGTTTAGACCAGCCCAGCTTTGTGTGTTCTACAGATCATACACTTCATTCTAGTCCTATTGAGCCCACACGTTGGCTATTGGGGCCCAATTCATTTATAATTCCCCCCTTAATGGCATTGAATCAAGGCTAAATTGACCCCAACAAGGCACACTTTTCATGATAAAGAGGTTTAGTGATTGGTTAGACTCTTCTCTCACCTTCTTCCTTGCATTGGTCCTCCTTTCCTTCATTGAACTTATGACATAGAGATGCTTCCTTCACCCAATATGACATGTCTTCCTTCCCTTGCAACATAAGGTGGAATCTACCCCTCTATCTGGCAAATCGCCAAAAAAGTTGGTGGAATCCACCCCTCTATGTGGCAAATCACCAAAAAAGTTGATGGAATCCACCTGTCTATGTGACAAACTTACCACATAAAGAGGGAAATATTATTTTAATTTTTTCAATAATTTTCTTTTTATTTCCCTCCTAAGTTGTCAGTTCGGATGCAGGATTGAAATTCGTTCAAAATTTTTGGGGGCTGGGTTTGAATTCGTTTTGGGTTAGTCCATACAAAAACATATGGTGTGTGTGTGTATGCACACAGTAGCAAATAAGTTTATACAACATTATGCTAATAGTAAAGCAACATAGCAAAATACACCACCATATATATTAATGTTTAAGTCCAAATGACATATGTTCTATCTTTTTAGCCTTTTTAGTGGTCTATTTTAGGGTTGGAGGGTTGGATTGACTAAAATAGACCCAAAAACAAATTAAAAAGTCAAAAAAATCCATTTTTTGGTCAAATTCGGCCTGGGTCCTGCCACAAATTTGCAAATTTGCTATAAAAATGGCAAAATTCATGTCGAGTTCATTTGAGAGAATTTGGGCAGACTTTGGGGTTGCCAAGGAAGAATTTGGTAACATAGTTTCCCTCCTAAGGCAAATTACTTAGGCAAAATTATACATCTTTGGCTCAAAAAAAAATGTTTTAACTTCTCATTTCCAAACTTACCCAAATTTTATCAATTTTCTCCATTTTGGACCCTTAACAGAATTTTCTCATTTTTTTCTAAATTTTGACATTGAGCCAAACTTTATCATTTTTTACACTTACCAAATTTTCCCATTTTGCTCAATTTTCACACTTGATACTTCGAGAAGGCCTTCTAAATCATGGATTATTGTCAAACTTGCTCTACTACCTAAACCTATCAACAAAAATAGGAGGTCCCTATTTGCAATGAAGTGATGGTGTGAAAACCTCACAACAGTTACCCAAGAGAAAACCCAAACCAACACTGGTTAGAGCTACAAAGTCCAAGGCACTTTAGTAAGCCACTTTGAATGTACGCATTATGGAGTATCTACATGCAACATTGTCTCCCAAATAGTTCGTCTACCACAGTCTAATTGGAGAAAGATAGAAATGGAGATATTTATATTGTTTTATAAACTTTAAACCGAATTTTAAAGAATGCAAACAATACTAATGCAAAACTGATTTATAACTAAGTTTAATGTTTATTTTAATTTTTATGTAAAGTAATTATTTAATTATAATTATAGTTCTAATAATATTTTTTAATTTTATAAATAATTATAAAATATCAATTGTAATTAATTTAAATTGTAAAATATCTCTACTTATAATTAATTTTAATATTAATTATTTAGTCCAAATAATTATTTTTTAACAATATTATAATGTTATTTTATTAAATCTAAATTTATATAATATATATTAAAATAAATCCAAACAATATTGAATATTTTATAATATAACAAAAATAGTCAATATTATTTTAATATAATATGATACAAATTACACATTAGACTTTATATCACACATTTGTTTACCTAAATATTTATTAATGCATAAATTACATATAATAAATTTTTAAATATTTAAAAATATATAGAAATGAGAATAAATATATATTATATTATATCATATATTTACAATATTTTTATTTACATTAGAAAAAGTGAGTTATATATTAAAATAAACTCATGTAATATAATTTAAAATTTAAAATTTTTAATATACAATTAATATATAAAAAAAATTAATGAAAATTCTAATTAAAGGTAGAAACAAAAATTATTTCCAAGCCGAAAACTATGCAATATGAAAGGAGCAATGCATTTTCATTATATCAAATATAAAGTGTACAATAAATAACAAACGTGGTAAATTTTAATTGGTTCACTCCTTAATAAGACTTCAAATGATTAAGCCAATCAAATTATTAGTAAATAATTTTTAGATATTATAAACTTAAAAATATTGCATTTTCATTATAATAAATATAAAGTATACAATAAATAACAAACGTGGTAAATTTTAATTGGTTCAGAAATATAGTTTTAATCACTATCGACAAGTACTAATAAAGGTTATAATTAAAAGTTCATCTACAAAAAAAACTGAAGTACAAATTCATTGCTACACGCAATCTGCACGTGGAAGCCCGGAAAACAAAAAAAAAATTGCCTTTATATTATTAGCTAACAAATATTCTAGGTAGACAATGACTCCCCTGCTAATATTAATTCCTTATTAATTACCAAAGTATAACCCAGCTCCTTTGCAAGTAAAGATCAAGAGAAAAACAAAATTATCTATGAGCTACAGCACATCTCACTATTGTTAATGTTGGCCTGTAAGCTGCAATTTATTGGTTGGCAGATTATCTAAACTGGTACAAAGGATGAAGACTCAACTAGTCTGTTTTAGGGTCACCATCAACAATATCAGGGATTGCATCAGAATCTGATTCAGCAGTGGAAGAAATGTAGCGAGATTTTAAATGCAGTGGGAGTTGCAAATTTCTTGGTCATTGGTTTTCTGTTTCTATTCTAGTTTCACTTTGCTGCTGAGATTCAAAAACAGTTGCACCTGTTTGTACTGCTTCCACGACATTAGTTTCTGTATGAATAGCCATTGCAGACTCAGCAAGAATGTCCCTGCTAGGGGCTGCTGTTCCTACATTTGCTTGCTCACGAAGGAAATTCTCTGCGGATGCTACCACTGGTTTTGATAATGATGATACAACATTATCAATTGTTTTACTTCCAGAAACAGTCAACAAAGCATCCTGACCTGCATCTACTTTGCTCTGGTGAGCTTCAGACGTACCCATCAGCTGAATTATACCAGTTTCCACTAAATCTCTAGGAAAGGTTCCAATGTCAGGCTCAGTATTGGGATTACTGATACCTCCAACAGCTATAGAACGTACACTGCTATGAACGGGAGGCTGCACTGAACCCAAGTTCTCCATTTCAACAATTGGAGGGCAGTGTAACTCTCTGTTCTCTGTCAGTGACTGAACAATACTCTCAGTTGGCATTTCAATGCAGTCATAGAGGTTATTCTGATCAGCAACTGAACAATACTCGCAGTTGGCATTTCAATGCTGTCATAGAGGTTATTCTGATCAGCAACTGAATCATCACCATTTCCAAGCCATCCCAAATATATTTCATTATCTCGATAGAAATCATATTCTCCAGTCTGCATATTATGCTGACCAATCTTTATTGAAGACCCAAAAGCCATCACACAAGAAGAACCGAGAATAGATGGACCACCATCTGAATTTGGTATGAACATGCTAGACTTTTCTACACATAAATCTATATTTCTTTCAATTCCCCTTCCTGATGTCGTGCTAGTAGCCATGACTGCAGATGGGGCACCATATGCAAGACTGCGTGGATGAATAAGTGGCTCGAGCTAAAAGTGCATGAGCACAAAACTCTGCAAGTTCTGTTCCAGATTCTTGTCTCCCTGCATGATTTAGGATAGAGAATATACTAGCTTGATCAAGCAAATTTCATTCTTTATAAGTGTGGAACACGAAACCACTAAAGGCTGAGAATGTAAACCAGTGCAATCGCTGGGACACAACTTGAATGCATTATATGCACATGCCTGAGCATGCCTAAGTTTGTGTGTGTGTGTGTGAGAGTGTGAGAGAGAGAGAGAGAGAGAGAGAGAGACCTCTACGAAACAGTGCAAGTCCTTGTGACAGATACGGTGGTCGATGACAAGATGGAGAAAGTAGGGATGCTAAAAGAGCTCTGTATGCAGCAAGCTGAAAATCTGCTGTAGTATGATATGTTGATTCTTCAAAGAAAGAAACATCTTCCTCATTGCAGAATTCTAGTTGTGATGAACTAGATGCTGAATTCATGGCCACGGTGGCCAGAATCAAATCAATCTCTGCTCTCCAGCGATCAGAGCGCAAAGCTCCACCCTGCAAGAAAGATCAAAACATAAACAGTTAATATATTTTTAAAACAGATAATTACAGAGTCCACATATGTTCAAAAGCACCATTGCAATAAAATGTATCTGCAATTAAAGATGATAATATCAAATGGAAATGTGTAAAGGGTCTTTTTGTTCAAACGTGCTTTTGGATTTTCCATAAATAATAAATTCAACATTTTATTTTTTTTTGGAGACTTTTATGCTTTATTAAAAACATTTGACCAATGGTGTCAAGAGTTTCATAGCAGGTTCCAATCCTTCGCCGGTTTGCTAACTAAAATAGCCAAGTTCATCTGAGCAAATTCCAGAGCCCCATGCTCTGGTTGCGCCCAGTTCCTTTACACCATTTTAAAAAAGGGAAAAAAAATGTAAAAGCAAACTCATAATCATGGATAATATTTCCATATAGCACCAGTAAGTCCTATATTTTGTGAAAGAGGTTACACTACAAAAAATAATTCTTATAAACAGGTAAAACATAGAGCCGTTTTAATTCACAGTATTTAGGTATACATTCTTCTCTTGGAAGAGATATTTCTATTAAAATGTTGAAAGTCAATCCCTCAGTTCCTATACCGAAACCATATTATAACAATTCATCCATGCCATGTGCATGCAAAATGAAAGAAATATACATAAATTTTAAAGGTGGATAGGAGAAAAAAAAAAAGGTGAAGGTTTTAGTAGTAGAACTGTAGAAGGTAGCTTTCTTCTTATTCTTGCATCTACTTTTATATTTTTTTTTCTTGTTTTCTAAGTTCCAAAGATCTCTCCCATGTGTTCATCTATCTCTGAATTGTTCTCATTTATAGCTCATTCTCATTTCTAACTACATACACAAGAAGTAGGAGGTACTAATTATTTATCATTTATACAACTCAAATATGCAGACACAGAAGCAGAACCCAATGGGATAAATTGAAGATTCCAAACAAATCAACATACCACAGTAAGCCACGCTTCAAGTGCTTGAAGAGCACAAGTTTGCACTGAAATAGATGTCAAGGCATCATTTGCATCCAATTCTCTCTCCAACTCAGAGGATACTGAAGATTCAGTTGATAAACCTTGGATTTTCCTCCTCTTCCGTGGGTTGGTTTCCAAATCACCTCCACTTATGCATGCAGAATTTCCTTGCACGTTTGTAGAACTTAAAATACCCCCACAATTTGAAGCCTTTAAATCAGCTATTGCATTTTAAATGACAACTGGTGCAAGATATGAAACCATTCCTTTTCACAAGGTGCAAAGTGAGAAAAATTAGAAAATACGGAGGGCAATATTAAACCCAGTTGACCATCACCATTCATTGGAGCTAAATGAGCTACATTAGACTAATTTTACAGATTGAAGATTTTCATACACACACACACACATTCACAACAAAGTTTGGAATCACAAGCAGCTAATAAGTAATTACCTAGATGTGCATATATATAGTTTATTTCATGTAAGATATTAATCATGGTTTGATTGTTTTCTCTATGGACCCAAAGAAACAGATTGTCATTTGCCCCACTTAAAATGGAAACCATTTAATTGCCTGGGCCTGCGACCAAAAGCCAACACAACATTAGCAGGAAGGGTCGAGACTCATAAAAATTGAATCATAAAAGAAATTGTTCGTATTACTGCATACTTTATAGGGATTATCAAAACAATTGAGAGAAGAGATTTATTAACGCTTTCCCACCTCATCATCACATCAATCACGGGTTCACAAACATTTCTAGTGTCTTGTTGGAGGAATTGGCATGAACGCACATTTAGGAACTTATCCCCCACTTTATTTGGTTTATGCATTGATAAACTAGAAACTTGGTTAAACAAAATGGATGGAGAAGGTGTCCAATTGGCAGGATATGTGGTGAAGCTACTTTTATATACTAATGATCCTATCTTAATATCAAAAACAGCTCATGGATTAGAAGATCATTTAAGGGCCTTAGAACACTTTTGTCAGGAGGTAAGGATGCAAGTGAACATTACCAAAACCCAAATCATGATTTTCTCTTTAAAGAGGAAAGAAAAACAAATTAACATCCTTTTTAAGGGAAGCCTGTTGGAAATTGTGAAAAAATACAAATATCTTGGGACTGACTTCTGCTATAAGCTCAGTTGGGAGACTTGTAGAGCGAAAAGAATACAGGGGAAATGGAAAGCATCACATCTACTCCAAAATTGGTGTGGAAAAGCTGAACTTTGGGACTGGAAAACCAAGAAAACTCTTTTCAATTTTCTGGTCACACCGGTTGTTCTTTATGGTTGCGAAGTTTGGGGAGGCAACATGTCAAACTGTGGATGAAGACAGTTAGAGAGAATTCAGAAGCGCCTAATCACAAGCAGTCTCAAAGTTAAAACCTCAATACCATATGGAATCCTTTCAATCTGGAGCAACAAGGAACTACTTCCACTCCAACAAAAATAGAATGCATTCTTGATAAACAATTGTTGCAAGAAGACCTGAGGCAAAGAATAGTTCAAATATCTGGTTAAGTAGCAACAACACCCGTTGGAGGATTCTTCTTGGCTTACTGAACCGGAGATCATTAAATTGGGTCATACTGTTGCAAATCTCATGAGCAGGAGCTCATGATTTTCTTCCTGCATGGGGATTCTGATGCAGGGGCATTTCCCTTCCTTTCTCTTCAATGTCTCTTTTCTTTATTTTGGTTTATCTTTTTAGTTTTTGTTTTGTGAATAAGCGGGCTTTGTGCCTCCTTTGTTAGTATGTCATAAACTCTCTGTCGCTTATATGTGTAAGTTGCAGATTTTCCAGTAATAAACTTCCTGTCACTGGGTAAGTTACAAACTTCCTGTCGCAAGAAAGACAGGAAGACATCCAGGTTGACTCTAGTTGATCTGTCCGAGTGTTAACGGTAATAGAAGGTAGTGTGTCAGTTGCCAACTGAATGCTTGACCTACATAAGGGTGGTTGCTTGCTCTTCAGTGAGGGATCGATAAGTTGGATTGAAACACAGCAAGGATTGAACACAAAGAAAGCCAATAGTGAGGAAAATGACAAACTAGTCAATTGGGCATGTAAGAGGGATGGTCAAAGAAGTCTATATAATGTATGGTAATTGAATATGTTGGCAGACCGATTCCTGTAGGAATCAAATGCACTTTGTAATGATTGATGAATCTTTTGTGAATAAAGACTGGTGCAGATTTTGTTCATGTGATTGATCTCTGTTGATTTCCTGAACTTCCTATCATTATTTTCCCCTAGTATATTCTTGCTAAGTTCTTGTCAGTTCTATATCAAAAAGGCTTGCCATCAAAAAGAAAATAAGGTATGTAGATCTAGAAGAAGACATGCAGATCTTAAATGGGATATGTGCAGATTTGAAAAGTAGTAAAGATAGATTTGAGAAGTGAGAGATAGGAAGAGAGATGTCAGCAGTTGTTGTCAAACAGATGTATATTTTCATAACCAAAGGGTGTGACTCCCTACACTTAAAAGGAGATATAAAAGAGTAGAACTTCATTGAAGAAGGGCATGGAATCAAAAAGGGAGATCAATTGCGAGAATAATATATTATTATCAAAGGCAACAATGAAAAGTGGTGACTCAAATCTTTTGAAAGGTGGTGACCCTTTCACTTGTAAATTATAAAGGGGAGCTAATTCCAAGCAAACATCAATACATCATCACTCATCAATGCATCACAAAATCAAGCAATCTATGAATCAACAAAGGTTGAATCAAACAATCTATCAATTAACAAAAACCAATTCAACAAAGTGAATAAACAAGCAATCAAATCATCATAACCAATCCACATATCAGAATCTACCAAATCAATCAATTCATCATTCTAACATCAATCATTTAAGTATCAGCCTATCATACCCACATTCATTCATTCAATCATCGGAAGAGAACTGTAAAGACATTAACAAGAATAACAGATTATAATAATAACTCGGATTGCTGATTCCTTGGTAGGAGTATCGCATGATATATATATTGCATAATAAGTACTTTGATGACTGTTCTCTATTAGAATTTTGTATGCATTTCAGAGATATATATTAATATGTGACTGCTTATATGTAGATATTTATAGACTTCTATATACATCTGCATACCTGTGGTCCAATATGCATTTTATTGCTGACTCATGAATGTTGTGATATAGAATTTATCTATGAAACATCGTGTATGTTTTCTGTCTTCTACAACTAGCCATGGTAGGGTAAATGAGGGGACCACAAGTGGGAAAACGGCAATGAGGTCATCTTCTAAGTATGCCACCTCATGTTATGTGGCTAGGGAGTCCCATGGGGCCAAGAGGGGACAAGGACTGCCTTCGGGCTTAGGAAGGAGAAACTTTACAGGCACCCTATTGTGAATGTTCCCCATAATCCCTAATGGGCGTTCAATCATTTGAAGCAAGATAGGAATGACAAGATGGAGGAAACACTACACTAGGTACGCCACCTCATATGTATAGCACGGGCCACATGAGGCCAAGAGGGATGGTATATCCACTCTTGGGCCTAAGGTAGAGGGTCTCTAGTGCACCTCATCAAGTCATCCTACCTTGTTACTTCTATGGTTGAGTCATTAAAATTAACTCTAGCAATCTATTGATTTGACCTACATTCCCCATATATCTTTATTCCTCATTAAAGATGTAATGTCCCCAATTTTAATAAATTATTTTAATTAATTAATGGTCCCAGAATTTTAAATAATATTATAAATGGACCTTTAATGAAGGGGCCCATTTTTATTATTGTTGTCCGTAGGTGTTTTCCATCTCGGCGCTCTTTTGTAAACCCTCTGGAGTTTCTCCAAAGGAGTATTTATGACCGGCATGTAGACGTTGTTATGCGTTTTTGGAATATTTTATTATATTGCGAATTCCATTTGGAGTAAGTATTGTCATTTCGGAAGTGGAAGATCTTCCCTATTTGGAAAACACAGTTTCGGCAGGAGTAACTACTCACCCTAGTCTGCTTATCTCGGTTCTAGATTTTGTAGTTTATACTGCTATCCTTATATGAATCTGCATTTTCTACCTGTCACTGGTGTTTGGTGACAATCATCAATTCGATATTTTGTCTTGTGCCAAATTTAATATTGACATCCGTGCATTCACAAATCTTCCTTTTTGACGTTTTGAACAATACATGTCTGATTGTGCCACCTCCAATCACGTCATCCTACCCTCCAATCATGTCATCCTACCCTCCTACGTCAATGGGGTCAACCGTACGATAGGGAGAATGGACCATACAACTCAGGAGAAATTACCGTATGGCGCTATGTAGTGAGACAACATACAATAGGGGTGCCAGTCTGAAGGAGCAATAATCGTAGGGCGTACGACGTCTTAGGTGTACGGTGAAGACACTAACAAATTCGTACGGCTTCCAGTTTGGATGTACAGTCAGCCACACCTCCAAGTGCCATCAACTTGCATAACAACGTACGGACTTGTGTTTGGAAGGATATTGGTGTCACCGTACGGCTCTAGGTCTTCAACCGATCTGCACTCTGTAGCCATTGCCAGGATATACGACAATCATCTGTAAAGGTACATTACAATATTATCAAAGTTGGTGATCTTGCCAACCTGTTGGGATGATTGAGAGATTTTGGGATCTGAATCACACTATGGCGCCCAGTAGCGATGGAGAGTGGTGGTTGAAAGCACTACATAAGATAGGAAAGGAACTCAGAGATGGTATTAACCTGTTAATCCTAACCGGTTACTGAGAGGGGGGTGAATAAGCAAATTCAATTTATATTACTCTTTTATAAACAGAAATTAAATGCACAGGTCAACATAGCATTTATATGTGAAAACCCTCGGTTAGAAGGAAAAAACCACAGTGGGACAGAACCCACAAACTTCACTAGTGCAGTAATAAAGTTGCCCTGTTAGAGGCTTACAAAGCACTAGTAAGAGTGCTACCCGGTTAAGGGATTTGATAGAAGACATGTTAGGATCTTGACCCTGTTAAGAGTCGCCTTGTGAGAGGACTTA
This sequence comes from Chamaecyparis obtusa, assembly GCA_027943335.1. NCBI lineage: Eukaryota > Viridiplantae > Streptophyta > Pinopsida > Cupressales > Cupressaceae > Chamaecyparis > Chamaecyparis obtusa. Next base: position 1,193,623 of record BSBK01005491.1, read on the forward strand.
GAACACCAATAAAGATGTTATCCGGTAAAGGGATTTATACAAAGAACCTATAAGGGTTCACCCTGATTGAGAGATTTAAATATGCTTCTCAACTTAAAGCAATGATCTTATGATGACACTTTCTGTCGAATCAGATCATACATGTTTACCCTTTCCTCTGCTTAGATGTTGAATCTTTCTCTCCCTTTCACCTTTCGTGACTGTGATTCCTCTCAGAAGATTTTACTCTTCTGCTCTCCTTCGCTCTATGCTCTTGATATTCAACAACACATCTTTCATGTCCTTTTACCTGTATTTATAAGAAATTATCTTATTAAAAATACATCTCATAGTTTCGCCAAGCTGTAAACTCTCCCATAAATCATGCATGCAAAAAAGCTTGCAAACTGATCCTGAGTTTACCTCGAAACGCTCGCAGAAAAAACAAAGCTAACTTTCAATTCCACTTAAAAAGCTAACTCCAATTTAACTAAAAAACACTCCGCATAATCCGGTTCAGATTATCATGCACTTAACCGGTGTAAAACTTGTATCCGGTTAGTCATTTGTTCCCTGTGCGTGTGTCAAGATCGGTTGGAAAAACCTGGACCGATATAAGCATGACTGGTTAAAGTACACTACTTTCTTGCTTAGTCTACCGGTTCACAATTATGAGTACCGGTGTGATGTACCGGTGTTCCGGTGGGATTGATGTTTGCCAATTACTTTACCAATGACAATTAAGTTTATGTCAACAAAAAATATCAATACATCACCTGTAGACTTCCCTTGTAGATCTACTCATCTACCTGTAGCATGTATCTGACACACTGTCTCTGCACTTTTGTACACTTCTTTAATCTTTGCACTTCCATCTTCCTCATCTTCCCCTTTTTGCCTCCAAAGGACAAAGGGTTGTTACTCTTTTCATTTTTACATTTTACAACTGTAACTTCTTGAAAATGTCTTTGTAGATCTTCCTTGCGGATTCTAGAAAAGGTTTCCAAATACCTATTATATGATCCAAAGTTTTCTTTGCAGATTGCAGTGAGACGATGAGATTTTCCATGTCTTCCACTATCTTATAATCAGGTTCCTTCAGAAGTTTGTCTATATCAGTTGTTGTCTGCATTATATCAAAAGTTGGTGCAATGAACAACTGAAATACAACAAGATCTTGGATTCTTTTTGTATTTTCTTCTGATGCTTTCCTTAAGGTGAGAGCAAGACTTGTCAGCTCCCAGTTGTGCTCAGTTGCAGAAGAGCTTTTAGCATCAAATTTCGATGTTAAAACCTTTATCTCTTATGTTATCCTGTTCGTTCTCTCAGTTATATCCTTTACAAAATCTTCAAAATTTGAAGTCCTTGTAATCAACCTTCCTACTTCATGTATCTGTCCCTGTAGCTCTCTGGTTCTTTTAGATACAGTAGCTTTTAGTTCTTCAACCTGTGTGTGAAGAATATCTATTCTCTTCTTCTCATAGTGATCAATTGCAATTGTTTCAGGGTCAATGACATCTTCCCCAATTGCTTGCGCTAGTACCTCCAATTGATCAATTACCGGTTCATCTTCATCTATATATGCTTCAAGTACAAAATTGTATAAGATATTCCTTACACTAGAGAGAACCATATCCTGTTTTCTCTTAGTGAGTTCCTTTAGCTACCTTGTTGACATTTTGCTTATGTCAACAACCGTTTCACTAACTTTTCTTTTCTTTGATTCAGAATCTGTTGCAAATTTTAGCTTTCTCTTTGATGAAGATGTACTTGGAACATCTACTAATTCCTTCTGCCTTGTTCCCTGTTCTGGTTCTTCTTCTACAGGTTTCTCCTGTTCTTCTGTAACAGGCCTGTTGTTGAGGTATTTCTTGATGCAGAGTCTCCTCTTGTCTTACCTCTTCTTCTGGATGTACTCCTTCTTGATGGACTTGCTCTTCCGGAGGTTGCTTAGTCTGTTGTTGCTCTTCCGCAACCTGTTGATCATTTGAAACAGTTTCTACTTTATATGTTTCTTTTTCTGTAGTCATTTTTGCTAATGACTCTCCATGTTCTTGTTCTTCTGGATGAACTTGTTCTCCCAGATTAACCTGTTCACTAGATGTGAATTGTTCAAGTGCAACCTCCTTCTCACCGGTTGTTGCTTGTTCACCTGTAGATGCTTGCTCACCATTTGTGAACTGTACCGATGGTACCAACTCTTTTTTAGGATCATCTTGTGAGATGTCTTGTGGACCCATAGACTTAAGAGTGTTGAAGTCATATTTTTGCCAAAAATCTAGAGAATCTTCATACACATCTTTCTCCTTTCCATTAATGATCTTTGCAACCTTGTTCTTCGTGTCCAAATTGAGTGACACTGCTTCCATCAGAATTTTTATTGTCTCATCATTGAAACCTGGTCTTACTTGTGTCAAAGTTTCCCTTATCATCTTATTGTTTTGGGCTAGACCGGTTCTCCATTTGGCCATTAGCCTTTGATTCAATTGTGGCGGAAAGTGAGGCCTATAGTCCCTAGGACTTCTGTTGAAATCTAAGAAGGTTTCTAATAGAGCAATCTCAATTTTCTCCTTGTCCTCCTCTCCCAAAACACTGAACCATTTTGTAGCATTTGATACTTCACCAAAATCCATGATTTCATCTACTATATTATCTACAGTTAAAGTTCAAGATTTACCTTTAACTGGGGAAGCAAGTAGGGTTGGTGGAGTTAGATCACCACTTGTGTCTCCAGTAATATCCATGATGACCAGTTCACTTGCATACTTTGCTTTGACTGGTGTCTCATCTCAGTATGCCCTTTCCATTTCCAATGTCAATTATTGGTGGTTTTGTGGTCTTTTGGCATTCTGCTTCTGCTTGATGTTGTTGCTTCAGAACATTCGTCCATGTAGCAACCCCTTCATCGTGAACTTTATCCACTTCATCAATCAGGACCTCACTAGTTCTCTTTCTTATATTGAAACTCTGTTTGTATAGGTCAGCTTGATTGGTTGCCTCTTCAAGGCTAAGGTGATTTTGTACTTCTAGCAGAGCCCTTATCCTCAGTTCTCTTTCCTTATCTGAGGAAGATTTCCATCTACCTCCAATTATTCCTACTAGATCTTCAGGTATTGTATGATGAAGTACAGCAGGTGTTAAGTTATACTTGTGAAGAACAAAAACTACAACTTCTTCCAGCTTTCTCTTATCTTCCTCATCACCAAGCTCGTATCTTCTTTTGACTGAACCCAATCCACCTGTTTCCTTTGTTCCTTCAACCACTTCATCTATGGTTGGTATCCTTCCTCTAGGTGCATCCTCTTTTACCGGTTTCCCGGTCTTTCTCTTTTTGTGAAGAGTAGCGGTTTCTTCAGTTTTTGTTTCTTCCATTTTCTCACCTTGTGCACTGGACGCTTGCTGAGTCCTCTTTCTTTGAACCTTTGGTTCTTCAACCGCTAGCTTCTTCTTCCTGGGAGTGGAAGTTCTTTTAACATAAACCTTCTTTGGTTCTTTAGTCGATGCCTTTTTCTTCAAATTTGATTGAATCTCTTCATAGGTGCCAAATCGATATGCCGAGAGATCTAAGTCACTCTCTTGAAGTGCATCAGCATATGCCTTCCAAATCTTTCAAGTAATCTCATAACCGAGCTTCGGTGCATACTCGGACCTTGGCTCCACAGCCTGGATAATACAATGATCAATGCTCACTAGAAAACACATCTCTTCCTTGTATTGTTCAACAATGGTAGAGGGAATTCTTTCCCTATTGTGCATTCTTAGCTGAAAGGCTTCAAAATAAACCGTCATTACCTTATTAAACCAATTCCCCAAGTTATTTGCTAACTCACCTATTTGAATCATCACCGGTTTATCTTCTAGCCATGTTACCTTGCCTACGCCTGGAAAGAAGTTTTGGTAATAGAAGAACAAACATACCAGCAATGTCCCATACTTTAGAAACTTCTTTTTGACCAAGCCAAGCTTCTTTAGATTTTCAAAAATTTGGCTCCTCAGCATAGCGCATATGTTGTATTGCGCGTTGTCGTGCATAATCCTGTGCGCAGCATGTATTGCACCTCCCGGTATGCTATTCAGGTTACTCGACTGATATACTTTGTAGCCAATAACCGTTGAGGAAAACCGAACGCCATCGTCTTCAATATCGTTCACAGTCATCATCCAACTATCATACCTTGACTTCGTCAACCGTGTGACTTCTGCATTAGCTATAGTCCTTAGGGTTAGAGCTTCCCCTACGACATTATAACCAGTCACCCCACATAGGTCTTCTTTCGTGATCGGTGTGACCGCGCCTTTCGCAAGCCACATCCCTGGGTCGTGAACCCTACTCAAAACTAGTCTAATCCAATCCAGTCGAAACACAGTTGGATATTTTACTCCGTTGATCGAACCCGATGATTCAAGCTTCGCGTATTTTGATTGAAGCTTTTCGTCTTCACAAAGTGAGAGGTATTCACTCTGAATGAATGTTTCACCTAGTTCCTCCTGTTTGCTGTGGATGAAAGTCGTTACATCCTCAATCAACAATACACCTTCAGGTACAAATGATAGAGCTCCTACCAGATCATTTTCTCGGTTCTGAACTGCCATTATGTCATAAACTGGTCTATCCAGTTGATTTGCACTGATAAGGCTCACCCCAGAAGATGAAGATGCCATGATACTAGACTGGTATTAGCAGAAAATTCTTGATAAGATTCACAGAATTCGCTAAGCAAAGAACGTAAATCACAGCAAGAAAAGATTACTGAAGCTTATGAAATCAATAATCATAGATCACAATGTAAAGTGAAATGAGTAATTAGCTTTCCCTTTTATAGACTTAAGTCGTAACGGTAATTAGCAAACGGTAACTTTTGTTAACGGTTACTGTATTAATTACCCTTACCTAACCTTTCTTTCGACAACCGGTCCGCAGACTCGTTACCTGTTCACATATCCTTGGTTGCGATGTCCACCTTGCTACGCCAACAACACTTTACCTGTCTGGTTCACATGTTAGACTAGTGACTCCTTCCCGGTTCCACTTCTTGACTGAGTGAGATCACAAATCACCAATTCCTCCAGGAACAGTAGCCTTGCTACCTATTCCTCTTAAGCCCTTAGGCTTAATTTGCTCAAGAGATATCACCATCAATAGATGATGACCTTACCTTGGATTTCTCCTCGGCGGAACTCTTTGTCCTCTTTACTGACCAAGTCTTCTTGACTTTCTTGTTGGTCTCTTTACTAATGTTGTCCTTCTGGTTGGGGGACAAGTTCTTCTTGGCCGGTTTGGTCGGTCCTTTGTCTTTGTTCATTGGCCGATTCTTGCATTCCTTGGTCAGATGCCCAATCTTGTTACAATTGTAACAAGCCATTTTGGTTCCTCTCCATGGATTAACCCTTCTTTCCCTGTCCATGGGTGAGTGACAATCAAAGTACCTATGCCCTGATAGTCCACAAGTAGCATAGTTGGATGTGCTCCGATTTACATTCCTATTATGGAATACCGGTCTTGGTGGGGATTTGAATGCCACTGTTTTGGACCTGCATTCTTCAGTTTTGTGTCCAAACTTATTGCATGCATAGCAATAACCCTTGAAGCTTCCCCTACTTCCACTGGACACACTATTGGAGCGTGACCTGCATTCAAAAGTCTTGTGACCATACTTGTAACAGTTGTTGCAGTAGCTGTTAGAAGTAAATGGTTTTACCAGTGCATTTCTGCAGTCATTTGTTTTAAACTTTTATGACCCGGTTTGCCACAATGTTTGCAAGAGGGTTTGTAGGTCTTTTTACCTTTGTCTTCTATCAGTTTCTTCTTTTCCTTCTTGCCTTGCTTGTCTCCAGAGGACTCACCGGTTTCATTGTTGCTTTGACGGATGTACCCAAGTCCTATGGGATCCTTGTACTTTCTTTGAGCCCTCAGTTTCTCATCAAGTTTCTTTGAGCTTTCATTGTACCTTCTAAGTTTCTCATTCCTCTCTTTAGGAGTTTTCAACTGTACCTTTAATTGATCCAATTCAGTAGCCATCTTTTTGCATGCTTCATCACTGTCATGCAAATGCTCATGCATGATTGCATTCTCCTGATTTACGCCTTGCATGTTTGCATGCAGTTGCAATATGAGAGCGTCACTCTCTCTTAGTGCATCTTCAGCCAGATTTCTTGCTCTTTCAGCAGTTAAATGTGCTTCTATGGCACTGGTCTTCTCATCATCAGCTTTTCTTTTGGCTTCGATGAGTTCAATCATCCTCAGAGCATGACTTTCCTGCTCCCTTTTCAGATTGGAGATTTGATCGGTCAGATTCTCATTTTTCTCCATAAGATCAAAGACTGCCTCTTCTGCTTCATCAGATCCACTCTGCCCAGAGAGTTCCTCAATAGTTTCATGACTCTTGCTCAGTTGCAGAGCCATCTCTTTCCTCTTTGCAAGAGACCTCCTCAGTCTATTCTCAAGAGAGGCTATCATGTCATTGGCTTCCTCGAGCTGTTTTTGATACCTGTAACCCTCTATGATCTTTTCTCAAGCAGTTAAGCTTTCTATCTCTGAGAACCTAAGCTCTGATACCAATTGTTAATCCTAACCGGTTACTAAGAGAGGGGGTGAATCAGTAAATTCAATTTCTATTACTCTTTAAGAAAATAGATATTCTTGTTAATACAAAAATTAAAAGAACTCTAACAACCATAAACAGAAATTAAATGCACAGGTCAACACAGCATTTATACGTTGAAAACCTCGGTTAGAAGGAAAAACCACAGTGGGACAGAACCCAAAAAACTCCACTACTACAGTAATAAAGTTGCTCTATTAGAGGCTTAAAAAGCACTAGTAAGAGTGCTACCCGGTTAAGGGATTTGATAGAAGACATGTTAGGATCTTGACCTTATTAGGAGTTGCCTTGTGAGAGGACTTAGAACACCAATAAAGATGTTACCCAGTAAAGGGATTTATACAAAGAACCTGTAAGAGTTCACCCTAATTGAGGGATTTAAATATGCTTCTCAACTTAAAGCAATGATCTTATGATGACACTATTTGTCAAATCAGATCATACTTGTTTACCCTTTCCTCTGCTTGGTTGTTGAATCTTTCTCTCCCTTTCACCTTTCGTGACTGTGATTCCTCTCAGAAGATTCTGCTCTTTTGCTCTCCTTCGCTCTATACTCTTGATATTCAACAACACATCTTTCATGTCCTTTTACCTGTATTTATAAGAAATTATCTTATTAAAAATACATCTCATAGTTTCACCAAGCTATAAACTCTCCCATAAATCATGCATGCAAAAAGCTTGCAAACTGATCTTGAGTTTACCTCGAAATGCTCACAGAAAAAACAAAGCTAACTTTCAGTTCCACTTAAAAATCTAACTTCAGTTTAACTAAAAAATGCTCCGCGAATCCGGTTCAGATTATCATGCACTTAACCGGTGTAGAACTTGTATCCGGTTAGTCATATGTTCCTTGTGCGTGTATCAAGACCGGTTGGAAAAACCTGGACTGGTATAAGCATGACCGGTTAAAGTACATTGCATTCTTGCTTAGTCTACCGGTTCACAATTATGAGTACCGGTGTAATGTATCGGTGTTCCGGTGGGATTGATGTTTGCCAATTACTTTATCAATGACAACTAAGTTTATGTCAACATAACCTTCCTCTAGATATATTGGAAGTATGTTTGTGTAAGGTGGACCAATCACCTTCAAGATTCATACAAAAGATCCTTGCTCTAATTAAGGTCGTCTTTAGTCAACCCAGTTTGTTGAGACACCGTGACAAGGAAATCAAGTTGACCGCTACAACATGTCTAGGTGAGATTTTGAGAATCTCGGCTCGTCAAGCATCGTATAATGATGACACCCTGATAGAGATATTGCGCTTGATTATTGACATCTTTCAGAGCCTAGATGACATCAGTAGTGATCCACTTGCTAGGAGATTTCCCATACTAGAGATCTACGCAAATATCAAAGTAATCTCCTCTTGGATCTAGGATTGCAAGATTTGATCAACAATATGTTTCATCATTTCTTGGTCACAATAAAGGAGCATCATGATAATAAGATTTTCTTTGCCATGGAGGATATTATGATTTCATGTATTGAGGAGATGGATATAATACCCCAACCTATCTTATCTATGCTATTGGTTGTTTGTAATCTAGAATGTATTCCTTCAATTACGGCATGTAGATTGGTCAATAATTTATTCAAGCATAAACATTGTGAAGATAGATTAAAGTCTCATTTGCACAAGTGTGACGAAGTTGGTGATGGCAATAAGAGTGATGGACTACATGAAGAAGATAAAGAGTCACACAAGGATATGCAGGAATCTGTTGCTACCTATACAAGTGGAGAAAACCTAAGCCTACATGACAAAAGCAAGGCTGAAGATACTTGCATGGAGCTTGTCTGGAAGACATTGATTAATCCGTTGTATGAAGTAGACACTACTAGTGATCCTTTTTATTGGCATGACCGCATGAAGATTTTGGAATCAGAGCTCCGATGTGTGTTATGATTGGCTTTCGTGGGATGCTAATGACTCCGGGCATGGCAATGTTTATATCAGAGTGGAGTAGCGGAAGCTTGATGGAAAGTTACTCTTCACTAGTACAATGGCAGTGCTGACTGGCATTGTGGCAGTGTCGACTAGTACAGGTGCGGCGACAATGCCGACTAGCATCGTGGCAATGCCAAATGGTATGGTGGAAGTGTCGACTACTACGGTGGCAGTGTCGACTAATACGGGTAGGGTGTCTGTATTGACTGGCATGATGGTAGTATTGACTGGTAAAGGTACGGTGGCAATGTCGACTGGTACGGTGGCAGTTTCAACTGGTATGGTGGAAGTGTCGACTGGCATGGTGGCAGTGTCAACTGGTATGGGTACAGTGCCAACTAGCATCGTGGCAATGCCGACTATTATAGTGGAAATGTCGACTGGTACAGTGGCAGTGTCGACCGATACAAGTATGGTGGCACTGCCAACTAGCATGGTGGCAGTGTCGATTGGTACAGGTACAGTGGCAGTGTTGATTGGCATCGTGGCAGTGCCGACTGGGACGGTGGAAGTGTCAACTAGCATGCTGGCAGTGTCAACTAGTACAGGGACAGTGGCGGCTGGCATCATGGCAGTGCCAACTTGTACAGTGGAAGTGTCAACTAGCATGTTGGCAGTTCCGACTAGTACGAGGATGGTGGCAATGCCAACTGGAACGGTGGCAGTGTCAATTGGCACGATGGCGATAGTATCGACTGGCACGGTGACAATGCTAACTAGTACAATGGCAATGCCAACTGGTACAGAGCCACTACTGATTGACACGGTGGTAATGCCAACTGGCACGGTGGGAGTGTTGATTGGTACGATGGCAGTATTGACTAGTACAATGGCAGTGTTGATTGGTACAGTGACAGTGTTGGAGTGCGATACGTTCAATGAAAACATTGGAGCCATGTTGATGCAAGACCATCACCCATTTGTGTTAGATAGTCGGAAGCTCTCGCGAGTCATGCAATTGTTGGCCAAGTTTAGGCAATACCTTGTTGGAGCAAAACTTGTGCAAACAGACCACAATAGTCTGAGATACTTCCTGGAGCAGAAGGACTTGAACCAGCGACAACATAAATGGATTTCAATAGATTGCAAGGCACATTTGCTGGTCGAGGACTCTAAGAATTCTTTTGCGGGCAAAGTGATGGAGAATATGCTCAAACCCTTGACAAAAGCAAAGACAAAGGGAGATTCAGAGTGGTACAACACAGGGACTACGATACATCACAAAGAGAGCCTACGGTACAACACGGGGCCTACAATACATCACAAGAGGGCCTATGGTACTAATCAGGACATACAGATCCCCTTTGGGTCAAGATCGCCTTCGGTCGAGATACCCTTTGGGACAAGATCGCCCTCAGGCCGAGATCCCCTTCAAATACAAATTGCCTTCAGGTCGAGATCCCCTTCAAATACAAATTGCCTTCAGGTCGAGATCCCCTTCGAGCCAAGATTGCCTACGAACCGAGATTGCCTTCAAGCCAAGATTGCCTTTGAGCCGAGATTCCCTTCAGGCCAAGATTCCCTTCGGATCGAGGTCGCCTTCGCGTCGAGATCGCCTTCGGGTCGAGATCCCCCTTTGGCCCGAGATTGCCTTCGGGTCGAGATCGCCTTCAGACCGAGATCGCCTTCAAGCTAAGATCCCCTTCAAGTCGAGATTGCCTTCGGGCCGAGATCCCCTTCGGCTCAAGATCGCCTTCGGGTCAAGATTGCCTTCGGGCCGAGATCCCCTTTAGGTCGAGATTGCCTTTGAGTCGAGATCTCCTTCGGGCTGAGATTCCCTTCGGGTCAAGGTCCCCTTGGGGCTAAGATCACCTTCGGGACATTACAGTGATGCAACACAGGGCGGACAATGTCGAGATCGCTTTCAGGTAGAGATCCCTTTTGGGTCGAGATCCCCTTCGGGTAGAGATCGCCTTCGTGCCGAAATCCCCTTTGAGACATTACAGTGGTGCAACACAGGCCCAACAATACCGACCTTCTTTCTAAGGATCAAGAAATAAGAATTGGATAGGCCCACTTTGGTTGAGTCACTAAAGCAAATCAAGCAAAATTGGGTTGATGGTGGAAGACAGATTGGTGTGCATGATCGCATGAAGGTTTTGGATCAAGCACCGATGTGTTTTATGATTGGCTTCCATGGGACCCTGGTACCTTCGAACATAGCAATGTTTATATCAGAGTGACACAATGGAGGCTTCGAGGCGGTCTACTCGTCTCGACTGAATCTAGTTACGCACATGTGATCCTGAAGCAGCATGGAGCTTTCAACAGATAGAGCTATCTATATCCGCGCAAGGTTTGGGATCTTGGAGTTTGCGGATTGCTTGAAGACAAGAAATCTTTGGGCAGCAAGGATTTGTAATGTCCCCAATTTTAATAAATTATTTTAATTAATTAATGGTTCTAGAATTTAAATAATTTTATAAATGGACCTTTAATTAATTAATAAAGGGGCCCATTTTATTATTGTTATCTGTAGGTGTTTGTCGTGTCGGCATTCTTTTGTAAACCCTCGGGAGTTTCACCAAAGGGGTAATTATGACCAGCATTTAGGAAGTTGTTAGTATGTGTTTTTGGAATATTTTATTATATTGCAAATTCCATTTGGAGTTCAAGTATCACTATTTCAAAAGTGGAAGATCTTCCTTATTTGGCAAATGCAATTTCGGTGGGAGTAGCTCGTCACCCTAGTCTGCTTGTCTTGGTTCCAAATTTTGTACTTTGTACTGCTATCCTTATATGAACCTAAGTTTTCTATCTGTGTCGCTGGTGTTTGGTGACAATCATCAATTCGATATTCTGTCTTGTACAAATTTAATATTGACATCCGTGCATACACGAATCTTCCTTTCTGATGTTTTGAATAGTACATGTCTGATTGTCCTGCCTCCAATCACGTCATCCTACCCTCCTACGCCAATGGAGCTGTCGTACGGCAGGGACAATTGATCATACGGCTCAGGATAAATTACTATACTGCAGGCTTTAGTGAGACAACATACGGAAAAGGTGCCAGTCCAAAGGAGTAATAACCGTACGGTGTACGACAACATCTTAGGTGTACGGTGAAGACACTAACAGATTCGTACGGCTTCCAATTTGGACGTACGGTCAGCCACACTTCCAAGTGTTGTACGACTTGCATAACACCATACGGTCTTGTATTGGGAGGGAAATTGGTGCCACTGTACATCTCCAAGTCTTCAACCGATCTACACTCTGTAGCCATTTCTAAGATACACGGCAAACATCTATAAAGGCAGATTACAAAAGAAATCTAACTATGAATTATGATTGTAAATAATCCCTAATTGTGTGGCAAGGCCTCAATCAAAGTGAAAGGTATCTCTAAACCCTACCTATTTTGATAGAAAAAAATTGTAATCTAAAGCAAATTTGGATACTCATAATTTGGGGACATTACACAAAATGTCTATAGTCTTCCTCAATTAACTTTCCTACAGCTTTGCACACATTGGCCACACTTATCACAACCTGCACCACATTTTGTGGCCCAACCTTCTATATAGCATCTTTGAGGATTTACAATTGAAAACGAGCATCCTTGTGATGCCTTGGGCGATCAACAGCGCTAAGGAAATAAGAGCCCTCTTAAAAATTAGGATTTCCTTGGAAAACACTATTGAGATGCATTGAAAGAAAGTCTTGCATGCTGTCATTCCATGTAGAAATTACGAGGTATGGACCCTTAGGAATGATGATTCTAAGATCTAACAAGACAAAAACAATGAAAAAAGAGATGAAAACATGTAATGGTGCTTGAAAAGCAATAATACTTTAATAAAACTTGACAATCCAAGATTCCAAACAATGGGATTGATGTGTATATATACACATCCAATACATTTATAGGTCAACCTAAGGCTATATATATATATATATATATATCATAGACAAAATTACAAACTACAACAGTTTATTGTTTAATCGTTTGACATCCTTTATTTCTTTTCATTGTAAAAATTGCACTCCATGGATACTGTCAAAGGTTTTCCTTAGACAAGGGAAGGGCATGATTACATATTTGTTGTTGTAATCATGTTCCATAAGATGGGTGTTTTTAATTTGCACAATAACCTGAAGGGCGTAGGTGGAATTTATTTGCTTTTGTTCACTTTGGTGTTTCTAGTTCTGTAATGTCCCCTAACCTCATAGAGACCTTTTGGGTTGATATTTCCTCAAACCCGTAGTATCTAAAACAAATATTAGTAGCTCCAAACCAAATAAAGTATTGCAATTGCTATGACTTCAATATAAAATAAGTGCTACAAACAGAATTATTGCAGACTTGTGATGTTGCCTCAAAGATTATCGATTTATATTGACTTGACCTTGATGTTTTGTAGAAATCCCATAGTCTCAATGGCTTTTATGTTTTGTTTTGTGTTAGAGGCAAAGCATTGATTATTATTGTGGCTATGTTTCCCGTAATTTGTACAAAGGTTGCCACAAGATAAGTATGTCATTGGAGAGTCTTCATGATTCTCAACCAAGGATAGGAATGCCAAAGGTATGAAATGTAAGCTCCACCAATAGATCTGCATCAAATACTAATTGTGCTTTTTATCAATCTTCATATAATCTCTAAGAATATGCTTTGTTTGACGTTGTTCCTCTTGCTATGCGAAGATTGCAACCAATCACAAAAAGTCTAGTAACATATGTCCTATCTGGCAGAATTAGTAAACTTATGATATTTGGATTATATTACGATAATAGATAGTTTCTAATTTTATCTCTTTCGTCTATTTCTAATGGTCACTCTTTTTGTAATGTTTCCATAAACTCTTGTTCATTATGGAAACTTTCTCTTTCACTCTACAAGAATGTTTCAATTTCCTCTCTCCTGTTCATTATAGAAACCTGCTCTTGTATCTTGTATATATAGATCATTCATGATCATTGTTTAATAACACATTCATTATTTTACCACAATATGGTATCAGAGCAAATTCCTGGCCTCTTTGAAAATTTTAATTTCCTTTTTGAAATTATTAGTTCAAGATTTTCGAAGCTTTTTTGCCCCGAGTGTGTTCAAAATTTGCATTTTTTTTCCTCACCCACCCATCTAGGGTTTCTGCATTTTCGACTAGGGTTTTAACCCTTCAGCTCAAGTTGGAATTTTTTTTTATTGCAGATTCCTTGTGGGTTTTTCAAGAGCTCAACTAGGTTGTCATCCATTTTTCTAGGTGCTCAATTTACATGTCTCAATTTTTGAGCCAACGGATCCAAAATCTACCAGCATATTCCTGGTGAGATTTTACAGATCTCAACTAGGTCAGTCTTTCTTTTTTCTGGGTGCATTGTTTTTTGTGCCTCAATTTTCAAACCAGCGGATTCAGAATCTAACAACAAATTGTATCTGGGTTTTTTGAGTTCTTCACTGGGTCTCTTCAAATTTTCTGGGTCTTTCGTTAATCTACCTTGAAGTTCATGCCCTCTTCTAATTTTTCACATCTTTTCTTTGAAAAACGTGCTATGGCATCTTTCACCAATCTTATGCTAGAAGGTAGTCAGCGTTTCAACGGAAAGAACTACTACAGCTAGAAGCAGCGCATGTTGACAATTTTCGAGTACTGTTGCCTTGAAGCGTTTGTTCAGGGTACTGAGACTTGTCCTACCATAGCCGATGCGACTCAAGACAAGTTTGATGAACGTAATCATGAAGCGGTTATGCTCATTAAGCTTTCAGTTACTGATGATTAACTGCCTCAAATCCTGTCTAGCAAGACAGCTACAGAGATCTGGACAGTATTGAAGGATCTCCATGAGACATCAGATAAAAGCAGAGGCATAGACCAACATTGCAGAACATGCAGACCTCTCTGATCAACCCAAGGCTGCCTTTTACGCTTTCCGAGGACGTGCAAATTTCTGGTTTTTTGAAGATAGATTGACCATTAAGGGAGGGTATTACGATAAAAGATAGTTTCTAGTTTTATCTCTCTTTCGTCTATTTCTAATGGTCACTCTTTTTGTATTGTTTCCATAAACTCCTTTTGTTCGTTATGGAAATTTTCTCTTTCACTCTACAAGAATGTTTTTATTTCCTCTCTCATGTTCGTTATAGTAACATTCTCTTGTATCTTGTATATATAGATCATTCATGATCATTGTTTAATAGATTATCCCTTAGAACACAAACATAGTATACAAATATCGTTGGTCCCTAGCTGCTGATGTACTTCTATTCCCAATGATTCCTCCATATTCTATGTTCCAGCTCCCAATTCCGATGCTTATGAGCACCTTTTGGTCTCCTTATAATTGTCACAGACGTGATACAAAGCTAATACCATAGTAATAAAATCCACCGGAAATAGTATGCATGGATTTGCATTTTTATACTCCCCTGTTTCCTCCCCGTCACTATGATCTATACTAATACCGTTACTATTTCTTATTCCTTAATTTCTATTTGCTGACTGTCTGCATGGTTTTATTCACTTCCTTCACATTTCGATAATATATTGTTACAGATAATAGGTGCGGCTAGGCTATGGTTCTTATTGATCTAAGATTGATCAAATATCTTACCAAAATTATTATCGCAGTTAAATCCCTTGATTTTGCCAATTCATATGCAAGAATACATCTCAGTATGGCTTTTTGAGTCAGTGTTTCTTATCCTATTCGATGTCTATGGTGAGAGATTGATCCTCAGCTCTAGATTGCACATTGGTAGAGAATACTGAGTTACGGAAAATAAAAAGTCTCCAGCTATGTACACACTCCAATAATACTTTGATAAATACTTTTATTGCAATATTGCTACAGTATTTATCAGATCCAATCAGTATGATGCATCAAGGTAATCCCTAAAATAGAGAGGATCCCCCTTTTTTACCATAGTGTTGTTGATATATATATTTCCCTTGATGCGGCTATGTCTTGCCTAAAGAGCGATGTCTTTTGATTCTATCATTTATTATAATATATTATAATTAATTTATTATTATTTTATTCGTATAATATTGTAAAATGATATAATATCAATTATTGACTATTATATCTTTATTTATATAATATTAATATTTGTAATGTCCCCTGTCTGAACATCATATAGTTGAGACTGATTTCTTCAAATTTTAAGAGACTTCCTATCTGTGAACACCACTATTGATCAGATGTCTTCAATATATGAGATATATTAACCCTTCTATAATATATTAAAACTCCTCAAAAATAATCTCAATGGAATGCCTTGAGATCACCGGTAGTGGTGGTCTTTGTACAAATATTGTTCAGCCGCTCAACACTAGAATGGGAATCGTTGTGTCCATGATTTGATCTGATTGTGTAATAAGACCTTGTCTTTCATATTATCCAGATCCTCTTATTAGAACTTGATCGATTATGCAGAGGCAAAAATTATATTAACCTTGATGTCATCGGCTGTCAAGACTGGAATCTTAGCTGCAACAAAGAATGTTTCCATTAGCAAATCAGGTGGTCTATGCGTTTCAACTATATCACTGCTCTTTATAACGATCACCATCTGAAACCTCCTATTCACTTTCACTAATATGTTTTGTCCAGATCCATAGTCAAGTTTTAATATTATATATGTCGTTCCATGTCCGAGGCTCGTGTATTTTTTATTGACCGATATTGATAATTTTTGCTGTATATCCTGGTCTATGTTATTCGCTCGAATCTGAACATGAGAAGAACAGAGCTGCCGCAATATAAATATTCCAATTAATAATCAGAGTACTCTGTATTATCTCGACAATGGGTGATTTTATTAATGTTCATCGTAGTAGACGTGAGGCCCAAGATGATGTGTAATGCTTCGTATGATATGGTTTTCATTTGCTGACAGTATCTATTCATATTCACTGGCTGTTCCTTATTATTGCTGACTGGATAATGGTGTGAGTGCGGATTAGACGTCCTTTCCTTCTGATCCTATTCTGCCTCCCCCCCCCGACTAAGTCTGTGCTTCCTCATTAATAAGTTCGATTCCTTATGAAAGGTCGCAACCTTTAGTCGCTGACCAAAATATATGATTTGTCATTTCATTAATATAATTCTATAATGTTTATTATTGTTCATTTATATCATTAATAATATTACACTCGATTATTAATAATTATATATATATATAATATTATAATTATATATAATAATATTATTAATATATTCCTTAATGTACTATTATTTATTTAATTTAATCATAATCATAATTATAATTTTATATTTAATATATTCTTTCATAATGATTAATGTATTATTATTTACTTAATTTAATTAGTGTAATCATAATTATAATTATTATTATAATTATAACTATATTTTATATTATTATTTTTAATTATTTAATCTTATGTTTTAATTCTTATTATCATTAAATTATGCTCCGGAAAGGGGACATTACAATATTACAAAACAATATAAGATTAATTGTTGGCTATTATATCAATATTATATTATTAATATTAAGAATTGATTATATTATTATATTAATGTATGATATTATATTATATCAATAAATATGCTATATTCTTTCATTATTATTTCAAATTGATTATAATTTTCTTGTTCATTAATTTTATTTATTTTTTATTATTTATTGTTAAACCCTATTCTAAAGGGGCCATTACAATCTGCCCTTACCCAAACTGCTTACCCTTACAATCTGCCCTTACCCAAACTGCTTACCCTTTTGCAACTCTAATATCACCTTGCTTGACATAAGGGAAGAATCTTTATTTAGTCATAAAACAGTAATTCCAACTTCAGATAAGAATGGTCATATAAACTTGTAAAATCTTAGTATATTTCATTACAACATCCAACTTAAAATCTTAAGAATAATTCAAGGGATAGTACTTATCTTGATTCTCTTGTGTTGTGTATTGCTTTGCTCCTTGATGAATAACCCTTCAAAGATACATAACCTCTAACTTAATCCTTTTATAGAAATCTTAGCATTCACCAAGAATGTCTCAACATTCACCGAGAATGTCATTAATCAAGTTTTGACACACCAAGAATGTCCCTTGATCAAGCTCTGACACCCACCAAGAATGTCCCTGGTCAAGCCTCGACACTCACGAAGAATGTCTACCAAGAATGACCTGGATCGATCTCGACATTCACCAAGAATGCCTTCTACCAAGCATGGCTTGGATTGATCTCGACATTCACCAAGAATGCCTGCCCTCTACCAAGCATGGCTTGGATTAATCTCAACATTCACCAAGAATGCTCTCTACCAAGCATGTAATGTCCTACTCCACTCGTATCTCAGAATTAGGGGACAACTGACTTGAATTCTTAATACTTGTGATGAGTTACAGCATTTGATACCACTATTTGTTGATGTAATTGATAACGTTAAGACAATGATATGTTAATTGACTACTATCAATACCACCTACAATCTCTGATTTAGACAACTAGATGCATGCTTAAGTAAATTGACCTTGAAGATGAATTTGCACTTAGTGCAATGACACTATGATCTCTACTATATCAGATATGGCAACTTAGATATGATTTTGTATTATAGTTGCTTATCTGATTTCATCCTTAAATGTATCCAATGAGATATAATATAATATTTCTTGCCACAATAGGATTTCTATCTCAGATACAGTCCCTCAATTCATGCAATGTCTGATAAGATAATATCACTTACAACGATATGCTATCTTAGATATGAAAGTATAAATTTGCAACAAATCTAACATTGTGTATGATGTATCCAATTCTTCTTGGCAATCAATGGCGTTGTCTTTGATCTATACTTGATATGCTTGTAACTGATAATAACCAAATAGACAGATGCACAAAGGGCAGATCCAATTAAGGATTAGACGTATATAAGTTTTTCAAACTCATGCCCTGTTCGAATGATTATGAATGTCTTCTTATGCCTTGTATTTGAAATGATAAGTCACGATGTCCAAAAGACATGTCTCATTAGTACATCCTTTCCTTAGTACTAAACGTGCCTCTTCATTACTAATCACCGCCCCTCTTATTTCATAATCGGTGTCTTGATGATTATAATCGCTGACACTAGCTAACATCATGCCTCTTCATTAAGGATATAGACTAGTTGATAGATAGCATTCTTAATTAATGTTGTAACCGATAGTTTAACATTCCTTAGCTACCGATGTTTGCAATTGTTTAAACCATCATCTTCTGTACTAATTGATATTGTTTAGTTGCGGACATTCATTAATATTTAATTGATATTTATCCATGTCTTTTCCGTTATTCATATATGCTTTGATTGATCGGTATCCTTGTGTTGTTACTCTTCTGCTATTGACTATTATTAGGTGTATTGATAAAATCACTTCTATTTCAAGGTGACTGTAGACTTATTAACGTGCCTCTTCAAGGAAAGATAATGATTTGTGATGTACTAATGCCCCCGTACAGCTCCTGAGCCTTCCACACACCAACTGTATTGTACGACACAGTCAAAGGCTTCCTGTGATGTCCCATACTGTCCACAATTTCACCCCTACGGTGGTCCCATGTGCAACAAAGTCACCTGTCACCTTCGTACAATAATGACTACCCTTTGTACAGTCTTTACTCTTCACACCCTACGTACAACTCACCACCATATGACCACTACCACCCCTTCCCCATACGACACTATTTTGCCTTACACATACGCTCCCTCCAATAGGCAATCTTCAACACGTACGGCCCAATGCCTGTACAGTAGTTAGGTGTCACCGTACGATAAGTAGATGTCACCCGTAAGCAAGGTGTTGTACGATGATGAAGATTTCCCCCTATGGGAATATGTTTTGCTTGTACAGCAAGGTAGGTCACACACTTCCAAACACTTTGTACGACAATGTAGTTTGTTACTTCAATCTGAAACACGGTGGAGGATCCAAATGTAATTAATTCCTCTGCCAACAATATTATTGCAGATATAGGAATGAACGCAAAATATGTACCGTCAACAACAATGAATGGCCAAGAACTAGATATTTGTATTTTGGATGATAAGAATATAACTCAAAGTACATCAAATTTGTCTTCAACTAAAGACTTCATAGATTTGGACCAACAGGCAGAATGGGGTGAGGAGTCATTCCCACCGAAACTGTGAATGCCAGAATAGGGAGGATCTCGCACCTTCAAAACGGTGAACAATGCAGAATTCCAATTGGAATCGCAAATATACAAGAAACATAAACTCCACTATGACTACCTACAATGCCAAACATGACCTTGTAAAGGGCTCCAAGAAGTTTCCTAAAGGGTTACAAGTAGGCCGACAATAGTAATTTATTACTTTTTATTTCATTATTAAATTAATTAATTAAAGGGTCCATAGGATATTATTAAACTTGGGACCACCTAATCAATTAATTTAATTGAGTCATTTAAATATTTTGAGAATATTATAGTCCTCCCACCCCAGGAATTGCTTTCCCCTCAAGCAATTGCAAACTTGGATGCTCCAAGATTTGTTTGCTCTCCCATGTAGCATCAGCCGGTAGACCCTTCTAGCAGACCAAGTACTCCTTGATGGTGTGTGACATCAGCTTCCTCTCTTTGACATCAATGATCTCTGTAGGCTCCAACGTCAGTTTTCCCTCTTCATCAATAGGTGGGAGTTCCTAGGAAACCATGACACGCTGACCGACTGCCTTCTTGAGGCATGAAACATGAAAGACATTGTGAATATCACTTCCTTCTAGAATCTCCAACTCGTAGGCAACTTCTCCCACTCTTCATACCACTCTGTATGGTCCATAGAAGCATGGCATCAGCTTCTCGGCATCACTTTTCTTCAAGGAAGACTATCTGTAAGGTTGTAGTCAGAGTTAGATCAAATCTCACTTCAAAACTTAGCTCAACCCTATGCCTATCGGCATACATCTTTTGCTGATTCTGATCCAACTATAGGGTATCCTTGCGAGATCGAAGGATATCCAAACACTCCTACAACCAGTCCTTGGCCCTCGGTGCACAACTATTGACTAATGCCAGATCCACAAATGATGAAGCCCCATAACCATAAAGTGCCTTGGATAGTGACATACCTATTGACATGTGATAGGTAGTGTTGTAACAGTGGTCTCCTAAATGAAGCTAGCGGATCCACACTTTCTATTGTGCTACGGCATAGTTCCTCAAGTAGACCTCCAACCACTTGTTCACAATCTCCATCTGACCATCTGTCTACGGGTGGTAGCTCATACTCGGTGACAACTTTGTACTTACCAAGCGAGAAAAGTTCCATCCAAAGAGAGTTGAGGAAAAGGTGGTCCCTATTGCTGACTATGTTCTACGGAAGGCCATGCAAGCGGAACACCTCTCAGAAAAACAACTCGGCCACCTGAGCTGCCTGAAATCCCGTGGGAATGGAAAAGAAATGGGCATATTTGGTCAAACGATCCACCACGACATAAATGCAATCCTTCCCTTGCACCCTGGGAAGTCCATTGAGATGCTTTCCCATTTCTAATTGGGTATTAGCAAAGGCTGAAGTAACCCTGCAAACAAGGTATGCTCGGATTTATTTTGTTGGCAAGTGGAACATTCCCTCACGTACTACAGTACACCATCATTAAGGCCCTTCCAAGCGACCCTCTCCCAAATTTGTCTATAGGTCTTGAGGTATCCAAGATGTCCTGTTAGGGGCAAGTCGTGAACTTCCCTCAAAATCTTCTCCTTCATCTTCAATTCGGGTACCAAATAGATTCTATGCTAGTAGTAGATGATATCATCAACCACCTTGCACCTGTGATCCTATATTTGACCATCCATCAACTGGCAGGAAAGGTGTTCTTGGAATACTCGACCAACAAATGGGTCTTCCAATCTGTCGAAATATGTGAAAGTGAACATACGGTAGGTCTCCTTGACATCACATTGGCCACCACATTATAATTCCCCTTGATGTACTCAATGTCAAAATCGTATGCTTGGATTTTTCTCACCCATTTCTATTGCCGCTCATTCAAGTCCTTCTCTAGGAATATCTCAGACAATTATAGTTTGTTCTCACAACAAATTTTGCGCCAACGAGGTATTGTCGAAGCTTGGCCAATGTAGGCATGATGGCAAGCATCTCCTTATCATAAATTGAGTACAGTAATTTGGCTCCTGAGAGTTTCCAACTCTCTAACACAATGGGGTGACGATCTTGCATTAACACTGCTCCAAAGCCTTCTCCCGACAAGTCACACTCCAGGATGAAGGGTCGAGTCAAGTCTGATAGTGCCAATACCGAACACGTACTCATGACTTCTTTCAATCAAAGTAACGAGAATCGGAATCGGCAAGGCCGAATCGAATCGCGAATCGGCAATGAATCGCTAATGAATCGGCAAAGTGAAAAAACCCTTGAAATTTAGAGATTTTAATGATTTAAAACTTATTTCATGCACCATTTATTGAATATGACTTAATAAGCACACTATAACTGTCCATCACATACATTACACGTAAAATGTAAATTGTAGCTAAAGTAAATAGAAATCATAGGATCGTAATGAGTCAAATCATAGAATGTATGTAAGATGAAGATCCATAAGACATCAAATCATAAATGTATGTAAGATGAAGATCCATGAAACATATGTCTATCAGTATCTGTAAGATCCATAAAACTAAATCGTTTCATAGTATGAATCTATGATGCTTGATCATTGATCAATGCCAAATGTCAAAGTCTTCATAACTAGATCTTAGGTAGTCTTTGTTGGTGGCTGTTTTCAAGTCCCTAGGTCCGGCAAATGAGGTTTGAATGATTTTGGCCTGTTGGGAAGTCATGTCTATCTGGGATTTGGGTGAGAGCTAAGCTAAGTTTGTCATAGAGATGGGGTCGAAACCAAGTGATTTGTGATAAAACGAGTTAAAACCCTTTGAGTATCCTTTTGCCAACTTCAGTTTGACCTTAGAAAGCCATGATGGATTGTGGGAGGTAACCCTGCTAAAGGCTTGCTGACTCGTGAAATTTGGTTAAGTCTGGAATTTTCAAAATCTAGAATCTGCATCTTAACTCCTATGAAGCTGGAACCTATCTCAAACATCTTTAAGTATATATATTTTATAATTTATACAAATATAACTTAAAGTATAAGAAATTAAATAAATCAAACTTATACTTAAATGTTATATTTGTATAAACTTACAAGTATAACTAAGGCAAACGACCAAACAAATAATAAAAAAGTATTGTGTTTTTTTTAATTCTTTAAGTTAAACTTTTATGCTGCCGCGGCCGATTCACGAAGCCGAAAATCGGCGATTTTTGCCTGAATCGCCCATGAATCATGATTCATGCAATTCAGGCGATTTTTGGGGTTTGAATCGGCCAATTCCGATTCGGACTCAGAAAAAATCGAGAGGGGTGAGTCGGATCGCTGAATCACCGAAATCGCCTGAATCGCGGCGATTCTCGTTACTCTACTTTCAATCTCTCGAAGGCTTGTTGTAGGCTTCTTTGGGTAGGGTTTGTTATCTTTTTTCTTCAGTGTGGGGCGATTCGGCATGCGTGTAACTCTTGCAAGAAGAGAATGAGATAGCCATGTCATGTGCCTTCACAATTTCTTCGGTGAGCGTGTTGGGGTTAAACCCTTTGACCCAACCCTTTAGGGGTTCCATCAATCCATACATGAACAACACAACCAGTCTTCTCTCTGAGATGTCTGTAACCAAAACTAACACTCTAAAATTTTGTGATGTAACTATCTATCGGCCCTGTCTGCTTCAGTTAAGCCAACTCCTTGAAGTTAAGATCTGGATCCTTTCTATCAAAGCGATCTATAAGTATCTCCATGAAGTCGACATATGAAGTGACTCGATCATGACCAAGGGTGACCATCCCATGGTGTCACCATTTGTGAGCAACTTCTTCCAGCTGAAGCATTGCAAAATTGATTGCCTCATCTTTAGGCATTGGTTTGAGCTGGAAGTAGATATTTGCTTTCTGTACCCACGCTCACGCTTATGTTTTTTAGGACCCATCAAAGGATAAATTTAGCTTGCCAATCTTATGTTTGATGTCATCGTTGAAATAACCATGGCTCCTGGTGTCAAAATATTTCATTTGTAGGTCCAAGTAATCCTTGAAGGATATCTCCCCCTCAAGATTTGCATCCCTCCAATCTTGTCTCAGCTGCTCTTGCATCTCCAAGAAAGTGGGCTCCCACTCTCTACGAGGCACTTATGTTCTTTAGGGAAATGTCGGCATCAACGGCCAAGAGTGTGAGTGTTCTATGTTTGTGAGGCCCACCTTCGGCCCACATAGTGATCCCGATTTCTAGACTTAGTTTCTCATTTTGATTATGTTTTTGGAGATACTTGGACTCATTCGATTTACTATTATGTTATGATGGACTCGTTAGACTTCACATTTTGTTGACTCTGTATGTGGATCCATGATGAGTGGATTTGGATTTGATCGTGTTAGATTATATTATGTTATGAGAATCTGATGACTAGATTATGGTTGATCTTGATTTCATTTATGCTTTTGAATCACGAATTGAATTATGCAAACTGAATTTACTTGATGTGATTATTGAATCCTATATGATTACCTGTAGACAATTGAATTATGACATTTTATTCTATGTGATTGAATGTTCAATTGAATTGTGTTAGATCATTACTTTTTGTATGATTCCTTGTATGCAATTGAGTTAAGATTAATGTGTGGATATTACATCTTGTATGTTTATATATGATGGTTTTCTTCCTTGAATTACTGATGCTGCATTTAGGTTTTGCAGGTGGAAGGACCATGGAAACATTCGGGGAAACCACATTGAATGCTTGTGCTATCAGTAAAGCCAAGGCCCCGTCTATTGAAGAGACCAGGGCCTCGTTGTGAAGTGTTTTATTTTGTAACCGTAATGTGAATGTATGTGTAGGATTGTTAAGTGTTGTAATATGTTGGACATATCTTAATTGTGATGTTAATTATGTGAGTGTCACTTGACACTAGAGTTATTTGTTAACTAAGGTATGTCGTGTGATTAGAGTGCGAGAGCAAGTCCTAGAAGCTTCCTAGAGGGGGGTATTCTAAGTGCATCCTCTTGTCTTAGGACCCCTAAGTGAAGTCATACCTTACATTTTCGTGCATTAACTGAACCATGGTTTTGGAGGGTTAAATGGGACCCTAGGGGGTAGTTTCATGCATTTTTAGGTAGCCCATTCCTTGTACCCAAAGGTTAGGGGTAATTTTAGCATGGGAAAAGCCATATTTTGACCTTTTGTCCCCTCCAATAGTGCCCATTTAATCTTGAACGAAATTGCAACTTGCATCATGGACCCAAAAGTACTTCCTAGGACCATCTTTATGAGGGTTGTGGAGAGTTGGTAGGGGGTCCCTTTTTAGTAGAACTTTTAGAGGGGTTTGGGTTGTTCACCCACTCTCTACCTTTAGAGACCACTAAACTTGGAGAAGGAGAAAGCTAGGGATAGAAGAAGGAGAAGGCTCAAAACTTCATCATTTTGCATTGGATCATATGTTGGAGGATCTTGCTCTTCATCTCTCTCATTTTGTTGTAGATGAATCTTGTAGTTGTAATTTTTGTTAAGAGTTTTCGCTCCCCATGGTTGGTCATGGTGAGAGCATGAAATGGCATTTGTATTTTCTTTTGTGATGGTGTTTTGGGTTGTTTACTCTTGGCTCGATCACCCTTGGGAGGGAAGAGCAACCAAGAGGGGGTGTGGAGATGGAGGCAACATTATGTGCAGAGTTTCCTCCATGTGTGGGGAAGGATAAGCTTGGGTGTGTTGTCCCCAAGTAGCCTTTGCATTTGAAGCCCAAGGGGCATTTTTGGGGTTATAAGGAGGGATGTGGCCTTGTGTGCCATTGATATGTGATACGTTGTTATGGAGGTCCATGTGTGGCCTTGACATCGTTTATTGTGGTCCATGTGTGGCCTTATTATGGCATTGGCTTCTCCATGTGTTGCCCATTCACACCCTATTAAAGGATCAGATTTGATCCTGTGTTTTATCCTTGAGGGAATTTGGGATCTATTTGTTTGATTTCATGTGAGTGCTTGAGTTTGTGTATGTATCCTATTCTTTGTGGTTTCCCCAAGCTCGGGGGTGGCCTCATGAGAGGCCTAGGATGGGAGGTGAGCTCCCCATGGTCGTTTCCTTGCCTTGTATATATTTGCAGATTTGTGGAAGCTCAAAGAGGAGCTATCATCTTTTGGGAGGTTGTGAGAAGACAACCCGTTCATTCCTTTGTGAAATCTCTCTTTGTATTTAGACATCTATTGATGTAAAAGAGATTGTAATGCTTTTTACATGGAGCTATTGTGAAGATGATATAGATGAGAGACTGTTATTTAATTGATCTTCCATTGAGTGGCATTAGTGATTTGCAATGCTTTATTGTAACTATGAAGAAGTAACTGTATTTGATGTAATTGTGTATGTATTGAATTGGATTCCTTAATGTTTACGATGAATTCTTGCATACGTTATAAAAGATCTCTCTCTCTCTCTCTTTATAGTTGAAAATACTCTCTCTTTGCAAATGAGTTATCAAAATTGATAAATTAAATATTGTAACAATTTCATTATGATTCCATATTTGGGTTGATATAAGAATATCGTAATATCATATAAGATGATTTAATTGTCATGATCAGTTTTATCTTATTCCTTGAAAGAAAAGAAAGATAGTATATGATGTGTTCTTGATTATTCCAAAGAGAAGAAAGTAAACAATTCATTGTAGATAACTTATGGAGTTTTATTGCAAGCATTTGAATACAGTATTGCAAACAAAAAAAAGAAATTATTACCTCTTTACCTCTTCAAATTTGAAGTTGATAACTTGTATCTCTTATTGTTGTAGAAACAATAGAATTTAGTTATGTAACTTGAGCAAATTCCTATCTCTATATTTCATTTAATAGAGGATTGATTACTTCAATATGATAGATTAGTATATCACCATAGACATGCAATCTAGAAAACAAAATAATAATACATGTAGAAAATAAACCAATAAGATGCATGAAGAAATAAAATTTGGTAGCAAACTAAGTCTTTGAAAACAAAATATAAACTAAGTCATTGGCAAAGAAAAACAAAAAAATAGAGACCTACAGGTCTCTGGAAAATGTATGGGAAATATTTCCCATACATTTTCAATACCACAGTCAATTTAATATTATATTCTTGCCACCTCTTAATGTAATAAACTAATAAAAAAATAAACTTTTCACTACCCCCCCTTACTTCTTTATTAACTTCCCCTTTATCTAGGCGTATGAGGTGGGATGGCTAGACTTTGTATTAAATGCAAACATTTTCATTGGATGAGACAGTGTCCTTGTATGACACATCATCCACCCTTTTCACTTTATGTCTTACCTTTATGGTCTTCAAAACTCACGCAAGCTTGCCCATGTTTTGAATTAAATTCAAATTTTGAAGAGGTACTTAAATGTGTCATGGGAAGGGAGTGGGTCCCACTTCCCACTTCCCTTTCCATGCTTCCCTCTTCCCCATGCAGTCTAGGCGCAGGTCCTTGGAATGGACATTTAAATTTGATAAAACATTTTTTTATCCTCCTTTCTATGCGTACCCCAATGTCCTATGTGTTGGGTGATGTGTGTAGGTAGATATGATGGGTTATAGGTTGCCTTGAGTAGAGTTGTTTGATGGGTTAGCTAGGCTAGTATGTAGGCAGCCTAGGAAGATTTAATTAATGAGTCTGCTTAGTGCTTAAGTAGTGTTGATTATATAGTTTAATGTAAAGTTATAGTATAAGTTAGTTAGTTAAGTTAGTATAGGATGCTCTTTAATTAAGTTAATTTGTCATTAATGTCATGATAATAATATTAGTTAGATGTTATGGAGCAATATCTTAAATATTTGTTTTGCTATTTATGTATGATTTCATGTCATTTAAATTTATGACATATATATATGATGTTAATTAATACATTATAGTATATTAACTAATTAATAATTATATTAATATATTATAATTATTAATTAATTTCATATATATAATTTAGTTATAAACATTGTATATTTATCATTATTTAATGTTTTCTTAAAAATTATTAATTAGTTTAAAAAGTACATTAATTAGTTGGTATGTTGTAATTATAAATTGAATTAGTATACGTTCAATTAAAAACAGACATTGGTGTAAACGACAATTTAAATTTATATCCAATGCTATCGTAAACTGACAATTTAATTTTCATAATCATATTGGTATTGAATTATACATTTTTGGAAATGGTTAACCTATTTATAGAATTAACGTTATTACATAAACATTCAATTCCTCTTAGATATCCTTTTTACTCGAAGATAACCTATATGATTTTTAGACTAACGATCAATGAAATTGATCGTCAGGATGTTTAACGAACTCCGATTATATTGAGTTCCAACTAGCATCCTATGGAAACAACCTTGTTGAGGTGTGACCACCTGTCTCTTTTGAGACGATGACATGTTCACTTTTGTCCTGCATCATAAGCGTAGGAACTTTTTCACCTTTAAAAAAAAATTGTTGGTTGTGTTGTGACCCGAACTTTTGGGCATTACAGTGTTTGACCTTCCAGTGACCGAATTATCATCATGTCCATTGTGATTTCCATTTGTTCTACCTTACACCAATTGTCGCAATGTCTCTTCCATGAGTTGTTGTTCTCCCTTGCCTGTTGTTTCGTTGAGTTGAGCTTGGCTTCTGGTTAGCTCTCTAAACAATGTCGTGATTTCAATGTTAGGCTCCTCAAATCTATTCGCAGAACAGTACCTCCTTGTAGTGTATACTTTGAGCTTGTTCCACATCCACTACCTAATAGGCAAGTAGAATCACCAGCTTTGATACCACTATGATGTACTGATGCCCCCTATATGGTCTTGATCCTTCCACACACCGACAATATCGTACGACACAATCAGAGGCTTCTTGTGATGTCCCGTGCAATCCACAATTTCACCCCTACAGCGGTGCCCTATGCAACCAAGTCACCTGTCACCTCCGTACGATAATAATAACTACCCTTCGTATGGTCTTTACTCTTCACACCCTATGTATGGTTCACCACTGTACGACCACAACCACTCCTTCCTCTATACAACACTATTCTACCTTACCTCTAAGGCCCAATGCTCGTACTATAGTTAGGCTTCACTGTACGATGAGTAGATGTCACCCGTACAACAAGGTATTGTATGGTTATCAAGACTTCCCCCTACGGGAGTATGTTCTGCTCGTACAAAAAGGCAAGTCAACACACTTCCAAACACTCCATACAACAATGCAGTTTGTTACTTCAATTCAAAACATGATGAAGGATCCAATCGTACTTAATTCCTCTGCCAACAATATTATTGCAGATACAAGAATGTGGAATATGCATTGTCAACAACAATGAATGGCCAAGAACTAGATATTTGTATTTTGGACTAAGTTGCTAGTTCGGGTTCGGGGATGGATTCGGGTACGCGAATCCAGTTTGTGGATTCGTGAATTTTTTTCCCATTATGATTCATATGGGTTCGTGTGTGTGTGTTTGTGTGTCTATGTGTCTGTGTGTGTGTGTGTGTATACAAAAAAATAAGAGAAATATACATAATTTTAAAACTTAATCATTTCATAGTAATAATCTATGATGCTTGATCATTGATCAATGCCAAATGTCAAAGATAAACATTAAAAATTTAAATAGTATACTTGATCATTGACCTATGTTCACGATTCTAAAGAAAATCAACACATTGAATTACTGAATTACAAAATGAAAATTCAAAATATAGCTCATTAAAGTTTGAAACATGATTCAATGTTCATCAATCATGAAAGACTAAAGTTTTCATTTCATCAATCATCAATGGATTATCAAAAAAATCCGGATCAATTGAGTCTTCAGTAGTTACAAGTGGTTGATCAAAATCATCATTGGAACCCAAACCAGTTCCACTAGCACTAGAGGGTATTGTCTCATCATCATCATCATCATCCACATCAGCCAAAGTGGCTCTAGCAAGATCCCGAATGGTCGTATCTAAGTTAGCACACTCAGGTGCTACATCCCAAAGCTTCTCTGGTCCCTTGTATTTTGGATCCTTCTGTGCTAGGAGGTGCAAGTTGTGAATATACACCAAGTCTAATGTTTTTTTTTGCAGCCTACCGGTTACGCTTGACTGAGTCAATAAAAGTAAGTACTCCAATTCCACTCAGTGGCAGAAGAGCTCACAACCTAGAGAAAAAACCAACAAAATTTAAAAAATACAAGATAAATTCAAGAGTGTTAAGTGTTAAATCCTACAATGCAAGTGGCCAAAAAAAAAAGAAAAAAAACTTAAAAACTTACTTGTGATAGAATTTTAATTGCAAGAGGTTGCAGGTATATATAATCTTGCCCATGAAGGTACCACCATCTAATAGCACCATTTTGCTTTGGTCATTGATAGCAGTAGGGTGGAGATCTCTTCCTGAGATAAACGATCCAAATTCTCTCCTAACACTTACCCCAACATCTAGATCGCAGAAGATTTTATCAAATGCCCTCTTATACCCACTAGCAACCTCAACATCTCTATATGGTGGCACTCTACCTAGAATAGCAAGTACTTCTACGCTATAGTACCTGGGAAATAGAGCATATGCTAAGAGATGCAAAGGTGTAGTCATCTTGTTCCAATAATGAAGAACAATTGCTTCCACCTTTTTGTAAAAGGTGTCCTTGGGATCATTCTCTCTCCTATGTATGACCTGGGATATCAAAAGATGTTCATCTAAGTTATCTTGATGTAAGTTATCATTATGTCAATTTAGATATCTCTCAATAAACAAAGATAGAGGAATGTATTTATAATTTACCAATTTTATCTTCTCCAACAATGTGTCCATGCTATCATAGATATCCCCCAAGCATGGTTCATCAGTGTTGGCAAATCGAAGCATAGACATGACAGGCTCGGTGAATTCCAACACATACCCACCAATAATCATCATCAACACCTTCACCTTTTGGGCCCTCACTGTATTGGACTACTTCCAGATGCTTCATTGGTTGCTAATAACCATTTGTGATAATGCCTCTTTCACCTTGACAAGACATCTAAGCACAATTGTGTGAGAGGCAAACCGGATTTTAGCCACCTAAGAACATGTTAATAGTGAGTTAATAACACATTTAAAATATGTAAACAACACAAACAATATTTTATTCAATTATGTAAAACATGACATAAAATGATAAATGAATCTAAATAAATTATAAATTAAATTTTAAAATTTACCTTCAATAATTCCAATCTCGAGAAAGTTTTGAAAATTGCTTGTGACATATGGTGATTTGTCACAAACATTTGAATCTCCTCACCCTCCTCATATATCTGTTTCACCCATTCTATTTGGGTGTCAATTGCTTTCATCACTAAATGGAGAGAATGGACAGTGCACGGTGTCCAACATATGTGATCATATCTAGCCTTTACCAAAGCACCTGCAGCCTTGCAAACTTTTGCATTGTCTGTAATTACTTGGACAACATTGTCATGACCCACAGACTCTATGGAATCAATGAGAATCTTGGCAATGAACTCTGCATCTTTTACTTCCCCTTCACAGTCAACCGCACTCAAAAACATTGACCCCTTGCAAGATATAGCAATTACATTGATTAATGGACGGTTTTTGCAATCTTTCCATCCATCCGAAACAATAGACAACCTTTTGAACCCAAGAATCTCTTATTGGTTTTAGTTGGGCCTCTACATTTTTTCTCTCGCTATGTAATAAGGTGGTGCACACCTTTTCATATCCAGTGGCATGGTAACCAGAAGGTGCATCATTTATTGCTTGCACCATCTCCCTCTAATAAGGTGATCTCACTAAGTTGAATGGAACACCATTCACAAAGAGGCAACATCCAACTTTTAGATCAGCAATATCTCGTTAACTCATTTTGAAATGCCCTATTTAATGGACCTCTCTTGCGGGTGGTGATTTGTGGTTGTTCTACATCATCATCCCTAGAAGGCATAGGCAAGAAGGAATGTGATCTAGAGGTTAGTTGAGTGGGTGGTGGTATTGTTTTTTGTTTCCCAGTATAAGCACCTTGTTTCCTTTTTGCAACTAATTTGTCAGCACCTTCTTGTTCTTTTACAAAAGCTGATATTTGTACAGCTGACAACACCTTCTTATCTGGCCCTGGGCCCTCCCACATGTTAATCCCTTGAACTGAAATTTTATTCAGGAGTAGGAGCTTCTATATTGTGTGTTGCAAAAATTACATTTCCATATAAACCCCCCACCTTCAGAACATTGAGAAATTCTTGTAGTGTGTCTCCATAAAGGAGACCCTTTATCAATTTTAAATTTTTGAGAACCCTCCCCACCCACAGAACCTTGACTACTCATTGTATGATTGTTGCAATCTATAACAAAAATGAAAAAAAAAACATACTTCAAAACTTATACAAAAATTTGAAAAAAATTTAAAACTTTTCAAAAGCTTGAAATAATCTATAAAAAAACTAAAGAATATGGTTGAAATGCATACATTAATCATTCAAATCTATTTTTTGGAAGGTATTTGCCACTCCACAATCGATCTCCTTTGAATACAATCACCTCACTTCAAACTTGCAAGAATGAGAGAGAAAATAGAGAGAAAATGTGAAATGAAATATGTTTGGAGGCTCCATAATAAGGGTCGTTTAGGGTTAGAAGAAGAAAAAAATAATTAAACAAAAAAACTTTAAGTGGTTTGGACCCACTTTATGCCTTCCCTGGCCACAGGTACCTGGGGTTCCGCGTGGATCTGTGCAAGATCCTCAAGGGTCCACGTTGAATCCCCCCGGGTTCATGCCGGATCCGAGCAGGGTCCGGATTTGGACCTATGGGTCCATCGGGATCTGCGGGCCTACAAATCCCAACGGACCCACAGGTCCAAATCCAAACCCTAGCCGAATCCGGCGTGGACTGGTCCGCAGATCCGGCCCGAATCCGACACAGACTAGTCCACAGATCCGAACCCAGATCGAACCCGAACCCGGTTCGAGGGTCCAAGGTCCGAATCCGGTAACTAAGATTTTGGATGATAAGAATATAGCTCAGAGTACATCAAATTTGTCTTCAACTAAAGACTACACAAATTTGGACCAATAGGCAAAATAGGTGTTAAGTTTTGATCAAATTTATAGGTTATAGGAGTTCTTTTAAATTTTAATCACCAATCTCCAAATGTATATTCAATTCTATATTATATGATTATAATAATATCATTCAAATATAACTTATATTACTATGATGCTGATATATAACAATATCGATCTTGAATAATGTTAAGGATATAGCTTCAGTCGTATGATGCACAAATGCTTGGATATATTGATGACAATAGTCATCATGATCTATTGTATGCTTGGGAAATTCAGTAACATATATGTATGTGTATATGTGAATGTATATGTGACATTAGATACATGCACATACACCCATACATACATGTATTCATTTATTCATGAGCATGGCACTATACTATAAATCATGGTGAGTACTATCATCTATACATACATGTATATTCATGCATGACATATGAAACCAAAAAATTGAGTAAACAATGAGACCGATTCAATTATCATGTGTACATATATATATTGATTAATAATGGTATTATTACTATATATATATATATACACACACACATGACAAGTAGATTAAACTTGATCATCTTTATTAAAACTGATAATGATCGAACAACAAATAAATCGACTTCTATTCATTACTTGGGGTCGATTTCTATCGACTATTGGTGTCGACTTATATTCATGATTTGGTATCAACTTTCATTGACTATTGGTGTCGATTAATATTGTAACCATTATACGGTGATTAACTTCCATCGTAATCGTGTTGTCTTATATTAACAATAACAATAGTTATCGGGCCTTGACACATTGGTTATCACTATTGAAAAGTTGCGACCCATTGTGAGGCGGCATGTCTGTTGGAAGGCATGCCTCATCATTTTATATATGCTCTTGAGATGCATGATCTAAGAACACATAGAAATATATATACAATGCAAGTACAAGATCATACATCTCCAAACACACTAAACAATATTGATATATGTTTCATTTGTATAATCTGCCATTGGATTACTTATAAATTGCTGATTGGAGAGGTGACACTTATCTATATCAACAAATCATTAATAGTTCAAGATCATCACAGCAACGAACAATAAACAGATCAACAACATATTGTTCTTTGACATCATATGTGTATTAATAGCATTCAGCAAGTATCATAGAATCGATATATATATATAGATGCTATAAACGCAAAGTTCCAATATATATACTTATCAAGAGTATATTCTGATTATTTGATAAGTTTGCAGATCACAAAAGGTTGAGGATTGCTCTCAGATCTTTGACATATACTTTGATTCTGGTATATTCTGCCCTTACTCTTGCATATTTCTATTTTGGCTACAAAATAGATCAGAAGTGGTTTTGATTTATATCAGCATTGTTGATTCCCTGCATAAAAGTTATCAGCATATTCAGAACATTAAAAGTGATATATTTGCATCCATATTATTTGTGAAAAATAAAAATAATATTCAACAATATTTTGCTCAGTATTGAAAGATAAAAAGAATTAAATTTCTATCTTCTCAAATCTGATTACACTAACATGGTATCAGAGCTAAGGTGAGGTATAATTAATCAGATTACTAAACCAAGCAGACATGCAGGGTATAACTCAAAAGAATGCCATCATGCATGAACACTTGCATGATAAAGAAGAAGCAAGTAGAGAAATGGCTACTGAAGTTGAAAAACTAAAAATGTAGTTGAAAATTGTTGAGGAGCGAAATGAAAAGGTCAGAAAATACAATGAGAGTTCTGAGAAGCTAGATGAGGAACTGAAAGCTCAGAGACGGCACAAAGACCCCACAAGACTTGGTTACAACAGCCAAGGCACCAAAGAAACTGGTGAGTCATCAAACCTCAAAGGAGTCAAGGAGGACGAGAAGAAATCAACCGGAGAAAAAGGTAAGAGACTCTCCAAACCATCTTGCAAACATTGTGGCAAATCGGGTCATAAATCTAATGATTGCAGGAATGCACCGGTGAAACCTTTCACCTCCAATAGTTCCTACAATAACTGTTACAAGTATGGCCATAGGGCCTCTGAATGCAGGTAAGAGACTCTCCAAACCATCTTGCAAACATTGTGGCAAACCAGGTCATAAATCTAATGATTGCAGAAATGCACCGGTGAAACCTTTCACCTCCAACAGTTCTACAATAACTGTTACAAGTATGGCCATAGGGCCTCTGAATGCAGGTCACGATCCAACAGTGTGTCCAGTAGCAGCAAAGGAAGCTTCAAAGGCTATCGCTATGCATGCAATAAATTTGGACATAAGGTTGAAGAGTGTAGGTCTACAACCATGGCAAAATCTCCACCGAGACTGGTAATCCATAACAGGAATGCAAACCGGGGCACGCCTATGTGTGCCACGTGTGGACAATCAGGGCATAGAGCTACTGAGTGTCGGTCACCCATGGACAAATGAAAAAGAGTAAAATCCATGGAGAGGAACCCGGATGACTTGTTACAAATGTAACAAGATTGGGCATCTGGCCAAAGAATGCAAGAACCGGCCAATGAACAAAGGTAAAGGACAAGTAAAACCGGTCAAGAGGAACGAGACACCCAAACAAAAGGGAAACGTAGCTGAAGAGACCTAGAGAGAAATGAAGAAAATATGGTCCAAAAAGGGAGAAAAGAGCTCTGAAGGAGAAAGATCAGAGACTAAGTCATCATCTACCGATGGTGATATCCCTTCATCAAATTAAGCCATTAGGGCTTAAGGGGGAACATGTAGAAATGCTACTGTCCCCAGATTGACTAGTGAGATTTACTCTCACAAAGTGGAAATCCTTACTGAGAAGAACTCATCGATCTAAGATCAAAGAACCGGTCAAAAGAGTATGCAGTATGCTCTGGTTACATACCTTCTCGATGATAGGTTAATGTAACACGGTTGAAGTATCAACCGAGATTGCCAAATATAACCTATGTGCTATGCTGAGAAGTCAAATTTTTGAAAAACATGAAGAAGCTCGGAATGGTAAAGAAGAGATTCTTGAATTATGGAACGCTAATGGTATGTCTCTTCTATTGTCAAAAGTTCTTTCCAAGGGTGGGAAATGTTACATGGGTAACAAACCGATCCAAATAGGAGAAATGATCAATAACCTAGGAAATCGTTTTAATAAGGTTATGAAAGACTACTTCAAAGATTTTCAATCTAGAATGTATGAAAGGGAAAGGATCCCATCTTCAATTGTTATCGAATACAAGGATGATGTTTGTTTCCTTGTAAGCACTGATCACTGCATAATCCAGGCTGTTGAGCCCAGAACAGAATTTGCACCAGAGCTAGGATATGAAATATCAACAAAGACTACCAAAGCATATGCTGAGGCACTTCAATAAAGTAACCTAGACCTATCAGCCAACTGGTTTGGCACCTGTGATGAGATAAGTGCAAATTTGAAGAAGAATGAACCTTCAAAGACAGGGAAAAAGGCAACTGCAAAAGTCACCAAACGGTCAACTACACCAAAGAAAAGAAAGGTAATTGTACCGAAATCTAAAGTACAAAGGAAGAAGGTGCAATCGATCACAACTGAGCAATCTCTATTAAAAGAAGAAGACTCAGATGAAACCGAGATAGAACAAACCGCTACTTATCAGAAGAAAGAAGACTGACAAACCGATAAAGCAAGCGAAACCAAAATCAAAAGGCAAACCATTGATGAAATGGTTGAATGTATAAAGACTACAGGTGGGATGGCATCGGTTGAGAGAAAATATAATTCGTCTAATGAAGAAGACAAGGAAAATCGAAGATGACAGCTTGTACAAATTTAATAGAACCCCTACCGAAATTCATGGCATGATTCTTGCAAAATTACATGAGCTTATTGAAGGAAGGTGGAAATCTTGAATGGAAAAAGAGAAAGAGCTCAGAATCAAGGCATTACTGGAAGTGCAAATCCACTTAAGCCTTGAAGAAGCAACCAATCAGGCAGATGCTCACAAACACAACTATCAAATCAGTAAAAGGATTGGTCAAGTATTGATTGGAGAAGTTCAAACTGTACATGATGAAGGAGTTGTCATTTGGACAACCATACTTGAGGAGCAACAAAAGGCTGAAGCTGAATGTCAGAAGTCCTCAATCAAATCAAAAAATGACAAGGGGAACGGCAAAGGCATTCTAGGCATAGATAAACCGGTCTACCAAAAGCCAACAAACAAACCGGTTATTGTGAACATCACTGAAGACACCAATGGTGATCTAACTCCACCAACTATTTTAGCATCTTCAATAAAAGGTAAGGCAAAAACACTTATTGTTGATGATATAGTTGATGAAATCATAGATTTTGGTAAGGTTAGCAATGTTGCAAAATGGTACAATGCCTTAGGCGTTGATGATAAGGCTAAATTAGAACTCGCCCTGTTAGAAAGTTTTCTTGAGTTCAACCGGGGACCCAAGGATTACAGGTCCATTTTGCCAGCAAAACTTAATAAAAGTCTCCTACAAAATGGAGAGGAATAGCAAAAGACGCGAGAATAATAAGGGAAGTTCTAGATCAAATAGAACCAGGTTTAGATGAGGAAGAAATCAAAATTCTAATTGAAGCAGAGATACTGAACCTGGCCTCTCGAAACAGAGTGGCCAAAATCATAAATGGCCAAGAACAATAAGTTTATGAAGAAACAATGAAATTATGGAAGAATCGTGATTTCACCTCTCCAGCAAAGAAGCAAGAAAAATTGACACCACTTTCAACAAGTCCAAAGGATAATTATCAAGTTCCACTAACAGAGGCAACAGTCCTACCAAAAATATCAATGGACACTGAGGCATCTAAGAGAAAAGGTGATAAAACAAGAGACAACCGGTGAGCAAACCACAACCGATGAGCCGATGAGACCGAAAGACCAAGCAATAGGGGGATCATCAACAAAGACGGTTGAAGGAAAAGACATAGATAACGCCTAGAAGGACAGAGTCAACCTACAGGTCGGCGAAGAGATCAACCGAGAAGATCAGAAACTACAAGAAGAAATAGAGGACAAATAGGGAAGAGAAGAAGGAAAGGAAGAAGAGAAGCAACAAGAAGAAAAGGTAGAAGAAGAGAACAAATCAAGAGAAAAGGGCACTCAACAGGAACAACCAGCAGATATACCAAGCTCTTCCTCACTAAAGAGGAAGCTATCCTTCACAGCGGAAACTGATTCCAAGAAAGGGAAAATGGAAACTCCACAAACAGGGGAATCATTGATTGACATCATCAAAGTGTCAACTAAGCAACTCAAGTTGCTCACAAAGAGAAAACAAGATATGGTTCTCAATAATGTAAAGACAATTTTGTCCAATCTTGCTCCAGATGCAGATATTGATGAAGAACCGATAATAAATCAGCTAGAAATTCTGGCACAGACAATCTGAGAGGACATAACTGATCCACAAGCTGTAGCTATAGATCATTATAGAACAAAAAGAATCAATATCCTACATGAACAGATTGTTTCCATTAAAGCGACTATTGCTTCCAATACCGGGGAACTGAAGAAACTGGTTCAAGAAGCGGGAAAAATAATAACAAAAACATCCAATCTAGAAGTTTTTGTTAAGGATGTCAAAGAAAGAACCAATCGAGCCACAAAAGAGCTAAAAGAGACAACAACTCACTTCAATCCTCTGACCTCTTCAGCAACAGAGTATAGTCGTGAGCTCACCAGTTTAGCAATCACACTAAGAAAAGCATCTTAGGAGCATACCGAGAGAATTCAAGATCTCATTGGCTTTCAGTTGTACATAGCTCCCACTTTTGCTATAATGCAGAAGGCAGCAAAAGACGTTGATACACTTCTAAGTGAGCTAGATTGCAAAACAATTGAGGACATGGAGAACCTCATTATTTCTCTACAAGCAATGAAGTACACCATTGACCAAGTCATATCTGCATGGAAACTCTTCCTTGTTTCAGCCAGGAAAATCTACAAGGACATTTTTAACCGGCTTCAATTCTAAGTCTTCACACCCTATGTCCCTTGAAGGCAAAAGGGGGAAGATCATTGTCCTTTGATCAGTAGAGACGGACACAGAGGTTGCCAATGCACAAGGGAAGTAGTGGCAGTATATACATATTGACAGGGTGATACTTGCCAGGGGATTATTATGCTGAAAGCTTCATGTGTATATACTCTTTTGCAAGTTGTGATATGTTTTGCCACCAATGCCAAAGGGGAAGATTGTTGGCATTATGCATAGTTGTCATCATTGGCAAACATCAAACACACCGGTCATAATGTTAGAATAGCAGGGTGAACCGATAGTTGTCACAGTCGACAAACATCAAACTTGCTCAGTAACCAGTGTAAATACACCGATTACATAAAGGGAACCCAGTCATGACAATACCGGTCTTGTCCAACCGATCTAGTAGAAAACTACAAAAGGCAAATGACTCAACCGGAAGCACACCGGTTTCCACGCAATAGTATTAGACCTACCAATCTGTGCTTTTATGGTCTGATCTAGTTTTTATGGAGTGTTTTGGCATGAATTGGAGTTTTGTATGCGAGCGTTTTGGGATGAATTGGAGTTTTGTATGCGAGCGTTTTGGCATGTACTGGAGTTTTGCATGCGAGCTTTTTGAAATGCCTTCCAGAACAGCGGCGTTTTGGAGGATTTATAGGCTTGGCGCCACAATTCTATTTTGTATTGTGAAGATCATTATATATATAGGTCATTGTGCATAAGTGGCATGTGGTTGGAGAAATCAAGTGCGAAGAGATAAAGCAGAGCAGAAGAGCCGAGTCTTTTGAGAAGGGATACAGTCACCAAGAGTGAACGACAGAGATTGAATAGCCAAGTCCAACGAGGAATAGAACAGGTATGATTTGAATGACAAATTAGGTGTCTACAGAAGATCATTTTTTCGTATTGTTTGAAGCTCGTGAAAATCTCTTTATCAAGGTGAACCCTAACAGGTTCCTTTGTAAATCCCTTAACCGAGTGACATTTTGATTGATGTTCTTAAGTCCTCTGGCAAGGCGACTCCTAACAAGGTTAAGATCTTAACCGATCTATATTAAATCCCTTCACAGGGTAGCACTCTAACAAGTGGTGTTGTAAGCCTTTAACAGGGCAACTTTATTACTGCAGTAGTGAAGATTGTGGGTTCTGTCCCACTATGGTTTTCTCCCTCTAACCGAGGGTTTCCATGTATAAATCCTATGTAAGCTGTTGTATGTGATTTTTGTTTAAGGTAGTTAAACATACATTACATTTTCATTATCACACAATCCTTGTATTCTCTTTCATTGGATAAGATTTGAAATAAGTTGAGTTGACTGATTCACCCCCCCCCCTTTCAGTCACCGGTTAGGATTAACTTATATGCATATATATAATTATTTAATTATTTATTATAAGTTGTATATTTAATATCATTATTTTACATTATTATAATCAACTGTTTTATGAATTTAAGTGAAAAAATTCTTAATTATCTTAATGGTTCAAACCTTTGGTTGAAATGAATTTAAAAACTAAAAAGTAATTCATAATTCTCTTAATGGCATCAAATTCCATATGGGAGTGCTTATGAAATATGAAATTAAATCATAAGCCAACTAGGAAAAGAAAAATCGAATTTAAGAAGAAATTCATGGCGAATTCATTGAGATTAATTGAAATGAAATTCAAATTGAGTTAGGTTAAAAAACAAAAGAGAAAACATTGGTTATAAGAAAAGGAAGGCGCGCATATAGAAAGAAAACATACACGTAAGGAAAAATGCAGGTAGAAGACAATGGTCACATAAGGAGAAAAACTGCAGATATAGAAATCAGGGACGCATAAGGAAGCAAACGCATAGAGAAGAGCATTCATGACAAGAGAAAGAAGAACGCCCAGCCAGGGAAAAACAGACAGCAGGAGGCATTTGTGTGGAGAGGGGTTTCTTCTCACTATCACGGGCATGGCTGTTTATTTCTCCTTTTGAATTCTTCTTCTTATACTTCCCTCCATGGAAAATGAGTTGCTAAGAATGAATCAAGGGTTTCATTCTGTATTATTCTTATGATTCAACTTCCATTGTTGGTTTTGTTTGTTGTTGTTAATGAGTGGTCTGCATATACGTATTTCTTTTCAAATATAGGGGAAGGGTTTCCAGAATTTGTAAGAGAAATATCAAATGCTACATTCTCTGTATGTTGTTCATACCCATCACTTAAAAGTTTCCAGAATTTGTAAGAGAAATATCAAATGCTACATTCTCTGTATGCTGTTAATACCCATCACTTAAAATTGTCTATATGCTGTTCATACCCAGCACTTAAAATGGTGTACATGCTATTAATACCCAGCACTTAAAATGGTGTATATGTTGTTCATAACCAGCACTTAAAATTGTCTATATGTAGTTCATACCCAGCACTTAGAATGGTGTATATGCTGTTCATTACCAGCACTTAAAAGGGTGTTTATGTTGTTCATTCCCAGCACTTAAAAGTTGTGTTTATGTTGTTCTTTCCAGCACTTAAAATAGTGTGTACGCTGTTCATAGCAAGCATATAAAGATAGTTAAATGTTGTTCATACCAGGCATATACAGTAGCTTGATCTTGAGGAATTAAGCCAAGATCCATAACAACTCTACAAATTATAATTTATTATAGAGATTGATAATAGATCTGAGAAAATCACTCTTAGAGCTTCTTTTTGGGATTTCTATTCTATCCTAGTGTTTGGGAAAAACTCTGAAACATAAATAAGAAGCTATTATTATATCTCTGATTTTGGAAAATTAAACTAAGTCTGGTGTGAGTAGAGGATTATGGAACATGTCCCTTATACACATGCATAAGGAGGTGCAGAAAGAGCACATTCATGGTAATATAAGCGAAGAGATGCACACGTGATCCTATACTCACAAGAGTTGATATCAACCAAGATAATGCCTCATGGTTAGTAAGCCTAAAACCTATACAAACTCGTGTGAAAGAATGTTAACAGCAAACAAGTTTGTTTTGCAACCAAGAATAATTGGTGACTACTGTTGATTACTAATGACAAACATGTTGATTTATAAGCATGGAAATAATTAAGAACCTTACTGCTGTTATGTTTAGTAAGACATTAAAGATTAGAAATAGAGAAGTCATAAATCATGTAATGTAATGAGATTTATCCATACTGAAA
Organism: Chamaecyparis obtusa; assembly: GCA_027943335.1. NCBI lineage: Eukaryota > Viridiplantae > Streptophyta > Pinopsida > Cupressales > Cupressaceae > Chamaecyparis > Chamaecyparis obtusa. The sequence continues at coordinate 1,235,439 of BSBK01005491.1, forward strand.
TCCCTGAGTCGCGCAACTCAAGCTGATTAGGGTGATGAACTTGACTGCATGGTTAACCATGCTTGCATCTAGAAACCTCGGCCAAGGTACACTAAGCTAAGTTTAGAAAAAGTCAGTTCAATGTCTCCAAATACGTAACCTAGTCAAATTTCATACTAGTTAGAAGAATCTATAGTGTATGATGGACTAGTTGTGTGCAAACATCTCCCAAATTCAAACAGCTTGTTTCATCACCATATTTACACCCCTGCGAAGGGTCGGGCCACTTCGAGTAGGAAGTTGGCAAGGGGGATCTGTTGATGTATGTAGCATTGGTCAGATAAATAAAATTGACTGTATGATTATTATGAGAAATGATTTAATACATATACATATATATATATATATATATTAATATATAATAATCGATATTATTTTATATATTAATATGCATATATATATATAGTTAATCTATATTTATTCTTATAATAACTATATAGTTAATTAATAAATTAGATTAATGAAGGGACATGTCTCTTCTTGTCTTTGCCTTGTATATATACAAGAGATCGATGCATTTTGAAAACACATACAATACAAGAAGTGCTATTACATTTTCAATGATCCTAAAACTTTAATAGGATCAATAGATTCGTGGTTGGGTGCTAAAAATGCCCTGGTCATACTTTCCCTCCTATGTAGCATTTGATCACAAAGAAACTCAAAAGAGAAACTTCAAACACATAACACAGTAATTCCTAACCCTACTTCGTACTTTATTAATTGAATAATTTAATGTATAATAGCTTCTTATTTATTAGCAACATTTCTGTTGTTCAAGATGAAAATATTATGTTACATGTATCTTTTTATTGTTTATTGTAAAAAGAAAAAGAAATTTTGTTTTGTTAATGAAGGATGAATTCTTGTTTTTATTTCATATTATCAGTTCTTAATTTAGTAGCATGTTACACGCCATGAGTGGAAATTCTCGAAGGTTCACCAAATTGTTATAGAAAGGAGGGGTTCGCAATGTATTGAAGATGTTCAAGTTTACTGGATTTCATATGAATTTGTCTAATGCTTTGCATTAGTAGAATCTCTAAGGACACAAACTCTCAGCAAATTGTCAGACGGGCTGGATGAAACCCTAGTTCTTCTATGTGGTGGATTCCCGATGGAGTTCACGCTTATGCCAAATTTGTGAAGTCTATTATAGAGACAAATTTGCAAATAAGTTTATTTAATAATATAGTTGCAGTTAATTGGGGTTCAATATTGTTTGTGATAATTTTCTACCATCTTAAATAAAGAGTATATTTTATATGATCGGGAGTTGGTTGCATGTCTGCTTGACCTAATTGAAATCTTCACCACTGTAATTCAATTGTGAAGGAATATATTTCAGCATTTAATATTGAAGCCAAGCTATTGTTAGCGCTAAAAATATTTTTTGAGTATTGTCGAGAGGAAACTAATATTTGGGAGGGCTTTGTTATTATTTGCAAATAATATTAAGGAAGCTGATTCAATATTTGGTCTAATATTTGGCGTGGAGACTTTAGAAATTGCAATAATATTTACAAAAGAAAAATCGTTTCAAAGTAAAATATCAATATCGTGAAATATTCGAGCCATCTCTAGCACATTCCTCTGGGCACAATTTCTTCAATAACAGTTTTCATTTTTTGGATTCCATTCTCGGCACAAATCAAAGCATTTGTATACAAGAGAAACATTTATTTGTATGGACAAGTGAGTTATTCTTTACTCAGTGATGGCTACCATAAATATCTTCCTTCCATGAATATAAAAAGCCATATTGGCAGTACATCGTGGCCTAGCATACACCTCCATTTGCTTATTGATTGGACCGAGTTCTCCTGACTAAACAATAGAGTTGCAAATTGAAATTCACAAGGACTCTAATTCTTATTGAATCTGCAAAATTGAGTGATGTGGCTTAGGAGGAACGTGGCATTTTACACCCTAAGGTGTCGTGTGTATACTTATATGGTATCGTTGTGCCTTATTAATTAAATCTCAGTCCCTACGTGTTAGCAAATTTAAGTTGTCATTAGTGAAGTTAGACGCAAACACCATTCTCACCGGTACAAGTACACCGGTAAATCACTCATATTACTTTATAGGCACCAGTAGACTAAAACAGAGTATATGCACTGGTAGACTAAACAGAGGAGATGCACCGGTAGACCGAACAAAGTATATAGTACCGGTCTTATAGTGCATATAGAGGATGGACCGGGTATAAGATTAATACCGGTCAAGAGCATAATAATCCGCACCGGATTATTCGGAACTGTCTGATTTAAAACCGAATTATACGGAACATCCACCATCTAGAACTGGAATTAGCTTTTTAACAGGAGCTAGTTTTATTTCTACGCGGATGTTTCAAGGTAAACTCAAGATCATCTCGCAAAGCTTTTTGCTGCATGATTTATGGATGAGTTTACAACCTGGAGGTTCTATGAGTTAGGTTTTAATAAGATTAATTTCTTATAAATACAGGCTATAGGACACGAAAAGAAGAGTTGTTGAATATACAGAGTAGGAGAGAGATATCTTCTGAGAGAAGAGCTACAGTCACAAAGGTGAAAGGCAAAAAGGATCAACAGCCAAGCAGTACAGGAAGGTCAACAGGTATGATCTAATCAGACAGAGAGTGTCAATTAAGATCATTGCTTTTATACTGTGAAAGCATATTCAAATCCCTCTATCAAGGTGAACCCTAATAAGTTCTTTGTATAAATCCTTTAACCGAGTAGCATCTTAGTTGATGTTGAAAATCCTTTAACAAGGTGGATCCTGACAGAGTCAAGATCTTAAACGATCTTCTACCAAATCCCTTTACCGGGTAGCACTCTTACAAGTGCTTTGTAAGCTCCTAACAAGACGTCTTTATTGCTGCAGTAGTGAAGTTGTGAGCTCTGTCTCACCATGGTTTTTTCCTTCTAACCGAGAGTTTCCACGTATAAATGATGTGTTGATTTGAGTATTTCTATTTTTATTTGTGAATGGTTATTTACATTCTGTTTATCTTGCAAGAATCTTTATACAAGTTTTAATTGGAAATAGAAATAGTATTTACTGATTCACCCCCCCTCTCAGTAACCGGTTAGGAATAACAACTAGTATCAGAGCCTTGTTCTCTTAAATACAAAGCTTAACCGCTTGAGAAAAAGATCATGGAGGGTTACAGGTATCAGAAGCAGCTTGAGGAAGCCAATGACATCATTGCCTCTCTTGAAAATAGGCTGAGAAGATCCCTTGCTAAAAGAAAGGAGTTGGCTCTGCAGTTGAGTGAGAGCAATGAAACAATTGTTGAACTCTCTAGGCAAAGTGGATCAGATGAAGCTGAGGAGGCAGTCTCTGAGCTCATGGAGAGAAACTAGATCCTAACCGATCAGATCTCCAACCTAAAAAGGGAGCAGGAAGATAATGCCCTAAGAATGACTGAACTGATTGAGAAAAAGAGGACAGCTGAAGATGAAAGAAACACTGCAGTTAAGTCATTAACAGCCTCTGATCAAGAAATCTGGGTGAAGAAGTTGTAAGGGAAAGTGATCTTGTCGTTCTGCAACTTCAAGAAGACATGCAAATAGTCACTCAAGAAAATGCCAACATGCAAAAGATTTGGTATGATAAAGATGATGCATGCAAGAGGCTAGTAATTGAGCTATATCAACTGAAGGAACAGATGAAAGAACTCGAAGAAAGGAATGAAACCCTTAGAAGATAAAACGAAAGCTCGGTCAAGCTTGATGAGCAACATAAAGCTCAAAGAAAGCACAAGGATCCCACAGGACTTGGGTTCACCGAACAAGACACCAAAGAAACTGGTGAGTCATCTGGAGCCAACAAAAACAAGAAGGAAAAGAAGAAACCAATAGAACAAAAAGGTAAAAAGACCTTCAACACTTCTTGCAATCACTGTGGGAAACCGGGCCATAAAACAAGTAACTGCAGAAATGCACCGGTAAAGCCAACCAACAGTTACTGAAAAAACTGTTGCAAGTATGGCCACAAGACCACTCAATGCTGGTCTCGCCTCACGAGTGCGTCCAGTGGAAGCAAGGGAAGCTTCAAAGGCTACTGCTACCCATGCAACAAGTTTGGACACAAAGCTGATGAGTGCAGATCCAAAACAATGGCATTCAGATCCCCATCAAGACCGATATTCCCCAAAAAAAACAAGAACCGGAGCACAACCAACTATGCTAACTATGGCATGCATAGTCATAATGACTCCTGGTGTAAATCACCTAACAAGAGAAGGGTAAATCCATGGAAAGAAACCGGGATAGTCTGTTACACTTGCAACAAAGTTGGACACCTGGCCAAAGATTGTAGGAACCAGTCAGTGACCAAAAGAAAAGGATCGGTCAAACCAGTGGTGAAGACTTTGTCTTCCAATGAGAAGAACAACAAAAGAAAAGAGACCGAGAAAGAAGTCAAGAAGATTTGGTTCAAGAAGGAATCGAAGAGCTCCGCTGAGGAGAAGACAGAGGGAAGATCATCGTCTGGTGATGGTGATATCTCTTCAACAAACTGAGCCTGAAAGGCTTAGAGGGAACCGGTAGCCCGTCTACTGTTCCCGATAGGACTGGTGAGTAACAAACTCACTTAGTCAAGAAGTATAACCGAACAGGTAAGTGTTGATCAACCGAGGTTTGTTCAAAAGGAAAAAGCCTGAATACCGATTGGCGAAAAAAGAAAGAAAGGTTAGGTAAGGTAATTAATGCTGTAGCCGTAAACCAATAGTTACCGTTTGGTAATTACCATTATGCCCTAACTCTATATAAAGAAAGGAAAATTACTCATTTTCTTTTACTTTGTGATTTGTGATTAACAATCTCTTATGCTTGAGTAATATTCTCGTGCTTTGATCATCGTAAGATATTGTCTGTAAGATCGATCAAGCTACTTTCTGTGTAAACCGATTGATAAGAAATGGCATCATCATCCTCCATTGTCAAGCTGATCAAAGGCAACCAAGTTGACCGACCTAGCTACGACATTAGGGCGGCTCAGAACAGGGAAAACAACATGGCTGGTGCGCTATCTTCTGTGCCAAATGGAGTCCTCATGACTGAAGATGTCACGGCCTTCATTCACGCCAAGCAAGAAGAACTGGGAGAGACTTCCATTCAAAGCGAGTACCTCTCGCTATGCCCAAACGGAAAGCTTCCTGACAAATACGCGAAGCTGGTGTCGTCTGGGCTAATCAACGGAGTCTGTTACCCGACCGTCTTCCGACTTGACTGGATTCGACTAGTTCTCAGTCGTCTACATGAACCTGGATTCCGGCTCACAAAAGGAGCATGCAATCAAATCACCAAGGAAGACCTGCATAGAGTGACCGGGTACAATGACAAAGGGGAAGCACTCACCCTGAGAACCATCTCCAATGTCGTAGTCACCAAACTGACCAAGTCAAAATCAAACAGTCGGCTAATGACCGTCAACGACATTGAAGACGAAGGAGTTCGGTTCGCATCCGCTGTGATAGGTTACAAAATCTATCAATCCAGCCACCTGAATAGCATACCGAGAGGAGCCATTCATGCCGCTCACCGGATAATGCACGACAATTCCCAGTACGATATTTGCTCAATGCTTCGAGGACAGATATTTGAGAATCTGAAAAAGCTAGGTATCGTCAAGAAGAAATCCCTAAAGTATGGGACCCTACTGGTATGTCTTTACTTTTACTATTCTAATTTCTTCTCAAGAATAGGAAAGGTGACTTGGGGAACCAACCGGCCAGTTATGATCAAGATAAGTGATATGGCCAACCAACTGGGAAACCAGTTCGGTAAAGTCATGACCGAATACTTTGAGGCGTTCCAGTTGAGAATGCACGCCAGGGAGAGGGTGTCGTCAACTATTGTTGACTCGTACAAAGATGATGTGTGTTTTCTGGTATCTACCGACCACTACATCATTCAAGTTGTGGAACTGAGAACCGAGTATACTCCTGAACTGGGTTACGAGATCACCTCCAATACAGTCAAGGCATATGCAAATGCCTTACAAGAAGCTGACCTAGATCTCTCTGCTTACCAGTTTGGTACCTTTGAAGAGATTCAGGAAAATCTAAAGAAAAGGGCACCAATCAAAAATGTATATGTGAAGAGGACCCCCACACCAAAGAAGAAACCGGTGACAGATCAACCCAAAGCTCAAAGGAAGAGAGCACAACCAGTACCCAACACTCAAGGGGAAGAACAGGAGGAAACAGAAACTGAAGAAACAGATCCTCTAGTCAGAAAGAGGAAATCTGGCAAACCGGTGAAGGAAGATGCACCGAGAGCCAGAAAGCCCACAATTGATGAATTTGTGGCAGGAATGAAAGAAACTGATGGAATGGGATCAGTTAGCAAAAGATATCAATTGGCTAATGAAGAAGATAGGAGAAAAATAGTAGTTCACTGTATTCACAAATTCAACCTCTCTCCCATAGAACTTCATAAGGTTGTCCCTGACGATCTCCAAGAAATTCTTGAAGCTAGATGGAAAGCTTCAATGGACAGAGAAAAGGAGCTGAGGATTCGAGCTCTGCTTGAGGTTCAGAACCATCTCACTCTGGATGAGGCCACACACCAAGTCGAACTGCACAAGCAAAATTTCCTGATAAAAAGGAGGATCGATCAAATGCTTATAGGAGAAGCTAAGAAGGTTCACGAAGAAGGTGTGGCAACATGGACAAAACTTCTTCAGACCCAAAAACAAGCAGAAGAAGCATGCCAAAGGACCACTGAGCCACCAGTCATTGACACTGGTAAAGGAAAAGTACCGATTAAAGAGAAGAATCCTACCAGACCAGTCATCGTCGACATGACTGATGATAAAGGTAGTGATCAGGCTCGCCCAACCATTCTTGTCTCTCCAGAAAAAGGTAAGGCTCGCACCATGACTGTTAATGATATAGTCGATGAAGTGATGGATTTTGGAGTAGACAATGCGGCTAGATGGTATAGTGTGCTAGGGGAGGAAGATAAACAAGCTATAATAGTGGCTCTGTTGGAAACCTTCTTAGATTACAACAGAACTCCAAGAGACTATAGGTCTAAGTTTCCCCCTGAACTAAACACAAGACTAATGATAAAATGGAGAACCGATCTAAGCTCAAATACTAGAATCTCTAAGGAGACATTGTCACAGGTTAGACCTGGTCTTAGTGAAGATTCTATAAAACTTCTGTTAGAAGAAGCATCAATGAATCTGGATACTAGAAATAGGGTTGCCAAGATAATAAATGGTTATGAAAATGAAGTCTACAAAGAGACACTAGATTTCTGGCAACAATATGATTTCAGTGCTCTGAAGGAAACAGGTCCACAAGAAGAACCTAGGACAAAACAGGAACCACCGGTTCAATTCACTGCTCGTGAAGAACCAACAACCGGTGAGCAGGATATTCGTAAGGAACAGTTCACGTCTGGTGAACAGGCGAATCTGGGAGAGTCATCAGTCAAGATGACTACTGACAACACTACAGATGGTGAAGAAGAAATTGTTGTGGGTGATCTATATACAGCTAAAGAGCAACACAAGGAAGAAGTCCCACCAGAAGAGCAATCGGAACAAAACAAGGATGCTCAACCAGAAGAAGCACAACCGGAAGGGTAAGTACAGAAAGAGGTAAGAATACCAGAAGAAATGGTACCACCGAGGAATGAAGAAAAACAAGAACAGTAGAATGAAGAGGAACATGAGTTACCTGCACAAGAACAATCGATACAGGAGCCAAGACAAAAGGAACAGGTAGATGTTCCAAGCTCGTCCTCATCAAAGAGGAAACTAAACTTTGCAGCAGACACAGAAGCAAAGAAGAGCAAGGTTAGTGAGACCGTAGTTGACATAAGAAAAATGTCAACTAGGCAATTAAAAGAGCTGACAAAGAGAAAACGGGACATGGTCCTAACAAATGTCAAGAACATCCTAAGCAATTTTGTACCGAATGCTAACATTGATGAAGATGAACCTGTAATTGATCAATTGGAGATTTTGGCACAAGCGATCGGAGAAGATCTCACTGATCCAGAGATAGTAGCCATTGATCACTATGAGAAGAAGAGAATAGAAATTCTCCACAAACAGGTTGAGGAAATAAAAGTCACAATATCTACCAACTTAAGGGTACTTCAACAACAGTTACAAGTTGCAAAAAGTTTGATGACCAAGACTTCAAATTTTGATACTTTTATACAAGATCTCATAGAGAAGTCATCAAAGACTTCTGAAGACATAAGAGCTCTGTCTTCCTAGTTTGACATAAAGAACAAGTCTGCAACAGATTTCAGCAGAGAAATGACAAGCCTAGCTCTCATTCTAAGAAAGGCGTCTGAAGAGAAGACAAAGAGAATCCAATATATTATTGGATTTCAATTATTTTTGGCCCCAACATTTGATTTAATGCAACAGACTACAACAGAAGCGGAGAATCTGATCAGTGAATGGGACTAAAAAACTGTAGAGGACATGGAGAATATTACTGTCTCTCTAAAAGCAACACAAAAAAATATAGAATATGTAACCGGACAATGGAACCCTTTTCTTCATACTGTGAAGAAAGTGTACAAGGACATCTTTACAAAGTTACAGATGTAAATCAGTCAGTACCTCATCATCCCTTTGTCCTATGGAGGCAAAAAGGGGAAGATTAAGGACATCAGAAGAAAGGGAGAAGATCATAAAGTGAAGTGATACAGAGTAGATTCAGCTACAGAGCAAAAGGCAGCACAAGAACAAGTGAAGTCTATAGGCCAAGGAATTAATTGTGATGAGTGAGTGATGGTTTTGCCACCAATGACAAAGGGGAAGATTGTTAGCAAATTTAAGTTGTCATTAGTGAAGATAGATGCAAACACCATTCTCACCAATACAAGTACACCAATAGATCACTCATATTACTTTATAGGCACCGGTAGACTAAAACAGAGTATATGCACCAGTAGACTAAACAAAGGAGATGCACTGGTAGACCGAACAGAATACATAGTACCGGTCTTATAGTGCATACAGGGGATGGACCAGGTATAAGATTAATACCGGTCAAGAGCATAATAATCCGCACCGGATTATGCGGAACTGTCTAATTTAAAACCGGATTATATGGAGCATCCACCGTCTAGAACTGGAGTTAGCTTTTTAACAAGAGTTAGTTTTATTTCTACGCAGATGTTTCAAGGTTAAACTCAAGATCATCTCGCAAAGCTTTTTGCTGCATGATTTATGGATGAGTTTGCAGCCTAGAGGTTCTATAAGTTAGGTTTTAATAAGATTAATTTCTTATAAATACAGGCTATAGGACACGAAAAGAAGAGTTGTTGAATATACAGAGCAGGAGAGAAATATCTTCTGAGAGAAGAGCTACGGTCACAGAGGTGAAAGGCAGAAAGGATCAACAGCCAGGCAATACAGGAAAGTCAACAGGTATGATCTAATCAGATAGAGAGTGTCAATTAAGTTCATTGCTTTTATACTGTGAAAGCATATTCAAATCCCTCTATCAGGGTGAACCCTAATAGGTTCTTTGTATAAATCCTTTAACCGAGTAGCATCTTAGTTGATGTTGAAAGTCCTTTAACAAGGCGGCTCCTGACAGAGTCAAGATCTTAACCGATCTTCTACCAAATCCCTTTATCGGGTAGCACTCTTACAAGTACTTTGCAAGCTCCTAACAGGGCATCTTTATTGCTGCAGTAGTGAAGTTGTGAGCTCTGTCTCACGGTGGTTTTTTCCTTCTAACCGAGGGTTTCCACGTATAAATGATGTGTTGATCTGAGTATTTCTATTTCTGTTTGTGAATGGTTATTTACATTTTGTTTATCTTGCAAGAATCTTTATACAAGTTTTAATTGGAAATAGAAATAGTATTTACTGATTCACCCCCCCTCTCTGTAACCGGTTAGGAATAACACTACGGAGATAGTGCAGTGTAGCACTTCCTATCTATGACAAGCCTATCGTGCAGACAAAGCCGACCACATTTGAGTTTTATGTTCTTTCCAGTATGATAATGGAACCATTCTTTATCAGTTGAAATTAATGATAGGAAGATTGTTATAGTTGTGTCAATCTGCTACAATACTTAAATCTGCATTGCTTTCATTTGTATGCAAACTCCTTATATTGAAACCTGATAGCAAACAATAGTGTAAACTCATAGTATACATTGTCATGGTTTCTACTTCAGTTCTGTAACAGAAAAACACTTATTTTCAAGTTTAGAACAGTGATTTACTTGTTGTCTAAGGACAGTATGCAAAGTGTTTGATGAAATGACTCTGAGGTCTTAGTGAATATGTCTGAATGATATGTCCATACAAGTGTTTGATCAAATGCCTATCATGAAGACTTGTGCTTGTAATAAGATTTGAATTCAGTATTGACGAGAAAATTAGTCCACATTTGGTAGGGGTTCTTACATTTTTCCACACGAGCTTTTGCAGTTTGAACTGACAAGTTGCAAGGGGATGAGTTTCACAGATTTTAGCCACAAGTATTCCATGAGTCTATTAGATAAATCCATGAACACTTAGTGTAACTAAGTTTTGCCAACTATTGAACTTATGGAATTTCTTAAGTTTCCAAATTTTGCTTAGTTTTCCCTAAGATTTTAAATTTGAAGTCTACTAAGTGCAAGTTAACTCTGAGTTTGCAAACTATGCTTTCATCAAGAAAACTACTCATGCAACTACAACAATTCCTTACATCCCATCTTTCCTAACCAAAGAGCATGACACTCACAAAATCTCTGCAACCAACTATTCCTCACCAATAAAAGTACCATCAACTATCACTCTTTTATGTCCGTCCTTCAAAAAGACTAATTCAAAACTGTTAACAACTATTCTAAATTCCTCATCAAGTGCTAACAGTTCAACTCCATAGAAAGGAGGGGGCAACTTCCTATATCTTGAGATAAAGTGTGTATGCCCAAAGAGGGAAGAAGAGATCCCAATGGTTTTGTCTCCATCTCATGTAGTTTGTGTGATACCAGTTAGTCTTATCTGTACCTCTTTTCCACTGTCCTTAAGCTAAAATATTTTGGTGTCCTGTTTTTAGAAGTGGCTGGCTTTATAAATCCTTGTAAGTCTGTTGTCTGGTGGAATATTGCGTTTGCTCATATAGACAAAAATTTCAATATAAAATGGCTTATTTTATCCACTGATATCCTTAGGCTTGTAAGGGAAGCTAGGCACAATTAAATTTTTCAAGAAAGAGTAAGTACGCTTACTGACTTCATTCATGCGGTTACCCTATTGGTTGTAGTTTTGCAGGTGTCTATTACATTGGAAATCCCAAAAGAGTAGTTTTTCAAGTTGATGAACAAGGGTGCTGTAAAGCTTAAGAGTGAAAATGTGCTGCATGTTGAATGGTGATCAGAGGTCCATGATGAGGAGGAAAAGGATGAAGAATAGAACAGCTCCCTGTTGCAGGACAAGTTCACTGATAAAGATGAAGAAATTTCTGATTGGCTTTTTAATGATCAAGCTGCAGCTAAAGTTGAGGAATGGTTTAAGAAGATTTTTTCTGCTCATCAGGCCAGTCTCTCTCTTGCTGAACATCTGACTTTGCATTGAATGGAGATAGATAATGCTGCTCACACTTGTAAGACTGGTATGCAGTTTGATGCTACAATGAAGAAAATCAAAAAGAGGGATAAATCAGCTTCGGCTTTTAATTGTAGCTCTAAAACTGTTATCAATATGCATGAGGAAATTTAATCAATTTATCCTCATATAGTTCCACACAGTGTGATGTAATGGTGGCACCCATACTCCTGTGCATCTAGGGTGTTATGATTTTGTGGTTTTTGACAGTATGGAACTTTGTTAGATCTTTTCTCCATTTATCTCTGCTTATCATATTGTATCTCCTCTTTTGTGAACGTTATGCAATATCAAAAAAAAGGTGATACCTACTTAGAGATTTTAGACTTTTTATTATCTCTTGATTTGTTATCCACTACTAAAAGCATGTTATAAATTGAAATGTATTCTTCAACATGTAAAAAGAATCAACTTCCATCTGTACCTCCTCTTTATTAGCCACCAATCATTTAAACAAAGGATTGTAAAAATACACAAGCTCAAGAGATCGAAACTCATTAAAAACCTCTATAGTAGAACACCCAATAGGGATATGAATTGCTCTATTGTTGCTATGTAGCATATAAGGCATGTTTTAACATTGTGTCTTGGGTTGTACCTGACTACATATTTGAAGAAGTTCTATCATTGTTCTTTTCCAGACAAGTATGCTCATCCTTGACCAACTACTTGGAGTTGGAACATAGGAGCAAAGCTATGCTGAGAATAAGTTGTCACTCAACCCAATTATGCATTAGTAAAAGCATGTTATACATTCTAATTTATTCTTCAACATGTTGCAAGAAAGATCAACTTCCAACTATGCCTTATGTTCTTTACTAGTAACCATTTTAAGAGAAGAGATAATAAATCAACAAGTTCAAGAGGCCACATCATCACACACACCTCGAGAGTGGCACAACTGATGATTATATGTTCTCTATTGGAGCTATGTAGCATATAAATTACTGTTACAGAACTTGCCTAGGCTTAGTTAGTCTCAAGGCAGACAAACCCAAACAGACCCGAGGATACATGACCCCAGTACCTAGCAAGTTTGGTCAAACCAAGTAAGTGTAATTGGCAAGACTCAAATTCGTAAGACTCAACCAAGTTAAGGAAAAAAGAAGTGTGAGAAATTGAGAACATGGAAGCGTGAAAGTCAAGTATTTTTTGAAGGGTTTGGAGGACTTGTGAAGGTTTGACTAAAAGGTATAAAATTATGAAAAATGGTATGTGCTATGAAGGTGTATGTGGTCTCAAAGGCTTTAATTTGAGCTCTGCCCCTCAACCCTGCCCCATATCATGACAATGAGTGCGTTAGTGGTGCTGCCCCTTGAACCTGCTGGGGGTGCTACCCCTTAATGCCATTAAAGCACTACTCCCAAACCCTTACTCTAGTTTTAAAAGAAAAAATAAAAATTGTTTAAGTCATGCTAGATAGAAAAGCAGCAGTTTTTATTCTGTCATTTTTTTCCCAATAAAATCCCCAGTAATTGAATTATAGAGATGCTTCTAGTTTGTTGAGTTGATCACTGCCTAAGTAATGCTTCTTTAGCTGTAGCAGCATTTGCAAACTTGATTGAGATACAAGTGCATGAGTCTACGTAGAGCTACCAATACTGGGTTGACGGATACTCAACCATAGTTCATGACTCCATCTTGTGATTTTTGTTTTTCATGCCATGGATATCAAAATACCTAAGTTGCTGGTTCGGGTTTGGGGACGGATTCGGGTTCGAGAATCCAGTTCGTGGATTCATGAAAGAAATTTTGTTCCCATTATGATTCGTATGGATTCGCGCGCGCGTGTGTGTGTATATATATACAAAAAAATAAGAGAAATATAAATAATTGTAAAACTAAATCATTTCATAGTATGAATCTATGATGCTTGATCATTGATCAATGCCAAATGTCAAAGTCTTCATAACTAGGTCTTGGGTAGTCTTTGTTGGTAGCTGTTTTCAAGTCCCTAGGTCCAGCAAATGAGGTTTGAGTGATTTTGGCCTGTTGGGAAGTCATGTCTGTCTGGGATTTGGGCGAGAGCTAAGCTAAGTCTGTCATAGAGATGGGGTCGAAACCAAGTGATTTGTGATAAAACAAGTTAAAACCCTTTGAGAATCCTTTTTCCAGCTTCAGTTTGACCTTAGAAAGCCATGATGGATTGTGGGAGGTAGCCCTGCTGAAGGCTTGCTGAATCCTGAAATTTGGCTAAGTCTGAAATTTTTCGAAAACCCCCAAAATCTAGAATTTGCATCTTAACTCCTATGAAGCTGGAACCTATCTCAAACATCCTGAAAGTATTTATACAAATATAACTTAAAGTATAAGAAATTAAATAAATCAAACTTATACTTAAATGTTATATTTGTATAAATCCTCCCGCTCCTCGACTGGAAAATTGGGTCAATTTAGGGTTAGATGAAAAAAAAAATTCAAAAATGGCATATTAAGTGTTTTATGCCTTCATAGGTCGTGGGTCTCTGGCGATTCGCGTGGATCCGTGCAAGATCCTCAAGGATTTGCGTTGGATCCCCCCGGGTCTGCGCCAGGTCCGGGCAAGTCCGTGTGTGGACTTGTGGGTTCGTCCGGATCCGCGAATCCTCCCGCCTCTCGACTGGAAAATTGGGTCAATTTAGGGTTAGATGAAAAAAAAAATCAAAAATGGCATATTAAGTGCTTTATGCCTTCATAGGTCGTGGGTCCCTGACGATTTGCGTGGATCCATGTGAGATCCTCAAGGATCCGCGCTAGATCCCCCCGGGTCCGCACCGGGTTCAGGCAAGGTCCGTCCGGATCTGCGAGCCGAACCCACAAGTCCACACACGGACCCTGCCCGGATCCGACGCGGACCGGTCCGCGAATCCGGACCTGGACCAAACCCGGACCCGGTTCGGGGGGCCAAGGTGCGAATCCGGCTTCGTAGCAAAATACACTAGCTTTGTACACTTCAAACACTTGACAGAGTATATATATTAAAAAATTCGGTTTCTTTTAGCCAAAATTTTCTTTTACACTCATGTAAATAATGCATACTTGTGTATGTGATCAAACTAGCTTCTATTTTATTAGTTTATTGTCTCTTTAAAGTTTATTTATTGAAGGGTGCATGATAGAAGTTTTAAATCCTAAAAATTTCCCATGTTTCATGATATTTTTCATGTGTCAAGTCTTCGCAAAGTTTCAGTCCAAGTCAAAAATTTAAATCCTTTAAAATAGCCAAGTCTAAGCACCAATTTTGAGTCCAGGTCAAAAATCAGCTTGTTGAGTCTTAAGCCAAGTCTAAGTCTAATAACACTAACATAAATTAAGTTTTATAGGGTATCATGGGTTGTACCTAACTAAACAATTGCAAATGCCTTATTTTTTTGTTCTTTCAGGAATAGGGCTAGCCAATGTAGACACATAAGAAGGATCAATAAAGGATAGCATTGAATATATGATTACCAGATAGTTTATGTTCGTGGGCAAGTCAAGTTGTTGCTAGTCACAAGTTTTGTAGCAGGAGGATACTCAGCCAACATAGTAAGCTTATGTTCTCACCGTGTTCAAACAATATAAACCTATCCTATCGTGATCGGCCCTCATGCTTACCGAAAGACAAGAACAAGTTGGTGGTTCATGGATTCCAGTGTGCTAAGTCAATAACAACTAATAAAGGCATTGCTAGACTAGAATGAAGACAACAAATAATAATAATAATTAATTATGGAATGGTTACGATGATTATATCATACAGGACTGATTTGGATTATAAAGCAATTAGAATTGTTATGGAATGGTGCGATTAAGAAGAGACATGAGTCATGTCATTTATATCATGACTTATCCTTCCAAAAGCAAGGTATAAGGAGGCAGTCTCCATCAACCATTCAGAGATCGAGGAGATAGATTATTAAATATACATTGGATATTGATTGAATGGAAAAAGATCAAGAAAGAATGAGAGAATATAAAATATATTTGATACTCTTCACAAAGAAGAGATGAAAAAGGTAATGAATTATATGTATTGCTGGAAGCATCAATGAGTTAATACTGAGTACAGAATATTATATCTGAATTCTATTAGGCATAAAGATCCATTATATGGTCTAATATATTATATCTGTTAATATCTAAGATATCAGATTTGCACCTCCTACCTGTACATCCAGATTCGGATTCGTTCAGGCACGGATGCAGAGGGGAGATGCGCTTGGATGTGCCCAGGAAGCGCATCCACATTCAGTGGACGTGTCCGGATGCGCATTCAAGTGCATCCATGCGCATCCACAAGGTGCAACCTGGGTGCACCCAAGCGCATTTGAACAGTATCCAGATGCCAACGGCCAAAAAAATGGAAAACATGATTTTTCACTTAAAACAAAAGCATTTTAGAACACTTTTTTATTATTTTTTTCCCACAAAACCCTAAAATGGCCCTTTATAAGGCCATTCATTGTTAAAACATATCATTTTGTTTGCTATTTTTCTCTCTTCTGATTTGGTCTCCATTTTGGCATTTTGAAGGGCAGGTGATTATTTTTTAAGGGGATCGTTCGTGGGGTGTCAGATAGCTTCTACAAAGGAGATCTAAACATCTAAGGTAAGCAATTGACCCTATTCTTGAGTCTTTTGATGAGCATTTTTAAGATTTTGATGAATTGTTTCAAGTTTGTGATGAAAATTTTTAATTTTTTTCCAGTTTTTTTTAAGAAATAAAGAAACAAGTTTACCTCTCTATTATAATGTTTTTGTATCTTTATTCTGCACTTGTATGCTTGTCTTAGTTTTTTCTAATTTAAATTTATTTAATTTCTTATAATGGCAAGAAATCAGATTGCAAGAATGGCCACTAGTGAAAGTTCAGTGGGTGGGGAAGGAAAAGATAACTTCAAAATTGATATAGGATCTCCTTTATGGAGATATACCACAAGAATTTCATAGGTTCCAAGAGGTGGGGCATATATTTGGAGGTGTAATTATTGTAATAAACCAAAAAATAGTTCATATTCTCGAGTGAAACTTCACTTTATGGGTCTTGTTGGTAAAGGGATGGAAATGTGTCCAGGCCCAAATAAGAAGGGGTTGCCTCCCACACAAATAGCAAGATTTGCAAAAGAACAAGAAGAGGATTATAAATTGGTTCTCGGATCAAAACAAAGTGCTTATACTGGTGGACCCAGAAAGAAAAAAATAATGAATTTACCCACTGATTTAGTTGCAGCCTCCAAACATCCCTTCTTGCATATACTGGAAGATGAAGATGAAGTACAAATTACCACCCACAAAAGAGGTCCATTGGACAAGGCATTTAAAATGGAGGCAAGAGACATTGCTGAACAAAAAATTGCACGTTGCCTCTATGACAATGGTCCTTTCAACTTGGTGAGATCACCACATTAGCGGGAAATGGTGTCAGCAATCAATAGTGCACCAGCTGGTTTCACGAGCCCTAGGTTTGAAAAGGTGCATACCGCCTTGTTGCAATGAGAGAAGAATGCTATAGAGGCCTTCCTTCAACCAATTAGAGATTCTTGGATTGATTCAAGTGTTTCTATTGTTTCCAATGGATGGAAAGATAATAGAAACCATCCATTGATTAATGTTATTGCAATGTACCCCAAAGGGGAAATGTTTTTTAGGGTAGTTGATTGTGAAGGGGAAGTGAAAGATGCACAGTTCATTTCTAGAATTCTCATTGAGTCCATAGAAATGGTAGGTACTGAGAATGTGGTCCAGGTAATCATGGCCAATGCAAAAAATTGAAGGGGTGTAGGTGCTTTGGCTGAGGCAAGTTATGAGCGCATATTTTGGACACCATTCAGCGTACACTCCCTCAACTAGGTGATGCAACAAATTGACACTCAAATAGAGTGGGTGAAACAAATATATGAAGAGGGTGAGGAGATCTAGATGTTAGTGGCGAACCACCAAATGTCACAATCACTATTCAAATCTTTCTCGAGATTGGAGTTGTTGAAGGTAAATACTAAATTTAATTTATTTATTTAATTTTATTTATGTCAAGTTCATTTATCAATTTGTATATAAATTTGCTTAATAGTTATTATTTTTTTAACGTGTTATTTACATATTGATATTGTTATTAACTTACTTAGGTTGTTGAGACCCGATTTGCATCTCATACTATTGTTATGAGATGACTTTTGAAGGTGCGAGATGCATTGGGTCAAATGGTTATTTGCAACTAATGGGGTGTATGGAAGGCTTCACATTCAGAGAGGGCCCAAAAGGTCAAGTCATTGGTCTTGGATGACAATTGTTGTCTTGTGTGGAATATGTATTGGAATTCACTAAGCCTATCATGACTATGCTTCAATTTGTTGATACAAATGCACCTTTTCCGAGGGATGTCTATGATGGCATAGACACAATGGTAGAGAAAGTAAAATTGGCAATACAAAAACATGAGAATGACCCTGTAGAATGTGAAACCTTATGCAATAAGGTGGAATCAATCATTCAACATCGTTGGATAAAGATGACCACCCCATTGCACCTCCTTGCATATGCCCTATCTCTGAGGTACTATAGCAAGAAAGTACTTTCTATGCTAGGGAGATTAGCGCCATATAGAGATGAAGTTGCTAATGGGTACAAGCAAGCATTTACTAGACTCTTCCAAGATGAAGTGGAGAGAGAAGTTAAGAAAGAATTTGGAATGTTTGCCTCAAGAAGAAGTCATACTCTAACAACTATTAATGACCAATACGACATGGAAGCTATCACATGGTGGTACGTCCATGGTCAAAAATTTGGGTACCTCCAACCTCTTGCAATCAAGATCCTCTCACAAGTTTTTTTCATTTTTTTTTACCACTTGTATTCTACAATTTAGTACTTAACAATCTTTCATTTACTTTGCATTATTATTTTTTATTTTGTGAAAACTATCCAGCTTGCAAGTTCTTCTCTTGTTGAACAAAATTGGAGTACATATTCCTTTATCCAATTAGTGAAGCATAACCAGTTGGGTTCAAAAAAACCTGAAGACTTGGTTTATATTCATTCCAAATTGTATCTCCTGTCAGATAAGGAGGAACACTAAAGGGATGGGGCAGCGAAGCTTTGGGATGTAGCCCCTGAATGTGCCAACTTGGATGCAACCATTAACGATCTTACTAGACTCGCTACAGCTTATGATGATAATTACATCCCTACAAATGGTGCATCTAGTGCGAGTGGAACCGCTTTGGGTTCAAATTATCCTGAACTTGCAGCAGCTGAAGATGAAAATCCAATAGATGATTTTTTTCATAATCCTTTTGATGATTGATGAATCATGAACTAAATTTTGTAAATGTAATGATTTTCTGATTTTCATTGGAATGTTGAACATAGACATTTATGATATGGCTTATTTGAATATTTGTGAACTATCAATTGGCATTTAATATTTATCCTTGGCATTTAGCATTGAACAATGATTCATACTATTAAATGATTCAATTCTGTAAATTTCTTTAATTTTTTTGTATATATATAAATTTATAATATTAATATATAATATATATATTTACAATATATACACATACCCAAACGCATCCAAAAGCCCCCTAAAAAAATTCACATATCTACGTACCAGGTTCTCATACTCGTATTTGCATCCAAATTCGAAGCGGTAACTTAGTTTAATATTGATGAAATCAGAATTATATATAGTTATGATATATTTTATATATGTATATATATTTGTAACACATAAGATAATAATATATACATATCCTATTCCTTAATCACTCGCTAATACCGTTAAGAGGATAGGTTGGTTTTGTCAAGGAGAAGCAAAGCAAAATGTTGAGGAAGGATGCCTCAAACGCCTCAAACTTACTAGTCAAATCCCTCAAGAGTGCAGTTTCAATGGGACCCTCTTAATGTCTAGTCGATAAGTAGATTCAAGCCATCAACAGGTTTCAGTGTAACGTTTGGTGGTTTTGGCGATGAACTGTTGTCGGAGTAGCAATGGTCTTGATGTGAGATGTGAAGGTTCTGTCGAAACGGTGACCTACACTGATAAAGCTTAGATCAATGTAACAACTATTTGGTCGTATCGATGAGAGGTTGTCGATATACCTTTGGAGATCGGTGGAGAGACTTAATAGACTTATCGAAGTGCCTATCTTCTTCAATAAGTGGCATCGATGAGACATCGGTCCTATCTAGGTGATAAGATCTTTTCGATGTAACATTCGGTATGTCTTGGCGATGCATGGCTATCAATGTAGCCTGGGTGATCAATGAATACCTTACATGTCTTATCGAAGTATCTACTTTCTTCAATAAGAGATATTGATAAGACTTGTGTCTTGCTTCAGAAATCTAATTGAGATTCACAGCCCAGTAGGCTAGCTAATGATGAGAGGATGATGGAATCTTCATCACTTACAACTAATAATCTATCCTACGCCTATGATCATTTCATGCAAGAACTGCTGCCCAAATCTGTCCTACATTTTCTTCTCAAACACTAACTTTCAGAACCATGTGACTGTCTCAGCATCAACAGCTCATATTTCTCCATAGATAAAGCTTGGGTGGACGTCCCAATTCACCAAGTTCCAAGGGTTTCGTCCTAGAAGTCTATATTCTTGTTGCAAAAGAAGAAAATAAGAAAACATAGACAATAGAATAGCAAAATAATCCTCAGTGATGCCTTATGAAGGCTTCACAATCCAAAAAGGAACGAACTGCAAAAGCCTAGATTTTAGGCGATTTTTCCAGAAGATGAGCTCGCCACTTTAGTTAGAAGATTTTGTTGCCTTAAACTCATTAATTCACCCGTCAATAAGGGAAAACCCAAAAACCCCACTCAAGACAACTGAAAAGTAGGAGTCACTTAGGTGACTTATGTGGAACTGGCCCCACACACCCGTCTCCTTTTATTTCATAAAATTTGCTAAGTTTGGGAGACACAAAACTAAAACAGACTTGGCAAAGAGATTATTGCAGTTTGACTCTTCGATTGAGGGGGGACATTACAGTCCTCCCTTCTCGAGATTGTTGGTCCACTAGCAATCGTAAATTAGGATGTTGTAGTATCTCCTCACCTTCCCATGAAGCATCATCAATAGGTAATCCCTTCCACTTTATGAGATACTCACGAACAATCTTATTCCTTAGCTTCTTTTCCCTCTAATCTGCAAACCTTCAGTTTCTACAATCAATTTTCCCTCTTCATCCAATGGTGGCAACTCAGGAGAGGCGATTATCTATTGTCCTAATGTCTTCTTTAGGCAAGAGACATGGAAAATATTATGAATCCTACTTCCTATCGATAGTTCAAGTTCATATGCAACTTCTCCAATCTTCCTAAGTACCCTATAGGGTCCATAAAACCTTGGTCTCAACTTTTCTACTCCACTACTCTTCAAAGAAGACCATATGTAGGGTTGCAAGCGTAGAAAAATCAAGTCTCCCACCTGAAAGGTCCTATTGACTCTATGTCTATCTCTATACATTTTTTGTTGATTTTGTGCCTGGAAAATATTGTATATCAATGCTTTGAGAATATCTTGGTAACTCTGAATGGTTTCCTTTGCCCGGGAACCTTTCTATCATCAAAAGCTAAGTCTATAAATGACAAAGCTTCATATCCGTACAATGCCTTAAACGGAGACATCCCAATAGTCATATGATAGGTAGTATTGTAACAATACTCACCTAAATGCAGCCATTTGACCCAAGCACGTTGCTGCCCTGAAACATAATTTTTGAGGTAGCCTTCGACTCATTTGTTCACAATTTCAATATGTCCATCCGTCTGAGGATGGTAACTGGTACTGGGTGTTAACTTTGTCCCTGCCAATCAAAACAACTCCTGCCAGAACATTTTGATAAACCTGTTGTCCCTGTCACTGACAATGATCTTAGGAAGACCGTGTAATTTGAACACTTCTTAGAAAATAAATCAGCAACTTGTGAGGCTGAGTAGTCTGTAGAAATGGCAAAGAAATGGGAATTTAGTCAACGTGTCCACCAGCACATATATACAATCTTTCCCTGTACTCATGGAAGTCCCGTAATGAAATCCATCGATATACCTTCCCATTTATGTTCCGGAATGGGTAGTGGTTGCAGAAGGCTTGCAGGAAAGGTGTGTTTTGATTTGTTTTATTGGCATATAAAACATTCACGAACACATTGAAGCACATCGTCTTTAAGTCCCTTCCAGGAAAATCTCTCCCTTACCTGCCTGTAGGTTTTGAATAAGCCTGGATGTCCAACAAGAGGAGTGTCATGTAATGCCCTCATAATAGTGTGCTTCAACTCAAACTCAAGAACTAGGTAGATTCTATCTTTGTAATATATTACATCATCTATCACAGAATATATATCATCATGTATTCTTCCATCCACTAAATCACAAGCATAGGAGTTCTTAGCATATTCACACAACAATTGAGATTTCCAAACAGCTAAAACCTTTGTTTGTGAGGAAAGAGTAGGTCTCCTAGAAAGTGCATTAGCAGCTTTGATATATTCTACATCGAAGTCATACTCTTGGATTTTACTTACCCACTTCAGTTGACGCTCATTCAAATCCTTCTGCTCCAAGAAGTACTTCAGACTATTATGATCAATTTTGACAGTAAATTTTGCACCCACCAAGTATTGTCTAAACTTGGCTAAAGCATGCATGTTAGCCAACATCTCTTTGTCATAAGTGGAATGCAATTTTTTTGGATCTTTAAGCATCCTTCTCTCAAATGCAATGGGATGCCTATCATGCATCAACACTGCTCCAATCCCCTGTCCGGAAGCATCACACTCAATAACAAAAGGCTTTGTGAAATCAAGAAGTACTAATACTGGGCATGTGCTCATAACGTCCTTGACCTTATCAAATGTAGCTTGTGCTTCTAGAGACTATTGGAAAGCCCCTTTCTTAGTAAGATTGGTCAATGGAGAAGTTAACTGAGAAAAACCTTGCACAAACCTTTAGTAATAGCAACATAGACCCAAGAAGCCTCTCAAATCAGATATGTTCTTGGGGGCGGCCAATCCTGATTGCCTGTATTTTTTCCTATTGAACTTTTATCCCTTCAATTCCAATTACATGTCTTAAGTAAAAAATCTCAGACATTTCGAATGCACACTTTGAGGCCTTTGCAAACAAAGATTGTTTCTCCATGATACTTAGAACAATATCTAAGTGTTGCAAATGTTCATCTCAAGTTATACTGTAGATTAGTATATCATCAAAGAATACTAAGACAAACTTCCTCAACTGCTCACGAAAGATATGATTCATGCAAGATTGAAAAGTTGCCAGTGTGTTTGTTAGTCCAAAGGGCATAACAAGGAATTCAAAGTGTCCATAGTGACAAGGGAATGCTACTTTTTGAATGTCTTCTTCCCTCACACTTATCTGAGATGATAGCCAAACCGTAAGTCAATCTTAGAAAATATAACTAAACCATGCAGCTTATCCAGAAGTTCATCTATCCTGAGTATGGGATATCTATTGTTTATAGTCCTTTTTATTCAATGCCATGTAATCATGTAATGTCCCCATTTTCTTGAGCATTAGAGTTTGAAGAATTAGCCTATTATTTTGTCCCTCGTAGGCTAATTATTGTGGATAGAGGGTCTTCTAAGGCAGAGGCTTGGTTACTGGAGATTCTTGTCTTCTCCAAAATTCAATATGTTCCAGTTTGGTCTTCGTTTGGCTCAGATTGGAGTTCATTTGGCCTCAATTTCATATACTTGCTATTTATAGTAAGTCTGAGGTTGATAGAGATGGGCTCTTTCTATTTTTAGTAAGGCAGTCATACAGACAAAGGATGCAATGGTTGCCTCCCTAGTTCAGATAGTTCATCAAAATAATGAGTATTTAATGAGATATTGTCATGTCCCCTCTCTAGCTCTGTTGAAGCTCAGTGAATAATTCGCTAAGTGTAGTTCTTCTCCAATACTTAGACAATTTTAGTGAATAAAGAGGAGTTTGTTTTCAATAAGGTGGCGGGTCCATGTTCACTTAAGTGTGTCCCTATTTTTCAGTCGTTGGGTTGGGACCATTTAAACTCGGAATTATTAATATTTTCTCCTTATTGTTGGGTGTTGATGACTTAATTTATTTCTTAGATTTCGCCTAATTTATAGGCCTTTTGATGGAGTGCAAGCTTTAGGGTTGTTGGGCGATATTTATTGGGAATTTGAAGTTTGAGAAAGTATGTTATGATATTATTTTCTTATGTCTGCTCCACTTGTTGCCACCTTCAGTTCAAAGGCTCAGGACGAAACACCTAGTAGAAAACAACCTTGGACGCCTACCCAAGGTTAATCACCATCAGCTTTCCAAATGTTTCAGTATGCTATGATTCCAGACTGGAGAACAATGCATTAAATTGTAAGACTCAACCAAAGGTTCAACGATAATGGGATGAAGGAGAACAACCACTCACCAATGCATGCATATCACCTACGATTTCTCTATTTAAATTAGTAATAATAGTGCGGGTATTCTTCAGATCATCCTGTGTTTCATTGATATTGTTTAAGAGATTGTTAATGCTATTTTAGTACTTTCAGTAGAAGTTTGGGACCATTAATCATGTCCAGAAATTTGTAAGGAATACTCTTGCTATTAGTTCTGTATAAGGGTTATGCTTTTACTATTCTGATTCAAGGGTTCTTTCAATTCAATACCCTAGCTAGGTTATTTCAGGTATTAATATTTTAATGGGCTTTAATGATGTTTAATTATTTAAGTTATAAATTGACTTTATAATAAAGTGTAGGCCATGTTGAGGGCAATGAGTAATTAATACTCATTGATTAAAAGTGTGCTTTATTAATGATATATTATAAAGTCAACTCATTATTATAAAAGCAAATATCAAAATCATTAAAGAGCCTTGCTAATGAAGATTCATGGGGAGATATTATAAAGAGCCTTGGAGAGAAGTCAAAATTCATTCATGACTTGTGCATTTAGCTTTTGTTTGTGTGGAGAAGAAGCTGGAACAAGGGTTTTAGTCTCCAGCTTGAAGAATTGTAAATTCTTCCAAGTTTAACGGCACGGTGAATTGGTGAAACACCCGACTAATTGTGTTAGGCATTGGCTTCACTCAGAGGCCAGGATTGTTTGCATTGTTTGCAGTGGTTGAAGAATTAGCAGCCAATTAATCTCAGTAACATTTTGCAAGGGAAGAGGATTGTTTTTAATGCAAATCGCAGCCATATAGAGGTCCGCGTTTGGAAATTCTAGGCAGCCGCAGGTCACTAAGAGAGATGGCATTCACTGCGATTTATTATCAAGGGCCTGCATTTGGGAGTGAGGGCTTGTTTTGAGTTGAGAGAGCCCTAATTACTAGCTGCTCGCATTTGGCGCCAGTTGTGGACATTAATTGAAGGCAGCGATAGATTCTTGGAGGTCTGTGACTGCATACAAATAGTTACAGGTTCCTCTCAATAAATTTTAAATAAATTTCACATGCATGATATTTGTAATTGTAAATATTTTTCATTGATGAAATGCCCATATCTATGTTGCATGCCAAGTGTTTGTGAAAATGTCCCTTTGTTGTAGATGAATATTGGTTTTCCTAGGATGCATGGAAAGTGTTTGACAATATGTCCACTCACTGTACAAGTTGATTTCAGTCACTCATATGTAAGAGAAAGGTCAAAAAACAGTTAGTATATCATTTCCATTATATTGTCAGCCCATCATGCATTATTAGAAGCATTCAAAAACATTATTTGCAAGCATTTCAATCCCATTTGACATCATTCCAAGCACTCATTATCAGACTGAAATCTGAAACAAGCACAAAAGTTTCATGACAACTGTTTGACAATATTCCTTGAGGGTCAATTCTGCAACATGCAATCAGTTTTAGCAAGGGATATTATAGCAGTGAAGTTAGAACCTGTTGGGCTTCTTACAAATCAATACATATCCATAATGTGCCATCTTTCTTCTTGACCAGCACTAGAGAAGAAGCAAAAGGGCTGAAACTTGGGTATATGTGTCCCATTTTCAGCAGTTCTTTGATTGATTTTTCAATTTCCTCTTTGAAATGACGAGGATGCCTATAAGTTGTTGTGATAACTGGTTTTGAACCTTCTTCTAACTCAATCACATGTTCAAATACTCTATCCGGTGGGCGCCCGGGAGGAATATCCCCAAACACTACACCATGTTTATCTAACATTAATTGGATATCAATATGGTAAGACGGTTCATTATCTGTAGACTTATTGGAAACAAAGCAATGGGCTGCCCATTCTACATCATTATGTCTGAAGAAAGCTTTCATTCTTCTAGCTGAAACTACCCTCGAGCCACCGTCTTCCATAACTTTTAGTATTGTTTTCATACCCTGAACCATAAACTCCAGCTGCATTTGTTTGAAGTCCTAAACATACCTCTCTAATGACTCAAGCCACTGAAGTCCCAAAACGACATCAAGATTGCTGAGGCCAAGAACATAGAAATCACCTATCAATGTGTAATCCCCCATTTGAATTTTCAGTTGTGGTATAACACGGTTACAACTCAGGGGAAAACCATCTACAACAATGACATTAAATTCAAGAAACTCCTTTGCTTGGAGTCCACATCTACTGACTAGACCCTCATCAATGAAATTATGGGTAGCACCGCTGTCCACTAAACATACCATTCACTGTCCCTTAAGAACTCCTTTCAGCTGAAAAGGTCTAACTTAAGGAAATCCAAATAAAGTGGTGATGTATGGGTTCTCTCTAACAGTAGTGTCTTCCAGTTCTATCTGTTGAGGCTTAATTTCCTAAGTGTCCTCTTCCTCAACGTTGTCCTCTGGCTCATCCTAATCCTCCTCTTCTGAATGTACTTCAATCAAGTGTAGTTTGCCTTTTCCAACGCAGCGATGTCCTAGTTCCAATGGTTCTTTACAGGAGAAGAACAATTTCTTCTTTCTAAGTTTATTTTGTGTCTCTTGATCAGCTTTTGAGGGTACATTTCTCGGCTGATTGAAACTTGTGTTTCTTTGTTGACTTGGCCCTTTTTTATCAGATTTCCATGGGCTGAAATCTTTCTTTTGAGGCTGATAGGGGGCTGTAATTTCTAAATCCATTGCTAGTCCAATAGCATCATCTAAAGAACCGGGCCTATGAGCTTTCACCAATCCTTTTAGTTTGTCACTTACACCTTCAACAAATAGCATTGTGACTCTTTTTTGAGGCATATCAAGAACCATCACCAAAATATTTTGGAATTCACTAATGTAAGATTCTAGTTGTCCTACTTGTTTCAACTGAGCTAATTCCCTATAATAGACCTCTATGTCCTTCTGGTCAAAACATATAATCAGTCTATTGACAAATTCTTCGTAAGACTGAACCATAGTATGATCCTGGGAAATGAGACCATGGTGCCACCAGTCGTATGCTACCCCTTCCAAATGCATGGTAGCAAAATGTATTGCCTTTTCCTCTTCCATGGGCTTGAGAGCCAAGAAAGAATCCAACTTATGAACCCATGATCTTGTTGATAATTCTCCAGTTCCATCAAACGTTGGAGTATTTATTTTATTCAAGGCATCTTTGTACTCCATTGGTTGGAAGCCCTGTCTCACTGGCTCTCTAGGCCTCCTATCTTGCCCTACCAGATGGTTCCTCGCTTTGTCCTTACGCTGATTCACGAACTGATTTAAATTCATCAATTGTCTTACATCAGCCGGAAGCTGCATATATTCATCTCAAGCCACCATGATATCATCAATGATGTGCGTCTCTTCTACCTCAACTTCAAGAATTGGTTCTCTTTCAACTGGACGAGGTAAAAAGGTGCGATGCAATGGTCGATCAAACCTTGTATCTGTTGTTCTCACAACATTAGAGGCTGCTCTGTCTTGGTTTTCATGTCTAGCTTCACTTTTGTTGTGTCGACTACTGGACCTTCCTGACCTCAAATGTCCAACTCTCATTTGTCCCATAGCTGTGATCTATGTCACAGGGTTCTCCGAATTCCATAGATGAAATTTGAAATTCAGCGAACTTTAAAAAAATCTTATAAATTCATTCCAATTCACCCTAATGTTCGTACAGATAAGGGCTCACATGATTTTTATGCTTTGGTCGGGATTTTTTGTTGGCTTTGTTGGGTTTCTTCGAACGTAGATTAAAAAAGATTGAAATCTTTTTTACACCCCAAAAATCTGAGTCGTTTTTGTGCAAACGTTGTTCACTCAAACAAGATGAACTAAAGCGGATAAATTTGTGTCTAAACCAACCCTATCTCTCTCTCTAAATCCTTTTGAGCTCTCTTTGATCCCCCATACTGAGTGACGCACTGTTGCACTGGTTGATAGTAATGAACGACATCCCCATATTTGATGTCGCACTATCTCCACCCATATTGGCTACCGGTGGTTGTATTTACCCCCATACCTATTAGCTTTGCTTTGCTATCTTCATCCATTATACTGTCAAGGGCTCAGTCCACACATCAACAATGGCACGTGGTTTTCACGGAGGAGTTTAGTTTTTATTTTAATTCTTGTTTAGTTGAATGAAATGTGATATCTTTATATGTTTGATATTTAAACAATGTTGATTTTTTTATTTTTATTTTTTTTTGAAAATATAGTAGAATTTCATATTCTAAAATATTTAAATTAGGTTTTTAATTAAAATATATTTATTATCTAATATATTTATTTTTTATATAATAATAATATTTAAATTAAAATGAAGCATATTTAATGTTTATAAATTTCTTATAATGTATTCAAATTTAATATATTTATTATTTATATAATAATAATATTTAAATTAAAATGAAACATATTTAATGTTTATAAACTTCTTATAATGTATTCAAATTTAATATCATATTGTTTTATATTTATGGATTTACTAATTATATTTTTAAAAATCAAATTTTTAGAAAGCAAATTTAATCTCGAATTTATTCCCGATTTTTTTCCTTCCAAACTTCATCCAAATTTTATTGTTATTGAATTCAAACACGAACTCGAACCTTGTGACATAGGGTGTGATCATGCAATCCTAGAATTGTTGCGTCATTTGTTGTTGTTGAGCAAAAACTGTCAGAAAATCATTTAGTTGATTATTCAGTTCCCTTTGTGGGCTGCCATCTCTTCTTTCACCCATTTCAGTGTTATATCTATGCGGTTCCAACCCTCTGGGATAGATAGAACCACTTTATACTGGCATGCATTTGATTAGGAACAAAAACAACACAGATTCTGACATGCAACGGACAATCCTTGACATGCACGTATAAAGCAAACCTGCAACTAAAATACCCACAAACTGGCAAGGTTTGTAGCTCTGATACCACTGAAATATCCTTTCGACTGCTTTTAAGGTACATGCATATAAAAACAAAAACCTATCACATATTTTATTGTGCATTCATAACAACAATAGAATTTATAAATTTATTCAATCTCTCCTTATAGAAGACTTCTCATTTATTCTAAGTTCAACTTGTAAACAAGAACCAAATATTACTGACAGAAGAGGTGTTGATAGAGAAATACATGAATAGACGACCCCAGTTTATTTATCTCCTTACAATGAGTATGCTTCAGAAATCTGATTGTGATTCACAACCCAGTAGGCTAGCTAATGATGAGCGGTTGACGGAATCTTCATCACTTACAACTAATAATCCATCCTACACTACAATCATTTCATGCAAGAACTGTTGCCCAAATTTCTCCTACATTTTCTTCTCAAACACTAACTTTAACAACCATGTGACTGTCTCAGCATCAGCGGCTCATATTTCTCCATAGATGAAGCTTGGGTGGACGTTCAAGTTCACCAAGTTCCAAGGGTTTTGTCCTGGAAGTCTGTATTCTTGCTGCAGAAGAAGAAAATAAGAAAACATAGACAATTGAATAGCAAAATAATCCTCAGTGATGCCTTATGAAGACTTCACAATCCAAAAAAGAATCAAACAGTTGCAAAAGCCTAGATTTTAGGCGATTTTTCCAGAAGAAGAGCTTGCCATTTTAGTTGGAAGATTATGTTGCCTTAAACTCATTAATTCGCCCATCAATAAGGGAAAACCCAAAGGCCCCACTCAAGACGATTGAAAAGTAGGAGTCGCTTAAGTGACTTAAGTGGAACTGGCCCCACACACTCGTCTCCTTTTATTTCATAAAATTTGTTAAGTCTGGGAAACGCACAAATAAAACAGACTCAGCAAAGAGATTATTGCAGTCTGACTCTTCAATTGAGGGGGGATATTACAGGTGGGAACATTCATGTATGAGATGAGAGCATTCATGTTTTTTTGTTGCAGGTATCTCAAGAGAACACATGGTGAACTCTGGTTCGTCATGGTATGTGTTCAAATAGTGTATCAACATGATGGGCCTTGGAGTCCATGATTCTCATTAGTCTCTGAGTGTTCTAAAGGTGCCAATAAGTTCTTCATCAAGTGGGAGATTGTTGAGGAAGGATGCCTCAAACTTACTGGTCAAATCCCTCAAGAGTGGAGTTTCGATGGCACCCTCTTAATGTTTGGTCAATAAGTAGATTCAAGCCATGGACAAGTTCTGGTGTAACATTTGGTGGTTTTGCCGATGAACTATTGTCGAAGTAGCAGTGGTCTTGATGTGACATGTGAAGGTTCTATCGAAACAGTGACTACACCGATAAAGCTCAGATCGATGTAACAACTGTTTGGTCGTATCGATGAGAGGTTGTCGATATAACTTTGGAGATTGGTGGAGAGACTTAACAGACTTATCGAAGTGCCTATCTTCTTCGATAAGTGGCGTCGATGAGACGTCGGTCCTATCCAGGTGATAAGATATTTTCGATGTAACATTGGGTATGTCTTGGCGATGCATGGCTATCGATGTAACCTGGGTGATCAGTGAATACCTTACATGTCTTATCGAAGTATCTACTTTCTTCAATAAGAGATATCAATAAGACTTGTGTCTTGTTTTGGCAATAAGCTATCTCGATGAAACTTTGGTGGTCGTGGAATGCTTTGAGGGCTTTATCGAAGTCCTTACTTTCTTCGATGAAGATGATATCAATGAGCCACGACGAAGTCTTGGCAACAATGTTATCAGTGTAACATCCGTGTGAGAAGTGGTCATAAAAAGTCTTGGTGAAATCGAGACCTTCATTGATGAACTGTTAAGACAAATGTGGGGACCATAGAGAAGACTCAGTTTGACTTGCTGAGTTGTATATCGATCATTGGTGAACTATGCTGAGCTGGAGGAGTTTGTGGGAATTCAAGGAGAGTTCTTAGTGTCTCGTCGAATGACCTAGTAAGACAGACAATTTAGCTGATGGAGAAACTGAATTGAACAGTTCTTGACAGAGAATATAAAATTCTGACAAATCAGTTGCAGTGAGATACCGAAAGAGAAGAACCAATGATCGATTGTGTGAGAATCGATTGGTGAACCGGTTGAGATGCTTGAGAATAGTTGCAGAGAGTCTTGGACTATAACTGTGGGAACTGTTTGATCGAGTGTTTGATATTCTCTATGTGTGAGGATGAACTAATGCAGTTGGGATGCTCCGTAAGTTGCAGACAGTCAAGAGACTATCATCTGTGAAACTTGGTGATTGAGTGTTCTGTATTTCAGAGATTGAGAATAAACACCTGAAGAAGTATTAATCTGTAACTTGTATGTAAACACATGTTTTTGTAATACAAATGATTACTGCTTTGGTGTGTGGGTTTTTTTACCCGTAAGGGTTTTCCCTCATAAAAATTTGTCTATGTTTTGTTTTGTGTTTGTTTATCCTTTATGTTTACTCTGTTTCAGTTTTGTGCATTTTAATGACTGTAATCGAAATTGAAAGTCCCCTACACATTTCCCCTAAGAATTTGACACTGTGGAAGGCGTTTCTGCACTCTGCTTTCCTAACACAAAACCACAAGGTAGGGGATCCCAAGATGGGGCAAGGACATATATCATGGAAATCTAAAGGAGAAATCCCGAGATGGGTATGAATATGTGTTCTGGAATCCTTGAGGGAGTATACTTGTAGATTGGTGTCCAAGCGCCCTAAGGACAAGTAAACCCCCATCCTTCTTAGGGTTGATGGTTAGGAGAGAAGTAAGGAATTAGGGCTTAAGTAGGTTAATTGTCAAGTTTATTAAGAATCATTCATTGTTTCTTAATTCAATCCTATTTAAAAACATAGTGATGTATGTTAATCGTTGGAAATTGGCAGCCTCCTAGTAGGGAACATTATAGAAGCTAAGTAAATTGCCATTTCCAAGTGCAATCCAAACCCCAGTTGGGAATTTTAGATTAAATCAAGTAAAGTCCCAGTTAAAGACATTACAATATATACCTCCTCCCCGTTTTCATATTAAAAATGTCTCATTTAATAAACTTGACATTCATGAATATAGGCAGTATAATAAATACTCACCAGTTTTGTATAAGTATTAGCATCAAGTAACTTGGTTTATTAAATTGCTGGAAAATAATTATGTGATTGCTTTGAAAAGGTATCATACTTTTGATTATAACCCTTTGATTGCATTTATACGGAAAAGTTCTAAGTAATAAAATATCCATCCCTGAGAATCAATACCTCACATTTCTTCCATATTGTTAACTATTTACTGCTGTTATTTACTGCTCTAAATCCGATTAGTGTTCAAATATCTCATGACTGTCAAGAACAAAGCTAGGGTGACAGTTGTTATCAAAACAAAAAACACTAGACCTTATACATGTAACCAACAAACACAAAGATGGAACTGATTCATCGTTTATTTCATACTCTGATCCACAATTTCACACGTAAATTCATGAATCTAGCGCAAATATGAAAATTCAAAATATAAGATAGAAACATTAAACATATGTCTAGAGAACAGAAAATGCAAGGAAAAAAAACATTCAAGTGAAAAACAAATAAAACAGAGGTTAGAAGCTAAAACCTTAAGATGTATAATGAGCTTCTGGTACCAACTTTGGTAAGATTCCAAAAACCATTGGCTATGGCACTCTTGGCATGTCACCACCAGCATGCATATCCCAGCCCAACATTTATCTGGCTACAAATGATTATGGGCAACAATAAAACAATTCATCAACAAGAAAATTATATGGTAAACAAAAATTATATTATATATCACACAAAACTTAATGACACAACTGAAAATATTCTTCTTGAGTTTGCAGAAAATGCTGGGACAGATTAACTGCTTGAAAACTAAATAACAAACAAGCAATCAAAAGCCATCTCGAGCTAGGACACTTATGACAGTTAGACATGTAATTAAGCACATAACATGCAAACTTCCGATTTGGAAAATCGGAACATATTTTTGTCTAGTGTCTTGCAACTGGGAACAATGCAAATAAGATTCAAATTGTAGTAAGATTTACTCACAAGATCTCGAGCAAAATTATTGCTTCATAATTGAAGGAAATACATTATGAAGAAAAATATCTAACATGCCGAGAAATAAGACATTGAAATTCATACATAATGCATTGCCAAAAAGCTATAAAAATCATAATAAAAGCAGAATTCTCTGTATGTGCTTAACTGCTATAGTTGTGATGCAATAAATATCATGTCAATACCTGAGAAGAAATCCAAAACAAGAGAATTTGTATTATCAGCTTGAAAAACACTTTAAGATTTTAATTAAATAATATATGGGATTCTCCCTGAGTGCATGAGGGACACAAAATGGAGAATTGAGACTATAGATCTCCAAGCTAATTAATGCCCTTGAACATGTATTGGAGTATAGAGGACAAGAAAATAAATAATGGGATCCGATAAAAATTAAACCACCATACATTCAGCGGAAAAAGAAATCAAAAGAACAGCCATCTTAAGTTGTTCTGAATTGAAAACGTTGGGTAAGGTGCTCAAGCAAGATGGGTTACTGTATAAGCAAACAACCTTACGAGACAGTAATTCTATATTTTTTCATGATTAGGGGAAAGGATACACAACCACCTGTATTGATGCCCATTGCACCCCTACGAAACCCGAAGTTCACAAATACATTTTTCCTCTTTGTTGTCATGATTGATCATCAATGTGTGTCGACATTATTCAATTTGAGGTCTTCCCCATCAGTTTGCAAGGTTCTTGTATCATAGTATTTGTTTTTCAAGTAATGACTTTTTCAGGTTGATGCGATTGTAGATATTCTAAATGAAACAATGATGAGATTTGAATGTTATCAATAGCATTGGCAAAGAAGAAAAAGTATAAAGTGGCTAAGCGCTATCCTTTTCCCAGCAAAGAAACCCAAGGTGCACATTCAATAAATGGTCTTCCCCATCAGTTTGCAATAATAGTCTTTATTTTTCAACTAACGACTTTTGATGGGGTTTCAGCTGTTCTAAATGAAATAATGATAAGGTTTGATGGTTGTCGACAGCTTCAGCAAAGAAGGAAAAGAATGAAAATAGTTAAGCCATGAATGGCACACCGATTGCTATCCTTTGCCCCACAAAGACATTAAAGGTGCTCACATTGTTCAGTGCGAAATGCTGATTTTTTTCACTTTAGTAGGAATAATTCGTCAATCGAAATAGTACATACCGTATTAGAATCCACATAGCTCATTACACGCTCGTTCCAAACATGAAAAGCAGCTTTCCAGATATCATCCCGTTTGGACTCGGACAAAAGTTTACCTCTGCGAATGACAGATATAGCAGAAGAGAGCTGCAAGGGCTTCGGTGACGGCTGTTTCTCAAGTGGGAAATGAGAAGCCATTACCTCACATAACATTGTAACCTTCAATTTGCTGTCGTACATGTACTCAAATGTAAAACTCCCTACGTGCGCCATTTTCTTTTTGTTTTGAATTTTTCGCCCTGGAGGAATTTTATATTTCTCAGTTTAAATGTTGGGAGGTTTATGGGAGGTTTAGGATGCCCCTTAGTGTGAGGCACGGAAATTTTGGTTACAAGTCACCCTGAGCCTCTCTGAAATCATGGGGACTACGGTTGGAATGAATGAATGAAGAGGTTTTAATGATATCCACGAGACCAGCGGTCTAAGGGACCACGAAAGAACCAAATTTAAACCGTTTGCTGAAGTTTCTCCAAGTAGGCCCTTTTGATGTGGATCCTCAATAGGAAGGTAGTCGTTTTGTGTAAGTTTGCCTCATCAAAAAGCCCAGTCAAACTATTCCCCTGTAAGTTATCCTCATACTGACTGTGAATGTCCTCATAAGCAGCACACTCCTTGATAAAATGCCACTCTGTTTCAACCACCCCTCTACTGCAAAACTTGCACGTTCTTTCTTCCCACATTTCTTTGGGAACTTTCCATCTACTTGTTTCGCACCGTAAATGGTGAGAGCTAGTCCTTAGTTGAGCAATCAGAATTTTTGCCTTGCCTTTGATTGTGGAGCTTAAATACTCTTTATCGTCATGGTCCCACTTGGGGTTAAATTCGTTGACATAGTGAGCTTTTTTTCTCCCTTCATGCTTTGTCCACATGGCAGTTTTGAATTTCTCTAACACCCACCTTTTTTATCTCAATGTTAGTGTTTGGGCACTCGTGGGGGTTTATGTTTCATTTGTTTAACCACTTGCTATTTTGTTTCTTCCAAGTCTTTTTCCTCCGCTCTAGATGTTCCTCTACTACCATCCTAGGCCAGCAGTGCATATCCATATTACCCACCTATTTTTAAGTAGCATAGTATGCAAATAATTGTTGAGGCTTCAATCGAGAACATACTAGCCTCCGCTAAGAGAATCTCATAAGGAACCATAGACTTGACCTTAAGGTTACTAGTGATAAGACGCTTTTGGATTCTTTCTATCTACCGCCATTTGTGATTTGACATGCTACTCCCCCAAACCTCACACCCATATAAAATAATTGGAACCACCAAGAGACCGAAGAGAGTCTTCCTAGTCTTCCAATCCCACAACTCTGCTCTCCTGCATCTATTTTGAAGGAGGTAAGAGGCTTTCCAACCCCCCTGTATTCTTTTTGATCTGCATGTCTCCCAACTTAACCTATAGTTGAAATCAATTCCTAGGTATTTGTACTCTTCCACAGTCTCTAAAGGGCTACCCTCAAAAATAAAAGTATGCTGTTATTTTTTCTTCTTCAAAGAAAAGATCATGATTTTGGTCTTAGAGGTATTAACTTGCATTCCCACCTCCTGGCAAAAGAGCTCCAATTTTTTCAAATGCTCCCTCAATCCTTGAGAGGACTTAGCAATAAGAATAAGGTCATCAGCATATAAAAGTAGCCTCACCACATAACCCGACAAATGAATGTCATCCCCATTGGCCTTGTTTATCCACTCCTCCAATTTATCGATGTAGAGAACAAAAAAGTAAGGGATAAAGGGCATCCTCGTTTGACACCTATGTCACCCCCGAAGCATTCAAACATGCCCTCCTTAGTTTAGATTTTGCCTCTAACCTATTCGTACAGCTTATAAACCACTGCCCTTAACTCTATTGGGACCTCTAACTCTTCCATTTTGTGCCATAGTTTATCTCTAGGAACGATGTCAAAAGCTTTCTTCAAGTCCACAAAACAACAAAAAGCTTCTCCTCCTTGTTTCTCCCACACTTTTTCAATGAAATGCCTTAGAGTGATGCAGTGGTCAATAGTAGAATGTTTTGGTCTGAATCCCGCCTGTCCCCTTGCTCTCTTGTCTTCTTTTTCTACCCAATCGTTGATTCTGCATTCTAACATGCTCCCAAAGAGTTTTCCAAGAAGGGGATTCACCATAATGGTATGATAATTACAGGGGTTATTGATGTCACCACTCTTATGAAGAGGAATAACAACGTTGGTAGTCCACTCAATAGGGAAGCTGCCCCTAGTGTGACCGAGTTGAAGATATCCTTGATGTCCGGGGCCAAGAGTTCCACTCCCCACTTCAAAAATTCTACTTGCAGCCCATCGATATATTTTGCTTTACCGTTTGTCAGTCTCTTTATACCCAGTTTAATGTCCTCGATAGAAAATAGCTTAGCTGAAGTATTAATTATAGGCGGACTATCTACCCTATTCGGTCTTTCATATAACAACTTAGCATATTCCAGCCATTGAATATCTGTGATGTTATTTTCTACTTGCTTTCTCTTCTGCTGCAATTCTCTCCAAAAACCTTTAGGATTATGTTTCCCTAAAGAGCTTAGCTCTTTCTTTCGTTCCGTCACATAACCCTCTTTTTTGGCTTTTATTAGCTGCCTGTAAACGTTGGTGTTTTCTTTGCTAGATTCTCTCTTTGTGAAAGCTCTTTCTGTTGATTTGCATTCTTCATCATACCAGGGGTTAGTTGGGAAGGTGTTTGATATGCTCCTCCTTGGCCTAGATCTCTTGCACTCCTTTAGTGCACTATGAATTATCAGAACCAGCATGTTGTTGTTCAAGTACTCACTCTCTCTATTGTTTTCTTCGGGATTAGTGTTGTTGTTAGTCCGCTCAAGCTGTCATTTAAGAGCAGCATAGAATAGCTCATGATTTTCCTAATTTATAAGTGTCTTGCCTTGTTTATTACCTTTTGGAGTTATTCTGGTCGCCACTACTCATAGAGGATGAGCCGTGTTTGTTAGCCATTTCCTTGTACAACATTTGAAAAAACAAAAAGTTGGCGGCCAAGTCTAAACTTTGCTATGCTAGGGTTAGGGGAAGATACCCAATAATAAATTGGGTCTAATAATCGTTCACTTTTCGCTATAGTGACTCTCCAAAAATAAATAACTATGCATATCAATGTATACACATAATTAACCTAAAAAATAATAATTTGACCTCCAATATATATTCAATCATTTATAAATAGTTCATCAAAATAAATTTAAAAAATTGAACCACAACTGGTCCTCATTTGATTAACATACATCCAAAGTTGAACAAATAAAGTCACTTTATTATTTTTTTTAAATGTATATGTTTACAAAAACCACTTTATGCAAGTGGTTCCAAAGTACAAATCAAATAAAATTACAAATACAAGTGAGAACTTATTGGTCCCTCAATTGACAATTTCAAAATCATAAATGAACTTGATAGGTTGTCTTGTGCACTTTCTTCCAAACTTCTTTGCACTTATAAATGCATTAACTCCAACTGCTAATAGTACCTACATTGTCAACAATTGGGGTAAGGCTCCCCAATAAACCAAAAAAACATTAAAAAGAAATATGACATCAAATCCACACATTTGAAAATTAAATTGGATATGCAAGCAATAAGAATTCAGCTTGTGTTGCACATCTCCTAATTAAGTATGATACAACTAAATTGAGGTGCAAGCAACCTCAATTTAGCTTATGTTGCCCATCTCCTAATTAAGTTTGAAATGACTGATTGTTTCCCACCAATATTCAAATTTTAAATTCAATGTGTCAAGGACTTGTCCAATTTCATTTACATTACTATGTTTTTTCTTAATATTCTCTGCATAATTCAGAGGAGGAGGGAGAATTTTATGCAAGTTTGTCTTCACTGAGATCTTGTCCAGGTTAGTACAGTTAACTGAAATGTTTCCTATTATATTGTATGCTTTAGTAAATTTATTATTATGTCGATTATTCATTGATATTGTTTACAGTGCTTATAAGTATTTGCATCTATTATCAATTTACTATTGTACACTTTAGTAAATTTATGAACATGTTCATTATTCATTGATAATATTTACAGTCCCTTTAAGTGTTTGCATCAATTATGTCATTCAACAAAGCAGTTCACTATTGTATGCTTCATTAAATAATGTAGTCTCATTCATTGTATTACCATATAAATCAAAGTTACAACATCAATAAACATAAATTATAATCATATCACTGTCACCTCAATAAACACTTTATAATCATATCATAGTTACTTCCTCCATCATTTGCTTCTATTTTATCTCATGTGTGTTTTTATTGTTAAATGATTATCTGTATGCATAAGGGATTACAATAATGTTGCTTATGGGGTTACAAACATAATGTTTATATGTGTGTGTGTGTGTATGTGTGTGTCAAGGACTTATCCAATTTCATTTACATTAATATGTTTTGTCTTAATATTCTCTGCATAATTCAGAGGAGGGAGAATTTTATGCAAGTTTGTCTTCACTGAGATCTTGTCCATGTTAGTACAGTTAACTGAAATGTTTCCTATTATATTGTATGCTTCGGTAAATTTATTATTGTGTCGATTATTCATTAATATTGTTTACAGTGCTTATAAGTATTTTCATCTATTATCAGTTTACTATTGTACACTTCAGTAAATTTATGAACATGTTCATTATTCATTGATACTTTTTACAATCCCTATAAGTGTTTGCATCAATTATGTCATTCAACAAAGCAATTTACTATTGTATGCTTCATTAAATAATGTAGTCTCATTCATTGTATCACCATATAAATCAGAGTTACAACATCAATAAACATTTTATAATCATATCACGGTCACCTTAATAAACATTTTATAATCATATCATAGTTACCTCCTCCATCATTTTCTTTCGTTTTATCTCATGCATCTTTTTGTTGTTAAATGATTATTTGTATGCATAAGGGATTACAATAATGTTGCTTCTGGGGTTACAAACATAATGTTTATGGGTAAGTGCGCAAAGATGGGGGACCAAAAAGGGGGTATAAGATGCCACTTTTTTCCTAAAATCAACAAACTCTGAACTTCAACAAGAAATTGAAGATAGTTAGACTCAAAATTTTAAGATGCAACAAAAACAAGAGTTGTAATACTCTGAATCTAGTTCCTAAACTACTAATTTATTTTCAAAATGGTGTAGATTAAGACCCTAAAAAAGGGGGAGCACACAAAGTGGTCCTATTTTTTGTGAAAAAATATCACATAGCGTCTGGTGTGCTCCCCCTAAAATGTTAACTTTTTTTTTAAAAAAATGAATCACTCCAGTGAGAAGTTAGCTAACACCACGTAGTTTATCATGGAATTTTTTGGTAATTTTTTTATGAATGTATAATTTTTGATGAATTTATGAAGTGCACACATCCTGAAAACATGAAATTATTGTGTGCTCCCCCTAGAAATCATTTAAAACTAATCGAAAATCAAATTTTCTTTTTTGTAAAGTGTGTCGAATGGAGTCTAGTTTCTAAAAATGTAACTAGTTGCAAAATTTGATGAACGAGCCAAAATATATGCCCAAAATACTACACATTAGTTTTTTACAAAAAATGGACATACACACAAAAGAAATTAGAGATGAAAAACTTAACTTAATCAGAATTCAAAATAAATTATATGCTTAGAGAGATAACAGAGAGATTTGCAATATCACATCGTCTGATTTTTACATTCTTGAGCCATGAGTAAACCTGACGAGGAGCACACAAAAAAAGATGTCATTTTTTTGTATGTCTGCTGGAAAACACATCTCGAGCCTATTTAAATCATCCAAGCCTTTGGGTTGGATCTCCAAGGCAAATCCAAGCCTTAGGATTGGTAAATTCCAATGCCTTACAAAGCATGTGCTCCCTATAGGGCGAGCGCACTACTGAAATCTATGACTTCCATAGGTCGTGCACCCTATGGAAGTCATAGATTTCAATAGTGCGCTCGCCCTATAGAGTGTGCGCCCTATAGGGCAAGCGCACTGTTGAAATCTATGACTTCAATAGGGCGTGTGCCCTATTTAAGTCATAGATTTAAATAGTGATGAGAAATAGTCAGAGAGAGAGAGAGAGCTTCCTATCCTCTATATTTTCCCTTCTTACTCTCTTTCACCCCCCCTCTCTCTCTCACACACACACACACATATGCTCTCTCCCACCTTCCTACCCCCACCTTCCTATCCTCTATATTTTCCCTTATTACCCTCTTTCACCCCCTCTCTCTCTCACACACACATATGCTCTCTCCCACCTTCCTACCCTCTATATTCCCCCTCTCTCTCTCTCCACCTTTGTACCCTCTATATTTTCCCTAATTACCCTCTTTCAACCCTCTCTCTCTCTCTCTCTCTCTACCCTCTATATTTTCCCTAATTACCCTCTTTCACCCCCCTCTCTCTCTCTCACACATATGCTCTCTCCCACCTCTCTCTCTCTCTCCACCTTTGTACCCTCTATATTTTCCCTAATTACCCTCTTTCACCCCCTCTCTCTCTCTCTCACATATGCTCTCTCCCACCTCTCTCTCTCTCTCCACCTTTGTACCCTACATTTTCGCTTATTACTCTC
This sequence comes from Chamaecyparis obtusa, assembly GCA_027943335.1. NCBI lineage: Eukaryota > Viridiplantae > Streptophyta > Pinopsida > Cupressales > Cupressaceae > Chamaecyparis > Chamaecyparis obtusa. Next base: position 1,276,183 of record BSBK01005491.1, read on the forward strand.
TTTCACGCCCTCTCTCACACACACATATATGCTCTTTTCCATCTTCCTACTCTCTCTCTCTCTTTCTCTCTCTCTCTCCACCTTCATACCCTCTATATTTTCCCTTATTACCCTCTTTCACCCCCTCTCTCTCACACACACATGCTCTCTCTCTCTCTCTCTCTCTCTCTCTCTCTCTCCACCTTCATACCCTCTATATTTTCCCTTATTACCCTCTTTCACCCCCTCTCTCTCACACACACATATGCTCTCTCTCTCTCTCTCTCTCTCTCTCTCTCTCTCTCTCTATCTATATATATATATATAGGGAAGCTGCCCCTAGTGACCGAGTTGAAGATATCCTTGATGTGTGAGGCCAAGAGTTCCACTCCCCACTTCAAAAATTCTGCCTACAGCCCATCGATATCTTTTGCTTTACCATTTGCCAATTTCTTTATACCTAGTTTAATGTCCTCGATAGAAAATAGCTCAGCTGAAGTATTAATTATAGGCAAACTATCCGCCCTATTCGGTCTTTCGTATAACAACTTAGCATATTCCAGCCATTGAATATCTGTGATGTTATTTTCTACTTGCTTTCTCTTATGCTGCAATTCTCTCCAAAAACCTTTAGGATTATGTTTCCCTAAAGAGATTAGCTCTTTCCTTCGTTCAGTCACATAACCCTCTTTTTTGGCTTTTATTAGCTGCCTGTAAATGTTGGTGTTTTCTTTGCTAGATTCTCTCTTTGTGAGAGCACTTTTTGCTGCCTTGTATTCTTCATCATACCAAGGGTTAGCTGGGAAGGTGTTTGATATGCTCCTCCTTGGCCTAGACCTCTCGCACTCCTTTAGTGCACTATGAATTATTGGAATCAGCATTCTGTTGTTCAAGTACTCACTCTCTCCATTATTTTCTTTGGGATTAGTGTTGTTGTTAGTTTGCTCGAGCTGTCGTTTAAGAGCAGCATATAATAGCTCATGATTTTCTTGATTTAGAAGTGTCTTGCCTTGTTTATTACCTTTTGGAGTTATTCTGGTCGCCACTACTCATAGAGGATGAGCCGTGTTTGTTAGCCATTTCCTTGTACAACATTTGAAAAAACAAAAAGTTGGCGGCCAAGTCTAAACTTTGCTATGCTAGGGTTAAGGAAAGATACCCAATAATAAATTGAGTCTAATAATCATTCACTTTTCACTATAGTGACTCTCCAAAAATAAATAACTATGCATATCAATGTATACACATAATTAACCTAAAAAATAATAATTTGACCTCCAATATATATTCAATCATTTATAAATAGTTCATCAAAATAAATTTAAAAAATTGAACCACAACTGGTCCTCATTTGATTAACATACATCCAAAGTTGAACAAATAAAGTCACTTTATTATTTTTTTTAAATGTATATGTTTACAAAAACCACTTTATGCAAGTGGTTCCAAAGTATAAATCAAATAAAATTACAAATACAAGTGAGAACTTATTGGTCCCTCAATTGACAATTTCAAAATCATAAATGAACTTGATAGGTTGTCTTGTGCACTTTCTTCCAAACTTCTTTGCACTTATAAATGCATTAACTCCAACTGCTAATAGTACCTACATTGTCAACAACTAGGGTAAGGCTCCCCAATAGACCAAAAAAACATTAAAAAGAAATATGACATCAAATCCACACATATGAAAATTAAATTGGATATGCAAGTATGAAAGGACCGAATGAATGCAAGCAATAAGAATTCAGCTTGTGTTGCACATCTCCTAATTAAGTATGATAAAACTGAATTGAGGTGCAAGCAACCTCAATTTAGCTTTTGTTGCCCATCTCCTAATTAAGTTTGAAATGACTGATTGTTTCCCACCAATATTCAAATTTTAAATTCAATGTGTCAAGGACTTGTCCAATTTATAAATTCTTTGACTTGTCCAATTTCATTTACATTACTATGTTTTGTCTTAATATTCTCTGCATAATTCAGAGGAGGATGGAGAATTTTATGCAAGTTTGTCTTCATTGAGATCTTGTCCAGATTAGTTTAATTAACTGAAATGTTTCCTATTATATTGTATGCTTCAATAAATTTATTATTATGTCGATTATTCATTGATATTGTTTATAGTGCTTATAAGTATTTGCATCTATTATCAATTTACTATTGTACACTTCAGTAAATTTATGAACATGTTCATTATTCATTGATACTGTTTACAATCTCTTTAAGTGTTTGCATCAATTATGTCATTCAACAAAGCAGTTTACTATTGTTAGAATTTAATCTTTCCTTGGTAAATTATGTATTTAAAGGATAAACCAAGGTATCCTAATGTATTCGTCCTCTAGTCCAAGTGGGAGGACATGTAATATTTGTAATTTCTTTTATTAAGGAAAATAGATATTCCTCCTTATGAGGAATCCTACACTTGTCTCACACACTAGTGAAATGTGGCATACACAGAAATGGGAGTTACAATGTAACTCCTTTCTCACATCTCTATTAAGAGATGACTCTCCTTCTCTCATCTTATGAGATTCTTCTTCTTTTGAACATTGTATGAGCTAAGCTCTCACTCACTCACTCTCTCTCATTCTTAGGCATTTTTTGCCACTTTCATTATTTCACGGGGGTTTTTTTATGCTTTTCCCCCTTCAAAATATTGTCTCCTTGTTTCATTGTGCTTTGGTGAATGCTCCTATTTTTGTGATTATTCATGGTAAACTTTCTTTTCCTTGCTCATTGATTAAACAATTTCCTAACTCTATATTTTGTTATTATTATTTTAACATGGTATCAGAGCAGGTTGGTTTAATCGTGTAAGGTGTACAGGTGAAGGAGCTACCATACCTTGGAGCACTCCAATATCGGAGACTCTTGAGAGAGGTTATTACTAGTTTTTTTTTTTGCTATTCTGTTTAAGAGGAAAAAATTAAAAAAAAATTTGGGTTTGGCTGGTTTACCACCAAACCCGGTTTCTCCTTTGGTTACATTATTGATATAGAAAATAATACAAATTTATTTTTTTTCACAATCTTAATATTCTCATATTAAATTTTGATTATTATATTACATTTTATTTTTAATTTTATAATTCATAGTTTCAAAATTTACTTTTCTTGTTTGGTTTGCATGTATAGAATTTTTTTTTCAAATTACTATTACTTGTTTCTAAATTCTAAATTCATACATTTTTTAATCATTGATCATTGCGTTCTTTTTTATCGAGTTTGTATTACTTTTGTAATTATTATCTTCAGTTTCGTGTGTCCCTATAACGTATTTCTATCTGCGGTGTCTAACAAGTGGCTTTCTTATTTATTTCATATGTTTCTTTTAGATTCTCTTACCTTTATTTATGCCAAGTGTTTAGTATCTTTCCTTAATTTTACACCTCCCTATCTCTTTCTTCCCGTTTTTATAGGCTTGCTTGAAAATAAGATATATCGTTCTGGTTGTTGTTTACATCACTTATGCTATTTATTGATCAATCAAGGTTTTTTTATCGCCTTCGGCTTAGTCGCCATTATCGGAGGAGTTTTTTTTCTTTTTGCTTTATGCTCTTGCTCCGTTGTGTTTTAAAGTTCTATTCTAGAGTTTGGGCAGTTGGTTATTGCATGCGTTGTTTCTTTTTGGTTCTTTTAGTTTTTTGAGTTTCCTTTACCTTGCTTGAGCCTTTATCTAAAGCGTAGATGTCTGTTCGTATGTGAGATAGAATTCCTTAGGCGAATTTCTTTCTCTTTGTGTTCTACGATCTAATTTTCATAGCGTCACCGATTTTTTTTCAATTTCACCTTTGCAATCAAATGCACATAAGGAGCCTCTGATCTCTACCATACCAGTTTCATGTTGAGGTTTTATTGACTATCTTCACCTCTGTCGTTTCACCAAGCTTTGATATAAAAGCTTCTCACTGCTTTTGTTTAGTTCTAAGGATTGCTGTTCTTAGAGCTTCGTTTTTTGGTTGATGTAGTTTTTTTTCTCAGTTGTTATGTGAATGTTTTTTTTCTTCTGCATTCTAGCTTAAATCTGCTTCGTGGAGTTCGATTTTGTCTTTTCAAATTCATCTCTTTGTATTTGGTTCTTGTCCTCGCCTTTAGCTCTGCATTGTATATCCTCTGTTTTCATTCTAGTTGCTGACTGTATATCCTCTATTTTCGTTCTTTGCATGTAATTTTTTCATAGTGGTTGTGCTTGTCTTTGCCTTGCTTCTTCAGACTATTGTCTATCCTTTCATGTAGCTGTTAGTGCGTGAATCTCTGTTAACCTTTGCTCCTACTACATAAATAAACTATAAATATTAAATAGTTCTGTGATAGCATTTAAGAATCGGTGGAAAAGTAATAGTTTAGGTTTCCGTTCTTTATTTTAAGAGTCATTTCTTTTCATTTTCAAAAGGTTTTTTAGTTTGCGATCTGTTAGCAATTCTTATAAAAGGGATATTTGAATATAGTATTTATGCTCATTGATCTCTTCATAGATTTAGATGTGGTGATTTGGCTTATAATTGATTCTTAAAGCAAGGTTTATATTCGCATGTACGAGTTCTACTAAATCCTAGATTGGTAACATTTTGGCAATTTAATCTCTATGTTCTTTGTGAGCTCTGGAATTCCAGATATATGTTAATTTAGCTTCTAATATATGTTAATTTAGCACCTGTTCATTCTATTCACCTTTTTTAGATAGAGTTTCCTTTAGAATCTATAGCATCTTTGGTTAGTTTTTTTGTTAATTTTTTTTTCATTAGAAAGCAATTTAAATTCAAAATTGTATTTTTTGTTTTTTTAATAAAAAAATTAGTTTAATATTATATTCTTTCATAGTTTTTTTTCCAACGTTTCTTTGCAGGTCTGTAACTTTTTTTAACCTTTTTAGTATATTCAGGTTTCTAACATTTTTTTTTGCAGGGTTTATTATTTTTTTTTACCTCTGTTGTTCTTCATAGTTCATTTCAGTCATTTTTTTTATTGTGCATGCACAATAAAAATTTGATTCATTTCATTTTCTAGCTCAAGCTATTAATTAAGTTTTTAGATTCAATTCAGTTAACATTTTTTGTAGGATCATATCTAGTTTTTTTCTCGTCTATTTTGTAGGGTTGTTTTGTTATTATCTTTTTTAGATTTTGTTCCTGTTCTTACATGCAAGAGATTCTTGTGTTATCTGTTAATCTATAACAGCTTAACCAAGTTTTTTTGCTCTACATTGTTCTTAGTTCCATTTTTTCTTTGGTTGTTTCTTTTCCTTGCATGCCTCTTTGGCGTAAGCTATTATAGTTTTCTGCTAGTGCATGCAAGTGCATTTAGTTTGATTTAAGTTCTTTTCAGATTTCTGTTAAGGTTTCTCTATTTTTCCCTAGTTTAGATCTTTTTATTTCATCATGACTACCCTGATGCCAGAAATAAAATTAACTAGTACAAATTATCATGCATGGAAAATGCACATGACCTTCATCTTTAGATTCTGCCATATTTTAGATATTGCTACTAATGCCACTTTAAAACTAGCAGCCTTTGCTCCTCAAGCTGACCAAACTGCGTGATAGACTAAAAATGAGGAAGCACTTGGTTTAATAAGGATCTTCTTAAGTTCCGAATTGTATGTCCTAATTTCCACCTGTACAGAAGCTCATCAGGCTTGGGACATCCTAAAAAATACCTATGACAGTGCAGATGAAACTCGAAAAATCCAGCTTTAAGACCAACTTGAAGACCTCAGGTATACCGACTTCAACTCTGTTGATGATTTCTTGCTTAAGTTTGATTTCATTAAAGTTTTACTAACTGGTTTACAAGTTCCTCTTTCTGATTTAAGAATAATCTACATAATCATTCGTAAATGTTTGCCTAGACAGTTTCAACAGTTTATTACAAATATTTACTCTCAATTAGCTATTCCTTCTTTAGCATCTCAACTAACTTATGTTATTTTTCAAAATATGTTGTGTCAAGAGGAAGCTAAATTAATTTAGTTTGGCATACTTAAAACTCACGAACATGCATATGTCTCTAACAATAGATCTTCTAACACTAATCAAAATAACCAAAACTATCAACGATCTAATAATACAAATAATTTGAATAATAACTCAGGCCAATAATTTAATGATCATTACAATTCTAGGCCTTCCAATAACTATCATAGTAATAATTAGTCAAATAGGCCTCATTGCACCTATTGTGGTAAAGATGGTCACTTAGTTCTATTAGGAATGAATGCTGGATGTTGGCAGTCATTCTGTAGCAATTGTTGCATTCATGACTATGATTGTCATTGATGTCAACATAGTGATCTTCTGGAGACTAGTAGAGAAGCGGACAGTGTTTTGATTAGCGCACATGGGATATTGTAGTTGGAGCTATGCGATGTTGAGGTTATACTCTTTGATATGTTATATGTCTATGGTTAAGAGCGCAAATAGTAATTCATTGATTCATGAAAGTTATGAGCATTTTGGTGAAAGCAGTATTCAGGCAATGTTACTAAGTAGCGGTTTGTGGAAATCAGATGATATCTCCTAATCGGGATGGAATCTGATTTTGTGCAGTTAAAGGGAAGTTTGAGACACATTGATGGTGACGTGGTTCACAGTGCAAAATTTGAGGTCGCACAAGTGAAGAGATATTGCATTTGGAAGCCGACAGTCTTGTGTAATTTTGATTTAGCGTATGGAAACTTTTATTTTGTAATTGTGTGCCGACTCATTTGTAATTATTTGAGTGTGGTATAAAGGAAGGAATGTTTTTCCTTATTGTATGTAGTTGAAATATGAAAGAAGTGTGAGCATGGTTTGGTTGCATGCGAATGTAAGCATGAAGTGAAGAAAAGAGCCTAAGAGATTGTGAAAGTGAAATTGTGAAGGAAGACATGTGAAGTTCAGAGATTTGGAATTGAGATCTAGTGTAGCAGTGAGTGCAGTTTGGCACAGTAAGGAGTTAACACATTTCATATTATTCTACTAAATAATATTAAGGTTATTTGGACAGTGTGTTCAGTTATCTTACCCTGAAGCTATTTGGGCAGTGGGTCCTTCTGTCTTCCATAACTCTTAACAGGGTTAGAATCTTTTAACAGGGATTCAAAATCTCCTGACAGGGATTTATATGTACTGAATGTATTTCATAATACTCCTAACAAAGTCCATCCTCTCACAAAGAATATTCATATTAGTGCATCTTTTGTGGGCATCATTCCCACCGGGGCTTACTCTTTGATCAAAAGGTTCCCTAGTCAACATATCTTGTGTTATTGTGACATTGTGTATGAATATCTTTGTATGGTTAGTAATTGCATTGCTTACATGGTTAAATGTTGTTGAAGATAATAAAAGTTATAATTATCTAATAACTGATTCACCCCCCCCCCCCCCCCCCCTCTCAGTTATCTTGGTGGACTTTACTTTCTAACAATTGGTATCAGAGCGGTAGGTCCTTGAAAGGAAAGTTTAACAACTTAAGGAGATCCATGGTGAATTTCAAGAAAGAAAGCCCTAAGTTTGATGGAGTAAATTTTGACAGCTAGAAGGAAAAGATGAAGACACATCTATTGTGTTTAGGACCAGGCTATTAGTTGATTACAAAGAATGAAAGGACTATAATTGAAGAAGACAGTCTTGAAACAAGTTCTAAAGATGAGGTAGATCTATTCATGTGTAACATACTTGCAAGAGAAGCACTCTTGATAGCACTTCCGGAGAATGAATATAGTCAGGTAAAATGTTTTAAGAAATCTAATGAAATTTGGAAAACTTTACACTCTACTTTTGAAGGTGATGAACATGCAAAAAGAGCTAGATTACATAATTGGATATGTGCATTTGAAGATATTAGAATGATGGAAGATGAATATGTTAGAAGCTATATTGGTATAATGTCAGAAATTATTGCAGGGATAAAATCTTGTGGAGGATCAAAGACAGAGAGTGAAGTGATATGGAAAATTCTGAGGACATTGACTCCTATATTTAAGCAGACAACACAGATGATTGAACAAGTTATACCTTGTACTACAAACTTTACAAGAGAGACTCTTCTTGGAAAATTGGAAGCAACAGAGATGAACCTGAGGTTATCAAGAGACTTACCTAGAATGGAGACAACATTCAGTGCTCTTAGTATTCATCCTAGTTTGTCAAGAAGTACCAGTGTGAGTGGAGATTATGCCAGCAGTAGCAGATCTAGAAATGAAGAAGATAAGAAGATTGAAGAAGGTATTGCCTTGCTTGTGAAAAGAGAACTAGACGGTAAAATTTTTAAATGTTGGACTTGTCAAGAATATGGTCATTTTGCATCTAAATGTCCTAAGAGAGTTAAGAAGTACATAAATAATTTCAAGCCTAGAAGATCTAAGGAATGTTATTATGCTAATGATGAAGATCTTGAAGCTAGTATAGAAAGAACTTTGAGTGAAAGTGATACTGAGAATAATGATGAAATAGGATTTGTAGCAATTAAAGAAGATAATTATGAATCTAATGTTAAAGAAGAAAAAGCATTAGTTTCCCAAGTTGAAAAGAAAGCTTATTGGATTATAGACAGTGGTTGTTCACATCATATGACTGGAGATATGAAGAAGTTCATAAAGTTTAACAATTATGATGGGGGAGTTGTTAGAGTTGGTAACAATGCACCTTGTTTGATTAAAGGTATAGGATCTATTACTCTTGATGGAAAGACTAATACTGATGATGTTTACTTTGTTGATGGATTGAAACATAATCTTTTGAGTGTTGGATAGTTAGTGGATAAGGGATATCAAGTTTGGTTTACTGAGAAAACTTGTGTGATAAAGGATAAAGATGGAAATCTAATTGGAACTGGATCTAGAACCAGAGGTAATGTATTTCAGTTGAATCCTACTAAGATGACATGCTTGATTACTAAAATTGATGATAGTTGGTTATGGCATAGAAGGTTTTGTCATATAAACTTTGATAACATTGTGAAAGTGAGTACTACACTTGCAGTAAGGGATTTGCCTAAAATTATGAAGCCTACTAACATGATTTGCAAAGAATGTGTGATGGCTAAGAAGTTCATTTCCTAGTAAGAAGTTCACATCGACAGAGAAGTTGGAGATTGTTCATACAGACTTGAGCGGTCCTACCGGGACTAGAGAATTCTATGGAGAAAGGTATTTTATGATTCTTGTTGATGATTTTACAAGAATGATGTGGATTGCATTTCTGAAAGAAAAATCTGAAGCATTTGATAAGTTTAAGATCATTAAGAATAAAGTTGAGAATGAATATGGAATGAAGATTAAACGTTTGAGATTTGATAGAGGTGGAGAATTTACTTCTAGAGAGTTTAACACCTTTTGTGAAGTGAATGGTATTAAGAGACAGTTTTCAGCCCCTAGAACACCTGAATAAAATGGTATTGCAGAAAGAAGAAACATGTCAGTAACTGAAGCAGCAAGAGCTATGTTATTTGAGAATGACTTGGCGAAGACATTTTGGAGAGAAGCAGTGAATACAATAGTATATACAATGAACAGAGTACAAATCAGAGCAGATATAGATAAGACACCTTATGAATTATGGTTTGGACATGCACCCTCAGTTAAGTATTTTAGAATTTTTGGAAGAAAATGTTATATAAAGAGAGATGATGATATTGGAAAGTTTGATCCTAGAAGTGATGAAGGTATTTTTCTTGGATATTCTTTGAAGAGAAAAGCATATAGATGTTACAATAAGAGAACTAAAACTATTGTTGAGAGCGCAAATGTTAAAGTTGATGAGAAGTTTAAAATTCAGGAAAGAATACTTGATTATGAATCTGATGAAGAAGTTAATCCTCATCCTAACATTGAAACTACTGAATTATTCTATGAGACTGATAGTGAATTGTTGAATGAGAATCATACTACAGAAGAAACCAGAGAAGAATCTAAAGAAGAATCTACAGTTGAAGCAAGATCTATGACTATGACACCGAACATGTATCTATCTAGACATCATCCTGTTGAACAAGTTATTGGAAGTTTGGATAGAGGAGTTATGACTAGAAATATTGTACATTTATGTTTGATTTCTCAAATTGAACCTAAATCTACTAATGAAGCTTGTGAAGATGAATATTGGATTAATGCTATGAAAGAAGAACTAGATCAAATTGAAAAGAACAAGACATGGGAATTGGTTCCTAGACCCAAAGACAAGAATGTGATTGGAACTAAATGGGTATTCAGAAACAAGATGAATGAACAATGAGAAGTAGTAAGAAACAAAGCAAGATTAGTATGTAAGGGATACTCGTAGCAAGAAGGAATTGACTATGAAGAAACCTTTCCACCAGTAGCAAGACTTGAAGCATTAAGAATGTTTTTGGCTTATGCAGCTTTTAAGAAATTCAAAGTGTATCAGATGGATGTGAAGTCCGCATTTCTGAATGGTGAATTGGAAGAAGAAGTCTACATTGAGCAGCCTAAAGGTTTTCCTTTGACTCAAGAAGGAGATATGGTATGTAAACTAAAGAAAGCATTATATGGACTAAAGCAAGCACCTAGAACTTGGTATGCTAGATTGGATAAGTATTTGTTGAAATTGAGATTTACTAAAGGAATAGTAGATAGTAATTTGTACACAAAATAAATTGAAAATGGATTGTTAGTTATAGTTATTTTTGTTGATGACATTATCTTTGGAGGAGAAGATGAAGCTAGTGACAAATTTGCTGATGAAATGAAGACTGAATTTGAAATGAGCATGATTGGTGAGATGAAATACTTTTTGAGATTATAGATAACACAAAATAATGATGGTATCTTTGTTAGCCAGACAAAGTACTGGAATGATTTGCTGAAAAGATTTAGAATGGAAAATTGTAAACCAGTTGGAACACCTATGGTTACAGGACACAAACTATCGAGCAAAGATGAAACACCAATAGTTGAGCAGAAGAAATACAGATCCATGATTGGAGGATTGCAGTACTTAACACACACTAGACCAGATATACAACATTCAGTTGGAATGGTAGCAAGATTTCAAGCTGAACCTAGAGAGTCACATTATGCAATAGTAAAGAGAATATTGAGATATTTAAGAGGCACAATGGACTATGGATTGTGGTATGAAAAATATGATGATTTCACCCTATGTGCATATACAGATGCTGATTGGGGAGGTAGTGTTGATGATAAGAAAAGCACCAGTGGTGGAGCTTTTTTTCTTGGAGGAAGATTAGTTTCCTGGTTGAGCAAGAAGTAGAATTGTATTTCACAGAGTACAACAGAAGCAGAATATGTAGCAATAGCAAACAATTGTAACCAGATAATTTGGATGAAGCAAATGTTGAAAGATATTGGAATTAAGTTTGTTGAGCTTGTTGTCATACATTGTGACAACACTAGCACAATCAGTATGTCTAAGAATCCTGTATTGCATTCTAAAACTTAGCATATAGAGATCAAGTATCATGTTGTGAGAGAGAAAGTTGCTGAGAAAGAAGTCAGACTGGAGTACATAAGCACAAAGGAACAAATAGCAGAGATATTTACAAAACCTTTTCCTAAGGATACATTTGAGTATCTAAGAGGTATGCTTGGGGTTATGCCCTAGCCTACTTTTGAGTAATGATGCAGTTGATTGCATCCGTCCAGTGGTATATGAGCCCTATCTTTTTCTGGATTGGATGTTGGTACTTCCTCTATGGGGGAGTATGTGTACTTGAGCTAAGTCATGAGGACTCTTGTGAATGTATTTTTCTGAAACAATGTCTTTTGACATTGAGTTGTTGTTGACATAGCGATGAAATTTCTATCATTGATGTCAATGGGGGAGAAATGTACATGAAAAACCCTATGTACCATATGTTGGAGAGAACTTAATAGGATAACGAAGCAAGATTTAATTGATGAAGAGGATTTGAAGAATTTTCAGAGCATTAGTGCAGTAGTGTTGTAGTATTGGATTTTTGGAACATTGGATGTTTTTCATCTATGTTGCCATCAATGCCAATGGGGGAGATTGTTAGGAATGAATGCTGGATGTTGGCAGCCATTCTGTAGCAGTTGTTGCATTCATGACTATGATTGTCATTGATGTCAACACAGTGATCTTTTGGAGACTAGCAGACAAGCAGACAATATTTTGATTAGTGCACATGGGATATTGCAGTTGGAGCTATGTGATGTTGAGGTTATACTCGTTGATATGTTATATGTCTATGGTTAAGAGCATAGATAATAATTCATTGATTCATGAAAGTTATGAGCATTTTGGTGAAAGCGGTATTCAGGCAGTGTTCCTGAGTAGCGGTTTGTGGAAATCGGATGATATCTCCTAATCGGGATGGAATCTGGTTTTGCGTAGTTAAAGGGAAGTTTGAGACACATTGATGGTGATGTGGTTCATAGTAAAAACTTTGAGGTCGCACGAGTGAAGAGATATTGCATTTGGAAGCTGACAGTTTTGTGTAATTTTGATGTAGCGTATGGAAACTTTTATTTTGTAATTGTGTGCCGACTCATTTGTAATTATTTGAGTGTGGTATAAAGGAAGGAATGTTTTTCCTTATTTTATGTAGTTGAAATATGAAAGAAGTGTGAGCATGGTTTGGTTGCATGTGAATGTAAGCATGAAGTGAAGAAAAGAGCCTAAGAGATTGTGAAAGTGAAATTGTGAAGGAAGACATGCGAAGTTCAAAGATCTGGAATTGAGATCTAGTGTAGCAGTGAGTGCGGTTTGGCACAGTAAGGAGGTAACATATTTCATATTATTCTGCTAAATAATATTAAGGTTATTTGGATAGTGTGTTCAGTGATCTTACCCTAAAGCTCTTTGGGCAATGGGTCCTTCTGTCTTCCATAACTCTTAACAGGGTTAGAATCTTTTAACAGGGATTCAAAATCTCCTAACAGGGATTTATATGTACTGAATGTATTTCATAAGACTCCTAACAGAGTCCATCCTCTCACAAGGAATATTTATATTAGTGCATCTTTTGTGGGCATCATTCCCACCGGGGTTTACTCTTTGATCAAGAGGTTCCCTAGTCAACATATCTTGTGTTATTGTGTCATTGTGTATGAATATCTTTGTATGGTTAGTAATTACATTGCTTACATGGTTAAATGTTGTTGAAGATAATAAAAGTTATAATTATCTGATAACTGATTCACCCCCCCCCCTCTCAGTTATCTTGGTGGACTTTACTTTCTAACAAGTTCATAACTGTTTTAAGAAACAAAAAGATGATCAACGTAATTCTCAAAATTACTCAAATGGCAAACCTAATGGAAATCAATCTCATTTTGCTTTTATTGTCTATTTTAATGCTTCTAAACCACTTGAATGGATTATTGATAGTGGTGCATCTCAACATGTTACATCTCATAAGGAAGTATTTGATTCTTTGCAACCTGATTCTATGAATATTCCTATTTCTTTAGCTGATAATCATTGCTGTCAAGTTGAAGGGACTGGTAATGTTTCTGTTCCAAATGGTAAATTACATGATGTGCTTTATGTTCCTGATTTGAAAGCTAACCTTATTTCTGTTCCTTAATTATGTCAATATTATAAGGTTGAGTTTCATAAAAATAATTGTCATATCATTGATCCTAACACTGATCAGATAGTTATTGATGCTAAATTAGATGATGACAATCTCTTTAAATTTTATCAATTTATTTCTCCTAGATATTCATTACTCACTACTGTTGATTTTCACATTTGGCATGAAAGGCTAGGACACTTAAATTCTGATTATATTTCATTAATGCAAAAAGAAAATATGGTAGATGGACTACCTAAGCTTACTACTTCTAAGTTTGATTGCAATGGCTGTATGAGTGGTAAAATGCATAGAGAATCTTTTCCCCATAAATCATCTTGGAGAGCTAATAATAAGTTAGTTCTGATTCATAGTGATCTTTCAGGTCCAATGGAAAATACTTCTATTTCAGGTTCTAAATATGCTTTAACCTTTGTTGATGATTATTCTCGTAGAACTTGGATTTATTTCTTACATAGTAAAGATCAAGTCCTTGATACTTTTGTTGAATTTCATGTTTTTGTAGAAAGACAAAGTGGTTGTAAAATTCAAATTTTTAAGACTGATAATGGTACTGAATATGTTAATCATGCTTTCCATTCTTATTTAAGATCTTTTGGTATCAAACATGAGCTTACCGTTCCTTATACACCAGAACAGAATGGTGTGGCAGAATGAAAGCATAGAACAATAGTAGAAATGGGTAGATGTTTTTTACATGCTAGAAATATGGATTATAAATTTTGCGCTGAAGCCATGGCATGTGCCACCTATATTCTTAATAGAACTCCTACTAAAGCCCTCCCAAATAAAACTCTTGAAGAAGTTTGGTCAGGTAGAAAACCCAATCTGTCTCATTTACTAATTTTTGGCTCCACCGCTTATGTTCACACACCTAAACAGAAAAGGAAAAAGTTAGATCCTAAATCCTCACCTCATATATTTGTTGGTTATTCTAAGAACACTAAAGGTTATAGAGTTTATGATCCTCTTACTAATAAAGTTCACATAGCTAGAGATGTTTGCATTGCTGAAAATGGTGTCCATGACTGTTCTCAGATTTCAGATTTTGATTTTAGTCACAACAACATACTTCTTATGGAGGACCAACCTCCATCTCTCAACCCTACTCCTCAAATTTTTGCTCCTAAATTTTTTGTTCCTTCTGTTTCTACTCCTAACACTAAGGATAATACTAATAAACAGGATAATGATGAACAAATAGATAGTAATGATACTCCTTCTAATGATTTTGTTCCTTCTAGTAGTAGCAGTGATGATGATGATGATGCTAATAATCTGTTTACTCCTCCTAGTAATATTTATGTTAATTCTAGGAGAAATCCTAAATGGTTTAAAGATTTGCTTAATGAAGGTGATGATTACATTGCTAGAATGGGTGGACTTAAACCTAGAAGGATAAACTATTGCAATTATGCTCTTATGACTTCTCTCTCTAAATCAAATGATCCTCAAACTTTTGCTCAAGCTAAAAATCAACCTCATTGGCAAACTGCTATGCAAGAAGAATATGACTCTTTAATTTCTAATAATACTTGGGATTTAGTTACTTTACCTCATGGTAAAAATCTGGTTTCCTGTAAATGGTTATATAAAACTAAGCTACATTCCAATAATGAAATTAGTAAATTTAAGGCTAGATTAGTTGCACGTGGTTTTTCTCAAATTGAAGGAATAGACTATAATGAAACTTTTGCTCCTGTTGCTAAAATGCCTACCATTAAAGTTGTTCTTGCTTTAGCTGCTAAAATAAATTGGCCTATTCACCAAATGGATGTTAAAAGTGCCTTCTTAAATGGTGATTTGCATGAAGAAATCTATATGTCTCAATCTCCTAGTTTTACTCAACAAGGTAATGAACATTTAGTCTGCAAACTAAAGAAGTCTATTTATGGTTTAAAACAATCTCCTAGAGAATGGTATTCCAAAATTAATGCCTTCTTTATTTCTCAAGGTTTTGAAAGAAGTAAAAATGCTCCTAACTTGTATATCAAACATACTGAAAATGACATTATTATTATCATTCTGTATGTTGATGATTTTATTCTTACTTCCAGCTCTAACCATTTAATTTCTAATACTAAGTTCCAACTCAATAAAAAATTTCAAATGACAGATTTAGGTTTCTTACATTATTTCTTAGGAATGCAAATTTGGCAAACCCCTAAGGGTATTTTTATCTCTCAAAGTAAATATGCTAAAGATCTCCTAGATAGATTTCATATGAATGATGCTAATCCCATTTCAATTTCATGTGATTTAGGAACTAAGTTAATGATAGATATGGAATCTCCTTTCATAGATGCTACTCCTTATAGAGAACTTGTAGGTAGTTTACTTTATCTAACCCTCACTAGACCTGATTTATCCTTTAGTGTTGGTTTAGTTTCTAGATTCATGTCCAAACCTTAACAAACTCATTTCAAAATTGCTAAAAGAATATTACGTTACATTAAAGGTACTATTAACTTAGGCTTATTTTATGCTGCAAATTTTGATTTTACTTTAAAAGGCTTTACTGATTAAGATCTAGGTGGAGACCCCAATGATGGGAAATCTACTTTTGGGTATTGTTTTTCTCTTGGTTCAGGTTCTATATCTTGGAAAAGTAAAAAAGAAAAATCTGTGTCTCTATGTTCTACTAAAGCTGAATATAAAAGTTGTACTTATGCCTCTAAAGAAGCTCTATGGCTTAGAAGAATACTTGAAGATTTGGGTCTACCTCAACAAGAACCGACACCATTGTATTGTGACAATCAAAGTGCAATAGCCTTGGCAAAAAATCCAGTTTACCATGAAAAGTCAAAACACATTTCTCTCCACCACCACTTCATTAGAGAACACATTGCAGAACAGAAAGTTTCCCTCTTCCATTGCAAAGGTGAAGATCAAGTTGCACACACTTTGACAAAACCTCTTTCTAGAGAGAAATTTGAATTTCATTGTAACAATTTGGGTTTGATACCCCTTGATGTAATTACCCCAAGTAAAGATTAAAGGGAGGTGTTAGAATTTAAGCTTTCCTTGGTAAATTATGTATTTAAAGGATAAACCAAGGTATCCTAATGTATTCATCCTCTAGTCCAAGTGGGAGGACATGTAATATTTGTAATTTCTTTTATTAAGGAAAATAGATATTCCTCCTTATGAGGAATCCTACACTTGTCTCACACACTAGTGAAATGTGGCATACACAGAAATGGGAGTTACAATGTAACTCCTTTCTCACATCTCTATTAAGAGATGACTCTCCTTCTCTCATCTTATGAGATTCTTCTTCTTTTGAACATTGTATGAGCTAAGCTCTCTCTCTCTCTCTCTCTCTCTCTCATTCTTAGGCATTTTTTGCCACTTTCATTATTTCACGGGGTTTTTTTTATACTTTTCCCCCTTCAAAATATTGTCTCCTTGTTTCATTGTGCTTTGGTGAATGCTCCTAGTTTTGTGATTATTCATGGTAAACTTTATTTTCCTTGCTCATTGATTAAACAATTTCCTAACTCTATATTTTGTTATTAGTATTTTAACAACTATTGTATGCTTCATTAAATAATGTAGTCTCATTCATTGTATTACCATATAAATCAGAGTTACAACATCAATAAACATAAATTATAATCATATCATTGTCACCTCAATAAACACTTTATAATCATATCATAGTTACTTCCTCCATCATTTGCTTCTGTTTTATCTCATGCGTGTTTTTGTTGTTAAATGATTATATGTATGCATAAGGGATTACAATAATGTTGCTTCTGGGGTTACAAACATAATGTTTATATATATATATATATATATATATATATATATATATATATATATATATATATATATATATATATATATATATTCAATGTGTCAAGGACTTGTCCAATTTCATTTACATTACTATGTTTTGTCTTAATATTCTCTGCATAATTCAGAGGAGGGAGAATTTTATGCAAGTTTATCTTCATTGAGATCTTGTCCAAGTTAGTACAGTTAACTGAAATGTTTCCTATTATATTGTATGCTTCAGTAAATTTATTATTACGTCAATTATTCATTGATATTGTTTACATTGCTTATAAGTATTTTCATCTATTATTAGTTTACTATTGTACGCTTCAGTAAATTTATGAACATGTTCATTATTCATTGATACTTTTTACAATCCCTATAAGTTTTTGCATCAATTATGTCATTCAACAAAGCAATTTACTATTGTATGCTTCATTAAATAATGTAGTCTCATTCATTGTATTACCATATAAATTAGAGTTACAACATCAATAAAGATTTTATAATCATATCACGGTCACCTTAATAAACATTTTATAATCATATCATAGTTACCTCCTCCATCATTTTCTTTCATTTTATCTCATGCATCTTTTTGTTGTTAAATGATTATTTGTATGCATAAGAGATTACAATAATGTTGCTTCTAGGGTTACAAACATAATGTTTATGGGTAAGTGCACAAAGATGGGGGACTAAAAAGGGGGTATAAGATGCCATTTTTTTCAGTAAACTCTGAACTTCAACAAGAAATTGAAGATACTTAGACTCAAAATTTTAAGATGCGACAAAAATAAGAGTTGTAATACTTTGAATCTAGATCCTAAACTACTAACTTATTTTGAAAATGGTGCAGATTAAGACCCTCAAAAAGGGGGAGCACACAAAGTGGTCCTATTTTTTGTGAAAAAACATAACATAGCGTCTGGTGTGCTCCCCCTAAAATGTTAAACTTTTTTTTAAAAAAATTTAATCGCTCCAATGAGAAGTTAGCTAACACCACATAGTTTATCCTGGAATTGTTTGGTAATTTTTTGATGAATGCATAATTTTTTATGAATTTACGAAGTGCACACATCCTGAAAACATGAAATTTATGTGTGCTCCCCATAGAAATCATTTAAAACTAATCGAAAATCAAATTTTCTTTTTTGTAAAGTGTGTAGAATGGAGTCTAGTTTCTAAAAATGTAACTAGTTGCAAAATTTGATGAATGAACCAAAATCTATGCCCAAAATACTACACGTTGGTTTTTTACAAAAAATAGACATACACACAAAAGAAATTAGAGATGAAAACTTAACATAATCAAAATTCAAAATAAATTATATGCTTAGATAGCTAACAAAGAGATCTGCAATATCACATCATCTGATTTTTACGTTCTTGAGCCATGAGTAAACTTGACAAGGAGCACACAAAAAAAGATTGCATTTTTTTGTATGTCTGTTGGAAAACACATCTCAGGCCAATTTGAATCATCCAAGCCTTTGGGTTGGATCTCTAAGGCAAATCCAAGCCTTAGGATTGGTAAATTCCAATGCCTTACAAAGCATGTGCTCCCTATAGGGCGAGTGCACTACTGAAATCTATGACTTCCATAGGCCGTGAGCCCTATGGAAGTCATAGATTTCAATAGTGCACTCGCCCTATAGAGCGTGTTCCCTATAGAGTGAGTGCACTATTGAAATCTATGACTTCCATAGGCTGTGCACCCTATTTAAGTCATAGATTTAAATAGTGATGAGAGAGAGAGAGAGAGCTCCACCTTCCTATCCTCTATATTTTTCCTTCTTACCCTCTTTAACCCCCTCTCTCTCTCTCACACACATACACACATATGCTCTCTCCCACCTCTCTCTCTCTCTCTCCACCTTATTACCCTCTATATTTTCCTTTATTACCCTCTTTCACCCCCCTCTCTCTCACACACACACATTCTCTCTCCCACCTTCCTACTCTCTCTCTCTCTCCACCTTCTTACCCTCTATATTTTCCCTTATTACCCTCTTTCACCCCCTCTCTCTCTCTCTCTCACATACACACACATTCTCTCTCCCACCTTCCTACTCTCTCTCTCTCTCTCTCTCTCACACACACACACACACACACACACATTTTGCATAGGACGCACATGCTATAGGGCATACGTGCTATGCAAGAGTATGCATAACACTTTTTAGTTTTGCATAGGGCGCACATGCTATGGAAGACTAAAATAAACGGTCTTCTTTGCCAAGGATCTCGTGAAAGAGGTCCACTTTTTTTTTAATTTTCTCTGAGTTCTACGTCTTATCTAACAAATATTCACTTTTCATGGTGTTGATAGTGACAAAGAAGCATATTATATCAATTTGCACCATATTTTTGTTTAAAAATCAACATTGAATTGTGAAAGTCAATAATTATCACCGAAATTTATCGATTGAGGTAAGTTTTTTATTTTTTTACACGTCAAATGTGAATAAAGAGTGTTTTAGTTTATAATTGGTATGATATAAACTTGTTCAATACATAATTTGATATAATTGTAATAAATTTATATTATAATTTGACTTATTATTTTACATTTATATTATATTTTAAAATTGTATTCAATTCATATACAAAAATCATTATCATGCCAAGGAAATGAGCATAGACTTTAACACCGAAAGAGCATGAAAGAGACAAAGAGAAGAAAATGGAAAGAATGAGATAACTTCGTGAACAAAAAAATTGGATACCATAGAAGAAGATTTTTCTTTGGATGAGGAACATGAAACATCAATACAAAGTAAGAGAGAATTGGAATTGGAAACAAAAAGACAATGAATGAGAAACTTGCATGAAACAAGACAATTGAATTATGAGATGCAAGCACATCATCTATGAGTTCCCAAGTTGAAGGGACATCATTATCCAATGTTGGAGGCACACCATTGTCTACTTTCGAAGGTGTGGGAACACCCTTGTATCATGTTGAAGGCACACCATTGTCTACATCCCAAGGTGTAGGCACAACATCATCTCATATTGAAGGCACTCAAGATGGTACGCAATTCACACATAATGTTTTTGATGCTCCTATAATTATTTATAGAAAGCCAAAATATTTGATTGATATTGATACTAGCATTTTGCAAGCAATGCCCGATCAAATTCCCAAGCGTACTTGTCAAAGAAATGCTAATCGTATTTGGAGATCATTTTTTGAGAATTTAAACATGACAGGAAGATGTCAACTATTTGTTGAAATCATGAGAAATCTGAAATTTAGGCCCCATCATGAAGATTCTTGGGCTAAGAATGATGGATGAGTCAAGTGAAAAATCTATTGTAAAGAATCTAATGACTGCATATGAGAGTGTGGGATCTACATCATGCACGAAAGATAGTAATTTCACATGATGTGTACTTACATCAACAATAGTAAGCACTCAAATGAAGAGATCTCGACTCATTAGAAAGACAAGCAAAACATTGAAAATAAGTATAAAGTCTCTAACAAGAGCCTTGGGAAGGCGTCAAAGAGTGGAAGATCCAAATAGCAATGAGTTATGGGCATTTTCCGGTAGACTACCATGAAAAGATAAAGCAATTGTTGAAGCTTTGAAATCCTTGATTGAAGAATTTTGGAAGAATAACACACGGGTATCTCCTAATCAAAGAGATGTTGTAATAAGGAGGACTGGTAGTCGAATTCATGTTCCACATCCAAAACATTTTTTGGATTCAACTCAGACATAATTTTTTGTAAAATTTATGCATATGTATCCTCAAATTAAAATTAGTCAAAGATATTTTGAAATGTGTAAACCTTTTTATGTGAAGATAAATCACGCATGCACAACTTGTTGTTGTAGGGTACATATTGAATTTTCTAACCATTTTGAAGTTTATAGGAATATATGTGTAGATTTGCACTCTAACAATGTTTTGCAGGATTGTAACATAAATATCCCACCTTGATCTTCAAGGGAATTAATATCTACCATTTTATGTGAAAGAGTGGATGGTCAAAAAATTTACAAGCTCTCATGCTTGAATGGTACATGCATAGATTGCGGAGGTTTGCGACATTTTCTAATTTGTCAACATATGGAGAGTACGCATACAATCGGTAATGAAATAGTAGAATTTGTAAAATATAAGACCGTGACATACAATCTAAAAGATGGAAAAGAGGCTAAAATATGTGATTTAGTAATTGAAAAAAATCTAGTGTATCATTTCATGGACATTTTTTGTAAAAAAATTATTTATGAGTATGCAAGGCATACACATTGAGTGAGATGGTTGGATATGCAATTCAAGTTGTGCAAGGACACATTCCCACTTGATACCATTGTTTCAGTTGTGGAATTTTTTAGAGAACTACACACTACAACCACAAAATGAGGTGCAAGCAAAGTATTACAACTCTCAACAGGTTGCTATATTTATTCATATAGCATTCATGCATGCACTAGACAGTACAGAGGAGAACATGAAGATATTGAGGGAGTATCATTTTTATATCAACGATGATCGCTCACATTCTATAGAGTTTTTACACGGTTGCTTTCAACTATTTTATGGTCATTTGGCAAATAGGGGCATACAATATCATCAACATATCATATGGTCAGATAATTGTGCATCACAATTCAAGAATTCTCAGATGTTCTATTGGTTGTGTAGGATGCTTAAGATTATTGGAATTCAATATATGTGGAATTTCACAGAGGTCGGTCATGGAAAGGGAGAGCATGATGGTGCAGGTGCATGTATTAAAAGAGCCTTAGCATGTGAAGTATTAAAGTACAAAGAGAAAGAAACATTGTCAGATGCAGGATGTATTGTGCAGTGGTGTAATGCTACAATGGGTCTAGGTAATGAAGGTGAGTCTATGGTTCGTAGATTTTTTTGGTTGATTGGACTAAATGGAGATACAAAATATTGTAATGTCAAATTTATATAGCATTGTAAATTGGGTGGACTGTAAATTGCTCATGCATTACTTCGAATGTATAACGGGAAGTTTGTAAGATTTAATGACAAAATTTCTCTTCTATTTTTTGGGGCAATACCAGAGGTTTTCTCTGCTTAGCTCTTTCCTCCGATGCTCCTATTGAGCTAAGTTGTAAAAATATTTCTCATTATTAATAAAAAAAACTTTATGATGTTATGCCAATGACTTGTAGGCACATAATACTTGGAAGGCCATGGAAGAGCATTAAGGAAGCAAATCAATTCAAGGATGCACTATCTCATTTAATTTCCAACTTCTCCCTCTCTAAAATGGAAGGTTTACATTTTGGTTTATCCAGATAGTGTACCCTCCTAGGCCACCTAGTCATGTACCTAGTACCTCTACCACATCAAAACTCAAACCAGACTTCACACCCTGATCCTAACACCTTAGATCATCTCAAAATGGTACATTTTCCATGTTACAACTTCCCATTCACTCCTATCCACTCATCCTTCACCATTCTTCTACTATAGCCTTTCTAGGCCTGTCTAGTAGCCCTTCAAACCTTGAAATCAGTAATTCATTCACAATATCCCCAAACAACCTAGTAATGTTTTTACACTTTCAAATACCCTTTTTAGAGTTACTAAGTTGATATCATTCTTAGACTTTCATGACCTGACTGGTGAACACTTCCTTCACCCCCTAACCCTTCAACTAGGCCTAATTAACCCTTGCCCAAAGAAGCAACTTTATCATCCACTAATCTCCAAACAAGCCTACCATAAACACCACATACAAAAAACCTAAAATATTCCAACAAAACCTAACCCAAAGTAGTAGAAAACTTGGTAACAACCTTACTTCCTTCAGAAGCAGCATGCCTAGCTAGCTCTCAAGGCAGAACAAACTTGACAATAGTCTCAATTTCTCTAGAGAAAAGTGTCACAATCTTGTTATATTTCAGCAGAGAAGTAGCCTCATGAGTAATCTTATCAAAAATATCAATCATGAAGCTCTCCATGATATCCATGGTAGCACTGGATATTCCCTTGGAAGGATGCACTTGTTTCAACACCTTGTATACAAACCTCTTGTAACTTTCTACACTTCTCTTCCTCTTCTTCTTCTCACTCTCATATTTCATGGCTTTGACTACTGAATCCTTTGTGGTCTTGAACATCACTTTCTTTTATTTTCTCTACTTTGGAGAAGCCTTTACTTCATTCTCTCCTTTCATACCATCTGCTTTAATAGTTGTGGAAGCCCTAGAAGCTTTTGGAGCCATGGATTTTATGTTTGTATGAACAACTGACTGCAATTTTTTGCAAGTTAAGTTTCTTAGAATTCTCAAATGCACAGGTATGGGATTGGATTGTATACAAGGCTTGATTTAAATCATTGTTTATGGGTAATTAAGAGCATACGTACAAGGATTTTTCACCGGCTCCCAATATCTTTTGAAGAGATTGTGGGCTTGTGTGGAATTGAATGTTGTGTACCTTTTATGGATTTTGGTCCTATGTTGTTGTGATGGGAGGGATGGCATTTAATGCAAGAGAATTTTTGGGTAGATAGTTTTGTTTGTGAGATATCAAATCAGTAATTTTTTGAGATTTGAAATGGTAGGTGTATTTTTTGAGACTTGTATTTTCTTATTCATACGTGATGGAAGGCTATTATGCACTTGTCCTCCTTTAAAATACTTGTAAGGACTACATTCTTTGACAACAGGTAAAATATGGACTATCATCTACCTGCTCAAAAATGTAGGCATCTCCATCCTTAAGATTATTGGCAATTGAAAAATATCTCCATCCATGAATCAAGGAAGCTTCAGGGAGATCTCTAAGGAATCGTATAGGCCATTCCCTTCTGTTAGGATCCATAAGAAGCACCATTGTTCTTTCTCTTGGTAATTTGAGTTTATCTACAAATGTGTTCAATGTTGTTTGCAGAAAAAATTTTCACATAAAATAAGCAACATTACCTTAAGAACCATCTAAACGTTGTTATTAAAAAACATGTAACAAAACACAGAAACCCAAAATATCCTTTAGACAATAATAGATTGGCTTCTTGAACCCCTGTCAAACAGACTTGCAGAGTATAGGAGACTGTAATATAATAGAGATAATTTTCACTTCATTTTTAGTATCTTCTGTTGATTTTATTTTCAACTCAACAAATAATTTTATGTCCCTCAAGTGATCAAAACTCTTTGGAATAGCACTTGTGGAAGGATCAGGGCATTTCCTCTGTGACTCAAAATCACTTTGGATCTTCTCAGAATGAAAAATAGAAATATCTTTTTCACAACCATTCTTCCCATATATCTGAACTCTAAAATACATCCCACAGATGTATTTAAATACTAAAAAATCCCCAAACTCTATCTCATGTTGATATACAAAAATTTCCCAGCCCGTGCCAAAAAACTCAATTCTAGTGCTTGTACTACATGACTGGTGCCAAAACAGGGATCTCCCAATCACTGACTATGACCCCAAATCTTGTCACGGGGTCATATCTCAGAGCTTGTACAAGGTAGCATCGATCCATTAGGTTCTAAGGGACCATGTTGTCAGGGCCTACAATAACCTGTCTCGGTTTTCAGAGATTTAATTTCATTTAAATTTGGCAACACATTCTCGGTCAATGTCAGAACTCAAAGTGTTCCTCAATTCAAACGGCCAATGTTGTGTATCTTTCCAACCGTCAGTCATAGCATCGAACCATTTGTTCCAATAGCTCCAAATGGCCAGGTAAATGCTAGTGGAAACCTCATTCGCCACACATAATCATTCGAACACCGTCGACGACTCTGGGTGAAAGTGTCCCTAAAGGTCCCTTCAACATGAAATCGGTGATATTTATGGGGTCATATCTCAGAGCTCATGCAAGGTAGCATTGATTCGTTAGGTGCTACAAGACCGTGTTGCTAGGGTCTATAATAGTCTATCTCAGTTTTTAGAGATTCAATTTTGTTTAAATTTGGCAACACATTCTTGGTCAATGTCAGAACTCAAAAGTGTTCCTCAATTCAAATGGCCAGCGTTGTGTATCTTTCCAACTGTCGGTCATAGCATCGAAGCGTCTATTCCAACAACTCTAAATGGCTAGGTAAACACTAGTGGAAACCTCATTTGCCACACACAGTCATTCAAACGCCATTGATGACACCAGGCCAAAGTGTCCCTCAAGGTCCCTTCAACATGAAATCAATGATTTTACGGGGTCATATCTCGGAGCTCGTTCAAGGTAGCATCAATTCATTAGGTTCTATGAGACCGTGTTACCGAGGCCTACAATAGCTAGTCTCAGTTTTCAAAGATTCAATTTTGTTTAAATTTGGCAACACATTCTCGGTCGATGTCAGAACTCAAAGTGTTCCTCAGTTCAAACAGCCAACATTGCGTATCTTTCCAACTGTCGATCATAGCATCAAACCATTTGTTCCAATAGCTCTAAATGGCTGGGTAAACACTAGGGGCAACCTCGTTCATCACACATAGTCATTCGAACACCGCCGATGACTCTGGGCCGAAGTGTCCCTCAAGGTCCCTTCAGCATGAAATCGATGATTTTTGTGGGGTCATATCTCAGAGCTCATGTTAGGTAGCATTAATCCATTAGGTGCTACATGACCATGTTGTCAAGGCCTACAATAGCCTATCTCAGTTTTTAGAGATTCATTTTCATTCAAATTTGGTAACACATTGTCGGTCGATGTCAGAACTCAAAGTGTTCCTCAGTTCAAATGACCAATGTTGCGTATCTTTTCAACCGTCAATCAAAGCATCAAACTGTCTATTCCAATAGCTCTGAATGACCAGGTAAATGCTAGTGGAAACCTTGTTCATGACACACAGTTATTTGAACGCCGCCGACGACTCTGAGCCGAAGTGTCCCTCAAGGTCCCTTCAACATGAAATTGATAATCTTTACGAGGTCATATCTTGGAGCTCGTGTGAGGTAGCATCAATCCATTAGGTGCTACAAGACCATGTTGTCGGGGCCTACAATAGCCCATCTTAGTTTTTAGAGATTCAATTTCATTTAAATTTGGCAAAACATTCTCGGTCGATGTCAGAACTCAAAGTGTTCCTCAATTCATGCGGCCAATATTTTGTATCTTTCCAACCATTGGTTGTAGCATCGAACCATCTATTCCAATAGGTTTGAATGGCCAGGTAAACACTAGTGGAAACCTTGTTTTCCACACACCATCATTTGAATGCCGCTGACGACTCCGGGCTGAAGTGTCCCTCAAGGTCCCTTCATCATGAAATTAGTGATCTTTACGGGGTCATATCTCAGAGCTCATGCGAGGTAGCATCAATCCATTAGGTGCTACGGGACTATGTTGTCAATCCCTACAATAACCTATATTGGTTTTCAGAGATCCAATTTCATTTAAATTTGGCAACACATTCTCGATCGATGTCAGAACTCAAAGTGTTCCTCAGTTCAAATGACTAACGTTGCATATCTTTCCAACCATTGGTCATAGTATCAAACTGTCTATTCCAACAACTCTGAATGTCTGGGTAAATGCTAGTGGCAACCTCATTTTCTACACATAGTCATTCGAATGTCGTTGATGACTCCAAGCTGAAGTGTCCCTCAAGGTCCCTTCCACATGAAATTGACAATCTTTATGGGGTCATATCTCGAAGCTCATGTGAGGTAGCATCGATCCTTCAGGTACTACGGGACCATGTTGCCAAGCCCTATAATAACATGTCTTGGTTTTCAGAGATTCAATTTCATTTAAATTTGGCAACACATTCTCGGTCGATGTCAGAACTCAAAGTGTTCCTCGGTTCAAACAACCAATGTTGCGTATCTTTCCAACCGTCGGTCATAGCATCGAACTGTCTATTCCAATAGCTCTGAATGGTCAGGTAAACACTAGTGGCAACCTCATTTTCCACACATAGTCATTCAAACATCATCGATGAATCTAGGCCGAAGTGTCCTTCAAGGTCCTTTCAACATGAAATCAGTGATCTTTATGAGGTCATATCTTGGAGCTCATGTGAGGTACCATTGATCTGTCAGGTGCTACGGGACCATGTTGCCAAGGCCTACAATAGCCTATCTTGTTTTTTAGAGATTCAAGTTTGTTTAAATTTGGCAACACATTCTCGGTCGATGTCAGAACTCAAAGTGTTCCTTAGTTCAAATGACCAACGTTGCGTATCTTTCCAACCGTCGGTCGTAGCATCGAACCGTCTATTCCAAAAATTCTGTATGGTTGGGTAAACGCTACGGGCAACCTCATTCTCCACACACAGTCATTTGAATGTCATTGATGACTTTGGGCTGAAGTGTGCCTCAAGGTCCCTTCAGCTTGAAATCAATGATCTTTGCAAGGTAATATCTCAGAGCTCGTGCAAGGTAGCATCGAGTCATCAAGTGCTACAAGACCATGTTGTTGAGGCCTACAATAGCCTGTCTCAGTTTTTAGAGATTCAAGTTCGTTTAAATTTGGCAACATATTCTTGGTTGATGTCAAAACTCACAGTGTTCCTCAGTTCAAATGGCCAACGTTGCGTATCTTTCCAACCATCGGTCATAGCATCGAACCATCTATTCCAATAGCTTCGAATGGCTAGGTAAATGCTATGGGAAACCTCATTTGCCACACACAATCATTTGAACATCGACAATGACTCTGGGCTGAAGTGTCCCTCAAGGTCCCTTCAACATGAAATTAGTGATCTTTATAGGGTCATATATCAGAGCTTGTACGAGGTAGCATCAAGTTGTTAGGTGCTATGAGACCATGTTGCCGAGGCCTACAATAGCCTATCTCAGTTTTTAGAGATTCAAGTTCATTTAAATTTGGCAACACATTCTCGGTCGATGTCAAAACTCACAACGTTCCCCAGTTTAAACAACCAACGTTGCGTATCTTTCCAACCGTCAGTCGTAGCATCAAACTGTTTGTTCCAATAGCTCAAAATGGCCAAGTAAATGCTAGGGGAAACCTCATTCACCACACATAGTTGTTCGAATGCCATTGATGACTCTGCACTGAAGTGTCCCTCAAGGTCCCTTCAACATGAAATCAGTGATCTTTACGGGGTCATCTCTTAGAGCTCGTACGAGGTAGCATCGAGCCGTCAGGTGCTACGAGACCGTGTTGTCAAGGCCTACAATAGCATATCTTGGTTTTCAAAGATTCAAGTTTGTTTAAATTTGGAAACACATTCTTGGTCGATGTCAAAACTCACAATGTTCCTCAGTTCAAATGACCAACATTGTGTATCTTTCAAATCGTCGGTCGTAGCATCGAACCGTCTATTCCAACAGCTTTGAATGGCCATCTAAACGCTACTGAAAACCTTTTTTGGCACACACAGTCGTTCAAACACCGCCGACCACTCCAGGGTGAGTAGTAGGATGAGTGAAAATATGTATTTAGATGCAAAAGGGCTTGTGGTCCATTTTGAAATTTGATCATGTATTTGGATCATGGAATGTTATTTGGATCATGTATTGATCATATTGTAACCCAATCTTAAATGTAAGCCTTAATGGTACTGAGAAGCCTAAAAGGTACCTAGGGGTCACTATGACTGGTTATGTATTGATCCTAGGTTAGGGGTTGATAGAAATAACCTATAAGGGTCTATAAATATGTACTAAGGCCATTAGAGCCTTTACATAGTGTTAAAAGCACTAAATGTGAACAATCTTGTAAATTACCTATATTGGCAATATAAGCCAAATAGGGCTTAATTGGAGTTAGTAGGGATTAGTAGGAAGTCTAAGTTAGTTTGGTTTGTAAAGGTTGTCTCTAAAACTTTTATAAGTAGTTAGAGTGGGAAAAGGGTGTTGGGTTGTTGAGTTGACAACTTATGTTGTCAACTTGACAACTAATTCTAGTGTTTGTCATTAACAATCAGACAACAATAGTGAACTGTTGTACTTGATCTGAATGTGATCCTTGTTTAGTTTGATGTGGGAATGTTTATTTACATTTGTTTTGACTTGGATATAATATATTTTCATTACCTTCATCACTAACAACATCAAGGATTTAACTGGTGTATTGACAATGACTGGTACAGGAGTACAGTCAGCAACTAAGGAACCCCACAATACTATAACCACAGGACCCCGAAACATCAAGGAAAAATAAAACAACTGCCTTCAAATGAGCCAAGGTAGTAATATTGAGCATCTCAATGGTGTTATTGTCCTCTAAGGGGTGGTCCAAAATACCAGGGGTATCAGGTACTAGGGGTATCAATAACCTGATACCTCAAGTACTTATAATCAGTATGCCCGACAAACAGAGACTTAGTAGTAAAAGCATAAGGTTGCACATCCACATCTGCCCTAGTAATCTTATTAATAAAAGAACTCTTTCCAAAATTAGGGTACCCACAGATCAAAATAGACTAGGTATTGGGGTCAATAGACGACAACCTTGCCATATGCTGCCTCACCTGTTCGAGGTCATGTCTTTATATTGTGACTGTCCTGTGGAACAAGGAACACACCAATGAATATAAATGTTTGATTCCACATGATCTTGGATAGGTTGTGACGTAGAAATATTTCCTTACATTATATTTCTACATTTCTACATTCATTTCATTACTTTTGTTATTATTACAGTCAAGGAATTGACTATTATTGAGGATAGTGACTAGCATTTTTAGCACAGTCAACAAGTTAAAGGTTTGAATCCTCCATAATATGTAAGGCACTCCCACCTCTATGTTAACTATGGTTTGGTGGGAGATTTCCATTGATGTATTGTATGTATTAGATCTATCTTTGAATGCAGGGAAATTGAATAGAAGGTGAGAAGAGACAGAGACAGGCCTGGTGAAATCACAGTGAAAGGAGTTGAAGGTAAGCACTAGTCATGGCTGGAAGTGACCCAATGATTGGAGAGGGTAGATTATTTATGGGAAGGTCCTTTGGGATGTATTAGAAGGTGTTGGGACTGGTGTTGAGGTTGGGTGTTGTAGGGAAGGGTATTTTCTACAAAACCCTTGGTTTCTAGCCCAAATAGTGAGGGTTTATTGAATGGGAGTGTAGATGGGTGAGTATGGGAAAAATAAGTTGAAAATTGGTTGTATTTTATCCTTTATCAAGACTATTTGGGGTTTTGGAGTCCTAGAAGTGAGTGGTTCTAGGAGTTGCTTTGTTAGGTGAGGCTAATTAAGCCTAGTTGAAGGGTTAGGGGGTGAAGGAAGTCTTCACTAGTCAAAGAGTTAAAGTCTAATATTGATATCAATTTAGTAACTCCAAAAAGGGTACTAGAAAATGTAAAAACATTTCTAGGTTTTTTGGGGATTTTGAGAGTAAATTGCCGATTTCAGTGTTGGAAGGACTACTAGGCGGACCTAGAAGGGCTATAGAAGAGGAAGGGTGAAAGATGAGTTAATTGGATTGAATGGGAAGTTGTAACATGTAAAATATAGCATGATGAGATTATCTAAGGTGTTAGGATTAGCGTGTGAATTTTGGTTTGAGTTTTGGTGTGGTGGAGGCACTAGGTGCACTAGGTGGCCTAGGATAGAGTTGATGCTAGAAGGCATTGGAACAAGGAAAGAAGGAAGTGAATTTGAGTAGTATGGTTGTGGGCGTGACTTACAAAGTTAGATAAATCAACTAGATCCTTGAGTGAGGTTAATTCCTTGAATGGATTCCAAGTTGTTTATAGAATCCTCGAGTTGAGTTAGTGTCCTTAGGGTGATAGTGAATGTTGTCGAAGTTTACAGTAACAAGGAATGTTAGTCTCCTTAGGGTGATAGTGAATGTTTTCGAGTTAGACTCCTTAGGGTGACAATAAAAATATACATCGATAAACATACAAGCATAACTATAAGGCATGGGAAATTTATAAATCATAAGACATCCACATAAACATAAATTAGTATACATCAATACACCAAACACATGAATTGCATACCTAAAACATAAAACAAAAATATTCGTAAGGCATGAAGCCAAATATATATGTCCAATAATGTCATACATTGAATATATTCAATATAGTTAAATTGGCTTCCTCAAAGCCAAATGGATGTACAACGTATCACTTATACAATATACAAAAAATATGTCCACTAATGCCATACAGGCATACAATCCATATCCCTAATCTAGTCCTTTCCCGCTAGGGGAAGAAAAAAATCCTGAGCTGTCTTCAATCGTCGTGTCAATGGAGATGCAGTGGATGTTGTAGTCTTCTGAGTGTGCTCACTCATCCTCTTGTCTTGACTCTTCTATAGCTCGAGTTGATAAAAAAATTTTAAGCATCAATAACTAATATACATCAAAATTGAATTATACAATGACATAAAATTGAATATTCTCTTACCGCTAGCAAATAGTCACTATGTACATCCAGCAAAGGTGGATGCTAGTGATCTGGAGTAATAAGTGTTACAAGTAGTGGTTGTCGTTGCACCAAAAGATCGACTTGTTAATGCCCATACAACCACTAGACTTATAGAAGACACAAGAGGCTGTTAAACCATGTCCCGAATCCCGAGGGGAGCGCTGACCATTTTTCCAACAATCTCCCCCTTAGCATTACCTAAGGGGATTCAAACCTGTGACCAAGCTTTGATACCACTTGTTACAAGTAGTGGTTGCCATTGCACCAAAAGATCAACCTGTTAATGCTTGATACAACCACTAGACTTATAGAAGACATAGGAGGTTGTTAAACCATGTCATGAATCCTGAGGGGAGCGCTGACCATTTTTCCAACAATAAGTCCCTACAAAAATGATCAAAATAATAATTAAAATACATACATGAAGATCATTATAAAATTCAATACAAACTATTAAAATAACAATTCAAATTAAGTGATCTCTTTCATACCTCAGTCAATGCTTCGGAACTAGCTACTGATGAACTACAACTAATTTAGAACCTAATTAAAGATCTGTGATTGGAGATCACCGAGTTGCTAATTAGATATGTAATATGATTAAATTAGTAATATGTTGTCATTGATGTCAACTAGTTTGACAACACTTATTTTGTAAGTTACTATACCGAAACATCTATAGAAAAGGAGTAAAAGAGATGAAGAACATAAATATCTACATGAGGAAGATGTACATGACAGATGAGGATAAGGAATACATTTAGTAACTTTCTAATGAGTCTATGACCTTATGTTATTGACTTGATTATGTTTCATTCATCTATGATGAGGAAAAGAGCTGAAAGACACAAGGCAATGTGGTCAGTTGATGAAGCATTATAGTATACACCAAGTAGTGTAGTCATGTATACTGAGGATAGTGTAAATTGAGCTTGTGTTCACCAACACATTTCTTTGTTAACCGAGCAGGAGAAAAGAATTAAATGATTAGTTTAGCTGTTAAGGATTGATGAGCTATAAAGTACATCGAAATCAATGATGGAGATAATGTTTGTTATGAAGATAAATGGCTAGCATAATTCAAGGAAGATCTAAAGGATGAAATCAAAACATTTTATTGGCACAAGTATCGAGGAAGGTTTAAGTGACAAAATGGATGAAGGAGAATAAGCGGAAAAATCTTATGGAGGAAAAGAAAATGGTTTACTTGTCTATTTAAGAGACCATAGTTTCAGTATGAAATGTATGTCAGAAGAAGAAGGACTACAGAATTATCACATGAACAAGCTTCATGTATGCCTGATCAAACTAGTTAAGGAGAACCAAACTGCAGAGTTTACTGAGCGTTAGAAAGCTATTACCGAGCGACAGTAAGTCATTGAATATTGTTGATACAAAATTGTAATACTGATAAGAGGATTTAATTGAGCATAATATAGATTTAAACATCTGCAATTGAAGTTGTATTGTAATAAGATCAAATTGTTGTTACATTTTAACCATTGTAAACAGAGAAATCTCTTAATAGAGTGGACTTGAAAGTCTTATATGTTTCATTTATAGAATGAGCATTGTTATCCTATCAACCCCATAGTGAATGCTAGTTGGACGATAACGGTTGGTCTTAAATCCTCTAACAAGGTCACACCTAACAGTGTGTTTGTAACCTTTAACAAGGTTGGGTCTTCACTGACCTCACTTTAGAAGTGTGAACTATGCTACATCAACATGAATGATCTTCTGATAAGATTAGGATGATGCAACATCCAGATCACATTAGTGACCGATAGACAGGGGACGGACCCCAAGTCTAGTCCTCAATTATTCAAATGTATCCTTTGGTAGAGGCTTTGTAAATATGTCTGCAAGTTGTTCTTTTGATGTAACAAACTCTAGCTTAACTTGCTTCTCCTGTACTTGTTCTCTCAAGTAGTGATACTTAATAGATATATGATTTTTTTTAGAGTGCATCACTAGATTCTTTGAAATGTTTATTGCACTGGTGTTATCACAATATATAATCACCGGCTCAGTGATTATCTCATTCATACCTTCCAGAACTTGTTTAATATATGCAATATTTGAACAGTTTTTAGCAACAGCAACATACTCTGCTTTGGCTATAGACTGAGAAATGCAAGCCTACTTCTTACTTGTCCATGTAACAAGTCTTTCACCAAAGAAAAATGCTCCTCCGATGGTACTTTTTCTATCATCCACATTTCCAGCCCAATCAATGTCGATATAGACTCTGAGTTCAAACTTGCCTTCCTTAGGATACCATAATCCATAATCTTCTATTTTCTTTAGGTATCTTAGGATTCTTTTTGTAGCAACCATGTGTGACTCTCTAGTGTTTGAAGAAAATCTTGCAACAATTCCCACAACATGTGCTATGTCTAGTCTACTATGCACTACATACATTAACTTACCAATCATTGATCGGTATAGTGTCTGGTTCACTTATGTAGTTTCATCTTCCTTAGTCAGTTTGCATCTAGTAGCCATCGGTGTTCCCACAGGTTTAGCATCTTCCATGCCAAATGTCTTTAGTACTTCCTTGATATATTTGGATTGTGTGATGAATATACCATCATTCTGCTAAATCACTTGTAGTCCTAGAAAGAACTTAATCTCTTTGAACATAGACATTTTAAATTCACTTCTCATTTCATCAGCAAATGACTTACAGATTTTATCTTGACCTCCAAATATAATGTCATCCACAAATATTTCAACAATAAGAATAGTGTCATCAGTATCTCCTTTCATATACAAATTGTTGTTCTCACTTGTTCTAACAAATCCAATACTTAACAAATAAGTATGTAGCCTCTCATACCAGGCTCTCAATGCTTGCTTTAAACCATATAAAGCTTTATGTAATCTACATACCATATCTTTCTTTTCTAGATCAATGAACCCTTCAGGTTGTTCTATGTAGATTTCTTCTTCAAGTATTCCATTCAAAAATGCTGACTTGACATCCATTTGGTAAAATTTGAACTTTTTGTGTGTAGCATATGCAATTAACATTTTGACTCCTTCTAATCTAGCAACAGGTGCAAATGTTTCACCATAATCAATTCCTTCCTCCTGTGCATATCCTTTGTATACCAATCTAGCTTTATTCCTTGTTACTTCTCCATTCTCATTCTTCTTGTTTCTAAATATCCACTTAGTACCGATAACATTCTTATCTTTAGGTTAGGGTACTAAGGTCCAGGTTTTGTTCTTCTCTATTTGTTCTATTTCCTCTTTCATTGCATTAACCCACTCATCATTTTCTAATGCAACTTTTACATTTTTTGGTTCATAATCACAAACTAGACATGTACCTTGTCTTGCTTTACTCCTTGTTTGCATGTCAGCTTGTCTGTCTCCAATGATTTGTGTCACAGGATGGTGTCTTCTGACAAAACTTGCTAGTACCCAATTTCTTCTATCTTGTTCATCCTGTGCAGGTTCATTTGCTTGCTCGGTAGGTCCTTCCTGCTTGTTAGTTTCTTTTTCCCGTTCCTTGGTATTATTTTCCTTCTAACCGGTTGTCACTATCTGTGTCGTCGGTAGGTACTCAGGTTGTTCAATGTAATCAAATCTACTATAGTCCTCAGGTTCCTTTCTACTTTACTCTGCATTCTTATCATCAAACTCATCAACTCGAATATTATTACTTTCAATCATTTTATTTGTAACTCTGTTTAGACACTTGTATGCTTTAATTTTACTAGAATATCCTAGAAATATCCCTTCTTCATCTTTTGAGTCAAACTTTCCATTTCTTTCATCTTTCAGAATAAAACATTTGCTTCCAAAAATTCTGAAATAACTTACAGTGAGTTTGTGTCCAAACCATAACTCATAGGGTGTCTTATTAGTGTCCTTCTTCAGTTGTACTCGGTTTAGCACATAGATAGTAGTACTAATGAATTCTCTCCAATATATTTGAGCAACATTCTTTTCTATCATTAATGTCCTTGCACAGTCAACAATTGACCTATTCCTCCTCTCAGCAATGCCATTCTGCTAGGGTGTCCTTGGTGCAGAGACCTATCTTTTAATACCATGCTCATTACAAAAATTAGTAAATTCATCAGAGATAAATTCACCTCCTCTATCAGATCTTAAACATTTCAAATATTTACCAGTCTCTTTTTCTACCTTTGCTTTATACCACTTGAACATCTTGAATGCCTCATATTTTTCTTTTAAGAACATGACAGTCATTAACCTAGTATAATCATCAACAAAAAGAATAAAGTATCTGTCTCCATAATAACTCCGAGTTCTCATAGGACCACATAGGTTGGTATGAATCAACTCAAGTATCTTCTTTGTTGAGTAATATTTTCTTTTAAAACTAGACTTAGTCATCTTACCTTTCTGACATTCATGACACGTAACATGATCCAGCTTAGATAAGTTAGGCAGACCTCTAACTCTTTTCTTTTTACTGATCTTAATCATGTTATCAAAATTCACATGACATAACCTTTTATGCCACAACCATGCATCTTCATCTTTCATCAATAAACAAGAAGATTGATCATTATCAAGATAAAATAGATTACCTCTGGATTGTGTACCAGTTCCAACAAGTCTTCCTCCATCATTAAATATTTTCACCTTTTTGCTCTCCAAAGCAACTCGGTGGCCTGAATTGTTTAGTTGTGCCACACTTAGCAAGTTAAAGTTTAATCCTCTTACCCAATAAGAATTTTCACATTTTAATCTATCATTTATCATCAGGGATCCTTTACCTCTTACCATACAGGGTGCATCATTTCCCATTCTTACAGATCCTCCATTGTATTCTTCAAGATAATCAAATTTTTATTCATCACTAGTCATGTGATGTGTACAACCACTATCTATAATCCATGTATCATTCTTATTAACCTTAGAGATAAGTGTTGTTTCTACATACCTTTCATCTTCTTCAGAATCATCCTCCATTGCCACAAATACTACCTCCACATCATCATCAGTGTCGATATCAGTGATATCTTCTTCCTCAACAATGTAGCAAACCTTCTTGCCTTTGTCATTATTATCTCGGTTATCTCTTTTGTAGTGTCAGTATCCTTTGTTGTATCTTCTCCCATAGCTTCCTTCAGATCAGTCTTTGGTTCTATCATCATCTTTCTTGTGTGGACATCTAGCAGCGATGTGGCCAACTTCTTTATAGTTAAAGCATGCTAGAAGTAACTTGCCTCTATACCTTCCTTTTCCTTTAGGTAATCTTCTAGCCATAAGAGCTTCAAGTTCATCAAGCTCATCATCAGTATTGCTATCACTATCATCATTTTTATTTCTGCTACTAGACTTACCAATCTTCAGAGAAGTCATGAAAGCGGATTCAACATTGGGTACAACACTATTATCATAATTATTCAGTTCAAATGTTGTAAGCTTTCCAATCAGATTATCAAGAGTGAGTGTGTTGTTAGGTGTTGACCTATTTTCATGAATTGTAGATATTCTGATGGCATAGATAGGCAATAGGGTTCTCATAATTTTTCTTACCACAGTGTCTTCATCAATAACTCCATATGATGCTCTAATAGCATGAACTACCTCTTTTATTCTGTTTGTGTACTGCACAATGTTTTCACCTTCTTTCATCTTCATGTCATCGAATCTTCCTCTCAAGCTTTCAGCTCTAGCTCTCTTGACATTCACATCACCACTATATATTAGAGCTAGTTTATCCCACATCTTCTTAGCAGTAGTACCGTTCTTGATATCTTCAAATTTGACATCTGAACAGGCAGCATAAATCTCCATCATGGTAACATTATGTTCATGCCTATCCCTTAATTGATCAAGGGTCAAGGGACCACTAGGTGGTGCAAGGTATCCATTCTCCATCATATCTAGGGTAGAATTTCCAATCCCAGATACATGCAGCTTCATTCGACTTTTCCATATTGTGAAGTTGTCCTTGTTTAGCTTTGGCACTTCCCTCTTAAACATTTTGAGACCTTTTTGCTGAAGTCCTTAAAACTCTGTTCCAAGCAACCACAACTCTGATACCAATTGTTAGAATAACTGAGAGGGGGGTAAATTAGTTATCCACAGTCCCAAATCAAAATGTATAATCTAAAACACTTTACTTAACCTTCTACAACTCAGTAACATAAAATACTTTATTGTCTGTGCTTTTACCAATTACCAATCAATTAATAACTAATGATTACTGACCAAATCTAACATGTAATATGCAAAGTATGATAACAAAAAATCACCACAATGAACACATAACATAAAAGATTTAACATGGAAACCCTGTGAAGGGAAAAACCACCTGGGATCGGCAACCCAAAAATGTTCACTCTTCTGAAGTGAGGTCGGTGAAGACCCAACCCTGTTAAAGGTTACAAAAACACTATTAAGTGTGACCTTGTTAGAGGATTTTAGACCAACCGTTATCGTCCGACCAACATTCACTATGGGGTTGATAGGATAATAATGCTCATTCTATGAATGACACATATAAGACTTTCAAGTCCACTCTGTTAAGAGATTTCTTTATTTATAATGGTTAAAATGTAACAACAGTTTGATCTGATTATGATACAACTTCAATTGCAGATGTTCAGATCTATTTTATGCTCATTCAAGTCCTCTAATTAGTATAACAACTCTGTATCAACAATATTCAATGACTTACTGTCGCTTGGTAATAGCTTTCAAACGCTTGGTAAACTTTGTAGTTTAGTTCTCCTTAACCAGTTTGATCAGGCATACATGAAGCTTGTTCATGCGATAATTCTACAATCCTTCTTCTTCTGGCATGAGTTTCATAATAAAACTCTGGTCTGTTAAATAGACAAGTAAACCATTTTCTTTTCCTCCATAGATTTTGCCGCTTAGTCTCCTTCGTCCATTTTGCCGCTTAAACCTTCCTCGACAGTTGTGCTAGTAAAACATTTTGATTTCATCCTTTAGATCTTCCTTGAATTATGCTAGCCATTGATCTTCATAACAAACATTATCTCCATCACTAATTTCGATGTACTTTACAGCTCATCAATCCTTAACGGTTAAACTAATCATTTAATTCTTTTCTCCTACTTGATTAACAAAGAAATGTGTTAGTGAACACAAGCTCAATTTATACTATGCTCAATATACACTACACTTCTCAGTGTATACTATTGATCCAAAAAAATTTATGTTGATCCAAGTGACAGTAACTCCTTAAAAACATAGTTTTTCACACAAACAACTTTCGAAGGAGAAGGAAAAATGAATTTAAATGAATTTTAATTATTTTTAGATAAATATATTTAGAAACTAGAAACAAAATTATAAAAGACTCTACTTCACATCATCTTCAAATTCCTAATAGTTTTGTGGCAACAGGTGTTCGAAAGTGAAATTTTTTCTCAGAATGTTGATCTCTGTGTCAAAGTTGGCCAAAAAGTGGGACACACTATTGTGGGACCACCCATCTGCTATTGACAAATTGATTGTCTGATACAACTCTATAAAGTACTGACAAAATATCACCTTTACTGTGATGAATCTCTGCTCTGAACTGCTCGGTTAGCCTGCTCTGATTCTGCTTAATCTGATAAACTTCTGGATACCGACCTGCTTTGTCAACTAATAGACTTGAAGTTAGGCAAGTGCTTCAAGTGCTCCATAATTCCTACATCAGTTCACATCACAAATGATGCAAACATACATTTAAATAGCATACTACTTTATGCCACTTTAACAAAATTAGGTTACAAATCTTAGACAAAACCCTAAGATCTACGGTATAGAAAAATGACCTAGATCGAGCTATTACATAAGATATACATTGAATTTAATGAATATCTTGACAATAAATATTCCTCGATCTTGGTAAAACATTTTCTGATATGATGTAACCATTTGCATAGAAGAATGTGCCATTCCTGATTACTATGCCATTTCCTGTGATCATCGGTAAACACTGTATAAACTATTTTGTGTATACTGGCGCTTGGTGTTTACTATCACTCGGTGTTGGTGTCAGCTAATGCTCGGTAAATTGTCTAATGCTCTATGTATATGCTTTAACCGACTGGTCTGTTGTGCTTCTAGTTACCGACTAGCTCAATTTAAGTAACCGACTGATATTGTAGATAACCTTTGATACTAATGACAACCTTTAATGCTCAATAGAGATAACAATCTCCCCCTTTGGCATTAGTATCAAAACTTGAATGTATATAGACAAAAATTTCTACATATAAATTATATCTCCACCATATACATATATACTTATCAAAATTTCTATTTACTCCCCCTCGGTGCATGCTTTCGGTAATATGTAGTATATGTAGCATCTATGTGCATATTTGGCATATTGACATATACATTGATTTCCCCCTTTTTGACAGTAATGCCAAATACAAAAATTTAAACCGAATACTCACATCTTGTCAAAAATGTGCTGATGGGGTTTCTTCACAGAATCCAAGAGGTTTTCCCATTCCTCTTTCAATTTGGTGAGAGAAATGTGCTCAAGATCGACTTGTGCATGCATGTCAAAGATGTTCTTCAACACATAAATTTCTGGTGTTGCAACAAGTTGTTCCGCTTTGACAATGTGTTTCTCAAAAATCTTAAGGTATGGAAGGAGTTCTGTCTGTAACTCTATGACCTGATATGTGATCTGCTCTTCTTGTTTCTTGAGATCTACTATCAACCACCTGAGTTCCTAAAATCTATGAATGTGCTTTGAAAAAGCTTATGGCTCGGTGATAGCTTCATTTGCACTGGTCTTGATTTCATCTTCCAGACCTTTGATCTTTTCATTGATCTCAACAATGAAGGTTTCCACGGTGCATAGCTTTAGTAAGAATTAACAAATTAACTGGGTTATAGATTTTGTTTTGGTTATTACCTTAGATAATTTGACCTTGTTTATTACCACTTCTTGGCTGATTCTTTCTGCTAGTTTGTCTTGAATCTTGGATTTTTCCCTTTCTTCAATTCACTTTTCAACATCAATGTCCATGGCATTTATCTTCTCGGTAAGTATAGCAAGTTGATCTATAATAGGAGTATCTTCATCAATGCTCACTTTATGTACTACCTGTTGTAAGATATCCCTAACATCCATTAATATTTCTTTGCGTTTGGTTTCTTGCTTCAAATTTTCTTGTGCTTCCTTTCTTGTACATAGTTCCCCATATTTTCTCAACTCCTCAGGGCTAAGGGTCCTCGGGTCACTCTCGGGTATTACTATAACTTCATCTAGAGTGACCAGCCCTTTTTCTTTCTTTTTCTTCTTCTTTTCTGGTGCAAGGGGTGACTTCTTCACAATGGTGAAAATAACTTGGTCTTCTGCCTTCGGAGTATCCTTCTTGGTTGACACACTCTCTTCCTTCCTCTGCTCCT
Source organism: Chamaecyparis obtusa (assembly GCA_027943335.1). Lineage (NCBI taxonomy): Eukaryota > Viridiplantae > Streptophyta > Pinopsida > Cupressales > Cupressaceae > Chamaecyparis > Chamaecyparis obtusa. The sequence continues at coordinate 1,317,161 of BSBK01005491.1, forward strand.
TGGTAACCTGTGTATCGGTTGAGTGAGTGGGAGCCTCAGATGTGGTGTCAGGTGGGGTCACCTCAATTGCCTTAGGCTCATCTTGTGCCTTTGTCTCTGTAGTAGTTGCCTCTATTCCATCAGGCTTATGTGTCTCTGCAAGTGTTTTGGTGTCTTGTTCCCCTGTGGTATCTTTATGTTGCTCAGGGTCTGAGCCGTCAGGTTGTTCCCATGAAAGAATTTCTACTGCTTCTGCAAGTATAGGAAGCTCACCTGGTAATGATGTAAATGCAGATTCAATGACTTGAGATTCATCTTGAGTGTTTGCTGGTGCAATACTTACATCCTCATCATCCTTATCATCAGGATCACCATTTGTGATGTCCTCAATGAGTACATCATCATCAGTTTTCTTCTTCATTTGGATCTCTACAGGATCCAGTGTATCCTATGAAATATTTATGTCTTCCTTTTCTTCAGTGATATCAATTACCTCGATAATCGATATACCAGAGTCCTTAGACTTCTCTACTGCAGTATCATCAATGTAGATACCTTTTCCTTTGGAATTTTGTCTCTTTTTAGACAGATTTAAGAATGCATTTTGCTCAGCTTGTTCTTTGGCTTTAAAAATTGATTTCCATAGGGAATCGCCAGTCTCATCTACATCTACCACATTCTCATCCAGTATCATCATGGCTTGGCTCTTTACAACAAATCTTTCTTGATGATTAGCCATGAGTTCATCAATTTTTGCTAGGCTTAGATGTGGGGCTGCCCGAACTAGAGATCTTTCTCTCTTTCTCTTCTCGATGTCTAGTGCATAAGCCCATTTTTATTTATTCTATCATTGAACTCCTTTAGTAATGTTAGTGCAAATTCTAATGTAACTCTTTTAAACTTTATTATCATTTGGATGATTGCCTCCTCAATCTTTGTTTGATCCTCATTTGACATTTTGTCAAATCTACTAAGTTCTGGATCAGCAAGGTCACCGTTCTCAATTATATCTTCAATGATTTCATCTATTGACCTTACCTTGTTGCTGACCACTTTGAATTGACCAATATCATCTTCATTTTTAGTATCCTCAAGGTCTTCTTTACCTCTTATCAGTCTTCTCCTTTTCTTTGGTGCCTCAGCTTCAACCTTGGATCCTTTCTTTACATATGTCTTTGTTGGTGTAGCTGCCTTTCATTTTAATACCTTCTTTGCTTCCTTCTTCTATGGTGGTGAAGCTATAGTTGATGATCTTGTTCATGCACCTATCTGTACTGGTAACTGCTTCTTCTTTGGAGCTTTAGGAGGAGGAACCGATGTAGCTTCTTGTTCTTCATTAGATTCAGTTTCCTCATTGTCATATGCCTTATCATCCAACATTAACTGCTCTTCAGTTGCCTGTTCAACTGGTGTCTGCTCGGATGAGTCACAGACATCTCCAAATTTAGCTGTTAAGTCTTTCTTCATCTTCTTTGCCTTCCTACACATTTTTGTTAATGGCCAAACCTGTCGAGATTCTTGACTTAGCTTCTTCATAGGTTCCAAACCTAGTGGCCTTGGGGTCTTTTGGTAGTGCTAGAAGTGCTTCAATAGATTTCAATGCAAAATCATAGTTCATTTCATAGCCCATAGGTGCTAGCCATTTTATTCTAGGTTCAACTGCTCTTATCATGGAATGATCTGTGTCTACTAGAAAACATATATCCATCTTAAATTTCTCAACTAATTCTCATGGAATTCTACTTCTTTGATTCATCTTGGTCTGAAATTCTTTAAAGTACTCATTGAAATGTTTATTCAAACCATCTCCTAACTTGTTCATCTTCTTGATAATCTATACAGTTATCAGTTTATCTATTGTCCAATTTACTTTACCGACGCCAGGGAGATACTTCTGTAGATAGAAAAATAAACCAACAAGGAGTGAACCAAACTTACATGTATTTGACTTCTTTGACCTTATAGTCTTCATGTTTTCCTATAATTGGTTCAGCAGTATCTCTGCAAGATCAATCTGGTGATCTTTCTTCACAATTTTGTGTGCCATGTTGACTGCACTACAAGGTACGCTGTTTAATCTAATCGATTGAATTATTTTGTACCTGATCACATGTGCTACAAATTTTATCACTGGGTCTTTAATTGATGAAATCTTCAATGCTCAACTATCCGATGCAACTCTAGTGTTCTTCTCAACATCAGGTTGGGAAGAGCTTTAGAAAGCCTTTTCCTTGTCAATTGTAGGATAACCAATAACCCTATTGATCATTTTCTTTTTGACCTCTACTGGTTTATCCAACCAAAATTTCCCATCATGATACCGACTCAATACAATCCTTATCCAGTCTATTTTGAATGATTGCGAAAAGTGTATAGCACATGATAACCCAGATTTCTCAATCTATTCATATCCTATTTTTAGTTTTCCATCAGTGCCACACAATTGTTGATATGCCACAATAGTCTCAAAATCTCCTACTTCTCCAATCTTGCAATTAATGTATGACTATACATCTACTGTTAATAAAACCCTATCTGGGATGCTTGATAAAGTGCCCATTGAATCCATTTGTGATGCAACCTTGGGGTGTTGTTTGTACTTAGGTTCATCAAAATTTGCTCTAACAATCAGATTTACTTCTTCCTCAATATTGTGTGATTTGCTTGCAGATGATGTAGATGCCATAAATTGATTTAGGGTTTCGGCAAGCAGCAGGTAAATAAAGTGTTCGGTAGCAAATGTACTTACTCAGAGTCATCGAAGAGTGATGTCAGTTTGATCTATAGTAGCCTTGAATCATTTTGAAAATCCTTTTAGGTTAAACTCTTTTTAGTGAAATCTCCGCTCTTTGAGATCACAATGTAAAAATGAACTCTGTTTCGTGTATTTATAGACTTTTTGATATTCCCGCTCAAACTTTCATGCATTAAATGCTTGACCAACCTTTTGGTTCATAACAACTGTTAGCTTGGTGACAACTGTAAACTTTTATCCACTCGATTAACACAAGATTTCCTTGCTCGGTTCATATTGATATTCGGTTAACCTTGAATAGTGATTATCGACGGGTAACCAATGCTCGATCTAACATTTACTGACTATATAAATTTGTTAGCTCAAAATATATAAACCATAGTGCATCTTCATACATGTAGATTTGGTATGTGTACAACATATATAGGGAGCTATATGTAAGATGTGATCATTTGAAATGTTAGTCCCATACATACCTATATCATCTTAAGTGGAGGTACCGATGTCACCCAATCTAGTGGACAAGGTTTCACCGACAACATTACTTGATTCAGAATTCTCATTAGATGCCTTTCTCCACATAGTGTTCCTTATCTTCATGATATCTACAATAGTGTTTCCACTCTCAAATACATGATTTTTCTCTAGTGTTCGGTCTCTGCAATCTTTTCTTAAATGACAGACCTTATGACAGTGCATACATGCCATTCCAGTGCTTGTCCAACTTCTTGATTATCCAGCCCATCTTTTCCTGTTACAATTTTCTACAATGTGCCCATATCTACTACATGCAACATAGTTAGCCCATGTGTTATAATCCAAAACATAGGAGTTACCTTGTTTCTTTGGTTGATACAGCTTGCGTTATGTTTTCTACTTAGGAGTCCATACTTGTTTCATCTTAGCCTTACACTCTCGTGCAGTGTGTCCATGTTTATTGCAAGTATATAATATTTTCTCTACAATAGTATTATTAGCAATATCATTCTATTTAGCTCTACACTCATAAGCTTGATGTCCAAACTTACCACAATAATAACAATATCCATTAAACTTAGGAGTGACAGGAGGTTAACCTAGTGCTTTGCTTCTACACACATTAGATGTATGTCCTAGTTTTCCATAGTGATAACATGTCAACACTTTAGGTCTTTGACTTTGATTGTTGTTGACTTGTTCAGCTTGATGTGATGATTCTCCTTCACCAATATAGCCTAGACCAGCTTTACTCCCAAATCTTCTTTGATTAAACAGAAAGTCATCAATCTTCTTAGAACTATCCTTAGCCAATTTCTTCATTTCATTGTGTTGCTGTTGAGTTTTCACTTCATTTCTTAGTTTCTCAGTCTCCTCTCTGAGTCTTGCAACTTCTTCAAGATTTCTTGACAATTCTCCATTTACTCGGTTTACTTCTTGATTCACAATCATCATCTGATTAGATACTTGAAAATGGCAATTGGTGAGTCTTTGTATTTCACTTTCTTTTGCTTGAAGTTGTTCAATCATTTGTCTTTGATCATCAATAGCCAGATTCCTTTCTTGTTCAGCTTGTCTAGCATTGTTCATTGTCTCTACCATTCTCACCATCTGAGATTCTTGACCGATTTGTAGTGCTTTCACTTGTTCGGTTAAATGTTGATTCTTTTCAGACAAATTAGAGATTATACTTTTAGATCCATCAGAAATACTTCTAGAACTAGATCCAACATGATTAAATATATCATCAATTTCTTCTTCTTGATAACCAATCTCATTTTGCAGAATAGCTAGGTTCTTTCTTTCAACCAGTAATTTCTTTAGTCCTTCCTTGGCTTGCTTGTACTGTTCAATAAACATCTGTATCTGAATCTTCTAATTCTCAATAGTCTTTTCTAATTTATACCTCTCCATGACTTAGATCTTTAGCCTTCAGTGGTTAGACTATCAAATAAGAGAATTGTGCTCTGATACCAACTGTTGGAATTAGGAGAGATAGGTACTGAGAGGGTAGGGGTGAATCAGTGCCCATAAAAACTTTAACTCATTAAACTTTTAGATCTACAACAATAAACAATGATAACCTTCCAAAATACCTTGCATATAATACATGTATCATTCATCCATTCAGCTTATGAAAGTAAATAACATGAAATCAACAATATAATAGTCACATAACACAAGTATTTTGGTAATGCAAAAACCCTTGTTAGAAGGTAAAAACTGTGGTAGGGATGACACCCACAAATTCTTCACTACTGCAAATAGAAAAGGTTTTCCTGTTAGGTCTACAAGTTTTGATCACTTTTGGTGATCTTACCCTATTAGGAGCAACATATTAGAATAGCTAGATCTACCTAGTTATAGGATTTTAACAACACTAATGAAGTGTGCACTCGGTTAAGAGATTTACATAAGACTGTCAAGTCTACTCTATTAAGAGATTTAGCCAAAAAATCTATTACAATTGTTAGAAAGCAATAGGAAATTATAAATGCTAATGACAACTTGATTGTCTAATATCTATAAAGTACTGACAAAATATCACCTTTACTGTGATGAATCTCTGCTCTGAACTACTCGGTTAGCCTACTCTGATTCTGCTTAATCTGATAAACTTCTGAATATTGATCTGCTCTGTCAACTAATAGAATTGAAGTTAGGCAAGTGCTTCAAGTGCTTCATAATTCATACATCAGTTCACATCACAAATGATGCAAACATACATTTATATAGCATACTACTTTATGCCACTTTAACAAAATTAGGTTACACATCTTAGACAAAACCCTAAGATCTACAGTATAAAAAAATGACCTAGATCGAGCTATTACATAAGATATACATTGCATTTAATGAATATCTTGACAATAAATATTCCTCGATCTTGGTAAAACATTATCTGATCTGTTGTAACCATTTGCATAGAAGAATGTGCCATTCCTGATTACTATGCCATTTCCTATGATCATTGATAAACACTATATAAACTGTTTAGTGTATACTGGTGCTCGGTGTTTACTATCACTCGGTGTTGGTGTCACTTGATGCTTGGTAAACTATCTAACACTTGGTGTATATGCTTTAACTGATTGATCTATTTTGCTTCTAGTTACTGACTAGCTCAGTTTAAGTAATTGACTGATATTGTAGATAACCTTTGATACTAATGACAACCTTTAATACTCAATAGAGGTAATCATTAGTTGTTAATTGACTGGTAATCGGTAAAAGCACAGACAGTAAAGTATTTTATGTTACTGGGCTACAGAAGTTTAAGTAAATAGTTTTGGATTATACATTTTGATTTGGGACTATGGATAACTGATTCACCCCCCTCTCTGTTATTCTAACAATTGGTATTAGTTGTAGTTATTTTGCAAACCCTAGAGAGTCACACATGGTTGCTACAAAGAGAATCTTAAGATACCTGAAGAAAATAGAAGATTATGGATTATGGCATCCTAAGGAAGGCAAGTTTGAACTCAGAGTCTATACCGACGCTGATTGGGCTAGAAATGTGGATGACATAAAAAGTACCACTAGAGGAGCATTTTTCTTTAGTGAAAGATTTGTTACATGGACAAGTAAGAAGCAAGCTTTCATTTCTCAGTCTACAACCAAACTAGAGTATGTTGTTGTTGCTAAAAACTGTTCAAATATTGCATATATTAAACAAGTTCTAGAAGGTATGAATGAGATAATCACTGAGCCGATGATTATATATTGTGATAACACTAGTGCAATAAACATTTCAAAGAATCTAGTGATGCACTCTAAAACAAAGCATATATCAATCAAGTATCAGTACTTGAGAGAACAAGTACAAGAGAAGCAAGTTAAGCTAGAGGTTGTTACATCAAAAGAACAACTTGCAGACATATTTACAAAGCCTCTACCGAAGGATACATTTGAATACTTGAGGACAAGACTTGGGGTCCGTCCCTTGTCTACTAGTCACTAATGTGATCTAGATGTTGCATCAACCTAATCTTATTCGAAGATCATTCATGTTGATGCAACATAGTTCACACTTTGGATCATGTCTAAGGTTGTGAAAAGTTGGAGAACTAGAACAAATTGGCATATCAGTATACAGAGATATAGAGTATGCACTGGACAATAGAGAGTTACATGGCTACTACAGATTTGTATGTTTATTTGTTTCTTTGGCATTATTGTCAAAGGGAGAGATAAACAATATGAAACAATATGCATCGATGAGAACACTGACAACTATCTAAGGGAGAGACAAACTAAAAGAAAGGGAGAGCACTGAAGATCAGTTATTGAGAACATAAGGAATCTGAGAGCTGAAAAGATCATATTTGCAGAATGTCAAAGATGCATTTGTAATGCTGTTAAGTAATGTAGTGATTAAACATATTAAGCTAGGAGAGCTTGTACATCATTTGTTCACAGAGTTGTAGAATACATGTTTGGTATGTGTATGGTATATTTCATATTACTTGAGTTGTCATCAATGCCAAAGGGAGAGATTGATGAACTAAAACTAATTTAGAACCTAATTGAAGATCTTTGATTAGAGATTACTGAGTTGCTGATTAGATATGTAGTATGATTAAATCAGTAATATGTTTTCATTGATGTCAACTAGTTTGACAACACTTATTTTGTAAGTTACTATACTGAAACATCTGTAGAAAAGGAGTAAAGGAGATGAAGAACATAAATATCTACATGAGGAAGATGTACAAGACATGACTGGTTAGAATAATATCCTAGGAACTCCAAGGATTGGACATCCTTTGACAGTGATTCATTGCTTAAAATCATCACATATATACTTCGAACATCATGCTAGACTTCATTAACTGTATCAATCTGGGAACATGAACTTGAGATGATGGCTACAAGGTTTATGCTTTAGTTCTCTTCAAGAGTCATCACTACTAATGTAAAAGCTATTGCTACAGGAGATTTATACTGGAAATTGAAACTGTAGACACCGAAAAATCCTTCAGAAAATAAATTATTTTTGTTTTCTGAAAATCCTTGATGACATCATCATTTATTAATTAATTAATTAATTAATTTTTATGGCATTAAATCCCTCTCTCTTAATTAAAAATCTTTAATTAAGGAATCTAGCCTAAAAATGTCATTTTGACATTATCCCTAATTTATTAATTATTTAATTAATAAATTGACCAAAAAACTTCAAAAATAAATTAATTTATTTTTAATTTATTTTTTATCCCAAACTTGGCCAATTTCCTTAAGACCACTAACCTCTTCCAAAATCTTCTAATCCCTTCTTAATTTCGATTAAAAGGCTAATCCCATCTTTTCTAACCCTAATCCCAAGGTTAAATATTTAATTAAGGTTAAATATTTAATTTTTATATTTATTGAAAATATTTTAATAAATATTCCTAAAACTTAAGCTTTTGGAATGAATAACTTTTATTCCATGAAACTAAGGAGAAATCTAGACTCTTCTAGAATCTTCTCAAATCCACCCTCTTCACCCATCCTAATCTTTTTTTTGTCCTAATCTAATCCTAATCCTACCCTTAAACCTTTGTGCAATCCTAACCAAGCTTAAGACTTTCCTAAACCAAAGCAAAGTCTTTCCTTCCAAATATCTCAACCACAAAGCATTTATTGCTTTCCCAAAGTCTTCAAAGCCTCTTAAAGCCCATTCATTGCTCTTACAAGCATTTATTTGGAGAGTTATGAGCTTGGAGCCCCCTTTGTTGACTCCCTTTTTCCATTCCCTTCATCCACTCACCTTGTGACATGTGTCACCTCCTGATTGGCTGAGAACTAGCACAATCCATGTGCTTCCCTTTGAGTGAATCTTGGCCTCTCTTAAGGATTTCAATCCTGGCCATTCATTCCTCCTACCCCAAGCCTTTAGAAATCTTATAAATACCCTCACTTCCTAAGGCAAATCATCTTTGAACTCTCAAACTCAATAGCAAAGTTATAATGTCATTTCATTCTAGCATAAGCATAAACTCATCATTTTTAGATCATTTTCAAGCTTAAATCACATCTAAATTAGCTTAAATAGATTAACATAGATTCATTTCTTGTTTTAATCTTAGTTCTTTCATTTAGCTTTTGCATATTTGTGTGTTCTTGAGGTCTTTGAGGCAAAATAGGTTCCTCATACCTATTTTGTGTCATTTTGGGTCTTCATCAACCTCAAATCATCCTATTTTGCATGCTCCAAGTGCTTGAGTTTGCACACCCACATCCCTCTATATCTAAGCATATCAAACGGTGCATGGGCGCATCCGTTTTAAGCTTAAACTGAGGTGGCTTTGATTTTAGTTTGTTTACCTTTGAATTTGATTTGATTATATGCTATGACATTTGTTTGTCTTTGGCCTTCAAAACAGGTTTAGGTGCACACTCAAATCCTAGTCTACATTCTGGCACGCCCGGTGGGACTCAAACCATAATCATTTTGATGAAATTATACTTTATATGCTTGTATTTTGCAAGAAATAAAGAAATGTCGCCTTCATGAAAAGAAATGATGCCTACAGCAATTAAATGTCGCCTTCAAATAAAGAAATGTCGCCTTCAACAAAAGAAATGTCGCCTACAAACAATTCAGTCACGCCTTCATGCAATTAAATCACGCCTTTGAGGAAAGAAATGACGCCTATAAGCTCTATTTTCACGCCTGCATAACTGAGATTTTCCTGTGATCGATAACTTCTGTTACGTCCCAGAATTCTCTTCTGTCACCTTCTTGTAATGAAATCACACCTGTAATAAAAGAAATCACGCCTCTGGTTTTTTATCTGTCGCCTTTTGAGGTACAGAATGTTGCTTGTAGGAATTAAATGTCGCCTCTGCACTTTCCAGCATCGCCTATAAGCTGGACAGTGTCGCTTTTGGTTTTTGTCTTGAGTTGTTTAGGACTGGTTTTTTCATTTCTTTTATTACAGCAAAGGTCAAACTCAATCTTGAATGAAACTTAAGGAAATGAACTTAGGTCCTAGAGTGTCATTGTCAATTTGAAAAGCAAACCAAATCTCGAATGCACTAAAGGAACAAACAACTCTATTCCCTATCTCGTTTTGAATTCCAAAGCAAGCAAACAAATTCAATCTTGAGTGATCTAAGGGACAAAACAAAGCTTTTTCAAAGTTCTTAAATCAACTCGCTAATCAAATCTTGAATGCACAAAAGGAAAGAACTTGCAACCGTTCAAAGCATTTACATTTTGAAGAAAAGAACAAATCAAAATCTAATCACGAGTGTCTTCATTTCAAAGTTCAAACATCACTTAATCAAATTTGGGAAAATGAACAAAATCTGCTTGATGTGCATGTAGGAGTTTTTCAATTTTTGCATAATCCTTGTTAGAGTAAGCAACGTGGAACATTTGAACTTGGACAAGTTCACCTATTCTGCTTTTAGCGAGGCCTGTCCAAGGAGAAGCGCTTCCTCCTCGGAGAACGACCTCAAACCGGTATCCCCCCCGGCCGGTATACAAATAAGTGAATACCAAAAGAATCACTTACATCTCCTAATCACCGGGCGTTCGTGCCAAACATGTGTCTGGGTATGGTAAACATTCCTCTCCCCTAGCATAATTGGCAAGGCTCTTAAGTGAGTCACGGATGATCAGCATAACCGGGTATGGAGACACCACGGAATCATTAGCAACCTGATAAAATAGAGGCTACCCTATCTACATCCGAAAGTATCAAAATCCTTGTGCAAAGACCGATTCCAAGGGGTTTACCGGGTCGCCTCAAGATTACTCACCATTTGTATTCCCTTCTAGGGGATACCAAGCTGTGGGCAAGCGATTTTGATACTCACCTTCCTTAGGTAGATCTGTTTGAAGTGCTTGACAGTCAAAGACTCCGTGAAAACACTTGTTGAAACATACACTTTCAAAGCTTTGTCAGAGTCAGTTGCCTTTGTTTGTATCCCGCAGGGTTGCTTTGTCCCTTGCAGAGATTGCTTTGACTTTAACCTTTGCCATTGGAAACCTTTGCCTCAAAATCAGAAGCCTCTTTTCCAAGTGATGCCCAGCAAAAACAAACATCCTAAAGCAAAGTTGCCCAAATCCCAAGCCTATCAAGAGCGAAAAGTTATCAAGAAGAACACCAAGACCTATCAATCCATTATCCAAGCAACCCAAGCAGAGGAGAAGTCCCAAACCAGACTTGAGAACATTACCCATAACGCCCGTATCAAACAGTTCACCTTCCATTTTTGAGTTAACCATCACTTTGTCAACCTTGAGCCAGAAGATTAGCCAAATCCTTGTTCATGTCTTGTTCCATCTTCAGATCTTGAAATCTTGTCTCAAACAGCCTTGCATCTTAGTTTCATTCTAGCTTTCATCTTTGCATCATTAATCAAAACCTTAGTTGCATTTGCATTCATCCTCCTACCAGCATTTTAGAATTAGTCCTTGTCATTTGCACTTGCATCATCCTTCTAGAGCATTGTCCCTTCACCCTTCAAAACCTTTTCCACCAGCATCCCCCCATCAGCTTTCCATATCTTTCCAGCAGATCCATCATCCTTTGTTCCAAATCCAGAGTTCCACCAACACTTAGTGTTCTACCTTTTGAGTTGTTCCTATCCTATGTCCAAGATCAGAGACCATCATCCTCTTTTTTGGCACAACGTGTTGTCATAAAGAAATCAAACCTTGTCCTTGCATAGCCATCATCTCGAGCAAGAGATTGGAGTGTATTGATAAGAAACTTGTTGACCGAAGATCATCAGTCTATCTTAGGTTGACCCCATCATATCTCTGATCCTCCATTTAGGAAAAATAGCAGCTCATTTGTTGACCACTCAGTAATCTTTCACCAGCTTTCCACCAGCAACCTATCTTTCCTCCACCATCTTGATCCATATCCATTCCATCCAGCTTCCATCATCGCCATCTTGATCTCCATCCTTGCATTTGCATCTTAGAAGTCATCATCTTTAGAAGTTCATCAACTTTGCATCCATCAACATCTTTTAGCCAAACATCTTGCATACATTTAGCACTTGCATCTCCATGCCTGTTGAGACCAGATCTCGGAAAAGAAGAAGCATGAATCCTTATCCACCAACAACCTCATCCGATCCCAACCTTTTCACCAACGTCATGATGACCTACAATCCCCAGATCCAAGCTAGTAACCCATGTGAAGATCCAAACATCCCTTCATCCCCCTTGGCAAACCAAGCATTTACAAATCCTCCAGAAAGCCCACCAGCAACCAATGCCCTTGTACCGCAACATCAGCAAAGCATGTTTGTTCACTACCTGCCAGAAAGTACCTCCATCCCACCATCTCTCTATCCACGCATCCCCATCAAAACTATCCAAGTTCCTACCCAAGCGTATTCTCCGTTTGTCCAATCATTCCTCGATCCTATCATGCAAACACCCCAAGAGCTTTCCACCATTCCCCTTTTCTTGCAAGGAAGCCTCGCCAGTCCCGCAACACAAGCTGCAGCACCATCCGCTCCATCTCCTACCCCTTTTGCTTCATCATCTGCTATGGCTGCCCAAGCCCAAATCCAAACCCAAAGTCAGCTTCCACCTCTCACACAAGCTTTTACACCGCCACCATTCACAAGTCAAGCAATGCCTTTCACCATCAAAGGAGCACCGTCACCCTTCACCCCCCAAGCACCCGTACCTTCTTCTTTGGGGTTAGCGCAATCGCTCCCCATTCCAACCTCATCTTTCTCTTGGGTGTTTCCTTCATTTTCCTCCTCACAAGCATCTGTTCAACCACAACCTCAACAAGCTCCTTTATCTCAACCATCATTCATGTCCCAAGCTCCCGTTGCTCCTACCATTCCATCATCCACTGCAGTGCACCCTAACACAAGCTCTCAGTGGGGCCTTACACAAGAAGAAATGAAGGCATGGGGGATCCCATCTCAGTCCCCTACATCTATGGTTGCAAGTCAACAAACCGCCTTCACCCAAGCAGCACAGCAGCAACTACCCCAACCACCGCCGGCTTCAAGCTATTCATCCCAAATCCCAAATACCTTCCAGCAAGTTCCACCACTTCAACAACCAACTTTCCCCAGCTATCTTACCCCATCACCCTTTGCTTCTAGCTTTCCCACATCTGTTCCACCTCTAAGTAACGCAGGCATGCACCCAGCTTATATCAGCCAAATCCAAAGCCAACCTCAGCAACTACCACCATCATACCCGCAAGCAGCATCATTCCAACAGCCTCCCCCACAGCAACCACATGTCCCCTTTCAGCAAACACCCATCATTCCTCAATAATAGCAAGTCCCTTGCTATCAGCCCCAGCAACAAATCTCTATCATCCCCCAGCAACAACAAGTTCCCACCCATCAGTTACAACAGTAAGTTCCAAATGTCCAATATCAGCAAGCAGTCCCACAACAACCACCAGTTCAACAACAGCAAGCAGCCCAACAACATCAAGAGGTCCCATATCATTTACCACAATATCCCCCTATGCCACACCAGCAATATCCCCAGCAACCATTCCTCCAAAATCAGTTCCAACCCATTTATCCACAGCAAGCGCCATATCCAGTTCCACAACTTCCAACACAAGCAGAAGTCCCAGTTCCCTCGCCACTCAATGCTGAGTGGGAAGCAATGAAAAATGCTCTAAAAGAGCTACAAAGTGGAACAGAGAATAAAACATACAAGTTCGAAGAGGTGTGCTCATATCCCTTCGATCAGTCCATAGCAACTATCCCTTTCCCCAAGCATTTTGAGATGCCCAAGTTTGACAAGTATCGGGGGAAAGGAGATCCAGTAAATCATATCAAAGAGTTCTACATGGCATGCCAAGAAGTGGCTTACAGTGATAACTATCTCCTACGCCTGTTTCCCAAGAGCTTGGGAGGAACTGCTGTTGAGTGGTTTTACAAAATACCACATGGGACAATAAAAACCTTTGCTGAACTCTCTGAGAAGTTCATCACACACTATGCCCATAATGTGGAGAATGAGTTGTCCTTGCTAGACCTATGCAACTCAAAGCAAAAAGACGGAGAAAGCCTTGCAGAATACTTGCAAAGATGGTAGAATCTTACAACCAGGTTATCATATCAGCCGCCAGAGAAGCATCTAACAAAGATCTTCATTGATAACCTGCATCCAAAGCTATCCCATCACATGCGAATGAACTGTCTCCAGACATACCAAGACATCAAGAGCAAAGGCATAGGCATCGAGAAAGCTCTCCTAGACGAAGGCACTATTCGTCACTTCAAGGATGATTCCAAGAACAAACCCAACAATGATAAATCCCGTTACTGGAATCGTAATAAGAATGTTGTTACAGATGGAGCCACTGACACTAAGAATGTACAATTCATTGTGGCTAGTCCTACACCAGCTCAAACATACCAACCGCCACAAGCGCCCATCTATCAGCAACCACCAGCTCCCACATATCAAGCACCTATTTATCAGCAGCCTCCTCAAGCTCATCAACCACCTGTGCAACAGTATCAGCAGCAATACCAACAGCAACAGCCAGCATGTCAAGGCAATCCTGTTAATACAGTTAACGTTGCCCCAAGGCAGAACAAACCCAATAATCAGAACAATCCAAAGAGGACCTTCACACCTTTGGGTGAGCCTCTGGATCAGATCTTTTATCAGCTAGCCAAGGCAAATATGATCACATATCCGCCCATCCCACAAAAAGATGACAATGCACCAAAGTCTGATTGGTATAAAGAAAATGAATACTGTGATTACCATCGTGTGAAGGGGCACACAACATTGAAGTGCATGCGGCTTAAGAACTACATCCAAGATCTCATTGATCGCAAGGAGATCCAGGTCGATGCACCAGCTCAAGCTTCACCCAACGCCAGTTTGCAAATATATCAAAATGTGTTCCCTCAACATGATACTGGGAAGAATCAAGCCAACGCCAATCAGCTCCAAAATCGTGGCAAAGGCAAGCAAGAAGATCACACAGCGGCCTACATCAACTATGACAAGTATGTCAGATGCATAACTCAAGTTAAGCCCATCCAAGATGAGCCCACCATCAATACCATCCACGTCAGAGGGCCGGATCGACAATGTGCTGCAACTACCCGCAGTGGTAGGATAACTGTTGCCGGTGCTTCTCCGAGATCAGCTGCTCCTCCAAGGCCAACATCTACTACATCCACAGCACAGTCTAACACCAGGCCAGCATCAAATGCACGTGCAACACAGCATAATGCACCAAGAGCACAATACAATATCATAGAGCATCTTGGGAACATGCCAGCCCAAATATCTATCTTGGATTTGCTCCGCACATCACCCATCCATCAGGAGATCCTGGACAAAGCTCTAAAAGAAGGTCATGTCCCCATAGACATTAACACAACTCAGTTTGAAACTCTTGTGGGACACCTATCAGCAGCATGTGCCTTGTCCTTCAAAGAATCTGATATACCAGATGTCGCTCCTGACCATACTCTCCCTCTCCGCATTGCTGTCATGGTCAGAGATTTCGCCATCAAACGAGTTCTAGTGGATAATGGCTCAGCCCTCAACTTGTGCACATTAAAATTCATCAAGAAGATCGGGTTCACAGAGGCCGACATACAACATGAGCAAATCACTATCAAAGCATATGATAACTTGGAGTGTACCTCTGAAGGTACTATAACTTTGCCTATCCAGCTAGGCCCAGCAACGTAAGATACTCTCTGCCACGTTGTTGATCTTGACCTACCGTTCAATATCCTCCTCGGTCATCCATGGATCCATTCCATTAAGGCCGTACCATCTACTTACCATCAGTGCATCAAGTTTCCACATCAAGGCACTGAGGTTACCATCCACGCTGACCCTAACCCCTTCGCATACTGCCTTGCGATGGAAGCATCTTTCCCTCATTCTACTCATTGTCCTAGAACCGATATTGGTACTTCTATTGCTAGCTCATCCTGATCCCATCGCGATCCAGAGACCATCCTCTCTTCCACCTTATCATCCGTCAAGATCAACAATCAGGGTTGTGGTGAATACAGCCTCAGTGATGCATTTGCTGTAGGGGCTCTTCCACGTGATCCACATACTCAAGGGCGCCCAAGTTGTCAAAACAAGCCTGTTGAAGAACATTATAAGCTCAAGAAAATCAGAAACATGACTTTTGAGTCTCATGGTACCATCAACAGCAAAGAAATGGATCCAGATATTAACAAATGGTTATACAAAGATCCCCCATCACGTGACACCCAACTTCTTGAGTACTTCAAAGAGAAATATCCAATCCCCTACAAGAATGTCACAGAACACTATAACTATCAAGGTGGTGGTCTAGGACCACAAGAGGATGGAAACTTGTTTCCTATCATACCATCCCAGAATCCAGAACAGCAAGGACTTGGCTTTAATACCCCTCGCCTGCTTGAACAAGAGCCCAATACCACAACTGCGGGCACTAACATGACTAACGTGAACTTTTCAAATAGCCGGGATGACCTCATGGAAATCAAAGACATCCCCGAAGAGAAAGACATTCGATCCTATGACGATATCTTTGCCGACGACACCCTCCTGGGGACTTCTGTTCTCCAACAACTCTCCATTAACCTCATAGATCTTCCCCTCACAAACCCCGACCTCATAGATTGGGACCAACCAAGCATCACACACATCGATGAGTTCCAAAGCGCACAAGCACTCCTAGAATTCATGGGGGCATCAGGTCCAGCAAGCAATCAAGATCCAACATCAACCTCTGTCTATCAGCTTCACCCAAAAGGATATTTTGGGGAAGAGGCAAGCTTTAGTCACAAAAATGAAATAGCAAGAGAACATCATGAGTCTTTATGTGAAAACCCCCTTGGGGCACATTCTGATTCCAAAATAGTAAAAATAAAGGGCGTATCTTCTAGTGAAAACCTGGCAATTCAGGCACTAGAAGATGAAGCCTTGCCTCTTCCCCCTATCCAAGATTATAGACTAGAGCAGTCGCCAATCATCATAGAGGAGACCAAGCCAATCAACTTGGGAACAGAAGAATGTCCAAGGATCACCTACATTGCAGTCAACCTAACAGAAGGAGAAGAAATCGCTCTCAGTGCCTTGCTCAAGAAATCCATCATCAACTTTGCATGGTCATACGCCCACATGCCTGGGCTTGATCCAAACCTTGTTGTTCATCATCTATCAGTAGATCCAAACGTCAAGCCAGTGAAGCAGAAGCTAAGGAAAATGCATCCAAAGGTAGCATTGCTCGTCAAAGCAGAGCTTGAGAAGCTCCTCCAAGCTAAGATCATCAGAGCAATTGACTATTCAGAGTGGATCTCTAACATGGTGCCAGTCACAAAGCCTTCTGGTGACATCAGAATCTGTACTGATTTTAGGGACTTGAACAAGGCATGTCCTAAAGATGACTTCCCATTGCCAAACATAGACATGCTTGTAGACCTCACAACGGGTCATGAAATGCTATCACTCATGGATGGATTTTCAGGCTACAACCAGATTCATATAGCAGAAGCAGATCAACATAAAACAGCATTCACAACCCCATGGGGTACCTTCTGCTACAACATGATGCCATTTGGGCTAAAGAATGCAGGAGCAACATATCAGCGAGCAATGATAGCCATCTTCCATGACATGATCCACAAGATTCTTGAAGACTACGTGGATGATATCCTTGCAAAATCTAAAACAAGGGATGAACACCTCAACATCCTAGAACGTGTGTTTGATCATCTGAATCATTATGGCTTAAAGCTTAATCCTAAGAAATGTGTCTTTGGTGTTACATCTGGCAAGCTTCTAGGCTTCATCGTCTCTAGACAAGGCATAGAGATCGATCCTAAAAAGGTAAAAGCAATAATGGAGATGCCTCCACCAAGAAATCTCAAACAGCTCAGAAGCCTACAGGGCAAGCTTCAATCAGTACGGCGGTTCATCTCGCAACTAGCGGACAAGTGCCACCATTCTCACATCTCTTATGCAAAGACACCAACTTCAAGTGGGATCCCATATGTCAAAGAAGCTTTGATAAGCTCAAGGAGTATCTAGCTAATGCTCCAATCCTAGTACCACCGGTTTCAGGATGCCCACTCATCCTTTACATCTCAACAACAGCTACAGCACTAGGGGCACTCCTAGCACAGCATGATGATGAAAATAGAGAACGAGCTATCTACTACATCAGTCGCACTCTTGTGGGCTATGAGCTTAACTATTCACCCATGGAGAAAGCATGCTTAGCAGTGGTCTTTGCCACTCAAAAACTTAGACATTACATGCTTAGCCACACAATCAAGCTCATATCAAAGGTGGACCCTCTTAAGTATCTGTTATCAAGGACAACCCTCACAGGCTGTATGGCAAAATGGGTCATGTTACTCAGCGAATTTGACATTCAGTATGTAGATCACAAAGAAATCAAAGGGCAAGTCATTGCTGATCAACTAGCAGAAGCACCATTGGTGGATGCCTATCCACTAATCATGGAATTCCCCGATGAACATTTATGTATGATTGAAGAGCAGCCCATGTGGAAACTATACTTTGATGGTTCCAACACATCCCATAGCTCTGGGGCAGGAATCCTATTCGTCACACCTCAAGGGGACTATATTCCAAAATCATTCAAGTTGGGATTCCCCTGTACCAATAACATTGCAGAATATGAGGCACTCATCTTAGGTCTCAAAACAGCTATCCAATGGAACATCACAGAACTACAAGTTTTTGGAGATTCACAGCTGATTATCAAGCAAGTCCTTGATGAGTATCAGACAAAGGATGACAAATTGCTACCCTACAAGCAACTGGTGGATAAACTGAAAGAGCATTTCCTACATCTACAGTTCACACAGATCCCAATACTTCAAAACAAAGCAGCAGATGCAATGGCAACCATCGGATCTTTATTGGAAATCCCACGAGACGCATCACAGTATGAATTTCTAGTCAAGCAGCTACATTCACCAGCTTATGAGAACGCCGATGCAGACATGGTGTGTGTCTTGGTTGGTCCCCAATCCCCATGGTACCACAAAATCCATGCATATCTAAAGAATGGTATCATATCTCCCCATCTCACCAATAACCAACGCCAAAACCTTATTCATAGAGCTTCCCGCTACACTCTTGTAGCCAACACCCTCTATCGTCGTGGGTATCACAATGTCCTATCTAGATGTTTAGACTCAAATGAGGCCGTCCTGGCCTTACAAGAAGTTCACGCTGGAATTTGCGGTGCCCACACGAGTGGCATGGTTCTAGCAAAGCAACTGCTTAGAGTTGGGTATTATTGGCCAACAATGGAACATGATGCGTGTGAATTTGTCAAGAAATGTCTCCCATGTCAACAGCATGCCAATTTGATACATGCACCAGCACAGGATCTACAGCCTATTGCACCACCGTGGCCTTTTTCATGTTGGGGCCTCGACCTCGTTGGCTTGATCACCCCCCTCTCTTCGGATGGACACAAGTATATCATAACAGCCACAAAGTACTTTACCAAATGGGTTGAAGCGATTCCGCTCACCCTAACTACTGGCATCCAAATATCCAAGTTCATCCTCTACCATATCATTTGCCGCTTCGGCATACCATCTACCATCTTCACAGACCATGGCACACCTTTTGAAAACCAGCATGTGGATGATCTGTGTGCCAGACTCCACATCCATCACCGTTTCTCCAGTCCATATTTCCCTCAAGGAAATGGCCAAGCTGAGGCAACTAACAAAACTATCTTGAAAATCCTCAAGAAGGTTGTCAATGATTCTGGTCGTGACTGGCACCTCCAAATTAATCCTGCCCTTTGGGCCTACCGCACTTCTTATCGCACTCCCACGGGCACCACCCCATACTCCCTTGTATATGGTGCCGAAGCTGTTCTACCGATCGAGGTTGAGCTCCCATCCTTGCGCATCTCCATGAAGAATTATACACCTGACGAAGACTATCGTGTGGCCCGGCTCACACAGCTAGATCTGCTAGATGAAAAGAGACAGCAAGCCTATGATCACCTGGTTACATACCAGAATTGACTCAAAAGGAGTTATAACAAAAAGGTCCATCCTAGACAATTCCAGGTCGGTGACATGGTCCTTAAAGAAAATCAGAAGGTCCTAGCAAATAGAGAAAAGAAAGGCAAGTTTGAGCCTACTTGGTTGGGCCCCTATGTTGTCACCGCATCCTTTGGCTCGGGAGCCTATTAGCTATCAACACTAGAAGGTGAGCCCTTGAATGATCCTATCAACATCATCCATCTGAAGAGGTTCTATGCCTGAACCTGATCCTGCATATATTAGAAAATCCAAAAACATTCAAAAAAGCAAAAAAGTAAAAAAAAGCAAAAAAAAAAAAAGAAAAAAAAGAGAAAGAGAAAATAATCGTCCAACGGTGAAAACTTGGCAATTCAAGCGCCTTGGACAAGTATGTTGGTGAAAACCTGGCAAACAGGTGCCAACATAATAAACTGAGCTATTTATCTATTCAGTTGTCCTTTCAGCTACCGTCCTCTTCCTCCATCCATAACAGATCTCCCAGCAGTTCCATCTCCCCTATCCTCCAAGCATTCAGCTTCCATCTTCCTCCAAACCATCTGCAATCCATATCCTGTTCCAAAGCTTTGTACCATATCTTGTACCATATCCTTTTCCCTTTCCTGTATAACGCATTCCTTTCTATATTTATCCTCCCTGTATGTATCCTTCTTGTCTCCGTCCTAGTGAGAGTCCCGCTGAGTGTGTTTTTTCTTCCTATCCCCAATCCTGAGCTTCTGTACATATCCCTTGTGCATATCATTCCTCCTTGTTGTACATAACCTTTGTCCATCCTGCAGCAGCATTTGATCAAATATCTTGTCCCATCCCCAGCCTCAGAAAACTTTTAGTCCCACTCGGGCCTTGTGCTTCAGCAACATCAATTGTCGACCTATCCTTGCTCATCCTGATTATTCCTTGAACTTCAGCTTTTGCCAGCGAACAACTACACTTATTCTCTCACCAACCCATGGGTCCTTGAGGATATATCGTTCCTCCTGTCTGACCTAATCTTCCATCCTGGTCCTTGAGGATATATCATTCCTCCTGTCCGACCAATCTTCCCACCATCAATCAAACCTAATCTCTCTCCTTGGCAAAGGATGTCTTTTTGGAGTTATCATTTTGATCTTGGATTTTTGTCCTTTGGGTCTTGTTAATCTTTTTGGCTTCTCTTTATCCCACCAGGGTCACCACGATTCTTTATATCACGGTGTGCTGCGTGTGCGGATAATCTGGGGCAAGGTCTTTTGATCTTTCGCTTCTGCCTGTGAGTCAGTTGTGTGTTTGTGGTTCCTTCAGCATCGGTTCCGCCATGTCGCCTCTGTGCTTCATGTGTGATGTTGGGGCAACCCTGTGTGTTTGTTTAGCGTCAGTCCTCGTCAGTCCTCTGCGACGTTGTTGACAGGCCTCGTGATCCTAGTATCCTTGGCAGGTCTCTAACATAGCTATATTAAATCTAGGCTGTGCACTCCCGTTTGCACTTGGAGCTATTTGGTCCCTTGCATTTATCATATAGATTAATCTTGCATCTTTGCATATAGCTGCATCTTGCATCTTGCATTTCCATCTCATCTTGCATATCATCCATGTTTGTTCTTAGAAGTGAGGTTATTTATCTCCCCTTTCTGCCTAGGCCCTTCCTTCCTCGTCCCACCGGGCACACTCTGTCCTAGGACGTAATCCCTCTTTCTCCTTGTCCCACTGGGCGCATCTTCCATGATTTTGTCTCACCGGGGCATGTATCCTCTTTCTTCCAGTCCACCCGGGGGTCATACCCTCTTCTTCTGATTCTAGCCTTGGCATCTTGTTTTCTTGTCTTTGACGCCATGCCACTTGCGGCATCGCATCAAAGAGGGGCAAAATGTAGACACCGAAAAATCCTTCAGAAAATAAATTATTTTTGTTTTCTGAAAATCCTTGATGACATCATCATTTATTAATTAATTAATTATTTAATTAATTAATTTATTTTTATGGCATTAAATCCCTCTCTCTTAATTAAAAATCTTTAATTAAGGAATCTAGCCTAAAAATGTCATTTTGACATTATCCCTAATTTATTAATTATTTAATTAATAAATTGACCAAAAAACTTCAAAAATAAATTAATTTATTTTTAATTTATTTTTTATCCCAAACTTGGCCAATTTCCTTAAGACCACTAACCTCTTCCAAAATCTTCTAATCCCTTCTTAATTTCGATTAAAAGGCTAATCCCATCTTTTCTAACCCTAATCCCAAGGTTAAATATTTAATTAAGGTTAAATATTTAATTTTCATATTTATTGAAAATATTTTAATAAATATTCCTAAAACTTAAGCTTTTGGAATGAATAACTTTTATTCCATGAAACTAAGGAGAAATCTAGACTCTTCTAGAATCTTCTCAAATCCACCCTCTTCACCCATCCTAATATTTTTTTTGTCCTAATCTAATCCTAATCCTACCCTTAAACCTTTGTGCAATCCTAACCAAGCTTAAGACTTTCCTAAACCAAAGCAAAGTCTTTCCTTCCAAATATCTCAACCACAAAGCATTTATTGCTTCCCCAAAGTCTTCAAAGCCTCTTAAAGCCCATTCATTGCTCTTACAAGCATTTATTTGGAGAGTTATGAGCTTGGAGCCCCCTTTGTTGACTCCCTTTTGCCCTTCCCTTCATCCACTCACCTTGTGACATGTGTCACCTCCTGATTGGCTGAGAACTAGCACAATCCATGTGCTTCCCTTTGAGTGAATCTTGGCCTCTCTTAAGGATTTCAATCCTGGCCATTCATTCCTCCTACCCCAAGCCTTTAGAAATCCTATAAATACCCTCACTTCCTAAGGCAAATCATCTTTGAACTCTCAAACTCAATAGCAAAGTTATAATGTCATTTTCATTCTAGCATAAGCATAAACTCATCATTTTTAGATCATTTTCAAGCTTAAATCACATCTAAATTAGCTTAAATGGATTAACATAGATTCATTTCTTGTTTTAATCTTAGTTCTTTCATTTAGCTTTTGCATATTTGTGTGTTCTTGAGGCCTTTGAGGCAAAATAGGTTCCTCATACCTATTTTGTGTCATTTTGGGTCTTCATCAACCTCAAATCATCCTATTTTGCATGCTCCAAGTGCTTGAGTTTGCACACCCACATCCCTCTATATCTAAGCATATCAAACGGTGCATGGGCGCATCTGTTTCAGGCTTAAACTGAGGTGGCTTTGATTTTAGTTTGTTTACCTTTGAATTTGATTTGATTATATGCTATGACATTTGTTTGTCTTTGGCCTTCAAAACAGGTTTAGGTGCACACTCAAATCCTAGTCTACAGAAACTATAGATTAACTCTCAACTTTTGAAGGAAAAACTTAACAGTAAATAGATAATAATTCAAAAGTAAACCTATGCTATAAGAAAGAATCAATGGTTCTGCTACCAGTGGCTGTAGGAGCAACAGTGCTTAACAACTTCAAAGAAACTTAACTGAATCCTACTTAAACATGAACATGGGATTCACCTCCCATGTGGGCCCCCATGGAAGTATGAATGAATTACAACTTAGAGATTGAAATATGGAAATGTCATATATTCATTTAACAAAACATAGATACAATATAGGATATCAAAGTATTTCACTTTGTTGTTGGATTACAGTATGAATTCCTCAAAAACATCTAACTAGCCTGGAATCATAAGTTCCAGCTTATTTAAAAGCAACTAAGAAAAATAGAACACCTACAAACTAGGTCCTTCATTACATAACATAACAACTTCAGTTATAGGAACGACAACTTTATTTATGCAAGAAGATAAGCCATATTTAGTGCTTCGAGAATATAGGAACACTTGGTAACTAGATTGACTTGGTCTGAATCAGCAACCACAAAGTTATGGAAGGAGTGGAGCTATGATGAAATTTGAAACAGTTATTCACTTTAAAAGACCCACTCATCCTTGAGTTCGTGCTCCTTGCTGACTTATTCTTCTCCTGCAAAAGGTTAGCATAACGTAATCCACAACACAAATCCAAGGCAGAGATTATAATAATTTTTCCTATTTTAACGTAGCCTTGTCACACGGTTGCAAGAGGTCTACCCATTAAAGCTAGAGAAGAAAAATACTAGATTTTATCATAACATTCATTAATCTATATATATATTCAGTCTTGTCCCTTAGTTTCAAAAGTATCAAATATACATATGGCTAAAGCTTAGAAACATAAAAGTCTGTATAATGTTTATGAAAAACCATAAGATATTTAAGTCTGAACTTAGAAAATCATAAACAAAATATCCCATAAACTTGACTCATCATTCCCCCAACTTAGCTATTTTCTGGTCCCACAGCAAATAAATTCTTCAACCTAGCTATCAATCTATAATTAGCAGCTATTCTCTATCCAGTACCTCCTTTTGCAAGACTCCAATAGAATCCCTTTGTTTCTCTGTGTTTCTTCCATCTGTCCTTTTCCTTCTGCATATTAAAACTATCCAATTTTTTTGAGTTTGCAAGTAGAGGAGACATCAATAATGGAGGCTGAAAGGTTAGTGGAATCTAAAAACTTTCCCTCTCTCTTCCCAAGGAAATATACCAAGGTGCGTGCTGGGTTGCCATAGCAAAGTTGAGAGGTTAATGTGGTTCTTTGTTTCTAATCTCCCTAGATAAATTGTTCCAGCACCACTGAATGATATTTCTAGCCTCATGCAATTTAGAATCTACCATCTATTCATATGCATTAAATGCTTCATTTCTCATCGGATAGATGACCTTGCTACCTGATTTAGAGGGGGCAATTCTTAACCAATTATAATAGTAAGTTCGAGGATCTTTGGCTTTAGGCCTTAGAAATAGGGGAATTTTTGGCTCCAAATACCTATATACTTTGGCTTGAGTGTCTCAACTAATTTCATTCTATACCCAGGACATAAGGGCTCTGAGTTGAATATCCCTAACATAAAGCAAGGGATTCCAAACTCGATCATTAGGGACTACTAGGTTGTGGAGATAGAGTTCACATAATAGATTTTGAATGGCTGCAGGAGAGTGATGGAAGGCTTGAGAAAACTAAGTAGGCTCTTGCAATGAGGGAGATTTGTCCTACATAATACAGGTCATCTAATAGTTTAACAACTATTCTTTAAGAAACAAGGCATAGACAGGTGATGGGGATCTATAACCCATCAGGTCAAGAATTAGAGATGTGATTTTGTTAAGTTTCACACTTAGCTGTTCTATCTTTTCCTCCTGAATAAGTGTTTCTTGATAATGATAGTCTACTACCCTATTTAGTTCTTTCCATTGTTGTTTCCACTACTCTCTCTCAAAATTTAATTGCATAGATAATTGGAAGATAACATATAACAAAGATGTTGAGCTAGATTGATCTGTTATTAAACGAAGGCAAGAATTGTCCGCTGCTTGAGGAACAGATGACTTACCATTGTTAGCACTTGTCCTCTTCAAAGGATCTATCTAGATGATCATAGCCCTCTTGATGTTATAGCATTATTGAGCCATTGAAGCTAATGTATCTAATCCTTCATTCAAAATTTTCTCTACTACCTTATTCACAAGGTCTGCATCAATATCTAAATTTTCTTCATAGGGACCCCTTTTTTCTGTAGGAGATCCTACTGTAGAAGAGAACATTATGTCATTTTCTTCCCTGATGTAACTATCAGAGTCATCACTATCTGAATCATCTTCCTGAGGACTCTTAGAGGTTGATCCTCTCCTTCGAAACACATAAGCTTGCTCTTCTGAACTGGAGTCATCTCTGATTATAATGACTTCTGCATTTATTGGCTTACTAGGAACTTGCTCTATTTTAATATCAGGAAACCCCTCAGATATTTCCTACTCCATAATCTCAGTCCATAGTTCCTCTTGCTAAGAAGTTTTAGGCTGTATTTTAGCTTCTTACTGAATGTTTCTATCCTCTTCTTCCTTCTGTTCAGATTCTTGTTCTACATTTGGCTCATCAACTGGAATCTCTGTAGTTGTATTTGACCTCCTCCTAGTACTTCTCCTTAATGGAGTTTCCTCCTTTTCTAGAGCTTTCCTTTTTCTAGAAGTGCTTGTGGCTGTAGGAGATGCCTTTGCCTGCCGACTAGTACTAGGGTTAATTTTATTTTTCTTGTCCTTTGGGGAAATCGTTTCCACCGCAGGAGAAACTTCAACCTTTTCTGTAGAAGTCTCCAATTCCTCTTCGTGAGTTGATCTTGAAGTAGAGGAATTAGGGGAATTAGGGGTCCTAACCCTAGATTTCTTTTTGGATGAAGAAAATTGTCCAATTTCAATAAAAAATTTCCTAACCCCTTTAGTGATTTTAATCCTCTATCCCACTCTATGCCCAATTGGTTATGGGGTTGGTTCCTTAAACCCTTGCAACATAAATTCATCCTAGGAAATTTTTGACTGCTCCCTTAAGGCTTTTTCTACTATTAATTTGATTAAACAGTGGTGAGAGACAAAATTTCATTTACCCTCTTGAACTAGAGTGGCCTGCTTTGACAAGATGCCAAACACAAAACTAGGGACATTGATAGGCCTATTGTCATGTCTTAAACAACTCAAGAATTTAAAGTGAATGAAATGCAGGAATGAGTGTCACCATTCATAGATAAAATATCTAATGATATGAACCACACATTGCCTAAATGGCTCTGGAAGAGATAGTCTAAATGTACCTTATTTCTGGTCAACTTCAAGTGGTGGGTCTGAATGTAGCGTGAACTGAGCTTTGGAAGTAGTTGGATCAATATTTTCTACAAATTCCTCACCTTCCTGTGGTAACCCCATAACCTCTACCAAAATTTCCTGAGAAAATGACACCTTTAGTCCTTTAACTATAGCCACTCCATCCTTTAAGGAGTTAAGAAACTAAAGTATGACTTCGTCATCCCAACTAGTTAGCTTCTGGATATAATCCATCCAACCCCTTGCCTAAAAATATGGCCTGCAGTTTTGGTCTTCTAACAAAACATTATGCACAGTGGGCTCCCTATGAATGAGGTCACCTCCCATTGTCTGGTTCCTGAGATACCCAAAATGGAGTTGCAGGAGATAAAAATAGACAACCACAATTTTGAACAAGAAAGCTTGAAAAGGCAGGTTGCAGGATGATTTCAAATTTGGAAATTCTAGCAATGCAGCTTGAGAAATGAGCTTATGAGTAACATAAATGCAAATTATCTTATTAACGTTTCATAATTACTCATAAGTACTCTCTATAGAACTCGTACTCAACATAACTTGCCACCTTACTTCATACGTGCAAAAAATAACAATGCAACATAATAATTTTCAAAAGTGTCTAATCATGGCAGAAAATGCAAGTATGATAGGAGAAAGGAATAAATATAAAGATTGCATAAACATAATGACAAAAAAAATTGATATAACTTCCCCCCCAGCTAAAATATTGCAAGTGGTCCCACACTTGCAATGGTGACAAGGCATACGAGAAAAAATAATAGGAAAACAAATTAAAATTGCATACCTTGAAATGTGTGCTAACTTGAATTACTGATGAGGTGGCAGTTGTTGCTATCCATGAATGAAAGAAGAAATGAGGTGGATGGCTGATAGACAAGAAATGAAACATAATTTTATTATGGAGAAGTGAATTTTGTTAAGAAAGTGTTTATTATGAAAGTGACAAGATCTTTTAAAGTGAGGAAGGCAAATGAACAAAAATCTCATTACGAGTTGCTACAGGAAGTGTGTCACCAATGATAGAAGATAATTGCTACAGGAACTCATCCTTACTCTGGGGTTTATGATATAACTTCAATCTGTGACCATTGACCAATAATTTGAAATGAACTGGATCAACTGTGGAGAGCTGGACCGCTCCATTTGAAAAGACTGCAATAATCTCGTATGGTCCAAGCCACCTAGTTTGGAATTTTCCTAGGTTATGCTGATATCGAGAGTCATAGAGGAGCACCCATTCACCTACTAAAAAGACTTTGTCCTTGACATACTTGTCATGCCATTGCTTGCGTTGGTGTTGAATCAATTATGTGTTGTGCAAAGTTGATTTTCACCACTCATCAAGGCCATTCAAACTTAGAATCCTATCTTGCTGTGTTGTAGTGAGATCCATGCCAAGATCAAGAGCTATCCTGAGATTTTTATGCTCAAACTCTATAGGCACAACTGCAGAGCGACCACATACCAGCTCAAATGGTGTGAAACCGGTTGTAGACTTCCATGTAGTTCGGTATGCCCAAAGTGCTTCAAGAAGTCGGATAGCCCAATCTTTCTTATGGATGGCTACTATTTTAGTGAGAATAGACTCCAAATCCCTATTGGTAACTTCCACCTGCCCATTAGCTTGGGGGTGATAGGGTGAAGATTTACCATGCTAGATGTTATATTCCTCCATTAGAGCAACAATCAAATTGGAAGTAAACTGAGCACCTTGTTCAGATTGAATCTCCCTTGGTACTCCAAATCTGGTGAAGATGAATTCATATAGGAACTTTGCAACATTGTTATCCCTAGGGTGCTTCATAGGTTTAGCCTTAGCCCATTTTGTAACATAGTCAGTGCAGACAAGGATATAGGATTTACCTTAGGAAGAGGGCTCAATAGGACTGACAAAGTCAATCCCCCATTTGTCAAAGGGTGCAATAACTACTTGTGGCTATAGGGGCATTTCATCTGTCTTAGTAGGCCATCCCATGCATCGACATTGGTCACACTTTTTGGTGTACTGAGCAGCATCTTTGTGTAGATTGGGCCAATAGTAACCTGTAGTCAAAATTTTCAATGTTGTTCTTTTGGCAGCAAACTGTCCACCACAAGGTTCATCATGACATGCCTTGAGGATATCATAGGTTTCATCCTCTCTTATGCAGCTTCTAGTTACTTGATTAGGACCAGTATAAGACATGAATCCAGAAATCCATGAATAATTAAATCTCTTTTTAGTCAACAATCTTCTTTCTTTAGCAGAGAAATGAGTTGGTGTCTTACCAGTGGTGAGATAATTGACAATATCGGCATACCAAGGATTGTGTGAGGTCAGCAAGAAAAGATGTTCATCAGGAAAATTTTCATCAATGGCTATAAGATGATTAGGTACATGCAACCTAGAAATAAAATCAGCCACCACATTGGTCTTACTAGGTTTATTTATTATGGTAATGTCAAATTCCTGCATAAGAAGCAACTAGCAAGCCAATCTTCCAAAGATTGCAGGCTTGTTCATGAGATACTTGATAGTAGAATGGTCAGTATGCACATAGATCTCATATCCAGTAATGTAGTGTCTAAATTATTCAGGGCATAGATGACTGAAAGAAGTTTTTTTCAGTGACAGTGTAATTAAACTGAGCTCCCTACAAATTTTTACTGATAAAGTAAATTGCATGCTCAACTAAGTCTACCTTTTGACCAAGCACAACACCAATAGCATATTCTGAGGCATCAGTATGAATGTGAAAAGGCAAGCCCCAATTAGGTCCTCTCAAAATCAATGCTGTAGTGAGAACTTCTTTAAGCTGCAGGAAAGACTTTGCACACTCAAAATCCCAAGCAAATTTAGTATCCTTTTTGAGCAAGGTATACAGTGGTGCTGCAAGCTGACTGAAATCCTTTATAAACCTTCTATAATATCTGACATGTCCAAGAAAACTTCGCACATCTTTTTGTTTTGCTAGAGTAGGTAATGTGCTAATCACTTCAATCTTGGTAGGGTCCACTTGAATACCTTTTGAAGATATGAAATGTCCTAAGACAACCCCTTCTTCCATCATCATGAAGCACTTTTCACTATTGAGAGAGAGGTTATAATCATGACATCTCTGAAAAAATTTCTCCAAATTTTCCTTGGCCTCATCAAAAGTATGCCCATATGTGGTAAAGTCATCCATGT
The DNA here is from genome assembly GCA_027943335.1 of Chamaecyparis obtusa. Taxonomy (NCBI): domain Eukaryota; kingdom Viridiplantae; phylum Streptophyta; class Pinopsida; order Cupressales; family Cupressaceae; genus Chamaecyparis; species Chamaecyparis obtusa. The sequence goes on from BSBK01005491.1 coordinate 1,346,744, forward strand.
AAATCTCCATGCAATCAGCAGAGATATCTGAGAATCAGAGATAACTTTAGTGGCGAATCTTCGCCTTTTGGCGATCCCGTCTGACAGGTCAATCATCATTTGGTGAATAGAGCATGCAACGCAGGTCAACTGCATCACCGAATATTTATTAGATTTGGGTCCAACGCCCAGGGTAGTCGCCCATTAGTTATCACATGATTGGTCAAAACTATCGGTGCAATCGCCAATGCAATATACGTTTTGGATACATTTATTTTAAACATATCGCCAGCTTTTGCATGCTGTTTCTTATTGGCCCACGTTCTTTCGCCATTACTACAACCAAATAATTTTCCCTTGGGTTGGGCGTCGCCAACCATTTTCTAGACGTGTGTCGACCACCAACCCCGTTTAGCCAACTGTTTCCTACTGTGGGCTTGCATAGGAAGGTGCGTTTCGCCTGCATTTGACATTCCCGCTTGTTAATCCCGCCTAATTCGCCAACCTAGATTGGACTATAAAAATATTATTATTCTACACAGTTCGCTCTTTTCTGGTCTGGAGACTGGCATTTCTTATTGCTGCCGAACTTTCAGAGTGCTGATTGCATTGGCCATTGACTTGTGGACCCTGGTTTTTTTAAAAGGCAAGTGCTTTTTAATTTATTTTTTATGTCAACAGTGGTACTGGACCACTGGTACAGTGGTACTGGTTATTTTTTTAGTTTTACTGTGACACTGTCCAGTGTAATGCTAAGATAGCCTATAGGTTTGCGAATTATATTGGCCCTTGGGTAGTACCATAGACTGTAGTACCGTAGCAGTAGAACCCATTTTTTGAGAATGAATCATATTATTGTTATTATATGTAGTCTAAGTAGTTGAGTCTTTTGTTCAACAACTAAGTTGATATATTTTTTGCAACCTTTATCGGTTTGCCATGTCAAATAAGAGGGGTAACAGGGGTTCCGATAGGATCCCTGAATGCCAAGAGAAGCCACCATTACCAAAACGCAGAACCATAGCAGCATATTTTGGTGGTGGAAATGTTGGCAAGCTACAAGATTCACAAGTTAGATCTCCAGTTGAAAAAGGAGATTCATCACAAGTTGGACCCTCAGACCATATTGAAGTTCAAGTTGGTGAACCTGATATCTCAGTCGAGGATGAACTTGAACACGATTTGGAGGCACTTCCCCTGAGTAGGGAGTCACAAACTGAGATTATAGAGTTGGAGTCAGTCCTGGACCAGTCGGGTGAGAAAACCAAAACTGATTCCATAAATCATGCTCATGCACAAAAGGGGAAAAGAAAATTGGGATCGACGAAAGATCGATCTCGCTGGGATCTGTCCCAAAGGAGTTTTCAGTTAGAATGGATGGAAAAGTACTGGTTCATTGAACTAGTGCCCAATCCAATTGATGGTGCACCTCCTACTGAATGCAGATGTAACATTTGCACAGAGATAACAAAGAAGGAGAAGAGGTTGCAGCTTAAAATTGATACCATAGAAAAGCATGTCGGTAAAGTTTACAAGAAGGAAATTATAGATGGAGTTGAAAAATCCGTGCTAACTTGGAAAACAAAGGACAACTGTCTGCATATCAGGAATGCTGAAATATACGAGTTACACCAGCAATTACGGGATAAGCGTTCTGCAGTAAAAGGTTCCATTGAAGATTTCATTGGGAAAGCAACGGAAGTGCAAAATATGGGAAAAGTAGTTCAATTAAGTGTGGTCTTTTATTTATTGAGTAGAGGACGTCCTATGACAGACTACCCTTCAATTCCTACCTTATTGCACTTTTTGAAAACTCAAAACTATCCGAACAGTCACTGGTTAGTAAACAGCAGATGGGAATGGGCTAGATGTCTTGCACAGGTTGAAAAAGAAGATATGAAGGAAAAAATAAAAGACTCAAATTTCATTGCATTGTCTCTAGATGAAGTTACAACAATTGATAATACTTCCTGGGTGTGCATGCATGTTTATACTGTAAACAATCTTTGTCGTCAACCATTTATACTATCTGTTGCTAAATTGAATTGTAGTGCGACAGCTGAAAATTTATATGAATTATTAAAGACTACTCTAATTGAATCTAGAGGTTTGGATAGCATGGAGATTGCCAAAAAGTTGGTGTGTGTTGGAGCAGATGGAGCTTCGGTTATGCAAGGTCATAAAGGCGGTCTTTGCAAAAAGATCAAGGATGATTTGGCACCCTACGCTATTCCCATTCATTGCATGGCCCATCGAATGAATCTAGCTTTTGGAATTGTTAGCAATTTTGGTTGTGTAAGTAAAGTGGAATCTCTAATCAAAGAGATTTACCAATACTTCTGTCGAAGTCCAAAATGAGTCCGGGAATTTCAACACTTTTCTCAAGGACTTACTGATGGGAAGAAGCTTCTTAAAGACAATGATACTAGATGGATCTCTTTGGATGGACCAGCACATCGAGTAATGTCTGAATACCTGTCATTGCTTGGACTAATCCACTCTGTGCGAGATAGATTCCCTCGGCTATATTCAAGCCTAACTAATGTTAAGGTACTCTTAACTTTAGCAGCTATTCTCCCCATGCTACAGGACATGAGAAATATTATAAAAAAGGTTCAACAAAGAGCTATGTACATTGCAGAATATAATAAGCTGCGTAAAATGACATGTAGTAGCCTAGATACTCTGTATCGATTACTACCATTAGATGAATCAAAGTTTGCAAAGTGGATAGAAATCATAGATTTGAACAATCCTGGGAACTTTTTACATATTGGTGCAAACGATGAGGTATATGCCAGGGTACGTGGAGTTGACATACCAATGCAGTACTATGCCCGCATCAACCCTGACGAAGCAGGAAGTGAAGTTGAATCAGAACCAGAGAAGGTACTTTCACGTGTTACAAGTGAAGACTTCAAGAAGATCAAAGACTTTGTGCTTGACTCTGTCAAGCGAGTTTGCTACAATCTTTCATCAGAAATCAGAGACAGATTCCCTCCAGAGGAACTGCTCGAAGCAATGTCAATTGTTTTTCCACAATATTGGTCTCTAAACTGTCCGACTGATTTTCGAAGAAGGATGATGACTCTGATTCAGCATTTTTGCAAACCTAAAGTAATCAATGGAATCACTATAAATAGAATTTTAGATGAATCTCGACTAAGAGATCAATCATATTCTTTTGCAAACATAATGAGGGAACAATATGCTCTTATGGAGAACCCAAATGAAGAGGGAGTGGTAACAAAGCTTTGGAAAAACCTTGGTGAGAGCAATTAGTTGAGAGAGGCAATACCAGAATATTTCAAGCTTACCGATTTATGTTTGACAATGATATTGGGTTCAGTGGAGGATGAGAGAGTTTTCAGTACTTTGGGCTTCCTGAAGTCAAAGGTTAGAAACAAATTAGACAAAAATTTGGATAATTGTCTGAGGCTCTATAATTCTAGGTATGAGGTAGAAAATTTCCCTTATGATAGGGCTGTCAGCATTTGGAGAAAATGATGTCAAAGAAGAGGGATTGCCAACATTTCAAACCCAAGTGGCAGTGGTAGTGGTGGTGGCAATGGTAGTGGCAGTAGTTCATATCCTGATATTGGAAGCAATGAAGATGATGTTGACTTTGGCATGCATAGTGAGTCTGACGCTGACAGTGAATCTGAAGAAAACACAACGAACAATCAAATGTTGTATGCAATAAATGAGGAGGATTCTGATGATAGTGATGCTGAGCCGGTCCAGGTAGAATGGCAACTATAGCAGCTTCTCAACCTCAAGTTCTAACTTCTGTGAGTCAAGTAGTAGGCTAGAAGTAGTAGCTCTGATCTAAGACTCTATCTACTAATTTATTATGTTTGTAGAAGTCAATTTATAGCCTTCATTCATAGTTTCACTGTCCTTTTATAGATGCTTAAATGTTTTTTTTGAACATGTTGATAATACAAACTTACATGTTGAGATTTTCATTGATTGTATTTTTGTAACATGTTGAGATTTTCATTGATTCTAGTTTCTTTAAGAAATTGTAACATAATGCATTTAACAGAATAAGCTCTATTTAAAAAAAATTGTATTATAATTTATAATTATAAATTAGCCTGTAACATAATACATTTAACAATTGTCAATTACAACCCTTTGCAAATGACTCAATGTCAAATTGAAATGACCTTGAATTCCCTTTTGCAGATATAAGGGAGCAACAATAGCTGTAGGTCGGTTTGTAATTGTATATATAATCAAATTATTACTACATAATACATTATGTGTGTACAATCACATTGCCAATTGTACAATTTTTTCTAGTAGGGAAATTTTTTCCATCTGCTGTGTAGTAATAGTATGCCAGTGCTTGGCTGCCCAACTATCCTGATATGCTGGCTCTTGATTCCTGTAACAATTAACATTAAACAAAGTTGAAATTAAATCCAAAATTTGAAATTAAAGAGAAACAAGTAACAAAATGATTATAGTACTATCACTTACTGAGTTGTTACTTCTTAGTGCTATCAGCTATGAGTCATGACTGCCAATGACAGCAACAGTAACAGCTTCAGTTTCAGAAGATGACCCAGCTTCTAAGAATTTCTTTAGGGCGCTCCATTCTGCATCATTTGGTGGCTCCATTTGTTTGAGGTTGTAGCTAAATAGTTGTAACCTCGTCAACAATAAATACTTCTGAGAGATATTTTTAAATGAATCGAGGAATTTATCTACAACTTCATTCATTGTTGACAGTGGTTTGATGCAACTTGCAATTCCTTCTGGAGTGGTATCCTCAGGCAAGTTGCCTAAATCATGATTCATGCTCTCCTGCAACCTTTTCATGTAATTTTCATTTCCAATGAATCTGGCATTTGAGTCAGCTGGATTTGGTAATCCAGCATTCAGCAAGTTCAGTAAGATGTTATTCATCTTCTTCAATTCTTTGGAAACAGATTTGAGAGCTTCACCCATTTCCGTTACTTGTTCACAATGGTGACCGACATCAATGGTCATTACAGAGGCATCCAAGCGGCTGTTTATTCCATGCTTTGCCAAATCCCTATCACTGGATATCTTTACTTTACTCAAAATTTGGTCAGAAAGATTTTTTAAGGATTTGGTGAAGATTTGTCTTTTACCAGAAAAATCACTTTTTACATTTTCAAAGAGAAGTCTGATATTGCTATTTAAATCAAGCCATTCAAACAAACTATCAGTGTTCTTCATTATTTTGTCCCAATTTTCTTGTTTGATAAGCTTAACCATGTTTATTATAGTATCCTTCACATGATGGTCTTTGGAAGAGGTCGCTCTATTTTCTGCCATTACATTCTCCATCTTTTTCTTCATTTGAGACATCTCTTTTTCACTCTTTTTATGTATTTCCTCTACTTGCCCTTGCAAATTAGTTGCTCTCTTCCTCTCATCCTCCAATTTCTTCTTCAAATCTTGGATTGTCTTTGCAGCAGTTACCTCTTTTTTCTTCTCATCCCCGAGTTCCCTTTTCAAATCATGGATTGCCTTTGCAGTGGACTCCTCCTTTTTCTTCGCATTGTCCAATTCCTTCTTCAAATCATGGAGTCTTTGAGTAGAGTCAGTAGACTCCTCTTTCTTCGTGTTCTCCAATTCCTTTCTCAAATCGAAGATTTTCTTTGTAGCTGACTCTTCTTTTTTCTTTGCATTCTCCAATTCCCTCCTCATTTGGTGGATTATGTTAGTGTTTGCAGTAGCACTAGACTCTATTTTCTTCACATTCTCCAATTCCTTCTCCAAATTACTTTTTTCTTCTCATTCCCCAATTCCTTTTGCAAATTAAAAATCATATTTGCCCTAGACATCGACTGTTTCTTTTCATTCTCCAATTCAGTCTTCAAAATATTATTTACCTTGACAGCATAGTCCAGGTCAGTTTTCAATTTATTGTTGACCTGTGCACTACTCTCTACAGACTTGAACAACTGTGCACTAGAGGCTTGTTCATCCTGAAGTCTTTTTTGGCACTCATCCAATTCTTTAGTCAATTTTTCCACTTGTTCATTCATCTTTTCTTGCTGGACAATTGCCTCTGTAGGAGAAGATTTCTTTATCCTATTTTGCAAATCTTTGAACCTATTATCTGCTGCTTTCTCCTTCGCCTTCACATTATCAAGGTCTGCCTGTAACTTTTCTATTTGCTTTGTAAGCCTTTTGTTTTCCCTCTCCGCTTTCAGAAGTGTAGAGTAGACCATTTTGTTGCTCTCTTTAGATATATTGATTTTGTCAATATTTTTCACTTTTGACAAATCCATTTGAAGACTGGTAACTTGTATATCGTTAGGATTTATTACATTTTGTGGTGGAATATTATCTCTACCCAGGGGCATAACAGCCATGAAGTTCATCATTTCATTGTTTGGATCATATGTTGGAAATATTCTGTTAGTAGATCCCTGACATTCAGCAACTGCATCACTTTTCAAAGTCTTCATAATTTGCCTATTTCTTTCGCTTGTCAGTTCAAACTTTGATGCAAATTCATTCAAACTAAAATCTGGGTTTGCTGACAGAATTGAGTGTTTGAAAGGTGAATTATCAGTTGTATCCTTGTGTGCTCCTCCAACTCCAGTTAAACTTACTCCACCTACAATTGTATTTTGAGGATTGCCAACATACTGAAGATGGCCCATTCCAAATCCTAGCATTTTAGGACTATTTTCTGGGTTTTGTATAGAAGCTACTGGTGCATACATTGGTGAAGTAACCGCTGACATTGTTGGCAGTGTAATTGTCATAACTTTTTGCTTTTTTGCACAAGGTTCATCCATGCTAGTGCCAGTTCCAGTGCTAGTGCCAGTGGGATCAACTACAACTGGATTTGAAGATTTAACAAATAATGTTTTGGGATGACCTTCAGAAGCAGAGACATAATGTTTTTTGCCCTTTCTAGATGAATCATCTTCATTGTCAGAGAGTCCAATGATTGGTTTACATCCTCTTTTGGGTGGCTCTGGTACTGGAAGTGGATTCCAAATCCCTTCACCACTTGCACCAATGGGCCCTAGACCTGCATAACCCATTTTTTGTATCATAGTTGCCCCTCTACTATACGTTTGTTTAATAGAATCACTCATTTGAAGTGTAACAATATCTCTGCCCCTGGTTGACCCGGAATCCTGAATACCTTGAATGTCAGCATCAGACTAGAGGTCCTTCTACCTTTCATTATCACCGTCACTGCCAAAATCATATAGTACAGTTGGATGCTCTTTATTCCAATAATTGCTGAAAATTTCATCCTCCGCAATTTCATCAAAAATAGCTGATGTCTTTGGTTCACCCAAATTTTGCCTCATTTTCCAAAAATTAGTCATCTTGGTTTGACACCACATTTCAGCTTTGCATGCCTCTTTAATTTCTTTAGGCATAGACCTCGTAGAAGGTTGAGATGCTTTCTTGTAGAAATTTAAGTATGTCAGAGGCTCTGATTTGTGCAATGTCATAATTTGGGATGACAATTCTTGCATTGAAATATTATTCTCTGTTGCATGTTTCTCCATCTCTTTCTTAACCTCATCCCATGAATCCTTGTTTTTAAACTTTTCTATCAATGGCATCTCCTGATGTTGATATTTGCTCACAGAGTTCCCATTGGCAATAAGTCTCGTTTGTATTATGTTCAGTGGATCATAATTCCAGTGACTGACAAAATCAAAGCCAAAAAAAGTTACCAATTCATTTGCCAGTTTGAAAGCCTTTCTCTCAAATGTGAGGCCTCCAATTGCGAAAGGCAAGGAAGGAAATATCATTTTCTTTTGTTGTTCACTGAAAAGTTCATCTGCGCTCTCCATCTGCCGTACATATTCCAGTGTAAAAACCCTTTCTGTAACATGCATTGGAAGTTTGCAGGGTTCAACCGCTGAACCGTAAAACCTTAAGAGAGTGTACTCTTCCATAAAGAACTAGTCAGCCAATTGAATCTGACTTCCCAGTTGAATGCAATCTTTACAAGACACAGGAAATCTAGGCATCGAAGTGCCTATGATTTTTTGGTAAATAGGTGCCAAAAAGAAGTCTACAAAATGGTTGTAGTTTTTATTTGCAGCAGTCATCCTCATCTTATGTGTCCACTCATATACTGGACTTGGAGTCTCTGATTTCTTCTGGGTTCTCTCATCAAACTTATAGACCTCAATACCAAGCTTGTTGTTCTCTATCTCAAATATTGGGTGATGCTTTGCTAAAAGAAGGTAGCACAAGTAACTTGTGAACCTAAATGCCTTGGTCTTGCCTGTAGTTGTACTTTGTTTAATCATCAGTAATTGTTGTTGCATAGATTCAATAATGTGCTGAACAAAATTATATCTTACATCTACCTACTCAACTGACTGCCCTCGACAATGGATATTATAAATCATTTCAAGAACACTGGCCCCCACTTCCTTGTTACTGTCCAATCCCAGACAAAATGATAACAAAGAAATAGTATTCTAAACCCATGGCACAAAAATATCATACTGATAAGGAGGCTTATGGTCTTTGTCCAGTGTAACACTAGTAGTGGACTCTGAGGGTATTAAACCCTTAATATATGAATCTTGAAAACATCTTTCCAGCTTGTCATAAGCCTGAGCTAGTTTATCCAAGTCAATGCGCTCCTTAGAGCTTTCTGTTCTAAACCCTAACCCTAGGTCTAACAGAGTCAGAAATTCACTCTCAATTATTGATAAAATTTCCTCCTGAGTGTTTCGGTTTACAATTGCCTTTCTATTTTCATCATAATTCTGAGCGCATAGCATTACAATTTCAGGGCAAGGGAATACTTCGGGTACAGCGAGGTTTGCTAATCTAGTAACCACATCAGCTAGTTTATTTGTATATGCCCCAATACTGCTGTTATATTTGTAATAAATTCTCCCCTTCTGTGGATCTTTCCACTTACTAAACAATGAATGTCTAATTGCCATGATTTTAGAATCTCCATGGATAACAGGATCAAAAATATCATGACACTCATCGGTGAAACCTAGGGTTTGTAGCACTCGTCTGAGTTCTATAATGGTGTTCTTTTCCTTTATGGGTGCACTTGTTTGGGAGGTTTTTGACTTTGTTTTGCCCATGCCTGGCGCTACTGGTTATTAGACTTCAGGCCCTATTCAAAATAATTTTAAAGTGCAAACCTAAGACAATTAAAATCAAGATTTCTATTGCTGCAAATTGCAATGGAATTTTTTTGAAAAAAATTAAATACCTGGAATTGAGATTGGATAATTGGTGTTGTCGGCTGATAACAAAGTTTCACAGTGTCACACTTTCAGACTTCAGTCTTCAGAAATCAGAACACAAAATGGAATTCTGCCAGTCTTTGAAAATTTAAAATTTGAAAACCCTATGGCTATCGTATCGGACTCTCGTAAATACTTGAAGTTTAATAGTTAAAACGAAAGTAATAAGTAATTAATGGTTTTAACTTTAATGTACAATATACATCTAACAGTAATAAATTGTCAAGACTCAATAATGTACATAAGTTACACGTGTCACGATTCCGGATGAATATTGGCAGATGGGAAAGCATTCCCCAAATCGGCCTGAAATTCATCTTGGGCCGTCGATCTATAGACTATCAAATGTTTATTAAATTTATTATTATTATTATTATATTTTATTATTTAATATTATAAATAATATTAAATAATACAATATAATAATAATAATCATAACCTATATGGGAAAAGATTCCCCAAATCGGCCTGAAATTCATCCCGGGCCGTCGATGACTCAGACTCGATAGTCGATGGTCATTATTATTATTATTAATTATTATTATATTATATAAATATTATATGGTTATAATTATATTATATTATATGGTTATGATTATATCAATGTATCATATGGTTGTAATTATATTATATTATATTATAGTATAAATAATTATATCATATGTTCTATTATTTTTAATTAAATTATTAAATTATTATTATTTTTAATTTTTTTTAATGTAACTGCATTGGTTTATATTTTATATTTTAATAATGTATTTTTTATAAATTATAATATGTTTTTTGGCATTCAATTAAAAATAATATTACTTATATTATGTAATCATTTAAGATTTATTATTATTATAAAAATAATATTCCGGATGAATCTGGGTAGATGGGAAAAGATTCCCCAAATCAGCCCGAAATTCATCCCGGGCCGTCGATCTATCAGTCTTCAGATTGTATTATATTATATTATATTATATGGTTAAATTATATTATATTATATTATATTATAATTATATTATATTATATGGTTATGATTATATCATATGGTTGTAATTATATTATATTATATTATATTATAGTATAAATAATTATATTATATATATATGATATGGTTATAATTACAATTTAAAAATATAATTGCAAATGCTCTATTTTTATTCATATTTATTATTTAGTTTCAAAATTAAAATATAATATAGTTATAATATCTATAAATTATTAAAATTTAACATATATTGAAAATTGTGATACTTGTTTATAAACTATTCTTCATCATTTAAAAGATTTTATAATTAAAAAAAAGTTAGGAATAGGTGACAAGATAGGTATGAAATAAAAATTTGACACATAGATTATCAAAATTATATTTAACTTTGTTAAGATTATAATCTATTAATCTTTAGTTTTCCTTGAAGCTCCATTTGTTAACTTTTAACCAATCAGATTAAAGGAAAATAGTTAATTATTAACAGTTCACTATTTTTAACTAAGTCGCAGACTAACAGTAACATTTCAAGTTTCAACAGTGCATAATTTGAGAAACAACTTAACAAGATGCCAAAAACAACCTTACAAAGTCGTAGATTAAGAAGAACAACGATTTGAGATTAAACAATTTTTCAGTTTACCAATAAATGTGCAAATTTCGCTTTCAGATTAAACAATTTTTTAGTTTACCACTGAAGATTAGCCAAGACCATTATTATTCATTTTCCTACAAAACAAGTAATTCGCCTCTGAAATTATTAATTCATTTTTGGCAAGGGAAAAAATAGCCATCATTTATATATCCGTCAGTGAAAAAAAACATTAATTCGCCACATTTAAAATGATTTTTGCTAGGGCAAGAAAAAAATCGCCAACATATAATATTTTATTTCCCTATATGGAACAAAAAAATCGCCCTCGATATTAAAATTTTCTTGCCCACAAGATGTTGGATTCGCCAGCATTTTAGGCTTTTTTTTCGGGAGGGGTTTCTTAAAGTTATCCCTGCTGAGAATATACTAATCATAGCTCGCTGGAAAGTAGCAGGGGCATTACATAATCCAAAAGGTAGCACTGAATAGGAAAATGTGCCCCATGGGCAAGTGAATGTTGTCTTCTCCTGGTCTTCAAGGGCTATTTGTATTTGATTATAACCACTGAATCCATCTAAAAAAGAGAAATATTTCTTTCCAGCCAGGTTATCAAGGACTTGATCTATGAACGGTAATGGAAAGTGGTCCTTCTTAGTGGCTGTGTTAAGCTCCTTGTAGTCAATACAAACTCTCCACTTACCTCCTTTCTTAGGTACTATAACAAGAGGGGAGACCCACTGACTGTCAGAAATGGGATAAATAAATCCAACATTTAACAACTTCTGCAACTTATTCTTAACTATATCTCTTAAAACTAGATTAACCCTTCACTGAGGTTGGCGGACAGGTCTATAGTAAGGGCTGATATAATTTTTTTGAGTGTAGAGCTTAGGGTCTAGACCTTTCATGTCAGTATAATCCCAAGCAAAGACTTGTTGATGTTCTTTTAGAAGCTGCAAGACATCTGTCTACTAAGAGAGTGTCAAAGCACTGTTTACATTTAACTCCCATCCTGGGCTGACCTCTAGCTTAATGACCTTTCCTGCCATGAACAACTAAGTAATTGGAACAAACTCCATTTCATGAGGCAATAATGTATGAAGGAATTTTGAAGTTTCTGAATACTGCAGAGCATTGGAAGGTGGTAACAGAGTTTCAAGAACATAGTCCTCTTGGGAACACACTTGGGATTGCACTCCATACTCATTCATAATAATGGAGGAAATGATCTCATATTCACCCCTAGAGGCTACAAAAGGTTCCCTAGATATCATCATTAACTGGTTAATGAAATTGACCTCAGGTTCAATATCATCCAAGTCTGGCTAGATTATCTGGTCATCTTGCAACAGAGGTTGAGCTGGGGAATATAAAGTCAAATTTTTAGTGTTGACTCCATTGGATATAGTCATTTTTCTTGACTGAAAAGCTATATAGGCATCTGCAGTAGCCAGCCAAGGCCTACCTAGAATTATTGGATACCCTCCCATGTTAGCCTTTGGAGAAATGACAACAAAGTCAACCAGACATTCCCAAGAATTCAAGGTGACTATTACATCCTCTACCATCCCATCAGGTGTAATGGTGGAACTATCAACAAGCTGAAGGATGGTTGGGGTTTCCCTAAGACTGATGATATGCAAATGAGACATTACTTCTTTGGTCATGACATTTATGGATGCACCTAAGTCAACTAGAGCATTTTGGACTTGCATTCCTTGAATAGTGACTGTGACCACAGGGCTACCAGGATCAAAATACTTTGGAACTGTCAATTTTTCCAACATTAGATCAGATAACTGGCCTAGGAAATGTATGGTTTTAAGATCCTTTTTCTTCCTCCCAGGCTATTTGATACAAGCTTCCTTGATGGCTTTAGTGTATGCAGACACTTCCTTAATGACATCTAACAAGGGAATTTTTATTATCATTTTCTTTAGTTGGGCAAGCAAATCCAACACTGCTTGATTTTCTACTGGCTTAGCTTGTTCCTCCAACCTATAAGGAAATGGGGGTTCTTATGCTGCAGGAGTAGCAGGTTTGACTGGTACCTCAGTTGGTTCTGCTGAGGCATCCTCAACTTTGGTAATGATAGGCTGCTATAGAGGAGGAAGGTTTGTGCCAAATCTTAAATAGATATTATTCAGGGAAAAAACATAGCTCTGCTGTTGTGTTGTTGGTTTAGCATTGTTGGGATTAGGAGTAGGCTAAGTAGGAAATTGAGTCTATTTAGGGGAAGTAGTGTTGGCTGCAAGTGGATGCATCAAAGCCTACTGCTGAGGTGGTTGCATCAAAGCTTGTTGGTTTGATTGGTTCATCCAATTGTGTGGTTGTTGCCACCCCTGCTGGGGCTGTTGCTAGGGTTGCTGAGGTTGTGACCAACCCTGTTGAGATTGCTGCCATCCTGGTTGATGCTGTTGCTAGCCTTGCTGAGGTTGTTGCCAACCTTGCTGAGGCTGCTGCCAACTTGGTTGATGCTACTGCCAGCCTTGCTAAGGTTGTTGCCAACCTTGCTGAGGTTTCTGCCAACTATTATACCCACTAAATCCACTATACTGTTGATTTTGCCATGCATTATTATTATTAAAATTTTGAAGAGGATCTTGGGGAATACCTGGTCTCTGAGCCCATGGCCTTCACTAGGAAATGTAGAGAACCTCTCCTTTCTCATTAATGGCTTTGAACTCGGTAGGCATAGGTTGGGACTCCAAGCTTGCAACAAACTTACACCGACAATTCTTTTTCTTCTCCCTACAGTGTGGATAATACTTTGCTAACATTGCATCAGCTTCATCTTTCTTTCTTCTTGGCTGCATTATGTCCAATTGAGTAGAGACATCGTTAATGATGTCTTGCTTGAAATCTAACAATATATTGGATAGATCCATTTTGGACACACCTGTGCCGTTGGACTTGTGAGGCAAGGCTCTCAAGCCTCTTCCTTTCTTAATAGTAGCTCTAGAATAGTTCAGACATATACTCTTTATGTCATCACAAGTCTTCTGAGTAATTTCATCCCCTGCCATTAGGTCAAGGGCCTCTATGCTTCCATCATTCACTCCTCTCAAAAATAAATTCTTTTGAGATTCTTCATTCATCTCATGTTGTGTTTTACGCTGCAGGCTGAACATGAACCTGGAGACATAGTCTTCCAAGGTTTCATCTTCCTTCTGTGACATTTTAAATATGTCATCTCCTTTTAAGTCCCCTCCTCTACAATAATCTTTGTATTTATCAAGAAACATGTTGCACATTACATTCCAATTTGTTACAGCATCAACACCCAAACTCATAAACCATCTTAGAGTAGCCTCCTTTAAAGTGGAAGGAAACAATTTGAGCTTATGGCCGTCAGTGGTGAAGTCATAGCTTCAGCAGAGGACATCAAACTCAAAGAGGAAAGTCTCTAGATCCTCCATGATGAGTCCATAGAATTTAGGAAGTGTGGCTGCAGGAATGTTCTTCAGATTTTGGTTACCTTGCTGAGTAGGAATAGGAAAAGGGAAGGTAGGATGAGCCATTATGTTATCTAGATATTTTGGGTAAGAAAAGAGGGCATTTAAAGGGCAAGACTCTTTAGATGATGGCGGTGAAGGCAATTGATCATAGGCATCAGCATACACATTCTCAAACGGTTCTTCTTCTTGTGGGTTCTCTAATCGGGGTTCCTCAAGCGTTGGATTGAAAACCTCAAATGGTTCTTCTTGATTAAGGTTAGGTAGGAATTTCCCAAGATGATCCCTACATCTATGCATGCAAAATTATGTAGAATGGAAACTAACTCAATGACTTCTGGGTCAAACTAAATTGACACCATCCTCAGTAGCGGTGCCAAAAATGACTAGTCAGAATAATATCCTAGGAACTCCAAGGATTGGACATCCTTTGATAGTGTTTCATTGCTTAAAATCATCACATATATACTTAGAACATCATGCTAGACTTCATTAACTATATCAATTCGAGAATGTGAACTTGAGATGATAACTGCAAGGTTTATGCTTTAGTTCTCTTCAAGAGTCATCACTACTAAAGTAAAAGCTATTGCTACAAGAGATTTATACTAGAAACTGAAACTACAGATTAACTCTAAAATTTTGAAGGAAAAATTTAATAGTAAATAGATAATGCTTCAAAAGTAAACCTATGCTGTAGAAAATAGTCAGTGGTTCTACTACTAGTGGCTACAGGAGCAACAATGCTTAACAACTTCAAAGAAACTTAACTGAATCCTACTTAAACATGAACAAGGGATTCACCTCCTGTGTGGGCCCCCACAAAAGTATGAATGAATAACAACTCAGAGATTGAAATCTGGAACTGTCATATATTCATTTAACAAAACATAGATACAATATAGGATTTCAAAGTATTTCACTTTGTTGCTGGATTACAGTATGAATTCCTCAAAACATCTAACTAGCTTGGAATCATAAGTTCCAGCTTATTTAAAAGCAACTAAGAAAAATAGAACACCTACAAACTAGGTCCTTCATTACATAGCATAACAACTTTAGTTACAGGAATGACAACATCATTTATGCAGGAAGATAAGCCATATTTAGTGCTTCGAGAATATAAGAACACTTGGTAACTAGATTGACTTGGTCTGAATCAGCAACCACAAAGTTATGGAAGGAGTGGAGCTATGATGAAATCTGAAATAGTTATTCACCTTAAAAGACCCACTCATCCTTGAGTCTGTGCTCCTTGCTGACTTATTCTTCTCTTGCAAAAGGTTAGCATAATGGAATCCACAACACAAATCCAAGGCAAAGATTATAATATGTTTTCCTATTTTAACGTTCACACGGCTGCAAGAGGTCTACCCATTAAAGCTAGAGAAGAAAAATACCAGATTTTATCATAACATTCATTAATATATATATATATATATATATATATATATATATATATATATATATATATATATATATATATATATATATATATATATATATATATATATATATATATATATATATATATATATATATATATATATATATATATATATATATATATATATATATATATATTCAATCTTGTCCCTTAGTTTCAAAAGTATCAAATATACATATGGCTAAAGCTTAGAAACATAAAATTCTGTATAATGTTTATGAAAAATCATAAGATATTTAAGTCTGAACTTAGAAAATCATAAACAAAACATCCCATAAACTTGACTCATCATGACATATGAGGATAAGGAATACATTGAGTAACTTGTTGATGAGTCTATGACCTTATGTTATTGACTTGATTATGTTTCATTCATCTATGATGAGGAAAAGAGTTGAAAGACACAAGGTAGTGTGGTCGGTTGATGAAGCATTATAGTATATACTGAGCAACGTAGTGTATACCGAGCACAGTGTAAACCAATCTTGTGTTCACCGACACATTTCTTTGTTAAATGAGCATGAGAAAAGAATTAAATGATTAGTTTATTCATTAAGGATTGATGAGCTATAAAGTACATCGAAATCAATGATGGAGATAATGTTTTTTATGAAGATCAATGACTAGCATAATTCAAGGAAGATCTAAAGGATGAAATCAAAATGTTTTACTGGCACAAGTGTCGAGGAAGGTTTAAGCGGCAAAATGGATGAAGGAGAATAAGCGCAAAATCTTATGGAGGAAAAGAAAATGGTTTACTTGTCTATTTAAGAGACCAAAGTTTCAGTATGAAATGTATGCTAGAAGAATAAGGATTGCAAAATTATCGCATGAACAAGCTTCATGTATGCCTGATCAAACTAGTTAAGGAGAACCGAACTGCAGAGTTTACCGAGCGTCAAAAAGCTATTACCAAGTGGCAGTAAGTCATTGAATATTTTTGATATAGAATTGTAATACTGATCAGAGGATTTGATTTACCATAATATAGATCTAAACATCTGTAATTGAAGTTGTATTGTAATCAGATCAAACTGTTGTTACATTTTAACCATTATAAACAGAGAAATCTCTTAACAGAGTGGACTTGGAAGTCTTATATGTTTCATTCATAGAATGAGCATTATTATCCTATCAACCCCATAGTGAATGCTGGTTGGATTATAACATTTGGTCTTAAATCCTCTAACAAGGTCACACCTAACAGTGTGTTTGTAACCTTTAACAAGGTTGGGTCTTCACTGACCTCACTTCAGAAGAGTGAACATTTTTGGGTTGTCGGTCCCAGGTGGTTTTTCCCTTCATAGGGTTTCCACGTTCAATATTTTGTGTTATGTGTTCATTATGGTGATTGTTTGTTATCATACTTTTCATATTACATGTTAGATTTGGTTGGTAATCATTAGTTGTTAATTGACTGGTAATCGGTAAAAGCACAGACAGTAAAGTATTTTATGTTACCGAGCTGCAGAAGTTTAAGTAAATTATTTTGGATTATACATTTTGATTTGGGACTATGGATAACTAATTCACCCCCCTCTCAATTATTCTAACAACTACTGCTGCAACTACTCCACGATCCAAAGTATCATGAATAGAAGGAGGAGTCTCTCATATCAATAACTGAAAATGAAACAAAAAAAAGTATTATGCAGTTATCAAGATTACATATATTTTTTTACAACCCTACTAATGAGTAAATGATACCTCTGTGAAGGTTCCACCATGTCCTTTGGTGTGTGGTGTCGATGTTGAAGCTCCAACATTCAACCAGTGCACATGTACATGGAAAATTATAAGATAACCATTCATATAAGAACATACTACTGACATGTTAATTATAATGCATTATTACATATATACTTGTCGAATCAATGGTGATGTCACAAAGCCAAGTGAAAGAATGTGATAATTGTGCCTCTGGATTTTGATCATAATTTGTCTAGTAATTTAGTTTTGATTACTGGAAAAAGTAGGTTTTGAAGGGACCCAAAACCCTTTACAGCTTAAGGATCAAAAGATCGAAAGAAGAGATCACAACACCAAAAAAGAAGCATACAACATTGAACTTCCCATTTAAGGGACTACAAAGATAGTGATAAAAGAGACAGAAAACCAAACCAAAAGATAGTAGGGAACACAAAAAACCAGCAAGACAACTAGACTAAGCATCCACATATAGAACCCCATCTTTCTCATCTAGCATCTTCTCCATCTTGGCTTGAATGTTGTCCATCCATCCAATAACACTTTTTAGCTCATCCACATTCTTCTTCATCAGAGGGGATTTTTTCTTATTGCTCCCACGGGTCCGAGAGCTAGGACCACCACTATCCACTAGAGAAGCATTCCTAATCTCAGTATCATCCTCCGAAGCATTATCTAGCAGGTTGACTAGAGCCTTGAGGTTGGTTTTGGAAGCCTTCATACTATCCATACTATACTAGAGGATGTTGATAAGATTATTATCAACTTTATCCATTCTTTCCTTAATATTAGCAGCAGGGGAGTTAGAAGATCTCTCTTTGAGGAGGGACTCAACTTTCTCACGGAGAATAGCATTGTTAGCTTCAAGCTTCCTACATTTTAAATGGAGCCTTTTTATTTCATGAAAGCACCATTTTTTGAATCTGAAGGAGTAAAGGGCCTTAGCTTTGGTAGTCTGGAACACACCAGTAGTGACTTCTTCCTTGTCATTAAAATCTTTAAAGATAAGCTTGATGGAGGACTCTCCAGCTTTTCGTTCACTGGAATCACCGCTACCCTTCTAAATATTGTCCTCAGAGTCTTGAGAAATAGGCACATCGTGCCTCATACCAACAACATAATCATCCAATATGGGAACCTCTTCTTTATTAAAATCCCTATCATTCTTCTACTTCTCTACATACTGGATAGCAGTGTCGACCAGATCTTCAAGGATATGGGAATTATGTGCCATAGTGCCTTCCAAATTAGATTCTTCCATAGCTTTACCTTTCTGCTCAGCCATACTTTCCTAAATATTTTTCTTAGGGTCCTTTGATTCAACAATATCCTTCTCCTTAGTACACATAGGCTCAGTCTCAACCCCCCGCATCTATGAATCATCAGGACCCTACAGGTGAACCTCATCTTCCAGTTGATCCTTCCCCTTAATCATCTCCTTGTTCTCCTCCTCTGATTCCTTACTGTTAACCTCCTCCTTGTTATCTTCAAGGGTAGACATAGCATCAGAGTCATCATTATCCTCCCTCTCCTTACTAGGACTTTTCATCTCCTGGATCTTTCTAGAAACATCTTCATCAGAATCCTCCATCTCAGAACCCTTAGAGTAGTCCTCAGCTTTAGTCTCTTCCGAGCAATTTTTCTTCGAGCTACTGCCCATATTATCCTCTACCTTCCACTTAACAGACCCAAACTTAGGAGTCATAGGGCTCTGCTTACTCTTTTTAGAGGAAGGAGTGGAGCTAGGGTTAGGGATAGTTCTCTTCATATGCTCATAAATTAGAAGAATCAAACCATCATGCTTAATAGCCTTCTTAGGAGAACCCTTATGCTCATTAATACTTTTAACTAGAGAGGTATGAAGATAATAGGGTATGTTAATGGTATCCTTGTACCTAAAATGGTTAAGGAACATAAAGTGGTGGGAGTGAGCATGAGTGAAGTGACCGTCAAGGGTAAAATATTCCATCACAACCTGTAGAACGTAGTGCCATATTTCCTTGATTTTGACAGGATCAATGTAACCATTTATCTTACCCTCCACAAAATCAACCTTCTCCTTTGCAGACTTCAAGAATTATTTGGATGCCATATCTGAAATCTTGTGATTCCTATAAAACTTCTATCCAACATTGGGGATTCCCATCACTTAAGCGATAAGCTCCACAATAATCTCCATAGTTTTCTCTTCTATAGTGACTGTATCATTTTTCCAGCCGTCAGCAAATTTTTGAGTGATATCCTTGTCAAAACCATGTAATTTTTCCAGATAAGGGGTCACTCCACCTTTCCTCAACTTCTGCCAAACCATAGCCATATCAGCTTCCTTGAGCTTATTACAATTATTTGGCTCTTCACACTTCAAGTCTCCCCCCATGTTTGAGAAATTCAGCAACACATAGCACTTGTTAGAATTAGTGTCTAGTAATTTAGTTATTTATTAATTAAATATAATCAAGTAAATCAAATTAACATACAAATAAAGATACCTAAAGGAAAGTGGCACAATGCCCTTCACTATCTGTTGTGAATGATGATGGTCCACCAGTGAATGTCTAATGCACATGCACAATAAGTTATGATACAATTATTCATATAATTACATAATAATCAAATATATTAATTAAAATGTTTTATTCGATACATACTTGTGGAATTGACAATGATGTGTAGAAGGGGACATGTGGCTCATTGCCACTGCCACCATCACTGACACTCTTGCCCTGAATTTCATTATAATCAATAGATACTAAATTAATTAGTTATTCTTTTATAAATGAAATATGATCAAAGCAATTTAATGAACTTGGAAATATTTACCTATGTGTCAATGCCAAATGTCATATTTAGAAAACTATTAGTCATCATTCCAGGATCCTCTTCCTCTCTCTTAGCAGTACCAAATGTGCACAAGCATCTACATGACCGACACATATTCCCCTTCGAAGATTGACCATGGTCACCCTCAACTAAAGGAGTGGCACACTGAATGAGAGTCTGTGTCAGAGCACTAATTGTGCCTAGTGTGTCTGCCTCTACATGTTCCTTCATAATAGAAGGAATAGTAACATGATCCACCTATGACTTGCCAATTGGAACCCTAGGTGCATTAGGGTCATGATGTGCCCCCGCTCTATCAAATGATGATCCCCCTCCTCTACCTTCTTGAGTACAAACTCGTAATAGAGTTTCCTCAAGAAATATATAGGAACCTCATGATTGTTACAGGGAGGAGAATCAAAGACCATCCACCATCTCTCCCAAAAATTGTTTTTAATGTCTTCATTTAAGCACCAATGAATTGGGAACCTCCTTGTTGTAGTTCTAAGAGTATCTGTATCCCTTGGTTTTTTAAATAGCTTGCAAATGTCATCTTTTGTGATTTTTTTCTTTTTTATGTCCGCATAAGATAATTTATTTGAATAATATTGCTTTTATTCTTCTCTTTTATCCTGCCATAAATTAATTTTCCCACTAACTGAGCTTACGTGGGTCAATATTGCTTCTAATGATTTTGCAAGTCTGTCCCTTCCAAGATTTGTACCACTAGAATCTTTTAACCTCGTAATTAAAGATTCTAATTCTTTTTTCCCTCTTTCAATTTGGTTCATCAAATTTTCTTGTGTTCCAAGAGGAGGTTTCTCGATTGGTGGAGGCAATTGAGGTTCATTTTCTTGGTTATTTTCTTCATTTGTTTCTTCATGAGGAGATTGAGGGTTTGGTTGAGGGAGATTATTTCTTCCTAGCAATTAAAAAAACTAGATTTTAAAATCTTAATTACACACAAATTTTAACAAAACAAATTGCTACAAAACTAAAATTTTAAAACAAATAAGAGGCATGGGCTGTAAAACCACTTACCTCTTCTTCTGGATCAAACTTAACAACGTCATGGAGCCATTTGATGGATGAATGAATGAAAACTATGGATTCAACAAGCCCAAACAAGACTGCGTACGTGCTTGGGAAGGCTCCTTTTGCTGCAAACACGGGTTTGTGGAAAGCAAAATGAGCTTTCCCAACCACAACAAACACTAAATAGTGTTTTTTCAAAGCACGTGCGGGCTATAGGGTGCACACACTTTTAAAAACACTTTTTAGTGTTTTTCAAAGCATGTGCACCCTATAGGGCACACACGGTATGCTTTAGATTGCCCAAGCCTAAGGTTTGGGCAACCCAAGCCATATGACATGCACCCTATAGGGCGCACACCCTTTAGTGTGTACACACTATGGTCGATGGGGGACCAAAAAGCAAAGTGGCACCTTTTTGGTGCCCCATCTTTGTGCATATACCCTTATATATATAATTGTGCAATAAATGATGGATTTTCTTTCCTCGTTCATGCATTTTGGTATCTTTTATCATCATTTATTCAAATATGTTTAATTTCCTTAAAATGTTTATTATTTTGCAAATGTCATTGAGGGTTTTCAAATTTATCTAAAATGACTATCTGTATGCATAAAGGGTTACAATAAAATGATGGATTTTGCTTCCACGTTCCTGCATCTTTTGTATCTTTTGTCATAATTTGTTTAAATGTTTTCCATTTCTTGAAAAAGGATGCAAGTGAAGATGCCCCTATATCTAAACACTTAAACATGTGAATGGGCCCATATACCTAAACACTTGCAATTACCTGCATTGTAATTTTGAAAATGGGCTTTCTTACTATTTATACATGTACATAATTATGTATAGATATACATAAATATAGATACGTCTGCATAATTATGTATAGATATGCATAATTTTGTATACATATGAAATAGGAAAGGTTGGGGTGAATGTTAGTTCATTTGGGAGCCTACAAAACACTATTTTCACAACTTTATTTGTCATTTTCCCTGCCAAAACTCTTCTCCCACCATTCCCCTTTGCATCTCATCTCTCCATCTTAGCTTTGTAACTGTTTGTTCTCTATTATGCAACCTCTAGGTAATGTTGTTCCCATCAAGCATGCTTTATTTATTATATGTACAATGATGGAGTTAAACAATGATTGTGTAAATATATTCCATTTCCTTAAATGTTTATTATTTTGCAAATATTGTCGAGGGTTTCAGTTTGTTGTTAAATGATTATTTTGTGTAACTTGAGTGTTCTCATGCAGGTTAACATACATTCATGCAACGAGGTAAAGGTTAAGGTAGATGTATTTCTAGAGGCACTGGTAGAGGTAGAGGTAAAAATGGTTGAGTTAGAGTTCAAGTGACTTGTCGAGTACACTTCACAAAAGCAACAGATACAATCCCTAATGAAGAAATAAATCATTGTGATCAGAACCAAGAAACAAATAGTGGTTGTGACAATCAACATAATGTGTAGGCAGAGCCCATAGTTAAAAATGTTGAACCTGTAACTCAAGCAAAGCCAAGAGGAAAATAGACCAAATTTGACATGATAAAGGAAATTACCTTAGTAGAAGATAATGGAGTGTCAATTAGAGTTGCATCAATCAAATGTGGTGTCCCTAATACCAATTTTAGGTCATGGTTGACAGGAGATTCAACAAAAACTATTAGGGGACCAAACATACCATTTTATCTAAATATGAGGAGGATGAAATTGTGGGATGGTGCAAGGAAATGGTTGATATGGGACATAGTCTACTGGTCAGACAACTAAAAACAATTGTTGTCCAAATTGTTAGAGATAGGGAAAACCCATTCAAGAATGGTATGCTAGGGAAATTATGGTGGGTTTGTCTTTGTCGTAGGAACCTTGATTTGGAAATGAGAATAGCTAAAGGAGTGAAAAATGACTAAGCAATTATGATATAAACTTTTTTTGTGTCCTCATTCTATGACAACTTGGATAACGTCTGCAGTTTGAACCACTATGGAAGTAGTAGAATTTAGAATTGTGATGAGACCGGTGTTCAAGATGACAAGAACTATAGAATGAGAGTGATTGCTAGATTGGGGAAAATATGTGTACCACACTTGATATGAAAAATTAGAGAGTGGATCATAATTTATGCTTGTGTTAGTGCCAGTGGAATGACTATTCCCATATTTTACTTATTCAAATAAAAAAGGTACATTAGAAATTACATTCAAAAATATGAGGCTAGTGCATGTATGACATGTCAAAAGCATGCATGGATGACAAAGGAATTGTTTCTTAATGGGTTACAACATTTTGCAAGATCTATTCTCAGAGGGGTTTCACCTAGTAATAGGGTGCTTCTTATCTTTGATGTTCATGGCAGCCATGTGGCATACCAAACAATAGAAGAAGCCAAGCGCTTAGGAATTGACTTGCTAACACTGCCTACTCATACTAGCCATAGGCTACAACCATTGGATGTTAGTGTTTTCTCTCCTTTCAAGAATTACTTCAAAAACAAATAACTACATGGATGTCAAATAACCCCCACATTGAAATTGGCATAGAATAATTAGCAACTCTTGCAAGTTATGCATTCAAGGAAGCATTAACAATGGGCAACATTATGAGTGGGTTCCATAGGACTGGTATTTGTTCATTTTAATAAGTCTATCCTACAAAATGATATGAGGCCAAGTGAGGCATTTGATGTTGAAGAAGTGAAATAAGTTGGAAGTGAGGTTGATGTAGTCACATTGGAGACTGAACCAAAACACATCACAATAGAGGCCTCTAAGTGTTTTGTAGGGTTCAGTGAAATTTTTTTTGATAGGTTTATCGAAGAGTACCCACAAAATTTAGACAATATAGAGGGTTTAGGTGAAGGTGTGAGTGATCCACCACAAACAACCCAATCAGACATCCCTATTGTGCAAGCTATAGTGAATAATGCTATTGTAACCACATAAAGGTCTAAGTCTATCTACACAATGTGTCCAACTAGAGTGAGTTGCAGTAGAAACAAATTATGTAGGTGTTAAAATATAAATGGGTATAGAAGAAGTCACTCTTTACATGCCATCCCCTCCCAAAATTGATCTGGTAGATGTTATCCATTACTTCCCAAACGCAAGGGATTGGGATGATGAGAATGGTGGGGATTTAGAAGATGAAACTGATATGAGCGATGAAGAAGCTAACTTTGTGTTGTGCACCTAAGAGAATGGACAACAAGTCTCATCATCAACAAGCCAATTCTTGAGACTTTCAGTGAAAAGGATGACTTCAAGGGGAGGTTGATCATGAGTATAATACCCCAAAAATGGGCTTCAGGACCATTGACCTCCTACATCGACAAATTGATCGAAATTGACATAAAAGTCCTAACTGAAGGCACATCTACACATCAAATTATCAAAGCCCTAATCAATTTGATCTCAAATCTGCATTAAGGAATATTCTTGAATATTCCTAAACTTATCCTAATTATCTTTAATTAAATATTATTTGGTAATAAAATGATGTTATTTATCCTAAAGTTAATTAATTTAATATGTTGAATATTTGGTTAATTAAATTTAATTCTACCACTTAATTATTTAATAAGATTTAATTACATTTATTCCTAATTAATATTATTTCTATTTGACAATAAATCAAAATTCTAAAAATAATCAATTGAACTTGTAGTTAATTGATTTAAGTCAAATTGTCAAAATTAATGATATAGTTTTTGGGATAAAGTTTGATTAAATAATTGATTAACCCATAAATCAGTTATTTTTATTTAAAAATAAGTTAAGTTGACACTTGAATTATTAGATAAATTCATAATTATCCATGCACATTCAGAAAAGTAGTTAAACTCTAAATCAACAAATTAATTCAATTTGTTAACTTTTCAAAGTCAACATGTGATTGTGAGTTGAAAAAGTGATATGAACTCCTATTTGAGTTAAAAAGTTATTTTTGCATGATTTTATGAGTTAACTAGTTCTGATTTTCTAATAACTCAACAATCAATCTAAGATCAGGGAGAGATTTTTGGTTTTCCAGGAGTTCACACAGAACCTGGATCTCTATATAAACGAGGCTCAGTCCTTCACAAATGATCACCCTCTTATGAATCTGGAGAATCTTGCTTGTGCGATCTAGTGATTTTGTGAGATTGTGCTAATTTATTGAGATTTTTGTTATCATTTCATTCATTTTTCATAGCAATTCATGTCATTGTTAGATTAGATTGCATTCATTTTCATTCAATTTCTAGGTCAATTTCATACATTTTTCATCCATATTGCATAGAAAAATAAAAAACATAGATTAATCTACATTCATACTCCATCTGTTTTTCATCATTAAATCCTTCGTTTAGGTGCTACATTGTCACTAGTCTCGGTCCAATTATGAGAATATCAAAATCGCATCTACTAGAAGGCAGTAAATCGCCTGGTTAGCCATATTGTCTTATTTGCAGATTTTTTGATTTGCTAACCTCTAATGTTTTACTGAAGTGTTGTGTTCCCAGCTAGGTACAATTTCACATGCACATTTGTGGCGCCCACCATGGGGCCTGACAACAGGTTTCCTTTATGATTTTATCATTTTTATGACATTGTCATTTCAAGCTTCAATTTTTATTTTTTTGTTTCATACAATCTCGTACGACATTCTACAGATTATCATACCAGAATACTTTGTCTATTGTATGACATACGACAGTTTGCTTTGTCATGCCGGTTGTATTGGTATTGTTGTATGAGAGTTGAAGTGTCATGTGTGTAGGAACCCACTGTCGTATTGTACCATAATTATCATATGGGAAGTAGTATATTCTCGTACAAGTGTTGACTCTAGTATTGCATTGTCATATTAGAATTTTTAATAGTCTTTGATATTTGGATTTCAGATTTTGATTGATAGCTACCCTCACAATTTATGCTTGCTGGTTTATGATCATTTTGACATCCTAACACATTTGTGTAGGATGGGAGACGAATACTGAGCATAAAAACCCATTCTTTAGCCTCTTCTTGTCTTGACTTCTAAGCCTATCTTTTGCAGATAACTGTTAGAAAGTAAAGACCACCAAGATAACTAAGAGGGGGGGGGGGTGAATCAATTATTTGATAATTAAACCATTTATCATCATTAAATTCAATATCAACTTCAACAACTTTACACCATATAATTAATGCAGTAACCAACCATAGAAGGATAATCATACACAATGACACAATAACACAAGATATGTTAACTAGGGAACCTCTTGATCAAAGATTAAACCCCGGTGGGAATGATGCCCACAAAATGATGTACTAATACAAAAGTTCCTTGTTAGAGGATGGACCCTATTAGGAGTCTTATGAAATACATTCAGTACATATGAATCTTTGTTAGGAGATTTTGAATCCCTGTTAAAAGATTCTAACCTTGTTAGGAGTTATGTAAGACAGAAGGACCCACTGCCCAAACAGCTTCAAGGCAAGATCTCTGAACTCACTGTCCAATAGATCTTAGGATTATTCAATAGAATAATATGAAATATGTTACCTCCTTCACACTATGCCAAAACCACACTCTCTACTACACAAGATCACAAATCCAGATCTCTGTACTTTGCAAGTCTTCCTTCATCACTGAATTAGCTCTTTTCTTCACTTCATGCATACATTCGCATTAAAAATTTCATAATTTCATATCACAGCTATTACAATCCTCTCATATAATAAGGAAAACATTCCTTCCTTTATACCACACTCAAATAATTACAAATGAGTCGGCATGCAAATACAAAATAATAATTTCAACACGCTACATCAAAATTACATAAAACTGTCAACTTCCAGATACAATAACTTTCCAATCATGTGACGTAGAAGTTTGTGCTATGAACCACGTCACCAAAAATGAGTCTCAAACTTCCCTTTAACTACGTAGAATCAGATTCCATCCCAGTTAGGAGATATCCTCCGATTACCAAAAACCGCTACACAGGAATACTGCCAAAATACTGCTTCCACCAAAATGCTTATAACTTTCATGAATAAATGAATATCTTTTTGTGCTCTTAACCATAGGCTAATAACACACCAAAGAATATACCATCAACTGTGCATAACTCAATCTACAATATAACATGTGTGCAAAACAAAACTGTGCCTGCTTCTCTGCTAAACTCCATAATATCACTGTGTTGACATCAATGACAATCATAGTCATGAATGCAACAACTGCTTCTATAGAATGACTACCAAAGGCTTCAACATTCATTCCTAACAATAACCCCATTTTAAAGAAAAATGCTGGTCAAAGATGCTCAATCAAATTTTTTTTGACAGGTGGTTTTGCAGGTTGCCTAATATGATACAAGAAAATATTATGTTTTCTTAAATTCCATTTCATAGGCACTTAGCTAAATAGGTACGTGTGCCTATTTCCATTGGGGAAAATACAAAGGGGATTATGCTCTTCTCCTTCTTAGGAGAATCAAAAATGCAGAAGGTGTCTTCCTTGGTGCCAGTTTGCATATTGTCTCTGGATTAATCTGCTTGGCATGTCTTAGATAGGGAAAAGGAAAAGCTTATGGGATTATGCTCTTCTCTTTCAGAGAATCAGAAATCCAGATCTTGTGGTCCCGAACCTCACATTTGCTTTAAACCTTTAGACATCCTATTGGAGAGGTAAAAAGCTCTCAGGAATGACCCAAGTGGGGACAAGTCTTACACCGACTCTTCCACCCCATTGTAAAATTTGATGCTTCCTTGAGGTTAAAGCCTCAGAAGACATAGCTGTGTTTGTTCCTTGACCTTGTGCCATGAACACACTTTGATTTTGTGTAGAGCAGAGCCGCTTAAATCTTGCTTGTGAGACTACACTTGTCAGAGTGCTCATAGGGTTAACAACCTAAATCCTACTTGTGGGACTATGGGAGACAATTGTGAATGCATGCCTTGATTAAAAGCCTAAGCCATTTTTTCCACCGATCGACCCCCAAAGGATTTGTAGTGCTTGTGCGAGGTGAATAGTAATCACCCCAAGAAACTCATCATATCGAGCCCTCTTCAACACTTCAACTCGACTAATATGGGCTTCAACATCCATTATGTGTTGTTGGACCTACATATTCTGAGGAGTCCATGAGTGTGTTCCTAAGTCAATGAGCAATTAATACATCTCTTCTCCTAGCTAGGGTAAGATAGCTGTGATTGATTCATTGAGTCAGTTCCCTCTATTTTCTATGATTGTGAGCCTACTGTTATGCTAAACAACCTAAGATAATCAACTACACATATTTTCAAAAACTCGGACAGAGAAATTTGCAAACAAATTGATACCAAAAAACTCAACAACCGAAAAACTTGCAAAATTTGAAAGAAAACCCTTTTCTAGTATAAACTGTCATCCTAGAAATTCAATTGTCATACGAGTCTTGCTAAGAATTACAATTGTCATAATAGAACCCCCATAAAATTGTACAGGAACTAGTACTGTGTTGGATGAGTCTTGTCAAAAAATATAAGCAAAAAGATCCTAGAGTCATTTTTCGTACGAACCTCTACAATTGTTGACTCAGCCCTGATTCTATGTCATACGAGCCTAGATAAAGTCATATGAGATTTGACCACAAATTATCAGAAGATCCTTGTTTTGTCAACCATTTGTAGTCATCATTCAGATTCTATTAGAAAATCCCCTATGTCAGGAACAAAGCAGAGTCAACAGAGCATCCAACTCATTTTCCCAAAGTGGTCTTTTTAGCTTGATTTTTTCTTTTAATTCTTGATCTGAATCCTATCCCATCTTGCATCAAAACCTTATCAAAATAATCTCAAAATTTATCCTCAAAATGGCTAAGTGTTGTGAACTCATGTTCATCATCTCTTAGGCATCTACCCATACACATAGGGCACAGTATCGTCACTTACATCCAATCAGTCTTCTCACCAAATCTTGACAAGGTTGCATCATTTGATTTTTCCTAAATTAGATCATCTATTAGTTCTCTTATCTTTCTCTTCCAATTCACCCAAGGTTAATGGTGGAAACTAGAGCTTCCTCACATAGAAAACCAAGAGAAGAAACTAAAACTCCTCTCTGATTGTTCAGACCATTCATTAGTCATATGATACCACTCATTATGAAGAAGACACCCTAGGAAACCTACATCTAAGGCAAGGTTTCTATAATCCTCCTCATTCAATCCCAAAGGAAAATCAAAGTGCCAATATGTCTCAAAGAGGAGAAAAACAAGGCTCCCAAGGTCACCAGTCCAATCATGGTGGAGATCTATAACCCGCACCAACTAAAATCAAATGGTTTTGTGAGGATGATCTCTTTAGAAGACTGATGAGACACTTCTTACAAGAAGACAAAGAGACATACTTCAATTATAAACTTTGCTATCAGTAATCATCTATCTTAGTCAATAATAAGTAGTTAACTTAGATGGTTGATGATAGATATCGCTAGCCATGGGATAATTTGTGGATGTGGAACCATGAATTCATTCCTAAAATAACATTGATTTTATTTAGCTTTTGTGACAGGAATCAACCTCATCATATTGGATATCTCCCAAAATAATTCAGCCTCTTTTCTTTTGTTCAAATGGTTCGATGTTGAAATTTTCTTATTCTATTTTGACCATTGATAATATTTATTCACTGTAGATTATATTAGTGATTGCTGGCCATTCTGTGTGTAAAGATAGTAATCATTGTTACTTATGGATAACTTAGCAATCAATGATGTTCCATCTGTGATGAATTCCTCTTCTTCGTGTAATGGTCCCTTTTTTTAATCTGTTGACCAACTTATCCCATGCAATTCCAATTTATATGTCGATGACCTTCTACATATATTGCGGCCTATAATGCCCTCTTCATTCACATGTATTCCTGTTAGATTCTATCATTGACTGTATGAACTGGGTGCTGAGTATCCATCCCGTTTACAACCAGTGTTCATCTTATCTCCTCCCCATCCTGAGATTTGTTGAGTGCAGGATTGAACATGATGTTTCCTTATTTTACTTACTGATCTGTATATATATATATATTCTCTACAGGTTAGGCTCTGATACCATGTTGTAATTCCTGGATCGTCCAATAGAGATAATATATATATATATATATATATATATATATATATATATATATATATATATATATATATATATATATATATATATATATATATATATATATAGTGTGATATTGTAGAATACAATTGCCTTCATTATTGATTGATTCTACAATAACAATAGGGTATATGTATATACCGAATAGTCATGTAATGAATAGACATGACCATATATACTTATGGTCATGTCACTTCATTACATAACTATTAGTTAACATATCTTAACCAATAGTTTATTCATACTTTGTATTATATATATATATATATATATATATATATATATATATATATATATATATATATATATATATATATATATATATATATATATAGGTATACACATATGCATATTAATATATACTTACTGTTCAATTATATTATATAGTATATATATATAAATATATCTATATTTATATGCTATGCATATCATGATTGTCTCATCATTTATTAAACACGAACGAACAATACTTTAACACCTCAAATTGGCAAGACAAGGAGCCAAGCTTTCTCCCAACTTCAATGTTGAAGACATCATCACACAAGAGGAATAAACTCCCATAACAACTATGATGAAATAGATGCATGCCATGCAAATCAAACTTAACAAGCTAGAAAAGGAGAAAGAGCCTAAAGAATTCTCTATGGAAGCCTTATGTCCATTTCCATTCAATCGTAGTTTATACATGCCACCCTTCCCAAAAAGAGTGGAGCTCCCCAAATATGATAAAGATGATGGAAATTCTAATCCTCAAGATCATGTTAGAGAATTTTGTACTCTATCCATGGAGTTTATGCATGAACCTACATACGTAATGTGTCTCTTCCCTTGATCTTTGGGAGTGGCAACCATCAACTGGTTCTCTAAAATGCCTCCAACTATCAAAACCTTTGAGGAGCTAATCAAATTGTTTTATCAGAAATACTCCTACAACATCCAACATCTGGTTACCATGATTGACATCTGTAATCTGAAACAAAACTCAAGAGAACCCTTCCTGACTTTCCTCAAATGATGGAGGAAGAAATTTTCACTCTATGCCTGACCAATTCCATAGAACGAGAAACTAGAAATATTTATCAATAATTTGATTCTGGAAATCAATTATCATCTACAAATGCAAAATCATACATCCTTTGATAAAATGGTAGAGAATGCTATCAAGATAAAAATGTGCTTGTTAGAAAGGGAGACATATCACTTCATAAAGAAAACAAGTATGAATCAGGATCTAGTTCCAACAAAGACAAAGGCAAAATCTGGAACAAGAATAAAAACATTGTTATAGACGGTCTTGTCAATCATATTAGTGCTCCATCTAAAGCACCATCATTCAATCTCACCATTGGAACCCAAGCCATAAAAGCTTTTGAGATGAAAGCAACTGAACCTGCTAAAAAGTCAACTAACTACAAACCTTGGGTTACAAAACCAAAGTGCAAGTTCACTCCTCTGGGTGAGTCCTTGGAATCTGCCATGAAAACTCTATTGGAAAATAATATCATCACATCGCCTAAAATCAAACCATATGACCCCAAAGTCACAGAACAAGTATCAAAATAAGAATTAGATGAGGAAGAAGCTATACTAGTATGGCTATACAAAGATGAATCTCAATCACAGGCAGTTCAAAAATGTGATTCTAAAACACCTAAGATTCCGGCGAGATCATATGGACCAGGTCACAAGCTAATGTCTAAATATTTAGGGAAGGGACCTCTAGGAACAAGAGGCAAAGGTATCATAAAACCCATTGAACATTATGGAAGAACAACAAAGGACAATACCAGTTTGGGCTATCACAAGAAATCTTTCCATCTGGGTGGAAGTTCCACACATGTCCTAGATCAAATAGAACTGAAGACAAATATTCAGCAGAAGGAAGAACTCCAACACTCAAACTGTGATGATTCAGATGAAACTGATGTTTTTCCTTATGAACATATACCTCAACATATATTAGACCTTCTTAAAAATGAAAAAGAACCTAAAATAATTAATGTAGTAGACACACAAGAACCTACTACTAAACAAGAGACAATCATCACACAAGATCTGACTGATCCTGAAAATAAACAACAGGAAGAAGGTGAAACCATCACAATAGCTGAGCAATTGGGACACAACAGTGATTCTGAGATGGACTCCCATGAATATGAATTTTGCTCAGACTCCGAAGGTAATCCTTCTTGGGGAATCCGTCCTGACTTCACACATGTTCTTAATTTTCCCAGAGATCTAGATGAAGAATAAAATGACTGTGAATGAGGAATTTTTCCAGAAGAAGAAGAGCTTATAATAGAAAAAAATATAGATGTCATTCATCAATACACACCTACGTCTAAAATGAGTCTAGAACAAAATGACAGACCTTGTGAGTTTGATTCACTTATCACCAATGCAGGATCCAATGATGACATTGAGATGCTTAACGAATTGAACATTTTGAATAGTAATATCATCCTTGAATTTGAGAGTTGAATCAGACCCAATGATGTTAACATTGTATGTATAAACATGGTTTTCAATCCTTTCCCACACTTATCATCTAAAATACTAAGCTTATCAACCAAACATCTACTAATCCACGCCAAGACATCCATACCTTCCAATCAGACTATGCTCTCGCATGCTACCTAAATTGAATAGAACCCATGACGAATTCCATCAGTGAACCTAGCATCAGCATGACAAAGTCAAATATCAAATATCTCAGTCAAAAGAACAAAAATAAAAAGAAAAGGAGTTTTGAGGGTGAAAACCACTATGTGGTAGTCTTAGAACCTAAAATAGTAAAAATAAAAGGCATATCCAAAGGTGAAAACTTGTCTGAGGTGCCTAAGGATGAGTTATTTGATGTCCTTCCGAGTCATTTACATGACATATCTCTAGTATTGATAGAACCAACCGAGTCTATAAATTTAGGCACCATAGAAGAACCACCATTGATTCATGTAGCACAATCTTTGTCAGATGAAGAAAAACAAGCATTTAAAAAATTCCTAATAGAGAAGAAGATCAACTTTGCATGGAAATATTCAGATATGACTGGGTTAGATCCTGATCTCATAATGCATCATCTCTCTATCTCTCTAGGAGTCAAAACAATCAAGTAGAAGTTGCGTAAAATGCATCCTCATGTGGCACTCCTTGTCAAAGCTGAATCAGAAAAACTGATAAAGGTTGCATTTATCTGAGTTATAGATTATGCTGAGTGGATCTTCGACATAGTTCCAGTTTCAAAACTAGACATATCTATAAGAGTATGCACAGACTTCAAAGATATAAATGAAGCATGCCCTAAGGATGATTTTCCACTACCAAACACCGATATGATAGTAGACATGACTACAGGCTTTGAAATGCACTCTTTAATGGATGGTTTCTCTGGATACAACCAAATCAAGATCGCTCTAGAAGATCAAGAGAAGACAACTTTCACCTGTGCAAAGGGTACTTTTTGATGGAACATCATGCTATTTGGTCTTAAAAATGATGGTGCTACATATCAACGAGCTATGACATTAATTTTTCATGATATTATGCATCAAACTATAGAGGATTATGTTGATGACACCCTAGCTAAATCAATGATAAGATCTGAACATCTAGCTGACTTGAGCAAAATATTGGATAGAATTGAAAAGTTTAGTCTTTGACTAAATCCTAAGAAATGTGCTTTTGGTGTCACTTTAGGAAAGCTTCTAGGGTACATTTTTTCAAAGAAGGAAATTGAAGTAGATCTAGTAAAGGTCAAAGTAATAATGGAGATGCAACCTCCTAAAAACATCAATCAAATGAGGACTTTACAAGGAAGAGTACAATCAATCAGGCATTTCATATCTTAGCTAGCAGATATATCGCAACCTTTCATAAATACATTACATAAAGGTGTGACCTTCTCATGGAATGAGGAATGTGAAAATAACTTCAACCACATCAAGAAATATTTGGCAAACCCACCTATTCTCATGCCCCCTATACAAGGGAAGCCTTTGATATTGTATGTCTTTGCTATAGATACTTCACTGGGGGCATTACTAGCACAACATGATGAAAACAAGGAGAGAGCTATCTACTACATTAGCAGAACATTGGTAGCTTACGAGAAAAACTATTCCATGATAGAAAAGCATGTCTAGTTGTCATTTTTGCATCACAAAAGCTTAGAAACTACATGTTAGCTCATATTATGCAATTGATAGCTAAAATTAATCCACTGAAGTATTTATTAAGCAAAGCCACCCTCACAGGTAGACTAGCTAAATGGGTCATGCTACTAAGTGAATTTGACATAGAGTATGTTGAAAGAAAATCTATCAAAGAACAAGTCATTACAGATCAATTGGCTGATGCTCCCATGTTTGATGATCAACCAATGCAAATGGAGTTCCCTGATTCTTCTATCATGCATATATCTGTTAGGAATGGGAACACTGAGAGGTGGGGGGGGGGGGGTGAATCAGTGTTCACTATATTTTAACTTTTCACTTTAATCTTTATACTAAACTTAAATGCTTAAGTACTGAATTAAACATTCACATAACCATGAAACATGAAATCAACACATGACACCAATATGGTTACAGGGAAACTAAAATAGGTAAAAACCCCAGTGGGAATTGACACCCACTAATATTTTGTACTAGTGTTTTGTGATCTTTGTTAGAAGATCCTTAACCCTGTTAGGAGTTGCTTTACAATGCTTTAAGTACAGTAGACCTTGTTAAGGGTCAGACCCTATAAGGAGTCTTTTACAATAGTCCCTATTATGGGAGTGGACACACTATCCTAGAGCTCATTACTCAATTGGTGAAGGCTACAACCTTCTGATCTTAGATACACACTATATCTGTTGGATGAACTGTCACTATGACACTACTTGTCAGATCAGTTCCTTTGATGCGCTGATGCTTTGACCTCTAGAAAATCTCTAATACATCTTATAGTGTCTTTGCACACCTATTCTCTTCTTATCACAACTTTCTATCAACTTCCATACCAAATACAATGGGTGCATCTTATATTTATACGCGCATACAAAATAAACAACTAGGGCAGCCCTTAGACCTGTTACATACAACACTTCCAAATGAATTGGCTTAAGCATGTTTACAAACAAACATATACA
Source organism: Chamaecyparis obtusa (assembly GCA_027943335.1). NCBI lineage: Eukaryota > Viridiplantae > Streptophyta > Pinopsida > Cupressales > Cupressaceae > Chamaecyparis > Chamaecyparis obtusa. The sequence continues at coordinate 1,382,259 of BSBK01005491.1, forward strand.
TATGTTGGAAACCTAATTACAATAGGTGTATAGCCTTTACAACATTAGAATATAGTCGCAACACAAAATGATAACTGTTGGCTGCTTACTCTATTCTTCACCGGCACACATTGGCTATGCAACTTCAACTGATTGTATCTTTCTCATCCTTGCACATCTAATCATGCACTCATAGACTAAGCATGAATAGAGTCTAACCAATTAAATTCCATGGTGCATACCATAATTCTACCATATGCACATGCGCTGATGCTCTAAGCTACAAGAACTTTGTACACTGTCCAGTCTTCAACACTTAACTGATTTCTGATCTTCTCTTCAAGTATGCTGACTCCAAACTGCTATATGACTTTGTTGCCATAATGAAAACACTATATCAAGTCATATACATCAGTATAGCCAACTTGCTGACAATCTCCCCCTTTGTCATTGATGGCAACAAAGGAATATGGCCAAGTTGCTAACTGTCCTTAATACAAAAACCTTTTTGTCATCTGTACATATACTTATATCTCCCTATACATATTATGATCCATATTCTATACACAACTCCCCCTTTGAAATTAATGACAAAGGTGTTTAAAAAAACTGTATCTATACATACTCATTGAGGGAAAACATCCAGATATGCAATCTTTAGGTTCTGGATCTCCTTCTTCCAGAATGTGATCAAAGAGTTTACTATCTGGAGATGGGCGCATAATGCATACTGAAGCTTCTCCATATTCAAATCTATGGAAGGACCTTGATCATAGGTTATCATGGTGGCATCAATCTCCTTGATGTTCTGATTTAGAATGTCTAATGAGGGCGCAAGAGCATTCATCAATTGAGTCTGTCTAGCCCTTAACTTTGTCATCTCTTTTTCTGCCTTCTCAATTTTGTCTATCTGACTTTGGTAGACATTATTTCACATGTTTACATATGTGGATGTGTCTTTCACTAAACTCTTCACTTGCTCAATCATAGCTTCAACCTCTTTTATTTTCTTGAAATGAGCATCGGTGGGCTTATCTTGATCCATGCAGTTTGAAATGATTCTTCTTCCTTGATCTACAAATTCTTTTAGGGATGCTTGACCATTTTTGAGGGAGCTAAGGTCAAGTGAAAAGTTACTGATCAATTCATTCAATCTCTTCTTTAGATACTTTTCTTCTGCAACTAGGGATGCAGATTCTTCAAGGCTTGAGAAATTGCTTTTGAAATGTGAGATGATTGTACTCACATCATCAACCGAGTGTATCTTTGACACTTTCTTGTCCTCTGGTAACAGATTGTTCAAAATTTTTACTGATTCTACTAGGAGGGGATTCCTCATTACTTTCTTTTCTTTGGCTTTCTCCATAGCTAAGACGTTGAACTTAATCAGGTCTTCTTCTCTCCATGAGTCCAAAGTGGATGTGTCAGGTGTCAAACTTGACAACAATGCTATTGAAGGAGTGATGTCCAACACTTCTTTCTCTATTGACATTTCATCCTTTTTCTCACTTTCTTTTATCTTTTCTTCTTCTTTCTTTTCTTCCTCTTTTTCTATTTCTTTTTCTTCCATCTTTTCTTCTCCTTTGTCATCATCAATCAATGCTTATTCTTGATGAGTGGGTGGTGTGTTGCTACATAACATTTCAACTTCTTGTGTGCTCACAAAAGCTTCTTCAAACTTATCCAAGTCATTGTCTATGGCCGCCATTGCAATCTCTACATTGTCAATGAACATTGTATCATCTTTTTGTGTATCTGTTATGGGTGTAGACTTTACTGCCTCTATAGGTGTTACCATTGTAGGTGCTAAATCCTGAGGACTTGTAAATGGTATATTGGAGGTCTCTGCTACTTTGTCTTGCTCACTAGGTGCTTGAGTGATGGGCGTGGACTTAGGTTTCATGTGCTACTCTAAGAATACCTTCTCAAAGGCCTTCTCTATTTCCTTAGTTATTAGCTCATAGTCTTTGTTCATGAGGTGTAGTGTTCTCATTTTTGTCCTTAAGTGTAGCTTCACCAAATTCAATAATAGTGACTTTCTTCAACAAAACATACTGGAAGAGTGGAATCAAGTGTTTGTTCCCTGATTCTGAAGTCTTCTTCAATGGCTTGTCTCTTCAAGATATCCATAATCTCCCATACCTTATCTAGGATTGATGTCTTCAATTCAAGAACTATCTTCTTGAACTTTATCATGTGTTTGATCAGCATCTCATGAATCTCTGACTTATCAATTTCATGATATTTGTCATAAAACTTGGCTATCTGATCCAGCCTTCCTTCTTCTACAACTCTAGTCCTTAACACTTGAAGACTAGGTATGAATCCTACTTCTAGAGGTGACTACACATTTTTCAATTTGCTTCTTATGGCTGCACTTATAGCTAAAGGATGATTTGTGGCAGTTTGTTTTCTCCTCTTGGGCATCTTAGGAGATGCATCTGTGGATTCAATATCAACTATAGTAATGGGTGTAGGACTGATATCATCAATTTTACCCTGTTTATCCTTTGGATCATCAGTCTTCTCAATCTTTACCTTTTTCATCTTAGGATCATCAGACTTAGCTTCCACTATGGATGCACTCTCAATTTCCAAAGAAATCTTTTCTTCCCTTGCTTTGTCTATGTCTGCTTGTGTTACTCCATGAATTCTGAGTATCTCAGATGTAATCTTAGAGGCTTTCCTCTTAGTTGCTACACTATTTAGTCTTGCATCTATTTCTCTTGTCTTCTCCTCATAAGTTCCCCATCTTGGCTCATTAGGGTTAGTAGGAGCTGAAAGCAATTCTTGAGCATATGCTTCCAAAAATTGTTCCTCTACTTCATAACCAAGTGGATGAATCCACTTTGTTCTAGGTATAACTACCTCCATACATGTTGTATCTATTTCAACCATAAAAAAATTTGTATCCTTGTACTTCCCAACAATGTTTTTTAGAATCCTATACCTCATTTGCATCTTGACCTTGAAGGTCTTCAACTCCAATGTTATATAATCTCTCAATGTACTCTCAGTGGATGCTTTGTTAGATATATGTGGCATGGTTGTAATGGACTTGTCCAAATACAAATTTGATACTCTCCCAACTATATGAAGGTACATGTAAATGATCAAAGACCCAAACCTGAATATCTTGGTCTTTTCATGCTTGATTTCCTTGATGTTATCAATCAACTATGCACACAAGATCTCGTAGAAGTTGAATTCTGCATCTTCCTTTACAAGTCTAATGGCTGCTAGAATTGTGCCCACAGACACATTGTTCACTTTGCTAGTGTGATAAAACTTGTATCCAAGTATCATAGACATCAATTTGATGTCAGCTTGCTCAATAGGCTCAATTGTCATCCCACACCTATCACTCCTTGACTTACAAGTTTGCTAAATAATTTTCCTGACATCCTTTCCTACTAGAAGGATGACACCTATCTTAGATAGGCCTATCATCTCATATATTAGGTCACTGGTGATTCTTACTGGCACATCACCTATCTAGAATAAATCATCATGAATTCTTCTCAATAGTATCTTAATCCATTTAGTCTCATAAAATTCATATGCCGTAGCATACTCAACTATAGGGTGATCATTCCACTTAACATATTCATCCATGAATGTTTTATCTAGTTTCAACATGGTATCCATGTGCACCCTTAACCTATCCAACCCTACAAGTTCTTTCTTGTAGTAGATGTAAGCCCTAATGTTTTCCACATGCATAACTCCCATAGGCGTGTGGGAGAATGCTCCCTCTAAATCATCTAGGGTTGACTTAAATGGATGCTTCTTAAATACATATCTCTTCTTCTCTACAACATCAAAAACTATGGGAGTGGCCATGACTTGATTAATCACTTTCCAACTAATCTTCAAGATAATTTGAAGACTTATAAATCAGCACGATGAACTAGGGTTTCTACAATCGACCAAATGCACTGCTAATTACTGCAAATCATTGATAGATCACTATACAAGTCTTCACAATAACTTCTAAGGCTCTTTTTTCTCTCCTATCACTCTGAATTTGAATGCAATGAGTAATCAAACAACTTTCTATGTACTTAAAGTGAAAATTCCACCATTAATTCTTGTCACGTAAACCAGGCTATCACTTAAACATTTCCAACTTGAGTTCTGCTAACAATTAGTATGTGCGCTCTTGCATAAATTTTCCTTTATACTGCAAAAGCTTAAGTCCAAAGGCGCATACTCTGAGAGTGAGTATACCAGCCACATAGGGGTCTAGAGCTAAATTATCTCCCTCTATAACCTTGAGGGCCATTCATCTAGATGTAGAGGGTGCGTCTATTGTGGATGCATCCAATACATACTCATCAATCTTGTCCTTCTTTTTCTCTGACCAAATCAAGCTCGCATCATTTGAGGCTTTGACAAAATTAACTTCTCCTTCAGGATCCAAAACTAGTTCTTCAACCTTTTTAGGGCTTTTTGGACCTTGAGTCCTTGATCTACAAAACTTTGAGATATGTCCAGCCTTATTACAAGAGTGACAAATGAATGGAGGTCTTATATTCCTCAGTGCATTGACATGAGTCACCATTCTACATTGTTTCACTGAGTGACCATTATAGTTACATATCTGACATGTAACATTCTGAGAATTTCTTACATTTGTCTAATTTTGATTTCTCTGATCATGTTGAATCTTGTTCTTCTTACTAGTCTTGCAATTCATAGCTTTATGACCAAATTTATTGCATGAATAACAATAACCATTAAAAGGTCTTACCTCTGTACAGTTCCTCGCAATGTGTCCATGCTTGTTACAAGAAAAAAAAGTGCGGTCTATAGGCTTGTGCTCATTCTTAGGTGGTTCACCATTATCTTTGGTTTGATCTTCAGTCTCTTTAGCATCAATAGAGTCCTTTTGTGAGTCCTTTCTTACTCACATGTTGTCAATCTGATTTTGTGCTCATTGTATCCAATATAGCTAGTGTCTACTTTGCCTCTCCTTGCATACAGCTGAGATTCTATCAAATTAGAACTAGTGTGAAATTTTTCAATATGATTCTTTGCTTCTTTCAATTCAGACTCCAAGCTTTCTTTGCTATTCCTTAGCTCCAAGATTTCCATGTTTGCTTGCCTTAGTTCTTCATTGAGTTGAAGGTTCTCTTTGACTTGTTCATTGTAGACTTCCTAATTGTTGATCAGCTTATCATCAAATTCTTCAATTAGTTCTTTCATAGATGCATTTTCTTCATTCAGCTTCTTGACCTTTACTCCTAGATCAATGTTAGAGCATTCTTTCAAATCCTTTCTTATCCTTTTGATAACCAATTGTGCATCACTAACTTTTTCTTTTAGTTCTTCAATTTCTCTTTTTGGTTTGTCCAGGTCTTCAAGAACAACTTCAAGATTTCTTTTCAGATGTTTCATTTCTGCTTTTTCCATGATCTCCTCAAGTGGTTAAAATTCTTTGTTGAGGACCAGAGCTCTGACACCAATTTTTAGGAATGGGAACATTGAGAGAGGGGGGGGGGGGTGAATCAGTGTTCACTATATTTTAACTTTTCAATTTAATCTTTATACTGAACTTAAATGCTTAAGTACTGAATTAAACATTCACATAAACATGAAACATGAAATCAACACATGACACCAATATGGTTACGGGGAAACCAAAATAGGCAAAAACTCCGGTGGGAATTGACACCCACTAATATTTTGTACTAGTGTTTTGTGATCTTTGTTAGAAGGTCCTTAACCCTGTTAGGAGTTTCTTTACAATTCTTTAAGTATAGTAGACGTTGTCAAGGGTCAGATCTTGTAAGGAGTCTTTTATAATAGTCCCTATTAGGGGACTGGATGCACTATCCTAGAGCTCACTACTCAAGTGGTGAAGGATACAACCTTCTGATCTTAGATACACACTATATCTATTCGATGAATTGTCACTGTGACACTGCTTTTCAGATTAGTTCCTTTGATGCATTGATGCTTTGACCTCTAGCAAAGCTCTAATACATCTTATAGTGTCTTCGCACACTTCTACTTTTCTTATCACAACTTTCTATCAACTTCCATACCAAATATAATGGGAGCATCTTATATTTATATGTGCATACAAAATAAACAACTAGGTCAGCCCTTAGACCTATTACATATAATGCTTCCAAATGAATTGGCTTAAGTGTGTTTACAAATAAACATATACATATGTCAGCAACCTAATTACAATAGGTGCATAGCCTTTACAACATTAGAATATAGTCGCAACATAAAATGATAACTGTCGGCTGCTTACTCTGTTCTTCACGGGCACAGATTGGCTGTGCAACTTCAACTGACTATATCTTTCTCATACTTGTACATCTAATCATGCACTCATAGACTAAGCATGAATATAGTCTAACCAAGTTAAATTTTAGGGTGCATACCATAATTCTTCCATACACATGTGCGCTGATGCTCTAAGCTGCAGGAACTCTGTACACTATCCAATCTTCAACACTTAACTGATTTCTAATCTTCTCTTCAAGTGCACTGACTCCAAATTGTTATATGACTTTGTTGCCATAATGACAACACTATATCAAGTCATATACATTAGTATAGCCAACTTTCCAACAATATCTTCAAGAACATGGAAATTATTCTTTGATGGATCCTACACATAAAATAGATCTAGAGCAGGCATATTGTTCATCACACCATAGGGTTACTCTATTCCAAAGGCATTCAGAATCAAGTTCTCTTGTACCAACAACATAGCTGACTATGAAGCTTTTCTAAATGGTATGAAAATGGCACTTGAAGGGAGAGTAACATAACTACACATTGATGGAGACTCACAACTGGTCATTCACCAAGTCAATGATGTGTATCAAACAAAAGATGAGAAGCTTGTTCCATACAAATGCATGGTAGATGACCTAAAGAAATATTTCATATCTATCACATTCGAACAGAATCCTAGAATGGAGAACAAGGTTGCTTATGCTATGGCAATGCTATCATCCTTACTATAGCAGCCCGAACATGAGCTATGCTACGAGTTCCTGGTGGAAGCACTGTTATTCCCTACCTATGATTGTCTAGAAACCCGAATGATCTACAATGTTATTGGTCATGATTCCTCCCACTATAAAAACATATACTCCTAACTTCAAGACCAAATAATTCCTGATACCTTTAACCTCCATGAAAAATGTTACCTAATTCAAAATGCATCACGATATGTCATCATTGGCAATGATTTATACAAACTAAGTTTGCATGGTACACTTCTTAGGTGTTTATTATGTGAAGAGTCATAACGTGCATTAGAGGAAGTCTACAAAGGTATTTGTGGATCACATTCCAATTGTTTAACACTAGCTCAAAAACTCATTAGGGCTGGGTACTATTGGCCAGACATGGAAAAAGAGGTCGTCAAATATGCTAAGAATTGTCAAAAATGCCAGGTCCATGGAAACTTGATTCATGTGCTAAGGAGAGATTTAATTCCCTTTACAATTGAATGGCCTTTTCAACAATGGGCATTTGACCTCATAGGGGCAATCTATCCTCATTCTTCTAATGGTCACACCCATATCATAACAGCTACCGATTATTTCATGAAATAAGTAGAAGCAGTTCCTTTGACACAGGCCACGGGCAAACAAATATCAATGTTCATCCTGAACTACATCATTTGTAGATATGGTATACCACACTCCATCATTAGAAACAATGGAGGCCAATTCAAGGACAAGGACTTAGATTCCTTATGCTCTAAATTCAAGATTACTCAACATTGGTCATCTATTTACTATCCTCAAGGGAATGGACAAGCTAAAGCATCCAATAAGAACTTATTGAAAATCTTGCATCGAACAATCAACAAGATAGGAAGAGACTAGCACCTGATGATAAATCTAGCTCTTTGGGCCTACAGAATGAGTATCAAAACACCCACTAGGGCTACTCCTTTTGCTTTAGTTTATGGGTCTGAAGTGGTACTGCCTATTGAGGTTGAAATCCCATCACTATGAATAAGAATGCATGGTTTGGTAACTAAAGATGACTACAAAGTGTCTAGGTTACAAGAACTTGAACTACTAGATGAGCATAGACAAGCTGTGTATGATCATCTTAGAGTATATCAGAAATGAATGTCTAGAGGCTACAACAAGAAAGTCATACATAGATAATTTTAGGTTGGCGATCTGGTCTTCGAGAAAATACTAAAAATCAATCCCATCGAGAACGTAAGGGGAAGTTTGAACCCAACTAGCTGGGTCCCTTTGTTATCACTACTACTTTTGGCTTTGGAGCCTATCAACTCTCAATGACTAACGGAGAACAACTCTAAGAACCAATCAACGTTCTCCATCTGAAGAAATTCTATGCCTAAGGCATTCAGTCTATGAAAATGTCCTTAAAAAAAATCATAAAAATAAATAGAAAAAGTCCTAAAAAAATGATCATCTTGGTGAAAATCTAGCAATAGGTGCCTTGATGGTTCACAAAAAATAAAAAAAATGAAAAATACAAAAAAATTGAAAAGATGAAAAATACAAAAAAAGAAGAAAAAAAAAGTGCCTTGGTGAAAACCTGGTAAACAAGTGCCTTGGTAGCAAAAATAGAATCTCTGGCAAGATGGTGAAAACCTGGCAAATGGGTGCCACTTGTATAAAAAATGCTCCATCTATCACCACAATCTTGGTCTTTCCCAGCTTTCAGTATTGTTTTAGTTTGTACATATCTCCTGGTTTTGTTTTTGCGTCCTATTTTCAATAAAGTCAGCCTGTGCACCAAAGCCAAAGTGTCTGCATCCTATCAATGTTTAAAACTTGGGGGCAACCAATGTCTTATCCTATGGTCCTCAATATACCTCATACGAATCATATCCAGTCAAAGTCCTTCAAAGCCATATTCGAGTCAGTTGTCTATCTCCCTACCAGAAAAGGATTTTGCACACCAAATGAACTACAAACAAACAAAACAAATCTTTTCACCAATGCTTTTATATCCTTGTATGATAACTGATTCACATTGAGATTTCTGCATATTCTGTCCCCTCAAGCTCTTTGATGATGTCCTTTATAGGATTTAGAGAGTGATGAATGGGGGCATAATCTTTTCTTTGTCTTTTTGTTTGTAAGTGAAAATCTAACAAATTTGGAAATTCTAGATTGAATTAGTGTCCACTATAAGTGCCTCCATCATGAATTGGATGGCCATGTGTACCTCAACCAATGATACCTAGATGCTTCAAGGAAGTCTGATCTAACTATTGTCTTTTGAGTGATTTCTTACTCTTATTGTGAAACGTAATTCTACCCAAGGATGTGAATGATAAAGGGTCACTGCGGGTAATTCACATTAGAATCAAAATGATCTCCCTACTGCTTGGTGTGTTTTTATGCAAGGCATATTCAGGTCATCACAATGTATATGTTCTGATGCTTATACAAATTGCAAAATAAAAATGGACATGATATTTAGGTCATCCTAGCTTTTGTGCCTTGGTTCTTATATCTAATCTGACATTTCTGACTAAAAGTCAATATTCATATGTCTATGGTTGTCTAGCCAGTGGACATTGTATCGACTATCCAGTTACCTAATAAATTTTGTCATGATAAAAACTAACATATGATCAGTGACTAGGTCCTAGGTCTTGCATTTCATTTTGCATTTTTCACTTTGCATGGTTACATTTCTCATGGCTTAAATTTAGATCAATGCTTAATTCTCCATATTTTCACTACACACAATGCAAGGACTGAACATCGTATGAAGGTCCCCTTAACTAATCAACAAGCAGTCACCATCCTAGGTCACACATCCATTTTGACAATGACTGAGCACTTTCCTTCTTCATGTACCTACAAAAATGTATCATGTGTATCGCTGCATTTATAAATTCATTACATACATACATGTGCATCCATAAATTCATAAATTTTCATTTATTCATCTCCTATCTATCATTGCATTGCATATTCATACATTTGAAAGAAAACATTTATACATTCCACAATAAAAGAAGCATTTCATACACTTACATCACATGATATTACATCATAAACTAAAATGACAAGTGCATATGAAGTCACAACCAAAAATCTGATCTCATGTATATATATATATATATCAGAATGTCAAAATAGTACAATGGGGTGCACTAATGACATTGAGTACAAAGAATGAGCTACAATGAGCCATCAAGAAATGATCAAAATGACAAAAATGAGGAACATAAGGTATCAACTATCTACCTGGTCCTCTGCATTAGGTGCAACTCCTCCTCTAGCAGGTGGATCAGGTGGTGGCTCAGCACGTAGGGAATGGGCTCCCTCAAAATCTATCTTATACTAAGAGTATGAAGTCACTCTCTGTCCAGGTGGTACCACTAAATAATACACACAAACATAATATGTTGCATGCCCTATCTAGTGTGTCATCTCAGCCTGTAACCATTGGACCTTGACATCTCACTCTCTCAATTGATGATCATGCTCTTAGAGCTGTACCTCTAGAGTCAGGCTCTATGTCCTCTAATCATGAAGATTCTACCAGAGTTGCATGATAACATCCAAAGGATTCTGCCTCAATCCTAGATTTGCCTTATCTACTACTATCTTCACCTCCTCCATGGGTTGATGTACACCTGAATCTATTTGTGCCTTATGGAAATGAACCTCTGCACCTAAATCAAAATTAGGAGCATCTTGTGTCTCCTATATCGGTGCATCCTGATGTGCACCTAGTACCTCCTCAGTACTACCGACTCCACCTAATGTGCCACTCTCACCTCTAGTGTATTAGTGTTGTAGAACTGCAAGCCTACCTATTGGAATAGTTTGTGGTCTCAGTGGCCTCATATGACCTATTGGCCTCAGAGGGGTCATCACTACTCTCGGCCTCGGTGGTGTATGATGCACCACAGGGATCTAAACATCATGCCTCCTCTATCCTCTTCTCATAGGGGCACCTATAGCATCCTTTATCTCCTCCATGGTGGGAATCAACTCTGTAGGATTTGAGAATATCCTCATGGGATGCTCTGCCATATGATCAATGAAAGCATCGGTCATCCCTGCATCAACTACCTAAGGATGGTAGTCCTAATCCCTAGCAACATAACCACTATACTCCTAACTGCATAGAGCATATGATAACTGATCTATCCAGCCTAAACCTAGCTCTTGTACCTATCATGCATATGAAGTGAACTCCTATAATACATCCTAAATGATGCCATACTGACGCCATACATGAGTAATCAGAAATCTCTCCAAGATAGTGGTAGACTTCCCTATCAGTACATGACTCTGGAAAAAATACCCAAAATGGTCATGAGATGTGGGCCAAGCCTCAATATGCAGATAGGGTCTCCATGTAATGACTATCATTTCATCCAACACCCACTGCTAATACTTTGTACAACCCATGCGAACCTGTGTAACAAATCTTGAATATCTATATATATCAGTGGCTCCTGAGGTTGTCACTCATCACCACAAATTGGTCAACATATGGAAATGTGCTCTCATGCCCAAATATGCAACACTAGAGCACCAAATGAAAATGATTTCACCTCCTGATAAACGGTCTTGTGCATCTCAAAAAATATATGTGCTAGCATACACTGGCCCCATCATAACTCTATGAGACTCTCCATTAGGCGCTGAATCATCGGAGCCCACCCCATAAGAAGACTGTTCTATTGATGATCGAACATGATGATCCCTCTGATCATCCCTATAATGATACACTCTAGTCTATGGGTCTGCCCATACCACTGTACAAGCATCTCCCAAGAGATCTGCTCCTTTGCATCAAATAAAGAATGAAATGTTGCTAGACCTATGTTACCCACACTAATGTAGTCCGGGTGGGGTCTGTGGAATGGAATACAGAGGATCCTATAAATATCCTCTAGTGTGACTATAATCTCCCCTATTGGGAGGTGAAAGCTTTGGGTCTCCGAGTGGAATCGCTTGACAAGCGCAGTGATCAAACTATGGTTTACCTGAATATCAGGCAACTGGATCAGATACTCGAATTTGCATGTGGCAAGGTGAACTCTCATGGGTTCAGGTAAGGCCAAACATAATCTCTATGTCATAGGGTGCGATATGCAGACATGAACATCTAGGTATAGGACCTATACAACACTAAAATAGGGATGACTATCAGAAATTGGATAAAAAACTAGGCTATAAGTTTAGAAAATGACAAATTGAGCACATAAAAAAGTACATTAAATGCTATCAAAATCAGCTATGTAATCAATTTTTTTGAAAATTTGACCTAAGGACTTAAAAAATGGTCTCTGTTTTCCATACGACAATTCAAACTGGCATGAAAACTTGTACAACAATATACACCATCCCATACGAGACTTCATGGTTGTACGATAATATATATGTTCTCGCACGACACTTGAGGGACCTGATGAAATATTGTATGAAAAATGGGTACCCCTCATACAAGTTACTACTAAAATAAGCATGACATTCTAAATTGAATTGGAAACTCGTACGAGCCCAAATAGACTATCGTACAAGTTTTCATGGTGCAAAAATTCAAAAAACCTAAACTCGTCCTAAAAATCCTAAAAAGCATAAAAAAGCTACAAATTTGAATTTAGAAAGAGGCACAGAGGTCCACTTACTGGATTATTGTATTGTCGAGGTCTCAGATATTGCCGGCTGCGCTCAAAATAGTGAGATGTCACTGGAACTTGCATTTTCGCTCAGAGGGCTCCACAAGGTTTTATAAAAGTAAAAGGTTAAAATGAATTGAAAATGACCCTTTTGGGCCTTATATAGGTTTTGACCTAATTTTTCAAAGTGCTCCATTTGGCATGAAAATTATACCCCTGACTAATTTTGATGCTCTAAACCCATTTTTGGAATCAAAATCAAAATTTGAGATTGTTTATATTATCAAAATCATGATTTAAAATTTTTAGACCCAAGACGATTGACTGCTTGCATAATCGACCTTCAAAACATCATAGGAATCTAGTATTCAACTTAACTGATATCATACATCAAAATCTTCAAATTTCAACTTGGTCAACCACGGTCAACTCATGGTCAAATCTAGTCAAACTTGGTCGACAGGACCTCCAAACGATGCAGAACGCGTCTCTAAAGATGCATAACCACTTCTAAAATTGATTACAATGCCTCTAAATCAAATCATGCTGGTTTTCTTGCCAGATTTCAATTTTCATCCCAAAGGGGGAATTTTATTACACATCATTAAGCAAATCTATCAATGAAATTTCTTTCAGTAATCAAGACAACAACCATGTCTAGTTGCTGATTCATCAAAAGTCCTCGTCGCTCGGGGCACATCACTTGGGGCATATCACATTCACCAAAATCCATATCAATTTGGTGTTCTCCTAAAACTTGTGAGCTATATTAGCTCTTTGTAACCATCGGTTTAGTCATGTTATTTCCTTGATTCTTCGTAACTAAAGGGTTCATATATGGCATCCTTTCGATTTCTTTGGACAATCAAGTCTGCAGTCAGTTTAATCACTTCCTCATAATCATAGGTTCAAAATTAGGTGTTTAGACACTTCTTCATAAACACTGGTTCATTGTTGATATTGCTAACATCATTTTGATTTCTTTGGTCAACCAGGACCTGAATCAACATCTTCAAAATTTTCAATCGGTTTCTTTCTCGGAATCGGTTAATCTTTCGAGATCAATTTTTCCACCACATAATTGAGTCCACATCATCATCAGAAATAGATTAATCTTTGAACCACTACATTTCGTACAATAATTCAAAGAGGGGCAAAATGTAATACCCCAAAAATGGGCTTTAGGACCATTGACCTCCTACATTGACAAATCGATCAAAATCGACTTAAAATTCCTAACTGAAGGCACATCTACACATCGAATTATCAAAGCCCTAATCAATCCTATCTCAAATTTGCATCAAGGAATATTCTTGAATATTCCTAAATTTATCCTAAATATCTTTAATTAAATATTATTTGGTAATAAAATGATGTTATTTATCCTAAAGTTAATTAATTAAATATGTTGAATATTTGGTTAGTTAAATTTAATTCTGCCACTTAATTATTTAATAAGATTTAATTACATTTATTCCTAATTAATATTGTTTCTATTTGACAATAAATCAAAATTCTAAAAATAATCAATTGAACTTGTATTTAATTGATTAAGTCAAATTGTCAAAATTAATGATATAGTTTTTGGGATAAAGTTTGAATAAATAATTGATTAACCCATAAATCATTTATTTTTATTCAAAAATTAGTTAAGTTGAGAATAAATCACTTGAATTATTAGATAAATTCATAATTATCCATGCACATTCAGAAAAGCAGTTAAACTCTAAATCAACAAATCAATTCAATTTGTTAACTTTTCAAACTCAACATGTGATTGTGAGTTGAAAAAGTGATCTGAACTCCTATTTGAGTTAAAAAGTTGTTTTTGCATGATTTTATGAGTTAACTAGTTCTAATTTTCTGATAACTCAACAATCAATATGAGTTGATCAAGGAGAGATTTTTGGTTTTCCAAGAGTTCTCACAGAACCTGGATTTCTATATAAATGAGGCTCAGTCCTTCACAAACGATCACCCTCTTGCGAATCTGGAGAATCTTGCTCGTGCGATCTGATGATTTTGTAGATTTTGCTAATTTATTGAGATTCTTGTTATCATTTCATTCATTTTTCATAGCAATTCATATCACTTTTAGATTAGATTGCATTCATTTTCATTCAGTTTCTAGGTCAATTTCATATGGTTTTCATCCATATTGCATAGAAAAATAAAAAACATAGATTAATCTACATTCATACTCCATCTATTTTTCATCATTAAATCCTTCGTTTAGGTGCTGCATTGTCACTGGTCTCGGTCCAATTCTTAGAATATCAAACTTGCATCTACTAGAAGGTAGTAAATCGCCTGGTTAGCCATATTGTCTTATTTGTAGATTTTTTGATTTGCTAACCTCTAATATTTTACTAAAGTGTTGTGTTCCTAGCTAGGTACAATTTCACATGCACAAGGAGAGCTTTGACTGAGTAGACAGTACCAAATTCTTAAGGCAGATGAGTACATTGGCATGTTAAATGCCCAAGAGGCAGAAAGGTAGAGGAATGAGGAGTTACAAAAATGTAAGAAGCATCAAATGATGGAGAGGAAGGCAGAACGTCAAGCATACCAAATAGAAAGGGAAACACCAAGGATGAAAAAACATGCAATAAAACTACAAGAATATGAGGAGAAGAATAAGAAAAAGAAGCAAGGTTGAAGAGACAAGAGGAGGCAAAGGTTGATTGAGAACACAAAGTAGCTGCAAAGATAACAAAATAGGCACATAAAGCTGCACATAGGAGGTTGGTAGATGAGCTAGGATAGCCCATTATGGATAATATGATGACCGTCTACACCCCACTATATGAAGTTGTATTTGGCTTTCCAATTGGGAGTGCACCATCAAACATGGAACTCACTTCAGATGCCAAACACACATTTATTGCTCATATTGCAAGTTTCCTAGATGCAATTCCTACCAAAAAAAGGGTTGCCACAACTGTGATAGATTATGTAGTCCGTGGAAATGCAAACTAATAAGTAGTACTTTTGAAACTGGTATGGGCAGTGGAATACATGATATGGTTTATGAATTTTGATCGTAGAACCAGTTTGTTTTTGACATATTATGTACAAAGATGATCAGACACAATAGTGTGATACAATGTGATTATGATAATCATAGTTTATCATTTTGATTAAAGATAATAGTGATATGATTATAATATGTGTTAATTCCACTACTGCTATAATTCACTGCTAACATTCAGTAGATGAATGTAAATTTTGTGTCATATTATATATGTATAAAATGTAATGTTTATGTAGTTATTACAATTGGAACCTTGTATTATGATTCTAGATTTATGTTATGAATTTTTTTATGAAAGGTTGTTGTCTTCTACTCTTGTTTATTAGGTTTCTAGAATCAAATGTATATCAATGAATGTATAAAATATATTTCTTGATTAATGGTAACTCAAGAAAATGTATGCATAATTGGATAATTAGTTTGATAATTAACATGAAAATCAATGATGTTGTGTAGGTCCACATGATTTACAAACGTTTTCCACCTTCTTCAAGTCCCATATTTCTGCAATATTCCTGTGGTGCATCTTCTATCTTGTATAACTAATATGGGATTTCAACAAGTTTGGAAAAAAATTGTAAATCATGTAGATACGTCAATACAAGTAATCACATTATATCACATCAAATTTGGATATTGGTGAGAAACAACCAGTCATTTCATACTTAATTTGGAGATGTGGAGCACAAGCTAAATTGTCATTGCTTGCAGACATTCGGTCATTTCATACTTGCATATCCTATTTAATTCTCATTTGTGTGAAAGCACACACACACATACATATAAATACTATTGGAGTTGATGAGTAAACAACCCACATCTCCCAAGAACACCTGCATGCAAACACCTGTTAGAGAGAGAGAGAGAGAGAGAGAGAGAGAGAGAGAGAGAGAGAGAGAGAGAGAGAGAGAGAGAGAAGCTATGGAGGCCTGAATGCATTGATCCATGAGAGAGGAGAAATCATTCTTGATTTGCAAAAACAAAAGTTGCAATTCAATAATGAATAATTTGTTATGAATACAAAGGAGATCAATCCTTATAAAAGGAGATCTGAAACCCTAAAAGGGTAAAACCTAGGTTGCACAATAATAATTAATAAACAAATTAATTATTATATGCCTAAAGTTTAGCTTAAGTAGAAAGAGGTAATAAGTGACTTAGTAATTAAATCAAACATGATTTAATTAATTGGTACACACTTTATTACTCTAACACCCCCCCTTAAGATGAACTTTGGGAGAAGCTAAAAACTTAGAAAGAACTATTGAAAGTAAATGGGTCCCGACAAAAAAAGGCTTGATTAGGTACCCAAGTACAAAAGAGAGTCTCTGAAAAGCAGAGAAATAGAGAAAATCACATGGGAAAAACTCTACTCCAAAAAGAGACAAAGACTAGTCTAAAGGACTGAAGAAGCCTCCAAAACTAGGAATGTTCCAGAAAATAGGAACACGAATGAACATGTAGAATATCACTGAAGCAAGAAGCTACAAAATTTACCAAGAAGTAATTGATGATCTGAAGATCCTCCACTAAAATATGACTAGGTAGAGAAGACTGTAATATTTATGAGTGCCCTCAAATGACACTACTTGAATCAGGAGGCAAACAAAGGAAAACAACTGAAGTCAAAGATACAAAATACTGTAATCTGCACGAGTTCCCTCAAATGACACTACTCGAATCAGGAGGCAAACAAAGGCAAACACTTGAACTCGAAGATATAGATGGCATAAAAACACCAAAGTCTAAAGAGTTGATCAAACAAAGTTAGAAGAGTGCATCAAAAAAATAGGAAATAAAGAGTGTCCATATGGTAAATGATCCATCTCACCAGAATGCATAGGTACCTAGCCACTACATCCACCTAGTACATAGAATCAAATACTAAATACATAGCTCACACTAGCGAATCAAGGAAGTAGTAGAACCAATAGTAGAAACCCCCCCATAATGCTGACAAGGGAGTAATGACAGGTACACTAAAAAGATCTTCCAATATGAACTGCATGATGAAGATGAATCTGAAACATCAAAGGTGTAGAGAGAGTACAAACACAAATAAAGATACCTGAGGCTAATTTCATTGGAGGAACACTCACATGACAAAAGTAGATGGAAAACAAAGAGAAACATCAAACCCTCTAACACTTTATAATGGAGTGCGAGTACAAATGAACATGTGCAAGATCTCATACATGCAATAGAATGACACTTTATCTCAGTGCGTGTGCATAAAAGAATGCTACAAAAGTGAAGTATGCATTGCTCAAAGAAGAGCGAAGGCTTTTGAAACAAAAGAACAACCTAAGATGAGCCATCCCTCAAAGAGAAGAGATCCCAGGACCTGAAACATCTAAGATATCCACCAGATTGCAAAAATTCAAAAATATAAATAAAATGTACTTGGAACATAATATAGAAAAAATACTCAGAGCATTGGAAATCTTATAGAACAAGCTTTCCAATGATATATCATTTTCCCAAAATGAAGTCCGGATGCACAAGATAGAGCTCCAAGAGTGAAAAAATGAACATATGGCTTTGACAGAAAAAAATACCATCAAAAAAGCAAAATCAGAAATTAAAACCTCCAAATCTGGATAGAGCTCGAAACTAGCTTTCCGATGATATCTTGTTTTCCTGATTTTGACACCGTATGCTCAAGCTATGAGAAAAAAACCACAGGTATGTTGATGGGCCCAAAAAATGGTGTCCAAATGTACTGACATGTGTTGACGTCTGGACTTCACGGGGCTAAAATTGACAGCGAAATGGCCATCACAGCATAAAAGGCCCTTAGGGCTAAAAAATTAGGCCCCTAGTCACCATTTGACCAAGGGCTGAGACTGCATTCACCTGGGATTAAATTTGATGACCAAATGACCGTCACCACCCAAAAAAAATAAAATTTCAAAATCACATTCACACCTTGGGATGTGTGCCAGGCCGTATGGATTTTATCTCAATTTGCATGCTAAGACAATAATTTTTTTTTTTGTCTTGATTTGTGTGTCAAGACAATACAATTTTGCCTCAATTTGCATGTTAGTGTGGTATTATTTTTGCCTTGATTTGTGTGTCAAAGGAGTATGATTTGCCTCAAATTGCATGCCAGGGTCGTATGCCCTGACAAGCAAATTTTTTTTCCTCAAAATATAATGACGTCCAAATTTGATGTGCCTAATATGGAAATAGGGGTTTTTGGTCACTTCAAGTTCAATGGCGAGGTTTGTTTGGCCCAAAGTGCACAAAAAAACAAGTGACCACCTCGGGATCCATGTCAGGATTGGTTGCAAAAAAATATTTTTCCATAGATTCCAACTTTGTCCAAATTGGACAAATTTTATATGGATCTAGGGGCTCTTGAATGCTCTGAACACAAGCGTGAGGTTCGTTTGAAGCCAAGATGACCAGAAAAAAGAGGTCCCCCATAGATTTGATAGAAAACACTCTGAAAATGTAGATCTAACAAACATGACCGAATCTCTCAAGAAGAGGACATGGGCAAATCGATATGAGATCTAATACCATATTGAAGTTGATGAGTAAACAACCCACAACTCCTAAGAACACTTGCATGCAAACACATGTCAGAGAGAGAGAGAGAGAGAGAGAGAGAGAGAGAGAGAGAGAGAGAGAGAGAGAGAGAGAGAGAGAGACTATGGAGGCCTGAACTCATTGATCCACGAGAGAGGAGAAATCATTCTTGATGTGCAAAAACAAAAGTTGCAATTCAATTATGAATAATCTATTATAAATACAAAAGAGATCAATCCTTATAAAAAGAGATCTGAAACCCTAAAAGGGTAAAACCTAGGTTGCACAATAATAATTAATAAACAAATTAATTATTATATGCCTAAAGTTTAGCTTAAGTAGAAAGAGGTAATGAGTGACTTAGTAATTAAATCAAACATGATTTAATTAATTAGTAAACACTTTATTACTCTAACAAATACCTATATATACATGCGTGTCTCCATGATTGTATATGTATATACACATAATTAATTGAATAAAATCCATTTTTGAATATGTAAAGTACCTATAATAAAGTACTTAAGTGTATGTGTCTATTCACAACTCTCTTAATCACGTTAGGAATGGGGGGCAACATATCCATAATTATACATAATTATGCATTTATATTCATAATTATGCAAGCATACATTAAACTAAAACAATAAATAAACTTTAAAATTAAGCTTTTTCTTGTTTTGATTGAATCAAAACCTAACTTTTGTATTAGTGGTTATATCAAAATGTTATACCCATATTTGAACAATTATAATATAGAATATCAGTTTGCATTTAAGTAGACCAACCCTAGATATGAGGGGATATTACCCCCCAAAAATAGATGCAATAAGTGTAAGTAGAAAAATCTGCACTTCCCTAAGTCTACAGATGTTTTAATTTTGGGACAAAAAGGGAAACTCCATACAAGTAGTCGAGGATAACAACTTTCTCATGAGGTGTGAAAAAATATTCATGATTAGCATTGAAGATTGCAACAGAACTGTAGTCATCAAGAGAACATGAATAGGTGAAGAGCTCCCATGCTTCCACCATAAGGTCTTGACAACCCTCTCTAGTGAAATAAAAAATTATATGAAGTCTGTCATAGCTGATGTGTGGATTGATATTTTGAATGCCCTCAACAACTTTTTTCCAATTTTGGGGTACTGCGACATGGTTACAAACCTCCAAAACCCAATGAAGTCTACCTCTAACTTAAATGAGGACAAAAAAGACAAGGTGATAGATGACCCTATCGTGTAGATGTGAGCCACCTACATTATGTTGCACAAGATAGACAATAGCTTCCTTCAAATCATCATCTTGCATAACAAACAATCTAGAGCATTGGTATTGCAATGAATCTTCGAAAGGGCATTGAATACTAAATGTTTTATCCATCGAGAATTCCTAAAACAAAGTAACATCTATGAAAACAATAAATATGTATGCCAATATAATGATGTAAACATAAAAGCATACATATATAATTGTACAAACATGGAAGGCAGTGAGACAATCATTGTTTAATTTCATCACTGTAGATACAAGAAAGGAAGCATGCTTGATGGGAACAACGTTATGTGAATGTTGCATTGGAGAGAACAAATGGTTACAAAGCACAATAAAACATATATGTAATTGTGCACACATGGGTACAACATTTTAATGTTACCATGAATACAAATTTACGTATACATAAACATAATTATGCATATGTATACATAATTATGTATATGTATACATATTTGGGTATATGTATACATAATTATGTATAAGTATCATTAGTGATAAATCCAAATTTCAAAACTAAAATGTAGGTAATTGTAATTGGAATACATTTACACAATCATCGTTTAACTCCATCACTATATATACAATTAAGTAAGCATTCTTGATGGGCACAACATTATGTAAAGGTTGCAGAGCAGATCACAAATGGTTACATAGCTAAGATGGAGAGTATGATTGCAAAGGGGAGTGGTGGGAGAAGAGTTTTGGCAAGGAAAATGACAAATAAAGCAATAAAAATAGTGTTTTGTAGGACTTTCAAATGAATTGAAATTTTCCCCAAACATTCCTCTTTCTTTTGTATACAAAATTATGCATATGTATACATAATTATTTTCATGCATAATTAGTAAGAAAGCCCATTTTGAAAATTACAATGTAGGTAATTGCAAGTGTTCAGGCATATGGGCATGTTCGCATGTACATAATTTTATAATGAGCTTCATTGGAACTATATTTGCATTTTTTATGTTATTAGCCAATTCAGTTTTGGGACTATAAGTCCTTTCTATATTGTAATTCGTATATGATCGGTGAACCTGACTGAGGGCCAGATTTGTACTTTGTAATTGAGTTGTAAGCTCTAGGTTGTAAGCCTAAATGCATGTCATTTCCCCATCTTTTGTACTTATAACTTTAACATGGTACTTATTACTGTAGTAGTGAGATATTTGTGGGTATCATCCCCATTGGGGTTTTTCCCTTAACAAGGTTTTCCTCAAAAATAAATCATGGTGTTATGATTTTGTGTGTGCTTGTTTTGTTATTCTTAATTTTATTTATCATTGGATTTAAGTGTTGAAATTGGTTAAGAAAATTAAATAACACTAGTGCACCAATTCACCCCCCTCCCCCCTCCCCCCTCTTGGTGCTTCCTAAATCTAACAATTGGTATCAGAGCTTAGCTTCTTGGAGAAAGTTTAATAGCTTGAGGAAGATCCTAATGGAAGTATCTAACAGTACTCAAAAGTAGTTTTTGAATGCACTTGGAGATCTAGACAAATGCAATACTTGTATCCTTGATCTGGAATAGAAATTGAAAAGTGATGATAAATTCATTAAAAAATTGAAAGAGCGGTTAAGAAAATCCATAGATAAAAGGAAAGAACTTGTGGATTATTTATCATAAAAAAGAAATGACTAAACATCTGATAGAGAGAAAAAACTTAAATAATATGATCTGATTATGAAATAAAGAGACAACCTAAAGAATGAAATGGAATCCATGGAAATCAAGATGATTGAAGAAATGGAAGTGAAAAAGACATTTGAGCAATCCTTGAAGGCTAAAAATGAAGAATGCTACAAGCTTAATGGAAATGTTGTACAGTTTCAAATTTACCTTGAAGAGTCTAAACATAATGAGAAAGAATTGGAAAGAGTTAATGAGATACTAAGAAGAGATCTAGCTGAGGCCAAAGAGATTTTGGAAAAGTTCAGATCTAGCACCACAAAACTTGATGAATAGATTGCAAATAAAAGACCATGCTTGGCCAAATAAATTTCTTATAAACTTAGAGCATAAAACTCATTCATTCAATATTGGACATCCTAAACAACAACTAATTGACTCATTTAGCTCATTTGTATTATCAACCAGGGACGTAAACTTGAAATAGTGTCTGCAAGGTATATTCTCCAAACTATCTTAATTGCCACTTGTCTAAACTATGGAATTTTAAATACTTTAAATCTTGAAAGGCTAAGCTAGGACAAAGAAACAAATTTATTCTATTGAAAGAAATAATGACATATAGGTACTACTCTATCTGCCTTTGCTGCAGGAACAACCTGTTAGTTCTGCTACCAACGACTGCAAGAACAACATAGTTCTTTCTAACTCTAAGAAAACATGAAATAGATCCTAACTAACAATGGGATTCACTCACCAAGTGGGCCCCCTTGGATGAGTGAATAGTACATAATCAAGATAAAAATATGGAACTTGTAATGTGCATTCTATTCATTCATTTAAAAAGTACACTTGGAGTAAAATAAAACTAAACTCTATTTGTTGTTGCAAGATTACAATAACTTTCCTAGCTCAACCCCCCCTGAAAGTTAAGTCAACAACTTATTTATAAGCAAATATGGAAAACTAACTCCTATAACTATGATCACTCCAACAATGAGGATCAAGAAGATTCATAATGTCATACAACATAATTAACAACTTTTGAGAATAAGTCTTCAATAGATATAGCAAGTCGTGCTTCTAAATCTGCGCTCATGTATGATGGCAACCGTTTGACCGCTCTAAGAAAGAGTGATGCCCAGTTATGTCTTTATTGCTTTGGCTGGAGGGATGATCTTGTCAATTCCACCACATTTCTCAATGAATACGCCATTGACTTGTTCTTGCATGGAGTTAGTAACACATGCCAAACTCAAAACATATATTTGCATCATTCAATTAGAAAAGGCATTATCTCATTTACTAACTCTTGCATGATATGTGGCTACAAGAATCCTAACCCAAAATAACTTAGGAGAGATAAACATTAAATAAAACACATGTATAATTACTAATTCATCTGTCAAATTATATCCATAAGTTCCAACTTATACCACATATTATGTTGATCCATAAAGTATTAAAGTATTATTCATGCATTTATACATATAATACCATCAAGGTCTGCATAAAACTATAAAAAAACACCCTACTGAACTATAGAAAAAGCATCATAAAATATGCTATTAATTTGGCCCATCATTCCCCCCAGCTTAAGGTCTTGTACTTGGTCCTCCTACAAGCATAATTTTTTAATCTTGGCCCTCATCTGTAAGTCATATGCAATTTGTTGTCTAGATGCTGCCTCCTTATAATTCAGGTAGCCCTTATCCACTTCTAACATGTTCAACCTACACACCTCAGTTGCCATGTCACAATCATCTGCATCTTCTTTCATTGCTAACAAAGGTTGCATAAGAATTGGTTGCTGAAATTTTAAGGGAAACCAGTAACTAGTTTTGGTTCTACCCAACATAATATACCAAGGAGATATGTGACTTGCCGAGGTCAAATTTTGTGGTGAGTGGGGCTCTTTAGCCCTTAACTCTTCAGGAATCCTAACCCATCTATGGGTGCTGGCTATAATGGCTACAAGGATCTCTGTAGCAGTAAATTCTTCATAATCTTTAAAATCCTATTGGAATTAGGAGAGATAGGTACTGAGAGGGGAGGGGTGAATCAGTATCTTCAAAAACTTTAGATGCAAAACCTTTTTGATCTATGACTGAAAAATGTGATAACCGATCAAAATAACTTGAATCTAATTGCATAAGTCAATCATCTAGTTAACTTAAGAAAGTAAACAATATGAAATCAATATGACAATCACATAACACAAGTATTTTGGTAACGCAAAAACCCTTGTTAGAAGGTAAAAATTGCGGTGGGGATGACACCCACAAATTCTTCACTATTGCAGATAGAAAAGGTTTTCCTGTTAAGGCTACAAGTTTTGATCACTTCTAGTGATCTTACCCTGTTAGGAGTAACATATTAGATCAGCTAGATCTACCTAGTCATAGGATTTAACAACACTATATGAAGTGTGTACTCAGTTAAGAGATTTATACAAAGACTATTAAGTCTACTCTGTTAAGAGATTTCACAAAAACTCTATCACAATTGTCAGAAAGTAATAGGTAACTATCTGCTAGTTGACAACTCAATTGTCTAAAAATAGATCTATAAGTTCTTATCAAAATATCACCTTATCTATGATGATTCTCTGCTCTGTTCTACTCGGTAGCCTTGTCTGATTCTGTTCAATCTAAAAACCTCTGTACTATGTTCTGCTTGGTAAACTAATTGTCTTGAAGATAGGAAATTTCTTCAAGTGCTCCGTGATTCATATATATCATTTCAACAACCCCATAAAATGGTGCAAACATATACAATATATAGTGTTCTATTTTTGCCGCTTAAACAAAAATTAGGTTACAAAAGAAAATCATAACCCTAAGATCTACGGTGCAAAATAACCTAGATCAACTAATACAAATAAGATAATCATTACATTTAATGAATATGTTTTTCAATAAATGCTCCTTGATCTTGGTAAACTATTTTACGATCTGTTATAACCATTTGCATAGAATAATGTGCCATTTCAGATGACAATGCCATTTACTGTGATCAGTGATAAACACTGTATAATCTACTTGGTGTACACTGTGATGCTCGGTGTTTACTGATCATCAGTGTCAGTGTTGCTGGTGCTCGGTTAACTGTGTGATGCTCGGTATAAGGCTTTACCAACTACTTTGTCTTACTTCTAGTTACCGACTATCTCAATGTAAATGATCGATCGACCTGTTTATTGTCCTTTGATACTAATGACAACCTAAAATGCTCAATAGAGATTAACAATCTCCCCCTTTGGCATTAGTATCAAAACTTCATAATGTATATAGACAAACTGTATCTATATAACCCTTATATCTCTGCTATATACATATTCACTATAGAAAGTTCTAAGTACAAAAGTACTCCCCCTTGGTGCATGCTCTCGGTATTATGTAATATACATATCAAAAATATATTATTTGGCATATACATGTTTTCCCCCTTTTTGATAATAATGCCAAATACCAAAAAAAAAATGTAATGTATACTTACATCTTATAAAAAATGTGCTGATGGGTTTTCTTCACAGACTCCAAGAGGTTTTCCCATTCCTCTTTCAGGTTGGTAAGAGAAATTTTCTCAAGACCGACTTGTGCATGCATGTCAAAGATATTTTCCAACACTAAAATCTCTAGTGTTGCCATGAGTTTCTCAGCTTTGACAGTATGTGTTTCAAAAATCTTCAGGTAAGGAGTGAGTTCTTTCTGTAACTCTATGACCTGATCGGTGATGTGCTCTTCCTATTTCCGTAAGTTTTCTATCAGCCGCCGGAGTTCCTAAACTCAGTTAATGTGCTTTAAGAAAGCAATTGGCTTGATGATAGCTGCTTGTGTACTCACCTTGATTTCTTCTTCTAAACCTTTTATCTTTTCACTGATTTCTACAGTGACGGTGTTTGTAGTACAAAGCTTTATTAGCAGTTGACAGATTACCTGGGTGATAGATTTTACCTCGGTAATGACCTTAGATAATTTCACCTTGTTTAGTGCCACTTCAATGCTAATCCTTTCTGCCAATTTGTGTTGAATCTTTGACTCTGCCCATTCTTCTATTCTTTTTTCTGTGTCTGTATCAGGGGCATTGATTCTATCGGCAAGGTTAGCAAGTTGATCTAAAATGGGAGTATTCTCATCAATGTTTGTTTTTGGTACTATCTGTTGTAGAATATCCCTTACATCATTTAACACTTCTTTACATTTTTGTTCTTGCCTCAATTTTTCTTGTGCCACTTTCCTCAAACATAACTCCTCATACCGACTTAGTTCCTCGGGGCTTAGAGTTCTTGGGTCACATTTAGGTATAACAATAACTTCATCAATGGTGACTGGCCCTTTGGCTTTCTTCTTTTTCTTCTTTGGGGCTAGAGGTGACTTCTTTTCACTTACAATAATAGCTTTTTCTTCACTCCTTGGAGTGTCCTTACCAGTTGACACTATATCATCTTTCTTCTACTCCTCGGTGGATTGAGTGGGAGTCTCGGTGGTAGTGTTAGGCTGGTTCACCTCGGTTGACTTGGTTTCTTCAGGGTCCTTTTGTTTTGCAGACCATGCCTCTGGTTTGACAGGCTCATTTGTATCAACAGGTTGCTCAGGTGCTTGAATCTCGGTTGTATCTTTGGTTGGCTTAGGATGAGAGACATCGGGTTGTACTTGTGAAATTATTTCAGCAGCCTCTACAAGTACAGGAAGTTCACCCGGTAGAGATGTACACACATTGTCAGTGGTTACTATTTCATCTTTATATTGTGTGATTATTACATCATCATCCTTATCATCAGGATCACTGTTAGTGATGTCCTTAATGAGTGCATCATCATCGGTTTTATTTTGCAAGTGGATCTTAGCTTGATCCGGTGCATCCTGTGAAACTTTGATTTCTTCCTTATGCTCAGTAATATCAATTACCTCAGTAAATGATATACTGGTGTCTTCTATTTTCTTACCTTTATTATCATCAATGAAAATACTTTTACCTTTTGAATTGTGTCTCTTTTTAGACAATTTTAGGAATGCTTCCTATTCAGCTTTCTCTTCTGCTTTCAAAATTGATGTCCATAGGGAGTCACATACGACATCCATAGCCTCTACATTTTCATCCATAATCTGCATAGCTCTATTCTTGACTAAAAATCTAGGTTGATACCTTGTCATGTATTCACTTACCTCAGCATAGCTAAAGTGAGTGGCTGCATGACCTAGAGAGCATTCTCTTTTTCTTTTCTCTGTATCTAAAGCAATAGCCCATCTTTCACTTATTTTATCATCAAGTTCCTTCGGCAGTTGACATGCAAATTCCATCGGTACTCTTTTGAACTTGATCATCATTTGAACAATAGCATGTTCTATCTTTGTCTTGTCCTCAATTGACATATTGTTGAATTTGCCTATGCTTGGATCATTAAGATTTCCATTCTCAATAATATCTTCAATTATTTCTTCTATGGTATTGTCCCTATTATGAACTAGCTGGAATTGATTAGGATCATTTTTAGTATTAGTCTCCTCTATGTCTTCCTTACTCCTTGTGTATTTCCTCTTTTTCTTTGGTGGTTCAGCTGCCTTCTTGTTCTTTCTCTTGATGTATTAAATGTGCAACCTAAATTTCGGTACAAGACAACTGTTAGCTCAGTAAAGTCTTTAGCTCAGTTAACATAGAGTTTCTTCATTGGTTTGAACTATTGTCGATTAACCTTTTATAGTGATTACCAACGGGTAACCAACTCATATTTCCCCCTTTACCAATCAGATGTCATTTGCAAACTAATAGTGTATTGACCATAGTGCATCCTCATTCATGTAGATTTGGTATATGTTCATCACATATAAGGAATTGTATGTAAAATATGATCATGTAAAATGTCAGTTCCATACATACCTTTGTCATCTTAAGTGGAGGTACCGATGTCACCCAATCTAGTGGATGAGGTTTCACCGACAGTGTTACTTGACTCAACATTCTCATTAGATGCCTTCTTCCACATTGTGTTCCTTAACTTTGTAATTTCTGTAATGTTATATCCACTCTCAAATATATGATTTTCATCAGGTGCTCAGTCTCTGCAGTTCTTGCTTACATGACCGACCTTGTGACAGTGCATACATGCCATTCCTACATTTATCCAGTTACTTGATTATCCAATCCGACTCTTTCTGTAATAGTTTTCTGCAATATGTCCATACCGACCACATGCAGTAAAATTAGTCCATGTATTATAATCCCAAACATATGAGTTACCTTGTCTCTTCAGTTGATATGGCTTTCGTTGTAGTTTCTCTTTAGGTGTCCAGACCTGCTTCATTTTTGCCTTACAGTCCCTTGTAGTGTGTCCATACTTATTACAAGTATAGCATATTTTCTCCTTAGTAGTGTTATTAGCAATGTCATTCTTCTTTGCTCTACATTCATAAGCTGGATGTCCAAACTTACCACAGTAATAGCAATATCCATTGAACTTAGGAATGACAGGAGGTTTACCTTGTGCTTTGCTTCTGCACATATTAGATGTATGTCCTAGTTTTCCACAGTGGTAACATGTCAACACTTTAGGTTTTTGACTTTGATTATTGTTGACTTCTTCAGCTTGTTATGATGATTCTCCTTCACCGGTGTAGCCTATACCGGCTTTGCTTTCGAATCTCCTCTGATTAGTCAGAAAATCATCAATCTTTTTAGAGCTTTCCTCAGCTATCTTCATCATCTCATTGTGTTGATTTTGTGTTTTTATTTCATTTCTTAGTTTTTCATTATCTTCTCTAAGTGTTGCTACATCTTCAAGTCTTCTTGATAATTCTCCATTTACTCGGTTCATTTCTTGATTGACTATTATCATCTGATTTGATACTTGGAAGTGATGATCAGTGAGTCTCTGGATTTCACTTTCTTTTGCTTGAAGTTGTTTAGTCATCAGTCTTCGGTCTTCAACAGCCAGATTCTGATCTTGTTCAACTTGTCTACCATTGTTCATGATTTCCACCATTCTCACCATTTGAGATTCATGACAGATTTGAAGTGCTCTCACTTGCTCGGATAGATGCTGATTCTTTTTAGATAGCTCAGAGATTATGCTTTCGGATCCGTCAGAGATGCTTCTAGAGCTTGATCCAATATGATCAAATATTTCATCCATAGGTTCTTCATGATAGCTTATTTCATTCTGCTGAATTGCAAGGTTCTTTCTTTCAACCAGTAATTTCTTCAGTTCTTCCTTGGCTTGTTTGTATTGTTCCACAAACATCTGCATTTGTATCTTCTGATTCTCAATAGTCTTATCAAGCTCGTATCTCTCCATGACTTAGATCTTTTCCCTTCAGTGGTTAAGCTGTTAAACAAGAGAACTGATCTCTGATACCAATTTTTGGAATTAGGAGAGATAGGTATTGACAGGGGAGGGGTGAATCAGTGTCTTCAAAAGCTTTAGATGCAAAACCTTTTTGATCTATGACTAAATACTATGATAACCGATCAAAATAACTTGAATCTAATTGCATAAGTCAATCATCTAGTTAACTTAAGAAAGTAAACAATATGAAATCAATATGATAATCACATAACACAAGTATTTTGGTAATGCAAAAACCCTTGTTAGAAGGTAAAAACTATGGTGGGGATGACACCCACAAATTCTTCACTACTGCAGATAGAAAAGGTTTTCCTGTTAAGGCTACAAGTTTTGATCACTTCTGGTGATCTTACCCTGTTAGGAGTAACATATTAGATCAACTAGATCTACCTAGTCATAGGATTTAACAACACTATATGAAGTGTGTACTCAGTTAAGAGATTTATACAAAGACTATTAAGTCTACTCTGTTAAGAGATTTCACAAAAACTCTATCACAATTGTCAGAAAGTAATAGGTAACTATCTACTAGTTGACAACTCAATTGTCTAAAAATAGATCTATAAGTTCTTATCAAAATATTACCTTATCTATGATGATTCTCTGCTTTGTTCTGCTTAGTAGCCTTGTCTTATTTTGTTCAATCTAAAAACCTCTGTACTCTGTTATGCTCAGTAAACTGATTGTCTTGAAGATAGGAAATTTCTTCAAGTGCTCCGTGATTCATATATATCAGTTCAACAACCCCATAAAATGGTGTGAACATATACAATATATAGTGTTCTATTTTTGCCGCTTAAACAAAAATTAGGTTACAAAAGAAAATCATAACGCTAAGATCTACGGTGCAAAATAACCTAGATCAACTAATACAAATAAGATAATCATTGCATTTAATGAATATCTTTTACAATAAATGCTCCTCGATCTTGGTAAACCATTTTATGATCTGTTATAACTATTTGCATAGAATAATGTGCCATTTTAGATTACAATGCCATTTATTGTGATCATCGGTAAACACTGTATAATCTTCTCGGTGTACACTGTGATGCTCGGTGTTTACTGACCATCGGTGTCGGTGTCGCTGGTGCTCGATTAACTGTGTGATGCTCAGAATAAGGCTTTACCGACTGCTCTGTCTTACTTCTAGTTACCAACTGTCTCAATGTAAATGACTGACCGACCTATTTACTGTCCTTTGATACTAATGACAACCTAAAATGCTCAATAGAGATTAACAAATCCCTCTCCCTCAAGGGAATTTTTTTTTGTTTCCCATTGTTAGGCAATGTAACCTTTACCCAATCATAGAATGTTCTTCTAGCCTCCTTAGTCTCAAGCGTACCATAGAGTGGCATCTCCATCTCATTACCCCTGTAGGGTCTAGCTTGGTGCTCCCAACTGATTTCATTTTGCACCCAAGACATAAAGGACCGGAGATGGATATCTCCCACATACATGAGTGAGTTTCAATCTTTTTCATTAGGGACTATTAGGTTTTGTAGGTATAGTTCACATAAAATATTCTTAATATCCATTAGAGAGGAATGAAATGCATCATGAAATTCATGTGGTGTAGCAACTAAATAACTAAGTCCTTGGACTATTCTAGTTAATTGAAAATTTAGAAATTGTTCCTTTAGGAATAGTGCATATACCTGTGAGGGTGACCTGCACTTCATTAATTCTAGAATGAGCTATGTAATTTATGTGACTTTCTCCTCCAATACCACAATTTTGTCTGATTGCTACTCAATTTGATAAGCTTTCTCATAATAACCCGTTTCAACTTTTTCTTCTCCAATTGCCATTGTGCTCTTTCTAACAACTTTTGCTAATACAAACTTAACCTAGATGTTAATGGAGTAGATAGGTCTGGAGGTGGTATTGGACCTTGATTATCAATGTTAGTCCATCCTGGGGCTAAATTAGGAGTTTTTTTTCCTTGTTACCTATATAATTTTTGTCCACCCATAAAACAATGGCATGCTCAGGGTTATTTTCTGCACATTTCTCAACTACCTTGGTAAGGGTATCCAACCCATCATGTCTTAACTTTTCAAGAATAACATTGACAGTATCTATGTTAATCTCAGGAAATTCTTCTGAGGTTAATTCCTCTAATGTTGCAGGAACATCTTGACCACATGGGATGTCTTCTCCATAGGAGTGATCATCAATGTCCATAGATTCATATGTTTCATTATCTCTCCCTGATTTTGAACTTTATTTTTTGTTGTTAATGATAATAAATTTAGGGTCATTATCTTCACTTTGTATAGGTGGTTCATTTTGAGTCACAATGACATCATGCTCGCTTGAAGAAGGAACACTATCACTATTTAACCAGTCATCACTTGCATTTCCTATAGTCTCTACTGAAGGAGTTTCTACAGATTTTGAGGACTCCACATTAACTACAGGAGTCTTAGATATCTTGGTCTATGGTAAGTCAAAAGAAAACTAAACACTTCACCAGACAGGAGTATCAAATGAGTGCTTAGGGGTTTTCCTTCTCCTTTTACTAGAGGATTCTCCTTCAACAAAAGCTGAAGGAGGTTCTTGTGGAACTCTCTTTCTCCTTGGTGAAGGAGTTTTAGCTATCTTTTCATCACTTCCTTCCTTATCAGGCTAAGATTTTGGAGTTAATTCCTTAGTTTCAAGGGTTTTTCCTTTTTCTCTTATGCTGACAGACCTAGTCTTTATAGAAGATTAGGGGGTTTGTGAAGCAACAGACTCCTTACCCTTCTTAGACTGGGAACTAGTGGGAATCAGATCAATAATTTTATTTTTGGAAGGCCTAGGTCTAGATATAGAAGCTTCAGGAGTAGTTTCCAACCTTTCAACTATCTTAACAATACCTTGGGTTGTTTTCTCCCTTCTACCCAATCCTTGACTTCTAGGGGTGACCAGTCTAGGTATTATTTCATTAGTGTCTAGAAATTATTTCCATGTACCTACTGACTGCTTGCTCAATTCCCTTTCTACCATCAACTTTATTAAATAATGATGTGAGACAGATTGAAGCTTACCTATTTTTACACTCACAACTTGCTTTTTTAAAATGTTGAACAAGAAATTAGGAAGATTTACTGGTCTGTTAGTGTGGCGTAAGTTGTTGAGAATCTTAAAGTGTATCCCATGCATCCAAGTGTAGTGACCTTCACAGGTGAAGTATTTTATCATATGCAATGCTGGCTACATATACTCATTTGGAAAAGAAAGTCTCCATGTCCCTTGTTTTATGTCAATGACCAACCTGGGGTCATCATGTAGTGTAAAGTGTGCCCTAGCCGAGCAAGGGTCTCGGTCATTCTCATAATTCTCTCCTACCTATGGTAAGCTAGATACTTTTGTGATGATTTATTCACTCCATTCAACTTGGAGACCTTTAAAAATTACAATTCCATCCCTCAAAGTGTCCATAAACTAAAAATCTACATCATCATCAAAGGCATCAAGCCTTAAGCAATAGTTCGACAAGTCTTCCCACTTAAACATTATTCAGCTAGGAAGATCATCCAGCAACATTGTATGATTAGACGACTCATGTCTCACTAATTCGCCACCCATTATACCAAGCTGCAAGAACAAATAATCTCAAAAATTCTAGATGAAGAGCTAAAACTTTTAGGCAATTCGAACACACAGAAACCAGTAGTTCAATCTTCAAGAAATGCAAAACTCTTTTTCTCAAAATATGGCCAATTCAGCGGATTTATTTCTTATAAAATAAAAAGGTTTCCATAATATTTTGTAATTACCTTCACACATGTCAAAGTCTACCACCTTCGGCATGTTGTGAAGGTATGAAATGACTTAATTATGACATGACACCTTAATCTACCTTTTATAAATATTAACAGGATATGGTGAAATTAATGACAGGTAACACAAGATTTTGCAAAAATATTTTGAAAAGATAGGAAAAAGTTTAAATATATATATGATTAAATATCTCCTCTCCCTAGCTAAGTGTAGGCATGGGTCCCCACCAGGCCACATATGCAAGAGTAGTAACTAAATAAATATACCTTGTCTAAAATAAATGAATTAAATAATATGTATGATAGCATATGCTACTAACTTGTGGTTGCTAGAGGAGAATTGATGTTGTGTGAACATCTGCTGTTGGAGTAATATGATGAAATGGGAAGGTGATAGAGACAAAAGATGAGATGAATATTTATTATGGAGAAATAATTTCACAAAATGTGAAATTTTAGTATGAAATATCTGATGAAAATCAAAGATAAAATCTAGGTGGAAGACCCAGATTCTTCTGCTGTAGGATTGCTTGATTCTATGCGGAAGGTGAACTACTATAGGAACTTATCTCTACTTTGTGGTTTATGGTAGAGCTTTCATATGTGACCATTGATGAGAAGCCTGAGTCGAACCAAATCAATAGTTAACAACCGTATGACTCTATTTGTAAAAATAGAAACAATTTCATACAGATCCAACCACCTTGTTTGAAAATTTCCTAGTGTGTGCTGATAACGAGAATCATATAACAAAGCCCAGTCACCAAAAAACAAATTTTTATCCTTAATAAACTTGTCATGTCATTTCTTCCTCTACTGCTGAATGATCTATGTGTTATGCAAGAAAATTTTTTTGGTTTCATCCAAGCCATTTAGTTGTAGAATCCTTTATTTTTGAGCCCTAGTAAGATCCATATCCATCTCAAGTGTTGTCCTAAGGGTTTTGATCAATGGGCATGGCAAAAAATTTGTCATAAACTAGCTCAAATGGTCTAAAACTAGTGGTAGTTTTCCATGTTGTCCTATAGGCCCAAATGGCTTCAGGAAGTTGACTGGTCCAATCCTTCTTGTGAATAGATATTGTTTTTGTCATAATGGATTCTATTTCCCTATTTGTGATTTTATCTTGACCATTAGCCTATGGATGATAAGGTGATGATTTACCATGCCTGATTGTGCATTCATTCATCAAGGCAGTTATGATATTTGAGATAAACTGAGCACCTTAGTCTGTGACTTGTTCTCTAAGTACACAAAACCTAGTGAATATGGATTCATACAAAAACTCAACCACCTTATTGTCCCTGACATACTTCATAGTCTTGGCTTCTACAAATTTTATTGCATAATCAGTACAAACTAAGATATAGGACTTACCATGAGAGGAAGGCTCTATAGGACCTACAAAATCAATACCCCACTTGTAAAATGGTGTTACAATTACCAATGGCTATAGAGGCATTTCATCTAATTTAGTTGGGTATCACATTATTTGGCATCTATCAGAGTGCCTTGTATATTTAGCAGCATCCTTGTGTAGGGTAGGCCAATAATAACCACTGGTTAGAATCTTGAATGTTGTACACTTTGCTGCAAAGTTCCCTTCACATGGCTCATCATGACATTCATGAAGGATGTCATATGTCTCATCTTCATGAATACATCTTCTTGTGACTTGATCTGGACCTATGTAGAACATAAATCCAAAAATCCATGAAAAGTTAAAACTTTTCTCAACTAAGATTTTGCGCTCCTTAGGAGAGAAGTGTGGCGGGGTACTTCCTATAGTAAGGTAGTTTGTTATATATTCATACCATGGGTTATGAGTAATGATAGAGAACAAATTTTCATTAAGAAAATTGTCATCAATAATTGTAGGATCATCAGGAACTTGCAATCTTGATAGAAAATCAGCTACCACATTAGCTTTCCCTAGTTTATCAATGAATTTGATATCAAATTCCCTCATGAGGAGTAACCATCTAGCCAAAATGTTTGAGATAGAAGGTTTGTTCATTAGGTACTTGATTTTTGAGTGATCTGTATGCACAAATACCTCATAACTAGTAATATAGTGTTTGAATTTATTCAGTGCATAGATAATTGCTACCAGTTCCTTCTCAGTGATAGTATAATTTAGTTCAACACCTTGTAGATTCTTGCTAATGTTATATATGGCATGTTCAAATATTCCCTCTTTCTATCCTAACACATCCTATGGCATAATCTGAGGTATCTAGATGAATATGAAATGGAAAATTCCAATCAGGTCCTCTCAAGATAGGTGTTTTAGTCAAGACATCCTTCAACTGCTGGAATGATTGCTCATAGTCCTTAGTCCATTCAAATTATGCTTCTTTCTTGAAGAGATTATACAATGGAGCTACAATTGGGCTAAAATCTTTGATGAACCTCCTGTAGTAACCAGCATGGTCTAGAAAACTTATAACCTCCTTCTGCTTTGTTGGAGTTGGAAGTGTATTAATGACTTCTATCTTGGTAGGATCAACTTGAATACCAAATGATGAAAGGTAGTGCCCTAAAATAACTCCTTCCTCCATCATCATATAGAACTTCTCACTATTAAGAGAGAGATTTTTTTCCTGGCATCTTTTAAGAACTTTGTCTAAGTTGGCATGAGCCTCCTCAAATGTGGATCCATATGCAATAAAGTCATCCATGTATATTTCAACACAATCAACATATATGTTAGAAAAGATACTGATAATTAATCTTTGAAATGTAGAAAGTGCATTACATAATCCAAAAGGTAAGAAAAAATAGGAAAAGGTTCCTCATGGTCATGTAAATGTGGTCTTGTCTTGGTCCTCAAGTGCTATCTAAATTTGGTTGTATCCACTGAATCCATCCAGAAATGAAAAGTACTTCTAAATAGCTATATTGTCAAGAACTTGATCAATCAAAGGCAATGGAAAGTGGTCCTTCTTAATTTTTGTATTTAGTTCCCTATAATACACACACACCCTTCATTTTCCTCCCTTATTTGGAACTATGACCAAAGGTGAGACCCACTGACTATTAGAAATAGGGTAAATAAAACCAACATCAAGAAATTTCTGTAATTCAGTCTTCACTATATCTCTTAGTGTTGGGTTGATTCTTCTTTGAGGCTGTTTGACTGGTTTACAATAAGGACTGATGTAAATTTAGTGGGTACAAAGCCTTGTATCTAATCCCTTCATATCTATGTAATCCCAAGCAAAGGCTTGTTGGCTTTCTCGTAGGAGCTTAAGAAGTGTTGCTGAGTGTTCGAGAGTAAGGTTCTTGTTAACATATATTCAACTCCCTATCTGGAGAAATTTCCACTTTGACTACCTTATATAACATGAAAAATTATACAAATTAAGGTAACTTAATCTCATACGACAACAATTTATTAAGGTAATCACTTGCTGTAGGAAGCTAAGGTGAACTTTGCAGAGGCAGTATAGTTTGTAGAGAGAAATTAGGAGCATTATAGGAAGATGGTTCAACACCATATTTGTTGGTAAGGATTGCAAAAAGTATGTCATATTCTTCTTGGGATACCATGAATGGATTCCTCTCTATAACCATTAACTGATGTATTGAATTTAACTCTAGCTTAATGTCACCTAAGTCAGGCCAAACAACTTGATCAAGATCAATCTGAGGTTTAGCAGGAGAATATAAGGTCAACTTCTTAGTGCTGATTCATTAGGTATAGTCATATTTCTAGAGCAACATGCTATACAGGCATTTGCAATGGCCAACCAAGGTGTTCCTAGGATTAATGGATAAACACATAGAGCAGCCTTGGGAAATAAGATCACAAAGTCTGAGGGATAGTCTAACAAATCAAGTGTCACAATTATATCCTCTATCATGCAATCAAGCCTCATAGTAGAATTTTCAGCTAACTGAAGGATTGTAGGAGTCTCTCTCAAGCCAATGATATTAAGCCTTACCTAGACTTCCCTTATCATTATATTAATGGATTCTCCCAAGTCAATCAAAATATTTTGGATCTGAATGCCATTAATATGGATAGTAACAATAGGGCTACCTAGGTCAGAATATTTGGGTATGATGACATTGCATAACATAAGATTAGAGATTTGTCCAAGGACATGAATAGTTTGAGGGTCTTTCTTCTTCCTACCAGGTTGTTTAATACAAGCCTCTTTGATAGCTTTATTATAAACTGGAACTTCCTTGAGGGCATCCAACAAAGGAATGTGTACAGTCATTTTCTTTAGTTGGTTGATTAGATCAATTGCAACTGGACTTTCTTTTGGGGGTACAGATTGGGTAAGACTTTGAGGAAATGATGGATTCTTTGCTACTAGATCATTCTTTGGAAGGGTAGTAGGTTCTTTCTCATGGATATCATACTCAATGGTAACTTCAGCTATGATAAGACCTTTTAGTGCAGGTAATGTAGCTCCTGACTTTAAGTGGATATCATTTACCTTAATGGAATAAGTCTTCATTTTATTAGGATTTTATGAAGGCTGAGCAGGTAGCTGAGTTTTCTTTTGAGGGCTAGCATTGGTTGCAGGAGGTGGAGGCATTATAGCTTTCTTTTGTGGAGGTGGCATAATGGCTTGCTGATTAGGATGACTGGGTTAATTGGGACCCCAGTAAGGGGACTATTACCAATTACCTTGTTGAGGTTGCCATTGGTTATTTTGTTGCCAATTTTTATTGGGGTGTTGCCACTGATTAGAAGGGGGTTGTTGTTGCCAATTTTGGTTTCTCCATTGGGGTTGAGACTGATTGGACCAATTTTTATTCCATTTTTGACCTTGGGGACCAAAATTTTGAGAATTTTGGTTTTTCCATTGATCATTATTGAAACTAGAATTTTGCAAAGTGTCTTGAGGCATACCTTTTCTATGGGCACATGGTCTTCATTGAGAAACATAAAATATCTCTTCTTTCTCTCAATAGCCTTGAATTCAGTTGGAACTGACTGAGCCTCCAAGCATGTAACTATTTTGCACTTGTAGTTCATTTTCTTCTCCCTACAATGTGAAAAGAATTCAGTTAACTTGGCCTCTACTTCTTCATGTTTCCTCTTAGCTTGCATAGTATCCAGCTGGGTGGCTACATTGTTGATGATGTCTTTCTTGAAATCAGACATGAGATTAGGTATCTCCATCTAACAATGACACCATTAGTTTTGTTGCTTGATTGTTTGAACCCTCTTCCTTTCTTTACTGAAGCTCTAGATTAATTAAGACATATCCTCTTAATTTCATCCCAAGTTCTTTGAGTGATGTCTCCTCCAACCATCAAGTCAAGATCCTCCATACAAGAATCATTAACACCTCTTAAAAAGAGATGTTTCATGGATTCTTCATTCAAAGTATGTTGAGTATTCTCTTAGAGGTTAAAAAATAATCTTGAAATATAATCCTCAAGTGTTTCCTCATCCTTTTGTATCATCTTGAAAATATCATCACCTTTCATATCACTATCCCGAAAATACTCTTTATATTCTTCCAAGAATGCATCTTTCATTGCATCCAAATCTCCTACAACATTGGCTCATAGACCCATGAACCACCTCGGTGTTTCCTCCTTCAAAGTAGATGGAAATAACTTCAACATATAGGCATTTTTTGTATAGTCATAGCTTCTACAGATGATGTCAAACTCAAAAAGGAAGGTCTCAAGGTCTTCAGTAATCAAGCCATAGAACTTTGGAAGGACTAGAGAGGGAATATTCTTGAGGTTTTTATTATTATGCAGGTCAACAATAGGAAAGGGAAAGGTGGGACATGGTTGATGTTGTTGTGCCATCCTTGGAGGATTTGGAGCTGCAGGTTGTCCTTTGAAAACAACAATGGCTCATGGATTATCTAGGTATTCATGTTCAACAAAGAGATAGTTTAAGTTAAAGGTATATTTTGTAGGTGGTGGTGTTGTGACTGTTTGATTTAGGTTAGAAAATGGATTCTCAAATGGTTGATTCTCTTCATGGTCAACTTCTTGGAGATTTTACTGCTCAGGGGATAAGATTTCTTCTAAAACTAATGGAACATTCTGATGGATAAATATTCCAAGATGGTCTCTTCTCCTATGAATAAAAAGGATTGATTAAAACTAAGACCTATATTATGAAAGCTTTGGAAAAAATGACCTTTAGGATAAGTTTAGATTCACACCATCCTCGAAAATGGTGCCAAAAATTCTTGGCCAAATAAATGTCTTAGAAACTTAGAGCATAACACCCATTCATTCAAGATTGGACATCCCAAGAAATAACTAATTGACTCATTTAGCTGATTTGTAGTATCAACCAGGGATGTAAACTTGAAATAGTGTTTGTAAGGTTTATGTTTTGAACTATCTTAATTGCCACTTGTCTAATCTATGGAATTTAAAATACTTGAAAGCTTGAAATGCTAATTTAGGACAAATAAACAAGTTTATTCTACTGAAAGCAATAATCATAGCTAGGTATTGCTGTATCTACCTTTTCTGTAGGAACAACTTGTTAGTTCTGCTACCAACGGCTATAGGAATAGTAGAGTTCTTTCTAACTCTAAGAAAGCATGAAATAGATCCTAACTAACAATGGGATTCAAACACCAAGTGGGCCCCGTTGGATGAGTGAATAGTACACAATCAAGATAAAAAGATGGAACTTGTAATGTGCATTCTATTCATTCATTTGAAAAGTACACTTAGAGTAAAATAGAACTAAACTCTATTTATTGTTTCAAGATTACAATAACTTTCCTAGCTCGACCCCCCTTGAAAGTTAAGTCAACAACTTATTTATAAGACAATACTAAAAACTAGCTCCTATAACTATGATCACTCCAACAATGAGGATCAAGAAGATTTATAATGTCATACACCAGAATTAACAGCTTTTGAGAACAAGTCTACCATAGATATAGAAGGACATGCTTATAAATTTGCACTCAGGTATGATGGAAACCATTTGACCACTCCAAGGAAGAGTGATGCGAGGTTATGTCTTTATTGCTTTGGATGCAGGGTTGATCTTTTCAATTCCACCATGATGCTCAATGAATGCACCATTGACTTGTTCCTGCATGGAGTTAGTAACATATACCAAAATTGAAACATATGTTTGCATCATTAAATTGGAAAAGGCATTATCTCATTAACTAACTCTTTCATGATATGACGCTTTAGGAATCCTAACCCAAAACAACTTAGGAGAGATGAACATTAAATAACACACATGTATAATTACTAATTCATCTATCATATTATATCTATAAGTTCTGACTTATACCACATATCTTGTTGAGCCATAAAGTATTAAAGTATTGTTCATGCACTTATACATATAAAATTTATACATATAATACCATCAAAGTCTGCATAAAACTATACAAAAACACCCTATTGAACTATAGAAAAATCATCATAAAATATGCTATTAATTTGGCCCATCAGACCACATGGTGAAAAGAAAGGTTTGTGATATGAAAAGGGAGAATGTTATAAAAATACCAAAGAAACTCAGACTAAGCAACCTAAGGATTCATCTAAAAGGAATATATTCAATGGAAAATGTTTCACATACAACAAATTTGGTCATAAGGAAAGGGAATGTCCAAGGAATGCATCTACTACATCGTTGTCAGGCTATTATTTCACCTATCACAAGTATGGACATAAATCAAATGATTGTAGAGCCAAAGTAAACAATCTTTTGGATTGGTAGAACATTACCTATTTCAAATGCAAAAACCTTGAGCACATAGAGAACCAATGTACATTGAGGACAAACTCATTAAATCAGAGGTATGTGAATTCAAAATTTATATGTTACAAATGCAATAATTATGGTCATATATCTAGAAATTGTAGACTTAACAATTATAGGATGAGAATGAAAGGATCGGTTGGAAGGAACAACATGAGGAATAATAGAAATGAGAATAGAACAAAACATGTTTTAATTGCAAGAAGATAGGACATATTTCTCGGTATTATAGACCTAACAATGCAGGAGAGAAAAATAATGGATCAAATGACAAAGAAAAGTAAAGCATGTTGGTTGATGAAACCCAAAAGGAAATGAAGAATACATGGACTAAGAAAGAATAGATTAATGCCTCTAGACACATCGCACCAACTTCTGGTGTGGATCCTTCATCATCACAAGATAAGGTTCTAAGGCCTAAGGGGGACTTTTTATCAAAAAAAAATTTCACCTCGTGAATCAAAGCAGTAAGGACTACTATGGAAGATTTAGTTGAAGATTGATTCAAGAAGGATATGATCAAAATTGCAAGGGTTTTCATGATCATATCGATGATCATAGATAGATTTACCAATCACTAGTTATACAAGCTTTATTAAAGGTTAGGGTATAACAAATGGAATATAATGATGCAACCTGGTCAAAACTAAAGGATAAAAATGCATCTGGAGACTTCATTTGTCACTTTTCTTTCTGGAGATCAAGTGAGAACCTGAGCAAAAGGAGATTCAATAGAAATTTGAGCTACCATCT
Source organism: Chamaecyparis obtusa (assembly GCA_027943335.1). Taxonomy (NCBI): domain Eukaryota; kingdom Viridiplantae; phylum Streptophyta; class Pinopsida; order Cupressales; family Cupressaceae; genus Chamaecyparis; species Chamaecyparis obtusa. The sequence goes on from BSBK01005491.1 coordinate 1,423,939, forward strand.
GAATTCACATACAAACCCTAGTGTAAAGTAAAAAGGTATTTATCTCAAAAAAATCTTGTCAAATTCATCAGTTAAGTCATGGATACTTCACAAATAGTCAATGTTCTTGAGAAATGACGATATGGATTCAAATTGTACCCATATAAGCCTATGGAAGATGATCCTGAAGGCACATTTTTGCATGTTCCTCATGGAGTTTAACTTGTAGAAGATATATGTGCATACATTTACTATATATTGGAGGAATTGGGATATTTCAACATCTATGATCAATCTATATTATTATGTGGTAATGGTGTGTTGAAAGATGAGTTTTAGAAAGTAAATCAGATTAACCTAGCACAATTCAAAGACATCATTGTATTTGAGGAATCAGAATGGGTTAAGATAGTGCTCAACAAAATACATGGCTAGTTCTTTTATCTAGGAGACAAACTGGTTAAGATCACAAATAAGCTAATTGATGAGGTTATAGGTTTTAGTTGCATCAGTGGATAGCTAGCCCTAAGATCCACTAAGAAGAGCATTATGGAAGAGTTGACTAAATCTAAATGGGACAAGATGGTAATGATTATTAATGATATTATTAAACCCGATGTGAAGTTTGTATCAATGATAACTGGTTATAAATTTTACCATACCAGCAGAATACATTTTATCTTAGCTACTATCATTCACAGTACATATAGAATGCTGAAGGAAGATGCACAAATAGATGTGTGTGAAATTTTGAGAAAACAACTGCTAGAGAACTTGGAGAAGATTAAGAAAGACAAAAACCATATTTTCAAGTATGGTTCCCTAATTGTTCACATATTTTTTCTATCTAATGAACTACTTCACTAGAATTTATAATGTTGCATGGCAAAAGGTAACCCTTGATGCTATTCAGATTAGTAGATTTTACATAATGCAAAAGATGGATGATATAGATCAGTTGATCTTTGGGTATTTCAAAATGTTTCATAAAAAGATGTAGAAAAGAGAGAGGATGTTGAAGAGTATAGTGGAGAAATATGTACATTCAATGTGTTTTATGGTTGAAATAGATCAGTGTTGTATGGAAGCATTCCAGCCTAGGACTATGTGGATTTAGCCAGTGGGTTATGGGATAATTCTTGACTTTTTTGAATAATATGTTGAAGAAATATTGATAATCCCAATAGATCCAAAGGTAGAAAGGTTCAAAACATACTTTGAGAAGTATCAAAAGGTTCAGAGTGAACCGATAGAAAAGGAAAGAATCAGAAAAGTAAAGAAACTTGTTGATAACATTGCAGAAAAGGAAGGTATTGGTAAGGAGAAAATGGCAAAATTGAGGAGGAAAGTAGAGGGGAAAGAGAAGATTAATTCAGTCCAAACTAAACCAATTGATGTTGAGTAAGAATCAACTCCTCTACCTATTACCACATCAAGAGCTACAAGGAGTTTGACAAGAGAATCATCTACACCTCTTTCGAAGAAGTCTACTTCTTCACCAAAGGTCTCTAGATCAAAGGTTGAAAAAGAACAATTAGAACTGATGAGAAGAAAGACAAAGAAAATGAGTATAGGTTTGTAGAAGAAAAGGGATAAAATAGACAATGATGATTTCTCTACTAAATCATACTAGTCCAAGAAGAAAGTAAGGATTAAAGGAGCCACAACAGCTAGGGTGGTCACTAATCTACCTTTGAGTGTTGGTAAGGATGAAGATCTTGTAGATAAGATTCTAAGTTATGTGATTAGGCTTGGTATTTTGGTAAAATAAAATAAAATACTATAATATACTAAATGAGGAATACATAAAAAGGATAGGAGATGGAGTAGTTGTTCCTTTGAATAAGTTTAACATAACTTTAGTTGAAATAAAAGATCAGATACCAAATCATATGTATGATAGACTAGAGGCAAGAAGCCTAGTTGCATTAGAATAAGATAAGTTAATTAGAGAGCTAGCTATATCCAAAATGGTTCCTATAATTCAGAGTGATGACATGAAGAGATTACTAGAGGAAGCAAAGAAAATATTATTGACAAAGAAAGGATAAACATGTTGATGGATGGAAAAAATAAAGAGGTTATTGTTGAAATAGATGATGTGGTAAGTAAAATGGTGATTGAGATGAGGTTTGATGTACCTAAGAAGAATGAGTGGAGGAAAAAGAGAAGAGAAGATATATATGGATTCGATGAAGTATCCACCTTTGCGGCTAAGGATACCGAACATTTCTTTTCTACTATTAAGGAGTCAAATGTTTATATTATTGGTTTACCATTTACTCTTGATGCTACAAATGCTATTGGATATGGGAAATAGGAAGGGTAGAAAGTTAAGAATCCCTTAACCGATCCCTCTAACGTAATCATAGAAGATGAATTGAGAAACATTATTTTTGGTAAAGGTGATTCAGTAGATAAGCCTGATGAAGTTGAAGTGGAAGCTGAAGATAAAAAGGAGATTGATGAATATATTGATGATTTTCATGACCTAAATGCTATGGAGATGAATACTAAGGATCAAGAAACACCTTTGAAAGATCATATTGATAAAGAGGTAGATAAGCCTAAGAAACAATCATAGAAGATCCAGACTGAGGTAGAGCTATCAATAGCCAAATATAATACATTGTTGGTAAGATATTCCCTTGATGTATTATAATTTCATGGACTGATTGACTTGGAAAGCTTAGAAGAAGAAAAAATCATGAATATATATGTGCTGGCCCATGCAAAAGCTAAGGCTAAAGCCTTGATGGATGGATGGATAGTAGTAGTTTACTTGCAAGATTGGTGGATATGCTTGAAAAAATAGTGCCAAATTTTTATATTAATCAAGGTATTTTGTTCCTTGACAATTAGAAGAACTTTTGAATATTTTTTATACATATTGTTTCTTTGGATAAGACTACGAAAGATAAGGTGCAAAAGGAGTTTGTTTCCATGGAGATTTCATCACTTATGTTCTCTAATTTCTAAGGATAAAGTATCATTAGACACTGGGATAAATAAGATAAAGGCAAAAATTATAGAGAGTAGAAACATTCTAAGACTGTGTATCAGTCCATTCTCTCATGTAGTAACTATAGACAAAATCATTAAGGAGAGTGAGGAGCTGCTTGCAGTTAGAGAAAAGAACTTTGATTGCTCAAAGGGATTTTCTTTGGATTATATGACTGAGATTCTAAAAATTAATGATAAGATCATAATGTTGGAATTTTTATGAAGATGTTTGAGTCTAAGATCATGAAGTGTTGAAGTGGTGTCATCATTTCTGGCAACAAAACATACTGGGAGTGATAGATCGGTCATACCAGCAGTGTATTAGATCGAATACTTAAAGTTACTTTGTGTTCAAGTGTACCAGTTGCAGGATAATCATTTGTGGAATAGATGATCAATGATATAGATTTTGAGGTTTCAAGTTATATGGTTCATGTGGAAGCATTAACATTATCATATAAATCTATGTCTGGAATCGTATTAGCTAATTCATAGTACATGAAGAGATTTGAGGAAGGGATCTGGTAGAGTAAATATGATGGAATCGGTAAAATGGTGGAGCAAAAGTCAAAGTATGTTTTAATTTATTATTTAATTAGTTAGGGTCAACATAAAGGAATTTGAAATGATGAATTGGCACACTCACTCAATTTTTTTAGTTGATTTGGAAGCCGACTTTGGTAACATGTTTTAGGGTTTCCACCAACATAGAAAAAGGTCTATAAAATGAGATATAAATCATAATATGATAGGTTGCAATGCATGAAGGTGATTTGAATATTTAATATTTAGGGTAGAGGTGTTCTAATATTCTAAGAAGTGCATTAAGTAGAAGTATAGTGGATAATATAAGCAATGAGTGTTATATTCAGATCACCATCACTTATTGAATCCTAACAAGTTTGAAAGTTAAATCCCTTAATAGGGTCACTCCTAAAAAGATGAGAAAGATCCTAATAGGTATGAAGACTAAATCCTCTAACTAGGTGAGTGTTAGAAGGAGTTTCTAAATCCATTAACTGAGTAGCTCCTAATGGGACTTTTTATAATATCTTTTAACATGGCTATAGATACTCTTAATTTTGTATGCCCTTAACAAGCTGATGTAATGCCTTTAACAAGGAAAATCTTATTGTTGAATTAGTGAGAATTCGTTGGTACTAATTCCTAATGTGGTTTTTCCCTTAAACCAATGGTTTCCACAAGGAAAATATTGGTGTTATTGTGTTGCATGTTGTGGATGTTTCATTCGCTTTACTTTTATGTTATAATATCACTTACATGTTGGTTAATTTGGAAATTGCTAAAAAAGGTTTTAAGATCTGTGGTTGCACTGAATCACTCCCCCTCTAAGTACCTTATAACACTAATACATAATTCTAGAGGATTAGATGAAGAGAATGCTAGGAAGATTTTCTAACTTAAGGAGTCACATTGCTCCTGAGTTAGACATTTTGCTAAGAGTTCTTGAAGAAGTAGGGAGAATCAATTCAGAACCTACCCATTTTAATATGTTACTTTTTGAGAAGACAACATATGCTTTGCATGGATAGATTCAATTTGTGGACAATCTTGGTAAGTCTTGGGATACAAACTTGGTAGCTCTTAGGAGCAACTATTCAGATGTATTCAAAATTTTGTAAGTATGCCTTATGTATATGCAGACAATATAGGATTTTGGTAGAAGAATTTTACCCCATATTTTCCACTGATGTCAAAGGGGGAGAAGAGATGTGTAAAAATTGAAATACTTATCTTAGGCGGAGTTCTATTTTTTAAGGAGTTTTTGGCTTGGCATTTTGGGATGAAAACTTAGTCATTTTTCACTAAGTGTTGTCATCAATGCCAAATAGGGAGATTTTTGGAAAGAGTTACCTGATATTGCATTATATGTTGTCAGTGATGGAAATTATATATTTTTCTCTTGATAATATGTCATATATTTTGTATACCAAAGGATTTTATGTTGATAATCAACTAAGTATGGAGAACAGTTCAGGATACAAGTTCACAGATCAAGAAAGTTCAGATAAAGATAAAAATGTTAGATGTTGTGAAGCTAGAGAATGATTATAAACATCATGATATATCTATCACTATGATTGCAAGTTTTTGTGATGCAGTTTGGTGGAGTTATGGTTCATTGAGTATTGCAGTGATAGAAAACTATTTTATGTGAGTTAGTAGCATATTGGATCGATCATAGATCCTACTGGATAGATGATCCGATCGGTTGGGTGGTAGATATAGTTTAAGCTGAATTCCTATATGGTACATTTTAATTAGCATAGGATAGCATTATGTTTTTATTGGTGGTTTTTCTCGAGGAAGTGCATGTCTTTTATTTTAATATTGGAGCCAACCTAGTTGATTTTTTGAATCTATGATCAAGTTTTAGATATGAAGAGTATGGATGTTCGTGTGATGGTGTGCAACATATATTGATGTGAAAATTGGTAGTTTATGATATTTTTGGAGCTTCATTGGAACTATCTTGACATTTTTTATGCTACTAGATAGTTCAACTTTTGGACTATAAGTCCTTTCTATATTATAATTTGTATATGATTGGTGAACCTGACTAAGGTCTAGATATATGTTTTGTAATTGAGTTGTAAGCTCTAGGTTGTAAGCCTAAATGCACATGCATTCCCCATCTTTTATACTTGTATATTTAACATAGTACATATTACTGCAGTACCGACATATTTGTGGGTATCATCCCCACTAGTGTCTTTCCCTTAATAGGGTTTTCCTAAAAAACAAATCATGGTATTATGATTCACTGTGTGCTTATTCTATTATATTTACTTTTATTTATTGGTGGATTTAAGTTTTAGAATTGGCTAAGAAAATTAAATAACATTGTTGCACCGATTCACCCCCCCTCTCAGTGCTTCCTAAATCTAACAATGGAACCATTAGATTCTCACCTACACTCCCCACTACAAAATTCAAATCTCCTAGGATTTTCTCCTCAAATATAGGATGACATAACTAGATGGAAAACAATTAGACTCACCCATAGCCAATAAAGTAGACACAAATAGGGAAAGAATTTTATTGTTCACTCTATGTCAATGATCAGTTCTTAAACCTTCTTCTCCAAAAATGTGTTTTATCACCATGAGCACAAAGTCATCATTTGGTTTAAGAATTATGCCCCAATTATCTTGGTCTATATCCCCTAAAAATGAAATTAGAATTTTTTTGTAGGTTAGGCATAGTGTTGAATCCATATTCAAACCCTTGCAAAGCTCTCTAAATTATCCAAGAGAGTTATGAGCCCAATGTGAGAAATATAACTTACATTTGATATGATCCCAATTTAATTTTCCTTTAATGACACACCTTTACCATGTTACAAAGGTGGTTTATATCATAATTATGGTTTATATACCATTTCTCTATCCCATTTATTGATGATGTAGCCAACACTTGAGGGCCCCAGATTACCCTAGGAGGCCTTGTCAAAGTTTAACTTATACCAACCATCTCTTGGTAATGTCCAATGAGCTTGAGTCCTAACTTTAACACCATCTTTTGAGCTAGGGCCTATAAGGACTGGATCCCTTAACCCTATCTATCTAAATTTCATTTTACCACCCCATATAGTGAAGATACCACCTTTTTGAAGCAAGACAATTGTCCCTGGATTATCTACTTCAAATATTGCTACCTCCACCTTATTTTGGAAGAAGTAGAGATACATTCCCTTGTACTCAAAGATCCTATGATTACACTCTTTTCATAGCTCCCACATCAAGAGGGAGGTAAAAATATTCTAGAGGCAATTGAGTACACCATAGTTGGTCTTTGCTAGCTAACATTGAAAGAGGCTAACTATGTCATTATAGAGAGTGGAGATCTACCCCAGTTTAGCACACAACCACCTCCAACATTCTTGTAAAAAATTAAAACTTAAAAGGATATGATCCACTTATTCCTCCTCTCTTTTTCATTACACAAATTGTTAGAAAGTAAAGATCCCCAAGATAACTGAGAGGGGGGGGGGTGAATTAGTTATCTAATAATTTAACCATTCAACTACTTTAAATAATATAATCAATGTAGTAATCAACCATAGAAAGATAACCATACACAATTGCACAATAACACAAGATATGTTGACTAGGGAACCTCTTGAAAAGAGTAAACCCCGGTGGGAATGATGCCCACAAAATGATGCACTAAAATGAAAGTTCCTTATTAGAGGATGGACCCTGTTAGGAGTCTTATGAAATACATTTAGTACATATAAATCCCTGTTAAAAGATTCTAACCCAGTTAAGAGTTTATGGAAGACAGAAGGACCCACTGCCCAAACAGCTTCAAGGCAAGATCTCTGAACCCACTGTCCAAAAGATCTTAGAATTATTAAATAGAATAATATGAGATATATTACCTCCTTCATACTATGCCAAAACCACACTCTCTGCTACACAAGATCACAATTCCAGATCTCTGTACTCACAAGTCTTCCTTCATCACTGAATTAGCTCTTTTCTTCACTTCATGCATATATTCGCATCTCAACTTTCACAATTCAATCCTCTCTACTCAATCATATTTTTTAACAATTCTCATTAAAACAAGGAAAACATTCCTTATTATATACCAAACTCAAATAATACAAATGAGTCAGTCCTCAATTACAAAATAATAATTTCTACACACTACACACAAAATTCACATAAAACTGTCGACTTCCAGATACTATAACTTTCTCCAAACATATCCTCAAATTTTGTGCTATGAACCAAGTCATCATTAATGTGTATCCAAAATACCTTTAACTATGCAAAATTAAATTCCATCCCAGCTAAGAGATATCCTCCGATTTTTGAAAATCGCTACACAGAAACATTGTCTAAACACTGCTTTCACCAAAATGCTCATAACTCTCATGAATGAATTAATTTCTTTTTGTGCTATTAACCATAGGTTAATAACACATGAAAGAACATACCATCAACTACACAAAATCCAATCTAAAATACAACATGTGCGCAAAACAAAATTGTACCTACTTTCCTGATGATATCCAAAATATCACTGTGTTGACATCAATGACAATCCAAGTCATGAATGCAACAAGAACTGCTACAGAATGACTGCCAAAATACTTTGCATTCATTCTTAACAATATCCCCCATTGGCATTGATGGAAACATAGATGAAAAACATCCAATGTTCCAAAAATCCAATATTGCAACATCACTACAAAATATCAAATTAAATCTTGCTTCGTTCTCCCATTCAACTCTCTCATACAATCCACAATGTTTTTCATGTATATCTCTCCCCCATTGACATCAATGATAGAAATTCCATCACTAAGTCAACAACAACTTAATGTCAAAAGGCACTTTTCAGAAAAATACAATAACAAGAGTCCTCATAACTCAGCTCATAAACTCCCCCATAGAGGAAGTTCCAACATCCAATCCAAAAGAAAGATAGGGCTCATATACAACTAGACAGATGCAATCATCTACATCAATTCTCAAAAATAAGTTGGAGCATAACCCCAAGCATACCACTCAGATACACAAATGTATCCTTAGGTAAAGGTTTTGTAAATATATCTGCTATCTGTTCCTTTGTGCTTATGTACTCCAATCTTCTTTTTCTGCAACTTTCTCTCTTACAACATGATACTTGATCTCAATATGTTTAGTCTTAGAATGTAAAATAGGATTTTTTGACATACTCACTATGCTGGTGTTATCACAATGTTTAACAATAGGCTCATCAAACTTTATTCCAATATCCTTCAATATCTGCTTCATCCAAATAATCTGATTACAATTGTTTGCTGCTGCAACATATTCTGCTTCTGCTGTACTTTGTGAAATACAATTCTGCTTCTTATTTAACCAAGAGACCAATTTTCCTCCAAGAAAAAAGGCTCCACCACTGGTGCTTTTCTTGTCATCAACACTACCTCCCCAATTTGCATCAGTATAGGCACATAAAGTAAAATCATCAGAATTCTCATACCATAATCCATAATCCATTGTTCCTTTTAGATATCTCAGTATCCTCTTTACTGCTACATAATGTGATTCTCTAGGTTTTTCTTGAAATCTTGCTACAATCCCAACTGAATGTGCTATATCAAGTCTTGTATGTGTCAAGTACTGTAATCCTCCAATCATAGATCTGTACTTTTTCTGCTCAACTGCTGGTGTCTCATCTTTGCTAGATAACTTATGTCCAGTTACCATAGGTGTTCTAATAGGTTTAGAATCTTCCATCCCAAATCTTTTCAATAAGTCATTCAAATACTTAGTCTGACTTACAAATATACCTTCCTTGCTTTGTGTTATCTATAATCCCCAAAAATATTTCATTTCTCCAATCATGCTCATTTCAAATTCAGTCTTCATTTCATCTGCAAATTTGTCACTAGCTTCATCTTCTTCTCCAAATATAATATCATCAACAAATATAACTATAACCAACAAACCATTCTCAATTTCTTTTGTGTATAAGTTACTATCTGCCGTTCCTTTTATAAATCCCAATTTCAATAAATACTTATCCAATCTTGCATACCAGGTTCTAGGTGCTTGTTTTAATCCATGTAAAGCTTTCTTTAAATTACATACCATATCTCCTTCTTGTGTCAAAGGAAAACCTTCAGGCTGCTTAATGTAGAATTCTTCTTCCAATTCACCATTTATAAATGCTGACTTCACATCCATCTGATACACTTTGAATTTCTTGTAAGCTGCATATGCTAGAAACATTCTCACTGCTTCAAGTCTGGCCACAGGTGCAAAAGTTTCTTCATAGTCAATTCCTTCTTGTTGTGAATATCCTTTACATACCAATCTTGCTTTGTTTCTTATCACTTCTCCTTGTTCATTCATCTTGTTTCTGAATACCCATTTTGTTCCAATCACATTCTTGTCTTTAGGTCTAGGGACCAATTCCCATGTCTTATTTTTTTCAATCTGCTCCAGTTCTTCTTTCATAGCATTAATCCAATGTTCATCTTACAAAGCTTCATTAGTAGTCTTAGGTTCAATTTGAGAAATCAAACATAAATGTACCTTATTTTGAGTCAAAACTCCTCTGTCTAAACTTCCAATAACTTGCTCAATAGGGTGATGTCTCGAAATATACCTATTAGGTGTCATAGTTACTGATCTTGTTCCAACTGTAGATTCTTCTCTACTTTCTTCTCTATTTTCTTCTCTATTTTCTTCAGTATGACTTTCATTCAGCAAATCACTGTTAGTTTCAAAAAATAATTCTATATTTTCAATGTTAGGCTGAGGTTGTGCTTCTCCATCAGATTCATAATCAAGCATTCTTTCCTGAATTTTAAACTTCTCATCAACTTTGACATTTGCACTTTCAACAATAGTCTTAGTTCTTTTGTTATAACATCTATATGCTTTGCTTTTCAAAGAATATCCAAGAAATATTCCTTCATCACTTCTAGGATCAAACTTTCCTATATCATCATCTCTCTTAATATAACATTTACTTCCAAAAATTCTAAAATACTTAACTAAGGGTGCATGTCCAAACCATAATTCATAAGGTGTCTTGTTTGTATCTGCTCTGATTTGTACTTTGTTCATAGTTTATACTGCTGTGTTCACTGCTTCTCTCCAAAAGGTCTTAGCCAAATCATTCTCAAACAACATAGCTCTTGCTGCTTCAGTTATTGACCCATTCCTTCTTTCTGCAATACCATTTTGTTCTGGTGTTCTAGGGGCTGAAAGTTGTCTCTTAATACCATTCATTTCACAAAAAGTATTAAACTCTCTAGATGTAAATTCACCACCTCTCTCAGATATTAGACACTTAATCTTCATTCCAGATTCATTCTCAATTTTTCTTTTCATGATCTTAAATTTATCAAATGCTTTAGATTTTTCTTTCGAAAATGCAATCCACATCATTCTTGTAAAATCATCAACAAGAATCATAAAATAACTTTCTCCATAGAATCCTCTAGTCCTAGTAGGACCACTCAAGTCTGTATGAACAATCTCTAGCTTCTCTGCCGATGTGAACTTCTTGCTGGGAAATGAACTCCTTTTCTACTTTGCCATCATACATTCTTTGCAAATCATGTTATTAGGTTTCATAATTCTAGGTAAATCTCTTACCGCAAGTGTAGTACTCACTTTGACAATATTATCAAAGTTTATATGACAAAACCTTTTATGCCATAACCAACTATCATCAATCTTAGTTAACAAACATGTCATCTCAGTATGATTCAACTGAAATACATTACCTTTGGTTCTGGATCCTTTTCCAATCAGATTTCCATCTTTATCTTTTATCACACAATTTTTCTTAGCAAACCAAACTTGATAACCCTTATCAACCAATTGTCCAACACTTAGTAGATTGTCTCAATCCATCAACAAAGTAAACATCATCAGTGTTAGTCTTTCCATCAAGAGTAATAGATCCTATACCCTTAATCAAACAAGGTGCATTATTACCAACTCTAACAATTCCTCCATCATAATTGTCTAACTTAACAAACTTTCTTTTATCTCCAGTCATATGATGTGAACAACCACTGTCTATAATGCAATCAGATTTCTTTTCAACTTGAGAAACTAATGCTTTTTCTTCCCTTTCATCAGATTCAAAACTTTCTTCTTTAATTGCTACAAATCCTATTTCCTCAAAGTTATCATTATCACTGTCACTTAAATGTCTTTCAATTCCTGCTTCAAGATCTTCATCATTTGCATAATAACATTCTTTAGATCTCCTAGGTTTAAAGTTGCTTCTATACTTCTTAACTCTTTTAGGACATATGCAAAATGACCATATTCTTGACAAGTCCAACATTTAAAGATTTTCTTACCTTCTAGTTCTCTTTTTACAAGTAATGCAATACCTTCTTCAATCTTCTTATCTTCCTCAGATTTAGATCTGCTACTGCTGGCATAATCTCCATTCACACTAGTACTTCTTGATAATGTAGGTCTAATGTTAAGAGCACTGAATGTTGTCTCCATTCTAGGTAGCTCTCCCAATAATCTCAAATTCATCTCTGCTATTTCTAATCTTCCAAGAAGAGTCTCTCTTGAAAAGTTCAATGTACAAGGTATCACTTGTTCAATCATTTGTGTTGTCTGCTTGAATACTGGTGTCAAAGTTCTCAGAATTTTCCATATCACTTCATTCTTTGTCTTATCACCTCCATAAGACTTTATTTCTATTACAATCTCAGACATCCTACCAATATAGCTTCTAACAGATTCATCTTCCATCATTCTAATATCTTCAAATGCAAAAATCCAATTATGTAATCTAGCCTTCTTTGCATGTTCATCACCTTCAAAAGTAGAATGTAAAGCTTTCCAAATTGCATGAGATGTTTTCAAACATCTTAACTGACTGTATTCATTCTCTGGTAGTGCTGACAAAAGTGCTTCTCTTGCAAGTATGTTACACATGAATAGATCTAGCTCATCTTTAGTTCCTACCTCTAGATTGTCTTCCTCAATGATAGTCTTCTCATTCTTTGTAATCAACCAATAACTTGGTCCTAAACACAATAAATGTGTCTTCATCTTTTCTTTCCAGCTATCAAAATTTACTCCATCAAACTTAGGGCTTTCTTTCCTAAAATTCACCATGGATCTCCTTAAGTTGTTAAACTTTTCTTTCGAGGACCTGCTGATCTGATACCAATTGTTAGAAAGTAAAGATCCCCAAGATAACTGAGAGGGGGGGGGTGAATCAATTATCTGATAATTTAACCATTCAACTACTTTAAACAATATAATCAATGTAGTAATTAACCATAGAAAGACAACCATACACAATTGCACAATAACACAAGATATGTTGACTAGGGAACCTCTTGAAAAGAGTAAACCCCGGTGGGAATGATGCCCACAAAATGATGCACTAAAATGAAAGTTCCTTGTTAGAGGATGGACCCTATTAGGAGTTTGATGAAATACATTCAGTACATATAAATCCTTGTTAGGAGATTTTGAATCCCTGTTAAAAGATTCTAACCCGGTTAAGAGTTTATGGAAGACAGAAGGACCCACTGCCCAAACAGCTTCAAGGCAAGATCTCTGAACCCACTGTCCAAAAGATCTTAGAATTATTCAAAAAAATAATATGAAATATATTACCTCCTTCATACTATGCCAAAACCACACTCTTTGCTACACAAGATCACAATTCCAGATCTCTGTACTCACAAGTCTTCCTTCATCACTGAATTAGCTCTTTTCTTCACTTCATGCATATATTCGCATCTCAACTTTCACAATTCAATCCTCTCTACTCAATTCTCTTTTTACAATTCTCATTACAACAAGGAAAACATTCCTTCTTATATACCAAACTCAAATAATTACAAATGAATCGGTCCTCAATTACAAAATAATAATTTCTACACGCTACACACAAAATTCACATAAAACTGTCAGCTTCCAGATACTATAACTTTCTCCAAACATATCCTCAAAGTTTGTGCTATGAACCACATCATCATTAATGAGTCTCCAACATCCTTTTAACTATGCAAAATCAGATTCCATCCCAGCTAAGAGATATCCTCTGATTTCTAAAAATCGCTACACAGAAACATTGTCTAAACACTGCTTTCACCAAAATGCTCATAACTCTCATGAATGAATGAATTTATTTTTGCGCTATTAACTATAGGTTAATAACACACCAAAGAACATATCATAAATTGCACAAAATCTAATCTATAATACAACATGTGCACAAAACAAAACTGTACCTGCTTTCCTGCTGATATCCAGAATATCACTGTGTTGACATCAATGACAATCCAAGTCATGAATGCAACAACAACTGCTACAATATGACTGCCAAATAATTTGCATTCATTCCTAACACAAATCTCAAGGGTCTTTTAAAGCCAAGTTTCTAAATCTTTCTATTGTTAGTATCTTCTTTTGCAAAGATTCCCAAGAAAATGCACTTTCTTTAGGTACATTTTTTTTTAATCCCAACATAAAGAGATTGAGATCCTAGTCTTAGGGAGATCATTTTATTTTGAGATCTAGTGATAAAAAAAATTACATTATACTCACCATTCCTATATGCTACCCATATCCACTTATCTTCTCCTCTCCTAAAATTAATATGCCTTTGAGAAATTATATTATTCAAGTTTCTTATTTCTTGGCCTATCAATGGGAGAGACTCTAGTTTTCTCCATTCATAACCAAAATTCATCACTATTGGTGTGGCTTGATATAGTCCTTGACTTTGCTCCCCAAATAAGTTTTGAGATAATTTTTAGTAACCCCAATATCTATTAAGTTGTCTATACTTGGTTGACCGCACCATGAGTCTTCCCAAAAGAAAGGCTTATTCCCATGATGTATATCTCCTAAAATGTAAGGAAACTCAGGTGCGGAAACAACTTCCTATGCTAATCTCTATAGGAGAGTATTGTGCAAATTCTTTTAAATCCTTACAATTTTAGATTCGTTAACTACTTTAACAAAGATATTGCAACCACATACCATACATATAGAAAAATAGAGAATGACACAATGATATACCCTGGGGAAACCTTTCGATAAAAACCCCAGCACTCTAAAACCTGCACAATGTATTGATCAAAACTATTACAGCTTACAATACACTTGCAATGCATGATCTTCTAGAAGATTTCTAAACCCTTGAAGACAAATCACAGTAGCATAAAATGTTCCAAAAATAAACTCACATCCTATCTCTTCGCAACCCTAAAAAAGCTTATATCATGCACTTCACTTTTTAGGGCTACTCCCAAAGATAACCATATTAGGGTTTTACCATTCTCTGAGAAAATAGGAACCCCAAAATTTTTTTTCAGGCGATGCCCCGAACCCCACGATTGGGGAAGAGTGTACAGTACTCAAATTTATCAGTTGCCACATGTCTTCACCTGTCATTGAATCTTCCTAACATAGCTCTTATGTGTCATAGGAATCCATCATAACCATTTTAGCCATGATCTCCTTACACATAATTCAAGATGCTAACACATCAACATTATTTGCAAGAAATACATTTTACAAAACAAATAATAAGAATAGGAATTATCCAAGGTTGAGACACCTTATTCCTAACATTATCCCACTTGTCGAACACCTTGTAAGAGCAACATGAACATAACAGGAACTAACCACTATAGGCCAAAAGGCCCATAGACTCCGAACACCATCTGAACTTCTCAGTGCCCACTGGTTTCGTTAATGCATCTGCAACATTCTTCACAGTATCTACCTTCTCCAAATTTACCTTTCCATCTTCCACCATATCTCTCACAAAGTGAAACTGCACATCAATGTGCTTCATTCTGGCATGGAAAGTTGGATTCTTTGTAAGGCAAATAGCGCTCTGACTATCACACCGAATAGTAATCTATTCTGCATCAACACCAACATCAAAACATAATCTTCTAAGCCAAATGGCTTCTTTACAAGCATGAGTAGTAGCCATGTACTCATCTTTTGTAGTGGACAAAGCAACCACAGGTTGTCGCTTACTCATCCAACTAATGGCACCACCAAACATAGTGAACACATAAGCACTGGTGGATCTCCTGCTGTCAATATCACCTGCCCAATCTGAATCCACAAACCCATGAATACAAACTGAATGCGGAGATCCAAAAGAGTTACCATGATAACATATGGAGTAATCTGATGTACCCCTCAAATATCTAAATACTCGCTTAACTGCATCCCAATGTACCTATCCAGGGTTAGCCATAAACCAACTCAGGACTCCCACTACTTGGGAAATGTCTGGTCTAGTATAGACCATAGCCTACATAAGACTACCAACTGCACTAGCATAAGGTACTCTACTCATGTCCTCCACCTCACTAGGAGATTTTGGATAATCATATATAGATAACTTTGTTCCCATAGAAATAGGAACACATAGTGGTCTACAATCTGCCATGCTGAACCTGTCCAACACAGACTTCACATACTTACTCTGACTCAACCAAAGTTTTTTGTTAGACCTGTCTCTACTGATTTCCATACCCAAGATGTACCTAGCTACCCCAAGATCTTTCATCTCAAACTGTGCTGACAACTGAGATTTAAAATTAGAAATCATACCCTTACCCATCCCAAACAGCAACATATCATCAACATATAATGCAACAATAAGAAGACGATCATTTTCAACTCTAAAATAAACACAATGATCTGAATTTGATCTTACAAATCCAATTGACAACACAAAGGCATCAAACTTAAGGTACCACATCCTAGGAGATTGCTTCAAACCATATAGAGATTTCTTTAATCTGCAAACTAAAGATTCTTTACCTTTAACAATGTAGTGCTCAGGCTGTGACATATAAATCTCTTCCTCCAAATCACCATGAAGGAAAGCTATCTTCACATCCATCCGTTCTATCTCTAAATCATATGATGCAGTAAGAGATAACAGAAATCTAATGGATGTCAACTTTTCAACAGGAGAGAATATTTCACCATAATCTATTCCCTCTACCTGTGAATACCCCTTTGCAACCAATCTAGCTTTGTACCTTTAACCACTGCCATCTGCATAGAATTTCTTCTTGAACACCCATTTACAGCCAACATATTTTCTCCCTTTAGGCAAAGGTACAAGGTCCCAAGTTTTTTTTTTCTCCAATGAAGCCATCTCATCATCCATAGCCTCAATCCAGGAACCTGCATCTTCCATGCCCAAAGCCTCTTTCATAGATCTAGGCTCATCAGTGTTAGTAATCAAAGAAAAGGCACAACTGGAATCTAACACAGAATAACCAAACCTTTCTGGTTGCTTTCTTTCTCTTGTGGATCTCCTCAAGGGCTGCGGTTGAGGTTGTTCTTCCTCTTCTTCAAAACTATCAGAGCTACTAGAGCTCTCCTCATCATTAGACCCGACATGGTCCTCTATTCAGTCTTCTCAGGGGTAGGAGGCAACTGAACAACATCTTTTTCCTTTTCTTTTTCATCTAGTTGTAGCACAATAGGAGAAGATGTTAGCTCTCTGAAAATAACATTTCTACTATACAACACCTTACTAGTCACAGGATCCCAAAGCTTGTATCCTTTCACACTAGCACTATATCCGATGAAAATACATTTAACAACTTTGTTTTCCAACTTAGATCTTTTCTCCTTTGGAACATGTGCATAAGCTTCACAACCAAAAACATGAAGATGTATAATTGAAGGCTTCTTACCAGACCACACCTCCATGAGTGTCTTACCAACAAGGGCTGATGTAGGAGATCTGTTAACCAAATAGCAAGTAGTGGCCACAGCTTCGGCCCAAAACCTTTTTTCTAAACCAGCTCCACTAAGCATACTCCTAGCCTTCTCCATCAATGTCCTATTCATTCTCTCTGCAACTCCATTTTGCTATGGGGTATAAGGAGTTGTCTTATGCCTCTCGATACCTTGTTCTTTACAGAACTGTTCAAACTCTGCTGAGCAAAACTCACCACCATTGTCAGTTCTCACACACTTAATCTTCTTACTAGTTTGATTCTCTACAAGAGCTTTAAATTCCTTGAACTAACTAAAGACTTGTGTCTTACTTTTAAGGAAATAAATCTACATCCTTCTACTGTAATCATCTATGAAAGATACAAAAAATATAGACTTGGAGATTGAAGGAACTTTTACAGGACCAAATACATCAGAATGAATAAGATCCAAAACATCAGAAGATTTGTGAGAACTAGAGTAAAATTGAACATGATTTTGTTTACCATAGACACAGTGTTCATAGAAGTCAAACTCGAGATTGCAATCATTTAACCCCTCAATGAGATTTTTATTTTTCAGGGTTCTGAGACCCTTTTCACCAATGTGGCCAAATCTCATATGCCACAACATTGTCTTTTCTGCAGGAAGCTTACGTTCCAAAGTGTTTGCACTACCATTAGAACCAATAGCCACAGACTTCTTCACTATTTGTTCAGATGGTGAGGATGAAGAACTATTACATAGAGGAATGCATGCATCTAGCTAAAATAAGGTACCTCTCCTAGTACCTCTTGCAAGCACTATCGATCCTCTCATCATCTTGCATCCTTCTTTCGAAAAACAACTTGCACACCTACATCATTCAGCATACTTACAGATAATAGGTTTCATGCCAAACCCAAAATGTGCATAACTCCATTGAGTCCCTTTACTCATCCATCAGGAAATTTGATAGTGACCCTTCTGTGTCCAACTATCTTTAGGTGAGAATCATCACCCAAGTACACCTTTCCACCATCGAACTCTTCATATTTTGAGAACCAATTTCGATGAGAGGTCATGTGAAAAGATGCACCGAAGTCAACCAAGCACACATCATCAGATGCATGGGCTGCCAAAGCTGTGATGAATGCATCACCATCTTCTTGAGATCTTTCTGAAGCTGAATCTGAACCTTTCTTCTTCTTCGGCTATTTGCAGTCTTTACGAAAGTGCCCAGATTTATCACAGTTCCAACATTTTGCCTTGGACTTATTGGAAGTCTTTGACTTCCCATGGGATTTGGATCTACCCTTATTGTCAGACTTATTGTCATTTTTCTTCCCTCTTTCAGTGGATCTCCCATGAATAGCAAGGGCTTCTTTTTCCAAAACAGAAGCCTTTCTCCACATCTCCTTTGATAGCAGTGAAGACACCACATCATCCATTTTGAAGGTGACTAATGTGATTCCAAGAGCCATCACAAGATGGTCCCATGAATCTGGTAAAGAACACAAAAGTGTGTAGCAATGATCCTCCTCCTCTAACTTGACACCAGCTGATGTCAACTATGCAGCCAATAGATTAAATGCATTTAAATGATCCGTTAAGGATCCACCTTCCTCCATTCATAGAGAGTACAACTTCTTCCTTAGGAACAACTTTCTCACTAGAGATTTGGCCTGATACACGGCCACCAGTCTTTCCCACAAACTATTTGCAATTTTCTCATCTAGAACATTCAGAAGAACTGCATCGGTTAAACAAAGTCTTATGAGACCCTTAGCTTTATGGTCTTTGATATCCCAATCTACTTGAACTATAGTTGCTGGTCTTGGAGCATTTGAAGTCACTTCCCATAGGTCACGATCTTCCAACATGTCTTCCATCTTGAGTTTCCACAACTCGAAATTAGTGCCATTAAATTTCTCCACCTCCATTCTTCCATATGATGAACTTGCCATCTCAATCTGCAAATAAGATTCAGAATGCTCTACAAAAAACTCCCATTCAAACTTGAGATCAGCTCAAAAAACCCTACCCAACAACTAGGATCAAAATTTGATCAAGCTCTGATACCACTTGTAAGGAAACTCAAGTGCGGAAACAACTTCCTATGCTAATCTCTATAGGAGAGTATTGTGCAAATTCTTTTATATCCTTACAATTTTAGATTCGTTAACTACTTTAACAAAGATATTGCAACCACATACCATACATATAGAAAAATAGAGAATGACACAATGATATACCCTGGGGAAACCTTTTGGTAAAAACCCCAGTACTCCAAAACCTGCACAATGTATTGATCAAAACTATTATAGCTTACAATACACTTGCAATGCAAGTTCTTCCAGAAGATTTCTAAACCCTTGAAGACAAATCATGGCAGCATAAAATGTTCCAACAATACACTCAGATCCTATCTCTTCACAACCCTAAAAAAGCTTATATCATGTGCTTCACTTTTTAGGGCTACTCCCAAAGATAACCGTATTAGGGTTTTACCATTCTCCGAGAAAATAGGAACCCCCAAATTTTTTTTTAGGGTGATGCCCCAAACCCCACGATTGGGGAAGAGTGTACAGTACTCAAATTTATCAGTTGCCACATGTCTTCACTTGTCATTGAATCTTCCTGACATAGCTCTTACGTGTCATAGGAATCTGTCATAACTATTTTAGCCATGATCTCATTACACACAATTCAAGATGCTAACACATCAACATTATTTGCAAGAAATATGTTTTACAAAACAAATAATAAGAATAGGAATTATCCAAGATTGAGACACCTTATTCCTAACATAAAAGAAACCTACTAATTGTAATCACCTAAAATTTTTCTAAAAGAACCTAAGCCCCTTACTTCAATCAAATTGCCTCAAATAAAATCCTAAATCTCAAAGGGATATTTTACTAGACATAATTATGCAAAGTAACCCTAAAAAATCCCCTTTGCATAATTAAATAAAAAATCTTATATCAAGCTTATACTATCCAGTCTAATTTTTAAAGATTGCATATTTATTTAATGATGAACTACAACTGATTTAGAATCAGAATGAGGAATATGTAATTCAAGATTACCGAGGAGTTGATGATTAGATAATTCAAGATGATTAGATCAGTATTATGTTTTCATTGATGTCAACTAGCTTGACAGTACTTATCTTGTAAGTTACTATACCGACACATCTGAAGGAAGGTGAAAGAGATGAAGAATAGAAATATCTACATGAGGAAGATGTATATGACAGATGAGGATAAGGAATACATTGAGTAACTTGTTGATGAGTCTATGACTTGATGGAATTGACTTTATTATGTTGCATTCATCTATGATGAAGAATAGAGCTGAAAGACACAAAGCAGTGTTGTCAGTAAATAAAGCATTTCAATATACACCGACAAAGTGTAGTGTATACCGAGCGTAGTATTAACCAAGCTAGTGTTCATCGATGCATTTCTTTGTTAACTGAGCAAAATAGAAAGGAATTAAATGATCAGTTTAGCCGATAAAGTGATGAGTTATAAAGTGTATGAAATTGAGGTAACATATAATGTTTGTTATGAAGATTGATGGCTAACATAAATAAAAAAGGATCCAATGTAGCAGATTGAAACATGTTACTGACACATCAGCTGAGGGAGCTTAAAGCGGCAAAATCTATGAATATGATTAAGTAGAAAAATATGATGGAGGAAAAGAAAATGATTTACTCATCTATATAAGAGACATTGGTTTCATTATGAAACAGATTTCGAAAGAAGAAGATACTACAAGATAATTGCGTGGAGAAGTTTTTTTGATCATACTGGTTAATAAGAACTGAGTTGTAGAATAGTTACTAAGCTACATAGAGTTATTACCGACGGATAGTAAGTTGATACGGTATTGAATCTGAAGTGTTATATTGGTCAAAAATATTTAATGAGCTGAACATTGATCTGTAAACTACAAATTGAAGTTGTATTTACGTAGATCACCTACTGTTACACATTTAACCATTGTACACAGTTAAATCTCTTAACCGAGTGGACTATGAAACTCTTTTGATGTTTCATTCATAGAGTGAACATTCTTATCTTGTCAACCCCTGAGTGACTGCTGGTTGGAAGATAACTTCTGGTCTAAAATCCTCTAACAAGGTCACACCTAACAGTGTGTTTGTAAACCTTTAATAGGGTTGGGTCTTCACTGACCTCACTTCAGAAGAGTGAACAATTTTGGGTTGCTGGTCGCAGGTGATTTTTCCCTTTACAGGGGTTCCATGTTAAATCTCTTGTGTTATGTGTTGATTGTGATATTTTTTTGTGATCATACTTTTCATATTACATGTTAGATTTAATCAATAATTATTACAGAGTTTAGATTGTCAATCGGTAAATACACAGATAGTGAAAGTATTATATGTTTACCGACCTACAGAAGTAGTAGAATTGTTTTAGATTATACATTTTGATTTGGGACACTGGATAACTGATTCACCCCCCTCTCAGTTATTCTAACAATTGGTATCAGAGCTATGGTTTCTTAGAATAGATTTTGAAGGACTTCAGCAAAAAGGTCTCAAGATGTATAAGAGGGAAGTGCCAAAGCTGAACAAAGATAACTTCATAGTATGGCAAAGCCAGATGAAGTTGCACATATCTAGAATTGGGAATTCTGCACTAGAACTGATGGAGAATGGCTACATTGAATTGACACTAGGTCCCATAACTCTTGATCAACTGAAGGATAGGCATGAACACAATATCACTATGATGGAACTTGCTACTGCCTGTACCGATGCCGAATTTAATGATATCAAGGAATGTGATACTGCTAAGAAGATGTGGGACAAGTTGACTCTAATATACAGTGGAGATGTGAATGTCAAGAGAGCCAGAGCAGAAAGCCTAAGAGGTCAATTTGATGATATGAAGATGAAAGAAGGTGAGAACATTGTGCAATACACAAACATACTAAAAGAGGTAGTACATGCTATTAGAGCATCTGGCGAAACTATTGATGATGAAACAGTGATAAGCAAGATTCTCAGAACTTTGCTGCCAATTTATGCGATTAGGATCTTTGCAATTCATGAAACAAGGGCTACATCCAACCTCACCCTTGACACTTTGATCAGTAAGCTTACAACCTTTGAATTGAATAACTTTGACAACAGTGTTGTACCTTCTGTTGAATCCGCTTTCATGTCCTCTTTGAAGATTGGTAAGTCTAGTAGCAAGATTAATAAGAATAATGATAGTGACAGTAATACCGATGATGAACTTGATGAGCTTGAAGCTCTTATGGCCAGAAGATTGCCCAAAGGTAAGGGAAGATATAGAGGCAAGTTACCTCTAGCATGTTTTAATTGTAAAGAAGTTGGCCACATCGCTGCTAGATGTCTTAATAAGAATGATGATGATAGATCCAAAGACTGATATGAAGGAAGCTATGGGAGAAGAGTCAATAGAGGCTACTGACACAACAATAGAGAAAACCAAGATAACTATGACAAAGGAAAAAAGGTATGTTACATAGCCGAATAATTTGAATCTAAATCCAACACTGATGATGATGTAGAAGTAGTATTTGTTGCTATGAAGGATGATTTAGAGGAAGAAGAGAAACATGAGGAGATAGCATTGATCTCTAAAGTAAGAAGAAATGATACATGGATCATAGACAGTGGCTACACACATCATATGACTAGTGATATAGAGAAATTTGATCTAATTGATGAATATGATGGTGGATCTGTTAGAATGGGAAATGATGCACCTTGTATGGTGAGAGGTAAAAGTTCACTGATGATTAATGATAGAATAAAATGTGAGAATGCATACTGGGTAGATGGACTGAACTACAATTTGATAAGTGTGGCACAACTGAACAACTCAGGTCACCGACTTGCTTTTGAGAGTAGAAAGGTAAGAATCTATGATGATGGAGGAAAACTTGTTGGAACCGGTACACAATCCAGAGGTAATCTATTTTATCTTGATATTGATCAATCTTCTTTTTTATTAATGAAAGATGAAGATGCATGGTTGTGGCATAAGAGGTTATGTCATGTGAATTTTGATAACATGGTCAAGATTAGTAGGAAGAAAAGAGTTTGAGGATTACCTAACTTGTCAAAACCAGATCATGCTATGTGTCATGAATGTCAAAAAGGTAAGATGACTAAGTCAAGTTTTAAAAGCAAAGACTACTCAACAAAGAAGATACTTGAATTGGTTCATACTAACCTATGTGGTCCTATGAGAACTCAGAGCTATTATGGTGATAGATACTTTATTGTTTTGTTGATGACTATACTAGACTGATGACTACTATATTTCTGAAAGAGAAATCTGAAGCTTTTAAGTTGTTTAAATGGTATAAGGCTAAGGTAGAAAAAAAGACTGGAAAAGAAATCAAATGCTTAAGATTTGATAGAGGAGGTGAATTTATCTTTGATGAATTTACTAATTTCTATAATGAGAATGGTATTAAAAGACATGTCTCTACACCAAGAACACCTCAGCAGAATGGGATTGCTGAAAGAAGGAATAGGTCAATCATTGACTATGCTAGAACACTAATGGTACAAAAGAATGTTGCTTAGACATATTGGGGGGAAGCGGTCAGCACAGCTGTATATGTGCTTAACCAAGTACAACTGAAGAAGGACACCAACCAGACACCTTATGAGCTATGGTTTGGACACAAACCTATAATAAGTTATTTTATAATTTTTGGAAGCAAATGCTTTATTTTGAAAGATGAGAGAAATGAGAAATTTGACTCTAAAGGAGATGAAGGAATATTCTTAGGATATTCTACTAAGAGTAAAGCATACAAATGTCTAAATAAGGTTACAAATAATATGATTGAAAGTACTAATGTTTGTGTTGATGAGTATGATGACATAAACATAGAAGAAAGAAAGGAACCAAAAGACTATGGTAGATTCACTTACATTGAACTTCCTAACTATCTACCAAAGTCACAACTTGTGATAATCAGTCAGTAGGAAAATAACCCTGAGGAACAAGAAAGGGAAATTGATGAACAAAATGGTGCTACCAACCAAGCAAATGAACCTGAACAGGATGAACAAGAAAGAAGAAATTGAGTACTGGCTAGTTTTGTCAGAAGACATCATCTTGAGACACAAATTATTGGAAACAAACAAGCTAGAACGTAGACTAGAAGCAAAACAAGACAAGGTACATGCTTAGTTTGTGATTTTGAACCAAAGAATGTGAAAGTTTCATTAGAAAATGAAGAATGGGTTAATGCAATGAAGGAGGAAATAGAACAAATAGAGAAAAACAAAACTTGGTCCTTAGTACCCTGACCTAGAGATAAGAATGTTATCGGTACTAAATGGATATTTAGAAATAAAATGAATGAAAATGGTGTAGTGACAAGAAATAAAGTGAGATTGGTATGCAAGGGATATGCACAGGAAGAAGGCATTGATTATGGTGAAATATTTGCACTTGTTGCTAGATTGGAAGGAGTTAGAATGTTACTTGCATATGCTGCACACAAGAAATTTAAGGTTTATCAAATGGATGTGAAATCAGCATTTCTGAATGGTATACTTGAAGAAGAGGTCTACATAGAACAACCTGAAGGATTCATTGATCCAAACAATAGAAACATGGTATGTAGATTAAAAAAATCTTTATATGGTTTGAAGCAAGCACCGAGAGCATGGTATGAAAGACTGCATACTTACTTGTTAAGTATTGGATTTGTAAGAACCAATGAGAACAACAATTTGTACAGGAAAGGTGATACTGATGACACTATTATTATTGTTGAAATTTTTGTTGATGATATTATTTTTGGAGGTCAAGATCATGTATGTAAATCTTTTGCAGATGACATGAGGAATGAGTTTGAAATGTCTATGTTCGGAGAGATTAAGTTCTTTCTTAGATTACAAGTGATACAACAAAGTGATGGGATATTCATCACACAGTCTAAGTACATAAAGGAAGTCTTGAAGACATTTGGCATGGAAGATGCTAAACCTATGGGAACTTTGATGGCTACTGGAAGTAAATTGACAAAGGAAGATGAAACTATAGAGGTAAACCAGACACTTTACCGATCCATGATTGGTAAGCTAATGTATGTAGTTCACAGTAGACCAGATATAGCACATGTTGTGGGAATTGTTGTTAGATATTATGCTAATCCGAGAGAATCACACATGATTGCTACTAAAAGAATCTTAAGATATCTAAAAAAGATAGAGGATTATGGACTATGGTATCCTAAGGAAGGTAAGTTTGAGCTGAAAGTTTACACCGATGTTGATTGGGCTGGAAATGTGGATGACAAAAAGTACCACCAGAGGAGCATTTTTCTTTGGTGAAAGACTTGTAACCTAGACAAGTAAAAAGAAGGCTTGTATTTCTCAGTCTACAGTTGAAGCAGAGTATGTTGCTACTACTACTAATTGTTCAAACATTGCATATATCAAGCAAGTGTTGGAAGGAATGAATGAGGTAATCACTGACCTGGTGATCATATAATGTGACAACACAAGTGCAATTAATATCTCAAAGAATCCTATGATGCACTCAAAGACAAAGCATATATCAATTAAGTACCACTACTTAAGAGAACAAGTGCAAGAGAAGCAAGTAAAGTTATAATTTGTTACATCTAAAGAACAACTTGCAGATATTTTTACAAAGACTCTACCGAAGGACACATTTGAATATTTGAGGACTAGACTTGGGGTCCGTCCCTTATCTATCGGTCACTAATGTGATCTGGATGTTGCATCAACCTAATCTTATCAGAAGATCATTCATGTTGATGTAGCATAGTTCACACTTTGAATTTTGTTCAAGGTTGTGATTAAGTTTGTAGAATTGAAATAGATTGGGATATCGGTATACTAAGATACAAAGGAAGTAATGGACAACAAAGAGTTACTTAGCTACTAAAGAGTTGATTATTTATTTGTTTCTTTGGCATTATTGTCAAAGGGAGAGATAAATAATATGAAAAGAGAAGGAGATTTGCAATGATGAGAACTACAATCTAAGGGAGAGATGATCTGAAAGGAACTTGAGAACTAAAAAGGTTATATCTATAGAATGACAAAGTTTTATTTTATAATGCTATTTTAGTAACATAGTGATTAAAAATATTAAGCTAGGGAGAGCTTACACTACACAACATTTGATCACAAAGTTGTAGAATACATGTTTGGTATGTGTATGGTACATTTCATATTACTTGAGTTGCCATCAATGCCAAAGGGAGAGATTGATGAACTACAACTAATTTAGAATCAGAATGAAGAATCTGTAATTCAATATTACTGAGGAGTTGATGATTAGATAATGCAAGATGATTAAATTAGTATTATGTTGTCATTGATGTCAACTAGCTTGACAGTACTTATCTTGTAAGTTACTATACCGACACATCTGAAGGAAGGTGAAAGAGATGAAGAACATAAATATCTACATAAGGAAGATGTATATGACAGATGAGGATAAGGAATACATTGATTAACTTGTTGATGAGTCTATGACTTGATGGAGTTGACTTTATTATGTTGCATTCATCTATGATGAAGAATAGAGTTGAAAGACACAAAGTAGTGTTGTCGGTAAATAAAGCATTTCAATATACACCGACGAAGTGTAGTGTATACCGAGCGCAGTATTAATCGAGCTAGTGTTCACCGATGCATTTCTTTGTTAATTGAGCAAAATAGAAAGGAATTAAATGATCAGTTTAGCCGATAAAGTGATGAGCTGTAAAGTGTATGAAATTGAGGTAATAGATAATGTTTGTTATGAAGATTGATGGCTAACATAAATAAAAAAGGATCTAATGTAGTAGATTGAAACATGTTACTGACACATCAGCTGAGGGAGCTTAAAGTGGAAAAATCTATGAATATGATTAAGCGGCAAAATATGATGGAGGAAAAGAAAATGATTTACTCATCTATATAAGAGTTATTGGTTTCATTATGAAACAGATTCTGGAAGAAGAAGATACTGCAAGATAATCATTGGAGAAGTTTTTTTGATCATACTGGTTAATGAACCAAGTTGCAGAATAGTTACTAAGCTACATAGAGTTATTACCGACGGATAGTAAGTTGATACGGTATTGAATCTGAAGTGTTATATTGGTCAGAAATATTTAATGAGCTGAACATTGATCTGTAAATTGCAAATTGAAGTTGTATTTAGGCAGATCACCTACTGTTACACATTTAACCATTGTACACAGTTAAATCTCTTAACCGAGTGGACTATGAAAGTCTTTTGATATTTCATTCATAGAGTGAACATTGTTATCCTGTCAACCCCAGAGTGACTGCTGGTTGGATGATAACTTCTGGTCTAAAATCCTCTAACAAGGTCACACCTAACAGTGTGTTTGTAAACCTTTAACAGGGTTGGGTCTTCACTAACCTCACTTAAGTAGAGTGAACAATTTTGGGTTGCCAGTCCCAGGTGGTTTTTCCCTTTACAGCATTTCCACGTTAAATCTCTTGTGTTATGTGTTGATTGTGATATTTT
Organism: Chamaecyparis obtusa; assembly: GCA_027943335.1. NCBI lineage: Eukaryota > Viridiplantae > Streptophyta > Pinopsida > Cupressales > Cupressaceae > Chamaecyparis > Chamaecyparis obtusa. Next base: position 1,451,690 of record BSBK01005491.1, read on the forward strand.
TTTGTGATCATACTTTTCATATTACATGTTAGATTTAATCAGTAATTATTATAGAGTTTAGATTGTCAATCAGTAAATACACAGACAATGAAAATATTATATGTTTACCGACCTACATAAGTAGTAGAATTGTTTTGGATTATACATTTTGATTTGGGACACTGGATAACTGATTCACCCCCCTCTCAGTTATTCTAACATTTAATTTATATAACATTGCTTTTAATATAAAATTTCTACACTTTTATTAAAATAACACATTCACATGTGTGCACGCACTTAATCTTGGTTAATTAGCAATTAAAGGGGATTTGTGCTTTCAAAATTGCTATTTTGTCTTATTCTACCTAACATTTCTTTTGCCTCTTAATCCTCACCACTCATTTCTACCTAACCTTGCATCTCCTTCACTCTCCTTTTGCCTCTTCATCTCAACCACTCATTATTTTGCCTCTTAATCTCCACCCTTCATTCTTGAGGCAATTCCTTTAAAAGGAAGCTCTTCCTTGGCTGAAGAGTTCCTATCTAGATCGTCTTAGTCTTTTGCATATTGCTTTCTTGCATTAGTAGAGTAATCTTATTATTTGAGTTCTTAGCTCTTAGTTGCTTTCATTTACATGCTCATAGCTCTCTTTCATTCTTAGCATAATCTTGAATTGTTAATCTAGTTTTCTTTCTTGCATTGTTTCATAGAATAGCTCGTGTATTATCATTCTAGAATACTAGTTGTTTTACATCCATCCTAGCTTAAAATATTTCATTCTAGCTTAAATCTTGCATCCTAGTTTCTTTCTAGTTTTACATTACATATTGAATCTTCTATTTTGAAGTAGTCAAGTCACTAATCCTCTATGCCAATTTGATGAGCATCATGAGAAGGATTAAACTCACTTCAACTAGAAAGCAATAAGTCAGTTTTGAGAATTTAGTTAGCTCATTTGATATGGCCTCTTATAGCTAAATTCTTGAGCTAATGGATTATTGAGTGTTGGTTATTCTTAAATTTGAGTACTAATATTTGACCACACATCTTTGGCACCCATTGTAGGGATGGATTCTAGGGTTTAACTCTATTTCTTTCATTTTCTTGCATTTTCATCATTTTGTTGTTGCAAGTTTGTATCTCTATTTTGTAGGTCATGATTATCATTCTACATTACACAATATAGATGGATGACACTTCATAATACTCCCAGATGATCTTTTCCAGTTTTTGAAATATCACCTCTATTCTCTACGGTCTATCATCTACCTTCTGGTATAATATTGTCTCTTTTTATTATTCTCTATCACCCAGTCCTGAAATATCATCTGACTTTTGGAGGTATATCGTATAATTTTTTAATAGACTGTGAAGTGTCACCTAGTTTTCTTGCAGTTTTCTTTCATTTTAAGTTTTTTGGTTTTCTAACAACACCTAAAAAATGGTTTTACAGGGTTATTGGTTTCATTTGCATACTTTTGTGCCCTAACTTTGTGTTATTGTAGGAAATCGCTTGCCAAAGAGATCAACACTTGTATGTTTCATGACTACTAATGTTTTTGTGATGTAGGACACTTGTCAAAGACTCAATTAGAAACTACTAGAGCTATTTGTTTTTTTAGGTTGCCTTGGAGATACAAATCAACATTGTATTTTCATAATTTTGGTTTTCTAGGCACCTAGCTTAATAAGAGATCTAGTTTCTTATGATTAGTTGAGTAGTAGGAGAGTATGCTCTTCACCTCCTAGAGGATGAATCAGAAATCTTGACCTACTTGATTGGTTGCTTGTAAAAGGAATTTTGGGTAAATGAATATGTGTTTGATGTGCTTGGGAGAAACTATGGAGTAAGAGAGTATGTTCTTTTCCTTATGGAAAATCATAAATATTGACCTCCATTAGCTATCCATTTCACTTTCTTGCATGTACCTTTAGAGGGTCTACCAAGAGAGAAATATTTTTGAAATGACCCAAGTGGGAAACAAGAAAACCCAACTAACTTCATCCCATTATAATCAAAATATTCCTTCAATCCAAAGAGAGGGAAAACTTGTAGATTTTATACTTCCAATTGTAATACCCCAAAAATGGGCTATAGGTTCATTAACCTCATACATCGACAATACGAATGAAATCGACATCAAAGTCCTAACCTAAGGCACATCTAAACATCATCGAATCCTAATTGATTATCATAAATTCTACATTGGGGAATATTCCAAGCAATATTCCTATTTATCATAATTATCTTTAATTTAATGATTATTTGGCGATAAATCCAATTTATCCTAAAGTTTGATTAATCGAATATTCTAAATATTTAATTAATTAGATTGAATTCTGCCACTTAATTGTTTAATTGAAGTTAATTCTATTTATTCCTAAATTGTATTATTTAATTTTGACAATAAATCCAAAATCCTATGAATAATTGATTAAATTCTTATTTAATTAATTAAAGCAAGTTGTCATATTTAATAATATTGTTTTTGAATAAAAGTTTGAAAAATAATTGATTAACCCATAAACCAATTGTTTTATTTTTCAAAATCAGTTAAGTTGGAAATAAATCACTTTATTATTAAATTAATTCATAAATAAAACATGCACAATCAGAAAAGAAGACAACTATCAATTATCAATTAAATCTAAACTCTATTTTAAGTTAAACTCTACTTTTGCATGTTTTTGTGAGTTAATTATCCTTTATTTAAAAATAACTCAAAAATCAACCTGAGTTATTTGAGTGATTTATGGCTTTTTTTCATGCACCTCCAAAGCCCTAGATTTCTATAAAATCAAGGCTCAGCTCTTCATAATTCATCTCACAAGTTTGCATACTTACTCTGCCAAAATCCATCCATGAATTGCACACTCACGCTGCCGAATTGGAGACTGAAGAATCGATCTTGAGAATTCGAGTTGTTGTGAGATTTTCATTATTTTTGCATAGTATCCATATCATTTAGAATATTATTGTTAGATCAATTGCATATCAATTTTCATATTAGCATAGATTAATATCAAGTTTTCATTATCCTAATTGCACAGAAAAACCAAAAAAAGAAGATTAATTGCATTCATTCCATATCTAGATTTTGCATTCAAATCCTTCGTTTAGGTGTCATCAAGGTCACTGATCTCGGTATAATTTAAGAATACATACTCGCATCTACTAGAAGGCAGTAAATTGCCTGGTTAGTTAAGTTTTCATTTATTGCATGATTTTGATTTTAGTTAACCTCTAATGTTTTATTGAAGTGTTGTGTCTATAGATCAGGTACAAAATTCACACACACACCAATGCTTCTTCATGTGTAGGGCCTAGTTGCCTCAATCTTGCTTAGAAAAACTACAGTTTACTAGGCGCTTATAGGACCTTCATGGTCTCAATCTTGTTTACAAGACTACAAGGGGAGTGCATTCAACTTGTATAAGGCCGATAGGTCTCAATATTCCTTGTGAGACTATACATTTTGGGTGCTTGTAGGGCTATAGGCCTCAATTCCGCTTGCGAAACTACAAGGGGTAGTCATGAACAAAGAACTTTAAAAACACCTTAAGATCTGGAAGCCAACCATTTTAGCTGTGTGACTTCCTTTGTGCAAGGATTGATCCAAGTGTACTTACCCAAATCATCCCAAGATACTCACCATATGTGTTCCTTTTGATGCTAAAGCTTGAATGTGGCAATATGGAAAGACATGTGCTGGAAGAATTATTCTCTTCCAATTGATCTATAACTTGCATAGTCCTAGGAAAGGCCATTAAACCACTTAATTGCGAGGCCAAGAACATCAATTTTGTGGGAAAATGTTGGAACACTTCCCTTTTTACCTTAGGTAGAGTGTGATTGATGTGATTTAATGTGCTAAAACCCATGAAAACTATTGTGAACATACACTTGATACATTTTACAAATTGTTATACCTTTCTAGACCTCACAAGTGCTTGTATCCACAAGGTTTCTTTGTCCCTTGTTGGATTTTTTGGAGACTATTGCTTGTTCACATCATTTTATTTCAACATAAACAATCAAACTTGGTCTAGAACATACTCTAAATTTTTCATTCAATCATCACAATCCTTTGGAGTCAAACTTTCAAACTAAGCTCAAATATTGTCAACATTGCTTCTCCATTGTTATCCTTAGCTTTTATTGTTATTTTGTTAATTCCAACAAGTTAGGAATTTCCTTTAGCTAAAAAATATTACTTGGATCTCCTAACTACACTCTTGGTTAGTAGATTGTTCACTTGTCCATCCCCTTCTTCTCATCTCTTTTGGATGCTTTTATCTTATCTTTGCTTGTTCACAAGTGTCATACACAAGGAATCTTCCCACAACTTGGGAATATTGTGGCAACTTATATTTTCTCTCTTTTTATGTGATGAAGGGTGCTCCCCTTAGTACCACAAACACATAACAGAAATAGAGAAACAACAATAATAATATGCAAGAACAAAAAATTGGCTTCTTATTATCTCCACAAATGTGGAATTACAAACTTTCAAAATTACAATATGCAAAGCCACATGGGCATTCCCTTACAATATTCTGTAGGAAAAATCCTCGAATCAATACCCAGATCTACTACCTAGAACTACCCTAGACAACACTATGGGCCTTCTTTATATAGGCAATTTCCACCGCCCGAGAAGGTTCCAGAAATTTAGCCCTAAGGGCCGACCCAACTTAGAATTATTTTATTTTTCAATTTATTACATCAAAGTCAGCTCAAAATAACTTTTGAAACCCGAACAAAAATTTTGAAGGAAAATTATTTTCCACCATTTCAGGTGGCCTGACTTTCAGAGACCATAAGTCATCACCAGTTGACTCGATTGACTATTATAACCCCATTTCAGAAACACCACGAAGCACTCTACAGGCTTGACCCATGCAAAGTGCCCGTCACCCAATTTTTTGACCTCATCCGGGGCCTCTAAAGCCTTCAAAACTGAGTTCAAAGTTTTTGTACCTGCTACCAATACCAAAAATCTTCAATATCTTCAAAACTAGACCTGATCTAGCCATGAAACTTTGCTAGCAGGCTGATATGATTGAGATGAACCTCCACATGTAAAATCAGAACATTCTGAGATCGTAAGGCCAACTTACTAAAAATAGCAAGTTTCCATAAATAACAGCTCTGCACAAGATAGCCCTTATTGAATACAAAAATAGAAATATTTTTGGGTGATGCAAGATTGCCCTTACACCCAGGATGCTCCTGCATCATTATGCTTTTTCACTTTGGACTAGTGCACACTTTTATTACCTAGTTTGAAAATCAAGTCATTTTAAGTCATCCTATTTAGGTCTTGACAATCTTATTTCATGCCAGTTAAAACTAGATATCAAATCCGCCAAGGAAAGAAACCTAAAGAAAAATTTGAAAAATCACCTAGAGGAGAACCTAAACCTTGGGGTTTTAATCCCTTTGCTAATACCTTTTGTGAGTCTACACCATCCTCACCTAGGTTGGAAAATAGTGTTTCTCACACTCCAATCATGGAAAATTGAAATTAAAGGATTGATGAATTTTTGAAACAATTAGGAAACAAAAAATTTGGACAAGGAAATCAAGAACACTCAGACCAAGAGTTTGATAATCACACCTCTAGACATGGCTCACAATATGCCTTTCAACATGCTAGACATGTTTCACAAACTAATGATTCAGATGTTGAGATAACCAATGAAGACATTTTACAATTCTAGCAAGATGAATGTTTACAAAGACTCATGAAATTTACCTTGAATCAAGACAAAGACACATACTTCATGCACCTAGCTTCACAAGGAATTAAGTTACCTCACAACTTTGATGTTGACAACTTGATAAAGAAAGAGGAACCATCTAAAATGGAGGTTACGAAGAAATAAATGGAAGACATGCAAAAAGCAATGCTACACTTGGCCAAGGAGAAATAACAACCAATGACATCCTTTTCACTTGAGACTATATGTTCATTTCCTTTTGAAAAATATTTATACATGCATCCTTTTCCTTGTAAGCTTAAATTTCCAAAATATGACAAGTTATTATGGTAGTAGAGATCCTCATGACCATGTTAGGGAGCTTTGTGCACTAAGTATGGAATTATTGCATGAACCCACTTATCTTATGAGACTCTTTCCTAAGAGTCTTAGTGGTCAAGCTATGGAGTGGTTCACTAAACTATCTCCTCCACTTAAGTCATTTGACCAGCTAGTACAAAGATTCATTCAATAATACTCTTACAACATTCAACATGATATCACCATGCTATTGTTGGCAAGTGATGTTTGGGAGCACTAGAAATCACTTAAGGCTTGTCATTTATGGAAACACTTATGCTGGAGTGGTCACATGTAGAGAGTTTTGGTACTGGAGTTACAGTCATGAAAATGACTAACTATAGAATCAGGATAACAGTATATTGTGGTAGAGTTTTGATCAATAAAGATAATATATGATGTAGTATGGCTTGTGAAGTTAGTAGAAGACATTTTGGGATATGTAAGACCTTTAGGTAAGGTCACACATGTTTTGGTGAAGAGATCAGGAAGATACAATGATACAAAGGTATGCAAAGATAGATAATTAGTGAAACATGGCATATAAGCAGTTGCGATGATTGAGGAAAGATTAGTTGGTATGGAAATGTACTAAGTTAGATAAATGTTGTACATTGCTGACACTTTGGTAATATACGATCGCCGACTCTATATTGACCATTTTCATAAGTATTTATTATGTTTTGTAATGTATTTTGAGAGCCATCTGGATGGTAGAATTAATATAAGTATAGAGTGTTTTGTGGAAGTGATAAGTGTGATTGTGATGATGATGTGATGGATGTGAATCTGAGAGAAGATTCAAGCTCAGTGTTTGACAGAGCTATAACTAGAACTATCTGTAGATCTTTATAGTTTTGTTGACCATTAGTGCTTCACTCTTAGTCATATATCTAGGCAATGATGGTCGATCATCACTGTGACTGAGTAATTTTGTAAAGGCCGAGTTATGTATTGAATACTTACTGAGCAGTAGTACTGCCAAGTTAAGTCATGGTCACTACATGTTTGTATTATGCCGAGTGGAGTTTTTGCTGAGTTACATATGCAATGATTACCGAGCAATAGAGAGTTTAACAAATGCTGAGTATAGTGAATACCAAGTACCAAGAATAACATTTGTTGAGCTAGCCAGGAATGACATATAAGTTTGGAATGGCACAATGATCAAGGTAAACCATTTTTGGTGATAGTGGTGTTTTGTATTTTGTTTTTTGAGGTAATTATGGAGGTAATTACGCATTCATCTTGTAATCATTGATCCCTATGTAATACCTAGATCCAATTAGAAAATTGAATAGCTTAAGCGGCAATAGGAATAAATCTAAACTGTAGTTCTTGAATCGTTAATATGTTTTGGTTATTATATAAGGTCAAGATCTAAACCCTAAAATGTAGTAGCAAGGGACAACGATTGTGAATTTGTAAGTAGAATGGTATGATTCAGAAAAGGGAAGCATACAAAGATAGAGTTCAGTGACCGAGCTAAGTAGTGAAAGGACAAAATCAAGAAAGATCAGATAGAAGAGATCACTAACATATAGTAAAGAGGAGATCTGTAATCTGCATATAAGTGCAAACTGAAAGATAAGGTACTGAGACATTTTAATTAGTGTATCAAGGTAAATCTCTTAACCGAGTAGTCTTAACAAAATTTATGTAATCTCTTTACTGAGTGCTTACTTTGTTGTAAGTTTTAAATCCTTTAGCAAGGTAGACTGTATAAGTCTTTTGGCTTTTAACAGAGTAGACCTTTCATAGGGTAGATCATGAATTGATCACATTTTGTAAGCCCTAACAGGAAAAACTTATTATTGTAGTAGTGAAGATTTGTGGGTGTCATCCCCACCCCAGTTTTACCTTTCAAGGGTTTCTAGGTTACCAAAATTATTATGTTATGAGTGATTTCATGTATACTTCTTAACATGTTAAGTTACTTAGAATGATCAAGTTTTGTTTATGTCATGCATAAAGTTTTATTAGTATAAAAGGTTAAAGTAGGTGATATCTGATTCACCCCCCCTCTTAGTATTACCTTCCCATTTATATTTCCAACAATTGGTATCTGAGCTACAAGGTTTCTTATAAGAAAGTCTAACCACTTGAAGAAAAATATCTTAAGATGGAAGCTTATAAACTAGGGAAGATCATAGAGAATCAAAAGATTGATGTACAATTGGCATTACAAAAACTAGAAGTAGACAGAGGGGAATTGAAGAAATCTTTGAGCAAAAGAAGAGAAATTGCTATTCAACAAAATGAGCCACAGTACAAAGAAGAAGACATCTTTGGACTATTTGATAATGGAAACTCCACAGAAAGTGACAAATCTATAAAAGAACTATTGGAGAAGAATACCATACTAAATGATGACATCAGAACTCTAAAGAGAGAATAGGAAATTCAATCTGTCAAACTTTGTGAAGTAGTGGAACAGAAAAAGAAAGCTAAAGATGATAAGGCAATGGTTGAAGAAGATAAAAGACAAATTGCAATAAGGCTAGATGAAAGAACAAGCAACATGCAAAGGTTGACTAAAAATCAACTAGATATGGTAAATCAACTACTGCTAGCTAATCAAGAATTGGGCAGGAAAGATATGGAAATCAATCAACTAAGGTCTGAAAATGATCAAATGAAACATGAATTGAGAACTGAAAAAGAAATCAATGAAAGGATGAACAAACCCAATGAAGTTGCAAAGTATTTTGAAGAGCTGTTGAGATCACCTAGAAGATCTAGTGATAGAGCTGGACTTGGACTGAATGAACATTCATCATCTACTGAAGAAGGAGAATCATCAAAGAATGGAGAACATAAGATTGTTAAACCAAAGAACACCAAGCCCACATGTCATCACTATGGAAAACTAGGACATACAACCAACATATGCAGAAGCAAACATGATAAGTCTGATCCTAAACCTAAGTTTAATGGACATTGTTTTAACTACAAGAAACATGGACATCAAGCACATGAATGTAGATCTAAGGCTAGCAATTCATCCACCTCACCTAAGTTTCAAGGAAGTTGTTTCAACTGTCAAAAATATGGGCACAAAGCATTTGAATGTAGATCTAGACCCAGGTGGTCATCAAATGAACAAACTAAGCCAGTCACGAAGCATAACTCATATAATTGGGATTACAACACTTAGTATAATTGCCACTATTGTGGTAAATATGGACACATTGGAGCAAATTTCATGAAGACTCATTTTAGAGGCAAGTCTAAAAGCTAGATGAATGGAAGCATGGTCTGTTACAAATGTAACAAGGTCGGTCACCTAAAGAAAGATTGTAGATCACCCTTTCGAACAATGATAAGGACCAGAATGAAGATATCCATGAGAAATTGAAGAATGAGATGGACAAGACATGGAAGAAGAAAGAAGAAGAAACCACAAGCGAAGCTAGCACATCTGAGGTCACCCAATCTGATGGATCAGGTGATCACACTTCTTCTAACTAAGCATGGAAGGTATGTTTGGAACTGAGTCTTGCAAATTTTTATTTTTCATCAGTTCCTAACATAGAATTGAGAAAAAGTCCATATCTGCATAGATAAAGATGCATTAGGACATATCTGAGAAAAATAGGAAATTTCATTTTTGATGCCGAGCATCAGTGTCTTGACTGAGTTATCAATGTATGTCAAGCACCTATTACAACCGAAATGCTATATACGCTGAGCTATATCGTAACGGTTATATCGACCAAGCTTGTGATTAACTAAAGTTAACATGAGTCTTCTGAGATAGTTGTATTCCACCAAAACTTGTACAGAGCATTTATGAGGCCCTAATTCTACTTTTCAGATTCTATAAAGCGGAAAGTTGTCATTAAATTCATTTCACCATGTTGTTTGAGATTTTAGAGAGCGATTCAGAGTTCGTGCAACCAGTCTAAGAAAGGTGATTCCGAATTTTCTCAGCATGTCATCGGCAAAATCTATCTACAGGTTATTGATGAGAAAGGTATTTTACTGAGTAAATATTTATTTTTGGAAACTATTGTTTAAAATGGCACCATCATCATCTGCATCAGTCAACAAACAAGGGATGGAAGTTTTTAATGTGCAATTAGTAAGAAATGAAGTATGCAAGCCGAAGGTATTCAAGGCAATGTCGGAGAGTGCGATCAAAGGAGATTTAAATGGAGCCCTATCTTCCATTCCAAAGAATGTGTTAATAATGAACGACATTAGGTCTTGCTACATGTGTAAAATTGGAGAAATCAGTGATTACGAGATCAGGGAAGCTTATGACAGACTATGTGTCAATGGAGTGCTGAAGCCGGAACATAAGGTAGTTGTCGTTCAAGGGTTAGTGCATGCCCTAGATTTCCCACAAAATTTTAAAGTGGAATGGATCAAGATTGTTTTGATTCAAGTACATGACATGCATTTATGGCTGGAAGATGGACCGGTAAAGATTACAAAGGAGATGACACATCAAGTCACTGGATACTCTACAATTGAAGGGAAAAGAACGATGAAATGTGCAAGTAAGGAAGATATTTAAGCTAACACCTAGGTAGTTTGGAACAAACAAGGAATGATAATTTCCACCATAACTGATCCAGAAATTGACTTTGTTGTTAGAGTCATCTCGCAAAAGTTTTATCAATCTAGTCAATTGGACAATGTCCCTTGTATGGCAGTGGACTAGGCATGGAAGATAATAAGAAATGACACATGTATGACCTTGCTGAGCTCCAGCTGACTCAACTTGCTAAGAATTTGAACTCCATCTGGACCATGAAGAATTCTATGTGTAAGTTCAGTTCCTTACTGATCTATTTATTCTTTTATGTAAAGAAGTGTTTTCCTACACATGGAGGTGTTATATGGGATAAGAAGAGACCCATCACTATTCAAATCAATGAATTTGTAAGTCAGATTGGAGATAACTTTAATGGAATAACAGACAACTATTTTGTTGAGTTTAAGAAGAAGATGAGAAAGAGGACTAGAGTCCCTGTGTCTTTGATTGAAAAATACAGTAAGGATATATGTTTTCTAGTAGATACAGATTTTACTTATGCACAGACAGTCCTACCTAGGGTTTCATGGTTAATGCCATTACCCTATGAACTAAATATAGATGAAGCTACTACTATAATTACAGCCCTCTTAGCTGAAGAGATTGATAGTAAAGCACCTTACTTTGGAACCTTTGATGAAGCTAAATCGAAGATCTCTTTGGGATTAATGGCTGCCACCACAAAGAGGAAAAGAAAGAAGATAGTGAAGAATTTGGAAAAATATGTCAAAGAATTTGAATAGGATGCACCACTGGAGTTGACCCAAGGATTGGGAGAAGATGAACCGAGTGAAACTAGTAATAGTGAAGAAGAAGAAGAGAAAGAAAAGAAACCAGTGATTGCCGAGCCCCCGGCTAAGAAAAGAATTTTAAAACCTAAAGTGTCATCGACACCAATTTTTAGGCCCAGAACAAGGAAAGCTGTTGCCGAGACTCTAAGATGCCACCTACATCTGTTAAGCGAAAACCTGCACTACCTAAGGTAGTGCCGAATAAGGTTATAAAAAGGCTGAGAAGGAAACTTGTTTTAGAACAAGACGATGATGAAGAAACAGAGAGTGATGAAGAAGTAAAGAGGAAGGTTACACAACATGATACTCAACCAACTATTGATGAAATATGTTATAAGATTACTAGCTTTGCAGCAGTGGATGAGTTGAAAGGATTAAAATATGGGAACATGAGCATTGGAGACAAAGAAAAAGTGGAAGATGCTATTCTTGAAATGTTGTGCACTTTCAAGATGCTACCAATTCAAATAGAAAATAGAATTCCCAAGGAATTAAGCAACAGGGTTGCACAGAAATGGGAATATGCTTTGCAAACTGAAAAGGAAATAAGGGAGAGCACTTTAGCACAAGTTGAGTCTAGTCTCACCCCTGCCAACATCAAACAAATAATTGAATAATATAGAGCTAAGTTTGATCCCAAACTTAGAGCTTATCTAATTCTTCAACACAAGGTTGAGGATGTTGTACAAGAAAGTATTCAAATCTGGAAAATAGTGTCTGGATTGTTGTGTGACAAGGATGAAGAAAAGGGTGTTAGTACTTCAAAAGTTACTAAACCTGAAATAAAAAAAAATGAAATGGAGACTGGAACTCCTAAGGAAGTGGAATTAAGATCAGGACAAATCAGAGGTTCACATTGTTGACATAAACGAAGAGAGCCCCATCAAGAATTCAATTTTGACTGAGGCTGATTTAAAGACTGTGAAAACAAATGATATAGCCTTGCCAAGTAGTAACACAGTACTTTTACAAGTCAAGAATTATCCAATAATTGCTAGCACACAATCTGTTGATATGAGTCCTCCCATACCTAAAGTTGAAACTATTGACAAGTTAATCGGTACAATCCTTACCAAGGAACCCATAAAGTCGGTACCAGTAACTAAATCTACATCTACTAAGGAAGAGGACAAAGCAGACAATCTTGAAGGCAAAATCCAAAGTCCTCCTATGGAAGATAACAGAACAGAAGAACAAGGAGATAAGTTAGAGGGACAAGATGTTAGGCCTCATGCCAAGGATAAGGGTAAAGGAGAAATAGATATAAAAGGAAAATCTATTGAGATGTGAGAGCCTAAGGAGTAAGAGGCAATACAAGCTCTTGTAGAGATGTCGAGTGGAAGCACCCCACCAAGAACATAGAAGGAGAAAACTGAGGTAACAATTGATGAGGTCATTGTTATTCCTAAATGGGATAGCAATAACCTATCTTATGAGAAAATGCAGATATTGAAGGATTTGCTGACGAGGAAAAGCAGGCAAGCAGAACTCTGAAGGGAACATCAATAGAAACAGGTCCTATATGAAATAAAATATATATTTAATGAAGTTTATGAATTATCAGATGTAAATAGTTCTGCCCCCATATTGGAACAACTTGTACACATTGTTCAAAAAGTAAATAATGACACTAGCAGTGCAAGTGACAAGTTATTTGAGTGGTCAGAATGAAAGTTTGAGATCAAAATGATAGAGAAAGTATTTGCCGAGATAGCAATGAAACAAGTCGAGCTATCTACTTTGGTAAATGAGACCGAATAGATAGTTGTGAATGGACAGTCTCTGTTGGCCAAATTTTGTAATGTTGACCTATTCACTGATGAGAATCAATGACTGGTTGACACACTAAAACAAGAACTTAAGGCTACCAGTCAATCTCTAAGCTTGGATGTAGACACTAGTGCCGACCATTATGCCAAAATCCTACATACCCAAGGTAAGTTAGCCGAGCTGGTGGCTAATGATGGCAAGATTCGATCTCGACTACTTTCTATGCAAACTATTTTAACACCTCATCTGGAGGCCATATAGAGAAAGTTAGTCAAGGCTAAGGAATTAACTTAGAGAAATCCAAATTTGTCCACATCCGAGAGCCTAGTCAGTCTAGCTACTGAGCTAGAAGTGCAAATAGAAGTTCTAAATATTACTTCAACAACTTGGGAAATTGCACTACACATGGTCATGGTGCTGCATAAACCATTTCTGGAGAAATTTTGGGAACTGCCTACTAATGAAGAGTTTCATCATGTCAAAAATAAGGGGGAATCATCATGACATGATTAAGGATAGGTAACAAAATTTTGAATGTATATGTATCTCAGGGGGATTATTAGGCTAGTACAACATACTTTTGTAATTGTAAGTACAAATGTCATGACAAAGTGTTTTTTCCACTAATGTCAAAGGGGGAGATTGTAGATCTCTATAGTTTTGTTGACCATTAGTGCTTCACACTTAGTCATATATCTAGGCAATGATGGTCGATCATCACTGCGACTGAGTCATTTTGTAAAGGCCGAGCTATGTATTGAATACTTATTGAGCAGTAGTACTGCCGAGTAAAGTCATGGTCACTACATGTTTGTATTATGCCGAGTATAGTTTTTGCCGAGTTACATATGCAATGGTTACCAAGCAATAGAGAGTTTAACAGATTCCGAGTATAGTGAATACCGAGTATCAGGAATAACATTTGTCAAGTTATCCAAGAATGACATATAAGTTTGGAATGGCACAATGATTGAGGTAAACCATTTTTGGTGATAGTGGTGTTTTGTATTTTGTTTGTTGAGGTAATTACAAAGGTAATTACACATTCATCTTGTAATCATTGATCCCTATGTAATACCTAGAGCCAATTGGAAAATTGTATAGCTTAAGTGACAATAGGAATAAATCTAAACTGTAGATCTTGAATCGTTAAGATGTTTTTGTTATTATATAAGGTCAAGATCTAAACCCTAAAATGTAGTAGCAAGGGACATCAAATGTGAATTTGTAAGTAGAACGGTATGATTCAGAAAAGGGAAGCATACAGAGATAGAGTTTAGTGACCGAGCTAAGTAGTGAAAGGATAGAATCAAGAAAGATTAGATAGAAGAGATCACTAACATATAGTAAAGAGGAGATCTATAATTTGCACATAAGTGCAAACTGAAAGATCAGGTACTGAGACATTTTAATCAGTGTATCAAGGTAAATCTCTTAACCAAGTAGTCTTAACAGACTTTATGTAATCTCTTTACTGAGTGCTTACTTTGTTGTAAGTTTTAAATCTTTTAGCAAGGTAGAATGTATAAGTCTTTTAGCTTTTAACAGAGCAGACCTTTCATAGGGTAGATCATGAATTGATCACATTTTGTAAGCCCTAATAGGAAAAACTTATTATTGTAGTAGTGAAGATTTGTGGGTGTCATCCCCACCCCAGTTTTACCTTTCAAGGGTTTCTGGGTTACCAAAATTATTGTGTTATGAGTGATTTCATGTATGCTACTTAACATGTTAAGTTACTTAGAATGATCAAGTTTTGTTTATGTCATGCATAAAATTTTATCAGCATAAAAGGTTAAAGTAGGTGATATCTAATTCACCCCCCCTCTCAGTATTACCTTCCCATTTATATTTCCAACACTATCTAAGCATAGTAGATGCTTGTATTGTTCATCTCTTGAAGAACACTTTGTGATAGTATTCTAATTGTAAGAGTTGTAATCTCACAACCTTTAACAAGGTTTTTGTATACCCCTAACAAGGTTTTGTATTCCTCTAGCAAGGAAATGTACTATGTAATAATCATCTCCTAACAGGGCTAGATCTCCTAATAGGGATACTATATTTTAGTGCATAGTTGTAGGTACCATCCCCACTGGGGTTTTCCCTTGGCTAGGGTTTCCTCAAAAAAAAATCATGGTGTTATGAGTTATGTGTTGTGCATTTGTGTTCTTTTCATTTTTGCATTAATATGGTTTATTTGAAATTGGTTGAAGTTTAAATTAAAGTGTTGTAATACTGATTCACTCCCCCTCTCAATATTACCTAATCCTAACAATTGGTATCATAGCTATTGGCTCTTGGAGAGAAAGTCTAACAACTTAAGGGAGATCAGAATGGATTCAAAAAGTTTGCAAGAGAAATTTGAAGTAACACTTGATGACCTGGATAAAGAGAAGGATGAGAATGGTGAACTGAATTTCAAATTGAGAAGAGCAGAAGGTTTCATCAAGAAACTAAAGGAATAGCTTGAAACTTTAAGAAGTCAGAAACAAGACCTTATGGATAAGATCAAAGAGGGTTCAAAAAATGATACATTAGACCAAGTAAAGAAGCTGGAACATGAAAAAGAACAAATCAATCTTTTGATGATTAAATAGATTCAACATGAAAAGGATGCAAGATAAAAAGTTGAAGAGTCACTAAAAGAAGCAAATGAGAAGATAGGACACATGAAGACTAAAATTGACCACTACAAGGATAAGTGTCAGGAGTTGGAGAAGTACAATTGGATCATAAAAGGAGAACTCACTCAATCCAAATTGCATATTGAGAAGTTGCACATTAGCAGCGATAAGATTAATGAACAAAGAGAAAGACATAAACCTAAAGGAGACATGACTGGAGTAGGATTCAATGAAGCAAAATGTTCTAAATATAATGAAGAAACAAATGAAGCAAAGACTGAAGAAAGACCTACTCTTGAGAGACCTAGATATCAGACTAGACCTTTCAGAGGTAGATGCTTTGGATGCAACAAAGTTGGACACATGAAAAGAGATTGCAGAGGTAACCGTTCTTTCAAACCTTTTTTTGGTTATTGTTATAACTTTTATGATCATGGACATAAGAAAGAAGAATGTAGAAAACCTAATCAGTCTAGATATAAACAAGATTACATCAGAGAAGAGTCAACACCCAAGATCACATGTCTCAAATGCAATAACTTTGGGCATATTGTAAGGTATTGTAAGCTACAAGTAAACCAGGATAGAAGGAGACCACCTACATGTTACAAATGCAACAACCTTGGACACATAGTGAAGTTCTATAGATACAATGGAGAGGACAATAGAAGAGGACCTAGAGGACCACCTCCTGTGGTTATAAATAAAAATGTTGGTGACAGTGGTAAAAGTCTTAATGAGTATATGGATGAGTTTGAGAATCATTTCAAGAAATATACAAATGAAGAGGATGAGAAAGTATGGAAGATAAAAGAGTTCAATAAGGCATTGGTTCAGGAAGATACAATAGATGCTAGTGTGTCTTTGCATGATGATTTCATTGAGACATTGACCTAGAAGGCTGCATGGCCTTAGGGGGAGCATTGGATGTAGACACTAATATATCCAGCCCCTGATTAAGTGGACTAAGCTCATGATAGCTTAGATATGGTGTGTATAGACACTATGGAGTCTATGTTTGTGATCGCAACACTTGGAGATTCATATCTTGTGTTCACGAGATTTTGTTTGATTGGACAGTATGCGAAGTTGAGAAACTTGTGATTAATGCACTTACTCAACTTGAGAAAGATAAAAGTTCTTGAAGCATATCATTTTTGCATTGTTTGATAATCAGCGACCAAGGAGAGCAGTGTGAAGAAGCATTTCAATGATCTAGCAGATATATTGCATGATCGATTCAAGTAGAAGTTCTAGAATTTAGCGTGTTAAAGGTATTTAGACTTTATACTCTTTCAGAAGTTATGGATGCACCTAAGATTTTTGATGTTGTGGATAGACCAAGGTACAAGTTTAAGAAACATCTATTTAAGTCTTGTGAGGATGACCCAGAAGGAGCATTTTCACAAACCCCTTACGATATGTTGCATGTTGAGGACATTAGGGCATACATACACTACAAGTATGAGATCATAGGAGATGTCAATGTCTATAGTGAACTAGATGGGATGATAGAGGAAGATGGGAAGATGGTAGAAGAGTTTAAACAATTGGAAGACCAGTCCATCATCAAATTAACCCTATTGAATGAGTTCCATGAAACCTAATGGTTCAAGATAATCCTAAGTAGAATCGATGACCAATTTACATGGATTAGAGAACAACCAGTTAAGCTATGTGCTCAAATGATTCATGAGATAACCGGTTTGGATAACACTAGAGCCCTCCCAGTATCATAGAAAAACATAAGAAAATAGGTGGAAAACCTAACCCATTCTAAGTGGGATAAGAGAGCTATGATAGTAAATGACATCTATCGTAAGATGTGAGGTTGGTAGCTAAGATATTAGGTTATCAAATGTTCTATAGCAATAGACCTAACTCAGTATTAGCTAGAGTTATTATGATGGCATATAGAATGGTTAAGGAAAACAAGAAATGCAATCTATGCGAAGTTCTTGCACAACAATTTTTGGAGAATGTGAAAGTTATTAAGAAAGACAAGTATAAGGCATTCAGGTTGGATCACTATTGGTTCATATGTACATCCACATTATACACAAATTCCCTGGCATGCACCCTAGAGAATGGAAAGATGATATACATACTGGAATTCAAATTTTTGAGAGCTATCAAAGATAGGACAAGAATTGGGTAGATGGAGAACTATTTTCTATGACCAAAATCCTACAAAGGTAGATGAAGGAAATATATAGGATACTTGGAGATCTAGTTGAGAAGTATAAGGACATTATCTATTTCATGGTTGAAAATAATTGTGTGTTCTTTGAGGAAATTGAGCCTAGGAAGAAATGGTGTTATCCTATAGGGTATGAAGTCAATTATGAAGTTCTAACTATGTAGGTAGAGCATGTATTAGCAGAAAAAATAGGCACTTCTAAAGAAAGATGGGGAAAATATAGGGAAAAGTCTAAATAGGTTAGAGAAGAATAGGAAAAAGTGACAAGGAAGAGAAAGATTAATAAAATAGTTGAGGATATCATTGAGAAGGTAGGAATCAGTAGGGAACAACTGAAGAACATAAGGATAAAGATGATAGAAGCATCTTCCAACATGTAAATTGATGCACCTCCTCCCTCTGAAGTAGAAAAGATAGAAAGTTCTATTCCTAGTGTGATAGATTTATCAATCACTCTTGAGAAGACTACAAAAGAAGTTGTACCTAAAAACATTCCTAGAAGATCTACAAGATCTACCAAACAAAGTAGTCCAAAGAATCAAAAGGTAGAAGTTGGAACAAAGAAGAAAGAAGAAAAAGTAACTGCGAAGGAAGAAGAAAAACCAATTCAGAAGAGACCACAAGATTTTTGGAAGCCAGACATTCAAATGTTACAAAAGAGAGTGATAAGAGATGGGAACTTGAAGATAATAAACATATACTATGAAAGGTATGACCTTGAAAATCAAGCAATAATTGAGGACATGGTAACTAAGCACCTATTAATTTTCAAGAAGAACTTGTTGGAGATAGAAGAAAGCATTCCTACGGAATTGTATAGCAAGTTGGAGATTAGAAAATAGTTGGCACAATATGAGGATGAGAACATAAGGAACAAGGCTATTGAGGAAATGTTACCTATTGTCTCAATACAAGAAAGGGAGAGAATCATCAAAGAATTGAAACCTTCACTAGTAAATTTTAGCTTGTTTTTCAATGAGGATTAGTCAAATTTTCAATACCCATTGGTCGACCAAATGACCAAAACTATTGTCAAAGTTTTTTCATCGATTATATGACATGCAAAACCATCATCAAAAGTCTGACATTCATAGTGGTTGAATTATCGATGGACCCTTCATCGAAATAATCACTTCAACCTGGAAGAATTATTGATCATACCTTTTATATATGCGACCAAAGTCCGTCTAAATTGCGATGAGTTAGGGTCCAAACTGTCATCGAGGGTTCAACATTCTCATTGAAATGCCAAAGAATGTTCGTCTTTCTTTTGACAATATTTGGTCAAAATAGACGTCAAATACATAGCATTCTCGTCGAAAGGACTATTATTCATACGTCAAAAAAGTGACCAATAATAATATTTGGTTAAAAAAAATAAAATATATTATCAAATTAAGCATACCAATATTATGCTTTAATTGTTTACATAGTAATCATATCCAATGGCATAATTTAATTATAGATCACTAAATCCACCTTTCCTTATCATATTCTAAATATCACATAAAACATTAGTCTAGAGAAGAGCATAATATTCAAGCCATTAATGAATATCAACTTATATTTTTATTATTCTACTACATTAAATATTGGCCAATGAATCCCTTAATGTAATCTTTTAATGTATTATCATTATGTCTATGTTATATCCATTTACTAACTTTTGTTTGACAGAAAAGATTGTGCAGAGTCTTTGATCATCAAGAATAATGTACATTATAGAGAGGGCTATTTATCATGTCTAGGCAAGGTGTATTGAAAAGGTTAAAAATATGGACATTTGACTAAGAAAATTGGTGGCAACATATGAGAAAATTGGCTAAGTCTTAGACTCCAAAAATTCAAAATTGTGGCCATAATACAAAATATATATATAATGTCCTTATGACTTCATGAATCCTCTCTATATACTATACTCCCCCTAAGAGTATGTGTCCTTATCAATTTTCTGCTATATATCTCTCCCCCTTTGACAACAATGACAAAAAAGGTAAGGAGGGTTACAAAAATGTGTTCACAAAAAGTTATACCTTGATTCAATATTGCAAAGCCGGTAGGCTTGCAACACAATCTGGAAAATTGATCTTCACAGCCTCTAACTCTCTCCCATGATTTCTTAATTGAATCTACCACACTGAGTAGTGCGCACAATCCATAAGATGCAATCTCACATGCTTGGAGATTTTCATAACTAAACTTCTGAAAAGATGTCTTAGCTGAAAGACATTCTTCCAATTGCCCTTCAATAGTGCTCAAGTTTATAGAAATGTGCTCTCTTAAAAGAGTGAATCTCTTCAGCTTCCTATCCTTGTCATCTTGCAAAATTATCATTTCATCATAAATCTTGCGGATTTTCTTCTCAATATCAAATATCTTCACATTGGGGTTCGAAAGAAGATTTGTCTCATTCTAAATTTTTTCTTCCTTCATCTTCATCTTCTAAACTTCCTTTCCTACCAAGTTCTCTAATTTTGTACATTGAATGTACAAGGATTTTCCTCTTTCTAAATTCTTTCTCAAGTCCTTTATATAGATATCAAGGTTATTGATATCATTCCTGATATTCTGACTAATGTCCAAAAGTGTTTTGGCCTCATAAGCTACTTGAGCTTTCATCTTTGCTATATTAGATAGATTTGTAAACTCATCATCAAAATTATTCATTACTTTCTTTTCTCTTTCCAGAGGGTCATCTTCTGTAATTTGTTGATGCAGGAGCATCTTGGGTCTTTGAGCAATCTTGCATCAACCAAAAACATTTCCTGATTTTTGTACCTATTTTTATGTTGTTTTCCTTATAATTATTGCATTTTTTGGTTTCATGTTATGTGAATCTTACATGATGTTGAGGAACTATTTTGGAACCTTCTCCTATGGTCGCATAAGGATTGGATAGACTATTTCAAAGTTACAACTATTTTTCTTGCCGTCAGAACTGTATTTTCCTGCAGTTTTGGTGATGATTGTGAGTCATAGAGCCCATGATCCTTGATGATTCAGTGTATGATCCATTAAGGAATTAAAGAAGACCTAAAATAATATATTTTCCCAAAGGAACATTTCCCAATTCATTATGAGTCAAAAGTTAAGACCATTTTTCCCCGGGACCTATTTTTTGGCAGTTTTCGGGTGAAACATGTGGTGTTTCTTCTTGCGTCGTGCCATGTGATCAAATGGGGCCTTGCACCCTTAAAGGAAGGTTATTGGGTCATGTTTGGACCTAAATCCTAAGGTGTATCATGTGGTGATCACTCTTTCATTAGTTTTGATTTAAATCTTCCAGACTGGACCTATAATGTAATTAAATGCTTGACTGGCCGACTTGTGGCTTAGCTGGTTATATAAGGAGTCTAGATTGATGTAGTCGGGAATCAATAGGTAGTGATAGATGGTATAAGTATATTATAATAAGTATCATAGAAGAGGATATTCTTGCAATGATTCTAATTGCATAATTTTTATTGTATACGGCTGAAACCCGGAAGGCCTCACAACCAGGCATGTTGAAAGAAATAATAAAATTCTCTATTGTTGTTTCCAATTGATTGTCTCATATCCATTTTGATTCCATTTCTTTCATGTCATTTCATATTGCTTCCATTGTGTAACTATGAGTAGGGATTTCTTATGGATTCAAGTGCAGTCAATTCTGCTTGATTCTGCTTGTATCTACCCTGCCCCTACGTCAAGTGGTATCAGAGCGAGTTCTTTCTTGTGGATTGGATTGTGGAGAACCTTATTGGATTGGTTGTAGGGTGGTAGATATGAGATCTGACCTATAACTTGTAGAAGGTTACGATCTTGCTGGAACCTGATTGTTAAGATGGTTCGTGGTAGAGGAAATGATAATGCTATCATGGATATGTTGAGGCAGATTGCAACTAGGCTTGAAGCTGTAGAGACAGCTCAGAGAAGAGGCGCACATCTTGAAGATGTTAGTGATGAAGAAGAAGAAGCAGCACCTAATCCTGAACCTAAAATTGAACAAGATGAGGAAAGACTTTTGAGAGTTTTGTTTAAGGCTAACTCCAAACCTGCAATTGAAGTTTCTTGCTATGATGGAAGACTTGAGACCGATACACTTTTGGATTGGATCTTTGAGATGGATAAATAATTTGAGTATGAAGTTACTCCTAATAATAAGAAGGTTAAGATAGCAGTCACAAAGTTGAAAGGTCATGTATCTCTTTGGTGGGATCATTTGCAAACTGAGAAATAGAAGAGAGGAAAAGAAAAGATCAAGACATGGATGAAGATGCTTGGAAAGATGAAGAAGAAGTTTCTTCTAGCTGACTACCAAGTTAGTTTGATGAGGAAAATGCAAAATCTGAGACAAAAGGACATGAGTGTGAAAGAATATACTGAGGAATTTTACAAATTGGATATCAAATCTGGACATGTGGATGATGAAGTTGAGAAGGTGGCTAGATATCTGAATGGCCTGAGGACATCAATTCAAGATGAGATAAGTTATGTGAAAATAGATAGTGTGGAAGAAGCATATCAATTTGCTTTGAAGGCTGAAGATAGATTAACAAAGAGACATGAACAATGATAAAGAGACATGAACAAAGACAAAGAGGAAGATGTGGTAGATTTCAGAGAAGTAGAGGCAGATCTTATGGAGAAAGTAGCAGATCTGACAATGCAGCACAAGATAAAGGATGGAAAGATGAACCTGCTAAAAGAGGTAATTACTCTAGAGGTAGCTATACTGGTTACTCTAGGAATAACAATAATGGTAAAAGAGAAGAGAGATCTTGGTTTAAAGGTACTTGTTACAAATGTGGTGAAGAAGGACATAGAGCTTTTGAATGTACTAATTCTGGAAAGAAGACTAGAGGTAATGGTAGAAATAATTTGGCTTGTGAAGAAGTTGAGGAAATGTCTAATGAACTTGACCATGGTGAGAACTCGATGTTAAGAAGGATCTTGTGGAATGAAGAAGCTGATGAGGAACCTATTCTAAGGAAAAGTTTGTTCAGAATTAGATGTAAGATTACTGACAAATGTTGCAAGGTAATCATTGATAGTGGAAGTTCTGATAATTTGGCATCCGAAGAGCTGGTTAACAAATTGCAGTTGTAGAGATTGAAACATCTAAAGCCTTATCATATTGCTTGGATCCAAAAGGAGCATAAACTACTTGTAAGTGAACAATGCCTTATTAAATTCAAAATTGGGAATTATCATGATGAAGTCGTGTGTGATATTATGTCTATGGATTGTTGTCATATTCTTTTGGGTAGACCTTGGAAGTATGATAGGAAAGATTTGCATGATGGTAGATTGAATCAATATACTATTTGGATGGATGGAAATAAACAAGTGTTATTGCCTTTAATAGAGAAGTTTGATGAAAGTCCCTGTACTACAGTTAGAGT
The DNA here is from genome assembly GCA_027943335.1 of Chamaecyparis obtusa. Classification (NCBI taxonomy): domain Eukaryota; kingdom Viridiplantae; phylum Streptophyta; class Pinopsida; order Cupressales; family Cupressaceae; genus Chamaecyparis; species Chamaecyparis obtusa. The sequence continues at coordinate 1,475,054 of BSBK01005491.1, forward strand.
ATGTTTGGTTGATGGTAAAAAGTTTGCAAGAGAAATGAAAGAACAAAATGTTTTCTTTGCTTTAATTCCAAGAAAGACTGAGAAACAAGATGAGTTAGACCTTGCACCTAAGGTTAAGCCTTTGTTAAATGAATTTCATGACATCATTTCTGATAATGTACCTGATGGTTTACTACCTATGAGAAGTATAAGTCATTGTATGGATTTGATACCTGGAGCTAGTTTGCCTAATAAAGCACCACATAGATTGACACCTGATGAAAAGATTGAATTGAATAGACAAGTGCAAGAGTTTCTTGAGAGAGGTTTGAGTCCTTGTGCAGTACCTACTGTATTAGCACCTAAAAAGAATGGAGAATGGAGAATGTGCATTGATTCTAGAGCTATAAACAAGATAACAGTAAAGTACAGATTTCCTTTGCCTAGGATGGATGACATAATGGATAGTTTGAGTGGAGCAAAGTATTTCACAAAGATTGATTTGAAAAGTGGATATCATCATATTAGGATTAGAGAAGGGGATGAATGGAAAACTGCTTTTAAGACTAATGAAGGTTTGTATGAATGGTTGGTTATGCCTTTTGGTTTGACTAATGCACCTAGTACTTTCATGAGGCTGATGAATGAAGTTCTGAAAAGATTCTTGGGTAAGTTTTTGATTGTATATCTTGATGGCATTTTGATATTTACTAAGAGTAAGGAAGAACATCTTGAACATATCAGACAAGTATTGTAGAGATTGAAGGAAGAAAAGTTGTTGATTAATTTGAAGAAATGTTTATTTATGAAAGAAGAGATTGTATACCTTGGCTTTGTAATTTCACCTGATGGATTGAAGATGGATCCTGAGAAAGTAAGAGCTATACTTGATTGGCCTACACCAGAGAATGTTGGAGAGGTAAGATAATTTCATGGATTGGCAAGTTTTTATAGGAAATTCATTAGAAATTTTAGTTCTATTTGTAATGCTATGACTGAAACTATGAGAGGAGATAAAAAGGATTTCAAATGGACACATGGAGCACAAAAGAGTTTTGAAACATTGAAACAAAGAATTGCAGAGTTGCCTACACTTGCTTTGCCTGATTTTAGTAAAGTTTTTCAAGTTGAATGTGATGCTAGTGGAAGTGCAATTGGATCTGTTTTGAGTTAAGAAGGAAAACCTATAGCTTTCTTTAGTGAAAAGTTGAATGATGCTAAAAGAAAATATTTATTTTATGACCAAGAATTCTATGCTATTGTTCAAGCTTTGAAGAAATGGAGACATTATTTGATGCCTAAAGATTTTGTGTTGTATACTGACCATAAAGCTTTGCAGTATTTGGGAAGTTAGAATAAGTTTAATCAGAGACATATTAAGTGGGTTGAGTTCTTGCAAAATTTTTCCTTTTCATTGAAGCATAAGAGTGGACAGTCAAATAAGGTTGCTGATGCCTTGAGCCGAAGAAGAAGTTTGTGTTAGAAAGTAAAGATCCCCAAGATAACTGAGAGGGGGGGGGGGTGAATCAGTTATCTAATAATTTAACCATTCAATTTCTTTAAACAATATAACTAATGTACTAATCAACCATAGAAAGATAACCATACACAATTGAACAATAACACAAGATATGTTGACTAGGGAACCTCTTGAAAAGAGTAAACCCTAGTGGGAATGATGCCCACAAAATGATGCACTAATATGAAAGTTCCTTGTTAGAGGATGGACCCTGTTAGGAGTCTTATGAAATACATTTAGTACATATAAATTCCTATTAGGATATTTTGAATCCCTGTTAAAAGATTCTAACCCGGTTAAGAGTTTATGGAAGAGAGAAGGACCCACTGCCCAAACAGCTTCAAGGCAAGATCTCTGAACCCACTGTCCAAAAGATCTTAGAATTATTCAATAGAATAATATGAAATATATTACCTCCTTCACACTGTGCCAAAACCGCACTCTCTGCTACACAAGATCAAAATTCCAGATCTCTGTATTCACAAGTCTTCCTTCATCACTGAATTAGCTCTTTTCTTCACTTCATGCATATATTCGCATCTCAACCTTCATAGTACATATTGAAACAAGGAAATCATTCCTTCTTATATACCAAACTCAAATAATTACAAATGAGTCGGTCCTCAATTACAAAATAATAAATTCTACACGCTACACACAAAATTTCACATAAAACTGTCAGCTTCAAGATACTATAACTTTCTCCAAACATATCTTCAAAGTTTGTGCTATGAACCATGTCATAATTAATGAGTCTCCAACATCTCTTTAACTACAAAAAATCAGATTCCATCCCAGCTAAGAGATATCCTTCGATTTCCAAAAATCCCTTCATAGAAACACTGTCTAAACACTGCTTTCACCAAAATGCTCATCACTCTCATAAATGAATGAATTTCTTTTTGCACTATTAACCATAGGTTAATAACACATGAAAGAACATACCATAAACTACACAAAATCCAATCTACAATACAACATGTGCACAAAACAAAATTGTACCTGCTTTCCTGCTGATATCCAAAATATCACTGTTTTGACATCAATGATAATCCAAGTCATGAATGCAACAACAACTGCTACAGAATGACTACAAAAATACTTTGCATTCATTCCTAACAATCTCCCCCATTGGAATTGATGGCAACATAGATGAAAAACATCCAATGTTCCAAAAATCCAATACTGCAACATTACTGCAAAATATCAAATTAAATCTTGCTTCATTTTCTTATTCAGCTCTCTCATACAATCCACAATGTTTTTCATGTATATCTCTCCCCCATTGACATCAATGATAGAAATTCCATCGCTAAGTCAACAACAACTTAATGTCAAAAGGCACTTTTCAAAAAAATACAATAACAAGAGTCCTCATGACTCAGCTCATAAACTCCCCCATAGAGGAAGTTCCAACATCCAATCTAGAAGAAAGATAGGGCTCATATCCCACTGGACAGATGTAATCAGCTGCATCAATTATCAAAAATAGGTTGGGGCATAACCCCAAGCATACCTCTTAGATACACAAATGTATCCTTGGGTAAAGGTTTTGTAAATATATCTACTATCTGTTCCTTTGTGCTTATGTACTCCAATCTTACTTCTTTTTCTGCAACTTTCTCTCTTACAACATGATACTTGATCTCAATATGTTTAGTCTTAGAATGTAAAACAAATTTTTTTGACATACTCACTGTACTGGTGTTATCACAATGTATAAAAATAGGCTTATCAAACTTTATACCAATATCCTTCAACATCTGCTTCATCCAAATAATCTGATTACAATTATTTGCTGCTGCAACATATTCTACTTCTATTGTACTTTGTGAAGTACAATTCTACTTCTTACTTAACCAAGAGACCAATTTTCTTCCAAGAAAAAAGGCTCCACCACTGGTGCTTTTCTTGTCATCAATGCTGCCTCCCAAATCTGCATCAGTATAGGCACATAAAGTAAAATCATTAGAATTCTCATACCATAATCTATAATCCATTGTTCCTTTCAGATATCTCAGTATCCTCTTTACTACTACATAATGTGATTCTCTAGGTTCTGCTTGAAATCTTGCTACAATCCCAACTGAATGTGCTATATTAGGTCTTGTATGTGTCAAGTAGTGCAATCCTCCAATCATAGATCTATACTTTTTCTGCTCAACTGCTGGTGTCTCATCTTTGCTAGATAACTTATGTCTAGTTACCATAGGTGTTCCAACAGGTTTAGAATCTTCCATTCCAAATCTTTTCAATAAGTCATTCAAATACTTAGTCTGACTTACAAATATACCTTGCTTGCTTTGTGTTATCTGTAATCCCAAAAAATATTTCATTTCTCCGATCATGCTCATCTCAAATTCAGTCTTCATTTCATCTGCAAATTTGTCACTAGCTTCATCTTCTCCTCCAAATATAATATCATCAACAAATATAACTATAACCAACAAACCATTCTCAATTTCTTTTGTGTATAAGTTACTATCTGTTGTTCCTTTTATAAATCCCAATTTCAATAAATACTTATCCAATCTTGCATACCAGGTTCTAGGTGCTTGTTTTAATCCATATAAAGCTTTCTTTAACTTACATACCATATCTCCTTCTTGTGTCAAAGGAAAACCTTCAGGCTGCTCAATGTAGACTTCTTCTTCCAATTCACCATTCAAAAATGCTGATTTCACATCCATTTGATACACTTTGAATTTCTTGTAAGCTGCATATGCTAGAAACATTCTCACTGCTTCAAGTTTGGCCATAGGTGCAAAAGTTTCTTCATAGTCAATTCCTTCTTGTTGTGAATATCCTTTACATAACAATCTTGCTTTGTTTCTTATCACTTCTCCTTGGTCATTCATCTTGTTTCTAAATACCCACTTTGTTCCAATCACATTCTTGTCTTCAGGTCTAGGGACCAATTCCCATGTCTTGTTTTTTTCAAGCTACTCCAGTTCTTCTTTCATAGCATTAATCCAATGTTCATCTTCACAAGCTTCATTAGTAGTCTTAGGTTCAATTTGAGAAATCAAACATAAATGTACCTTATTTCAAGTCAAAAATCCTCTGTCTAAACTTCCAATAACTTGCTCAATAGGGTGATGTCTTGAAATATACCTATTAGGTGTCATAGTTACTGATCTTGTTCCAACTGTAGATTCTTCTCTGCTTTCTTTTCTATTTTCTTCTCTATTTTCTTTAGTATGACTTTCATTCAGGAAATCACTATTAGTTTCAAAAAATAATTCTGCATTTTCAATGTTAGGTTGAGGTTGTGCTTCTCCATTAGATTCATAATCAAGCATTCTTTCCTGAATTTTAAACTTCTCATCAACTTTTACATTTGCACTTTCAACAATAGTCTTAGTTCTTTTGTTATAACATCTATATGCTTTGCTTTTTAAAGAATATCCAAGAAATATTCTTTCATCACTTCTAGGATCAAATTTTCCTATATCATCATCTCTCTTTATATAACATTTACTTCCAAAAATTCTAAAATACTTAACTGAGGGTGCATGTCCAAACCATAATTCATAAGGTGTCTTGTTTGTATCTGCTCTGATTTGTACTCTATTCATAGTGTATACTGCTGTGTTCACTACTTCTCTCCAAAAAGTCTTAGCCAAATCATTTTCAAACAACATAGCTCTTGCTGCTTCAGTTATTGACCTGTTCCTTCTTTCTGCAATACCATTTTGTTCTAGTGTTCTAGGGGCTGAAAATTTTCTCTTAATACCATTCATTTCAGAAAGAGATACTAAGTTTACTAGTTATTTTTGGAGAAGAACACTTTGGAAGAAGATGAATACTGATTTGAAGTTTAGTTCTACATTTCAACCTAAGACAGATGGATAGAATGAAGTTGTGAATAGAAGTTTGGGAAACTTGTTGAGATGTTTAGTTGTAGATAAGCCTGTTAATTGGGATTTGATTTTGGCACAAGCAGAGTTTGCATATAATAATTTGGTGAATAGAAGCACTAAGAGGACACCATTTGAGATTGTTACTAGATTTCATCCTAAAGGAACCACAAAGCTGAGAGATTTACCTACTGAGATAAGAAGTACTGAAGCTAAGGATTTTGCAGAATACATGAGAACTTTACATGATGAAGTTAAAAAGAATTTGGAGGACAGTAATCTGAAATATAAATAGAGAACAGACAAGAGAAGGAGACATAAATCTTTTGAAGTTGGAGATGAGGTTATGATTCATTTGAAAAAGAATAGATTTCTAGTTGGTACCTAGAACAAGCTAAAAATGAAGAAGTTTGGACCTTGTAAGATTTTGAAGAATTTTGACAGTGGAAATGCTTATGAAGTGGAATTACCAGAGGACATGGATATATCACCTATATTCAATATTGCTGATATATTTGAGTACTTTGAATCAAATGATGAGATTGAAGATGATTTGGACTATCCTAAGAAGAACATAGACAACATTGAGAAGATCTTGAATAAAAGAGTGAGCAAAAGTACAAGAGGAAAAGACTACATGGAATATCTAGTTCAGTGGAAAGACAAGCCAGTTGAAGACAGTTCATGGATTACACAAGATAAGTTGGACCTTTATGATTTAGGTCAGAATATGAGTAGTACATGATGTGGACATCAGTTCTTTATTTACCCCAGGTGTCTGATGCAAGAGCATCTTGGGTCTTTGAGCAATCTTTCATCAACCAAAAACATTTCTTGATTTATGTACCTATTTTTCTATTGTTTTCCTTATAATTGTTGCATTTTTTGGTTTCATGTTATGTGAATATTATATTATTATGAGGACATATTTTGGAACCTTCTCCTATGGTTTCATAAGGATTGGATAGACTATTTCAAAGTTACAGTTGTTTTCCTTACCATCAGAACTGTATTTTCCTACAGTTTTGGTGCTGATTGCGAGTCATGGCACCCATGATACTTGATGATCTAACCTATTTCCCATTAGTTAATTAAATAGGACCTAAAATAATATCTTTTCCCAAAGGCGCATTTCCTAATTCATTATGAGTCAAAAGTTATGACCGTTTTTCCCCGGGACCTATTTTCTGGCAATTTTTGGGTGAAACGTGTGGTGTTTCTTCTTGCGTCGTGCCGTGTAATCAAATGGGGCCTTTCTCCCTTAAAGGAAGGTTATTGGATCATGTGTGGACCTAAATCCTAAGATGCATCATGTGGTGATCACTCTTTCATTAGTTTTGATTTAAATCTTCCAGACTGGACCTATAATGCAATTAAATGCCTGACTGGTCGACTTGTGGCTTAGTTGGTTATATAAGGAGTCTAGATTGATGTAGTAGGGCATCAAGAGGTAGTTCTAGATGGTAGAAGGATAGTATAAGAAGTATCATAGAAGAGGATATGCTCACAATGATTCTAATTGCATAATTCTTATTGTATACAGCTGAAACCCGGAAGGCCTCACAGCCGGGCATGTTGAAAGAAATAATAAAATTCTCTATTGTTGCTGCCAGTTGATTGTCTCATATCCATTGTGATTCCATTTCTTTCATGTGATATTATATTGCTTCCATTGTGTAACTCTAAGTAGGGCTTGTTGTTGATTCAAGTGGAGTCAATTTTTCTTGATTCTACTTGTATCTACGTTGCCCCTGCGTCATTTGTGTAGATATAATGCCTTGTAACTTCTCAGTAAGCTCCTTCAGGCATCCTTCAAGACTCTTTACTTTCTTTTTCTTTCCAATGATCTTGTTCAAATATGTGATCAATTCCATCTGATCATCATCATCTACTTCCTTTCCCAAATTCTCAATCATAGAACCAATCTGAGTTTTCTTGCCAATCTCAGGTGTAAGACTGATTTCTTCTAGAGTGGGAATAGGTACTTGTTTCTCTATCACTTTAGGTTCTACAATTTTTGTTTTTGTCTTCTCTTCTCCTTTGGTACTATCCTTCTCTTCAAAATCCAAATTGTCAACAATGTTTTCAAGATTCTTGAATAAGTTATCATCACTATCCAAGGTGATCTTAGTTCCTTCAACATTCATTACTTCATCCTCAATATTTATGGTTGGAGGAGAGGGAATTTCCTCTTGTTCTAGTTCTTTTGTTTGATCTTTAGATTTTGCTGCAACTAATGATTCTCTAGCATTCTCTGACATAATCTTAATGATTGCTTACTCTGTTTCTGCATTAATTTCTTCTTATCTACCTCCCATAATCTAAATAGTTCTCTTCTTGGTTCTCAGATGGGTGCTTAGATCCTTCATAATTTGAATAAAGTGTACTTCATCTCTCACAACACAAAGTTTTCTTACAAGCTTTTCTCTAATAGTTATATCTTCTTTTGATGCTCTCTTCTTTTTATTTACAAGTTTCTTGTACAAGTCATCAGGTATCTTACCCTGAATTGTATCAAATTTCTTATCAGATAAAATCATATGCTTCACCACTGCATTTTCTAGATTCAATCTTTCTGCATAATCATAGAGATCATAATATTTGTTCATCTTTGTAAAGTCTTCATCTTGAATAATCTACTCATTAACCTTTTCAACTCTAGGTTTCCAAGATTTCTTCTTAACATGAGTGCTTTCATCATCTTTGATTTCTACAACTTTCCTTTGAACTGGTGGCACCAATGTCTTCTGCCTCTTACTAGGTCCAGTAGCAATCTCTTTTATTCTTTTGCTAGGTGTGGAGGAGGTTGATCTAGTGGATATTCTTATTTCTTGATCCTTCTCTGTTTCTTCCACTTTCACCTTAACTTGTGTCTCCCCTTCCTGTGTTGCAATTGATGATAGAGGTGGAACAAACAAAACTTCTTTCTATCCAATATCTCTAACTGTTGCTACTGTTTTCTTGGCTACCAATAACTCATGTTCAGTCATCCCTGTATCTTTTAGAATTTTCTTGATTGTACTCTCAACTCTTTTCTTTGATTGCTTCTCTTTAAGGATGGTCTTTACGGAGTTGAAGTTCTCCTCAAAGGTTCCAAACCTGTTACAGTGAATATCTAACTTGCACTTAAGTAGTCTACTCGCATATTCTTTTGTCTCAATCTCAGATAACTCATAGCCAAGAGGGTCTATGAACTTTGTTCTAGGTTCTACTGCTTCAATGTAAGTAAAGTCAGTATCAACCATGAAACACATCTCATTTTTATACTTCTCCACAAGAGATTGTGGGATCCTTGATTTGCTAGACATCAAAATCTAAAATGATTTAATTACCAACACTACAGTTTCATTCACTTTATCAATAACATGCCTCCTATACACTTGGTTAATCCTTTCCATTGTAGTTTGGCCATCATTGCAGTCATTTCCAATGGTGAATGGAAATCTTCTAAATAAATGAAAGAATATATAAGTGATTAGAGATGAGAATCTAAATTGTGAATACTTAGTCTTCTTTATCTTTTCCAAATTTTCAAACAGCTGAATTCTCAAAATCTCACACATGTCAACTTTTAATTTATCAACACACATCAAATAAGTTGCATGTATCATTCCAGCTTCCATGTCATCCTCTCTCGAGTTAGCACAAAACTTAGTTGTTAGGATCTTACACAAGTATCTGACTTCATCTTGCTGTATCTTGCTAATTACTATTCCTCTGCCATTGTAGGATGAATTTGTGTTGTCTATGACTATTTTCCTCATGTTTTTCTCATTCAAAGGAATGGCTCCAGCTTTAGATAGTCCAGTTACCTCATGAATTGAGTCAACTGTAATGTCTATCACTCTGTCATCTAACCAAAACTTTCCATTGTGAATTCTGCTTAGGATTATCTTGGTACATTCTTCATTGTCAAATTCATATTGTAAAGCATACTTACTAATCTCATTATATTTCAAATGCTCAAACCCTACTTTCAATGACATGTCCTGATTATAGATCTTCTAATATTCCTATGTGAAGTTACTATCACTGATAGTCTCTAGTTTACATCCTAGATAACTTCTAACATTCTCTAGATGTAAGACTCCATCTGGTATGGATGATAAAGCTAACCTAGGATCATCTTCAAAGGGTTCTACTAGTTCCATTTTCATTTTAGGTCTATTCTTCTCTCTGACATTGTGAATCAAATAAATATCCATGATTTCCTCTAATTCTTTAACTGATTTAAAGATCTGCCAAGTAAAATACCTCGATTCCGCGATTTAGGGCTTGCGTAGATTTGACACAAAAATTCTTCACCAAATCCTTGCAAAACACTTCCAATCACTACTCTTCAATCTCCTTAACATTTGTATTTGCTTTGATGATAAAATGTTATTGTCCATGACCTTTTATTATTTTAATCTCACTTAGATCTGACATCGCATTCAATTCTTTTGCCACTTCTTTCCAAAAAACTAATTTTGTTAACCTGCAAAACTTAAAACTTCTTGCGATCTCGCAAAACATAATATTTTTCTTTGCGCTCTTAACCATAGCATTAGAACATCATATAATACCTTGCATTAATTGTGCAAGACTCAATTCATCATATATCAATTCCTACACTAATCTAAGTTCCTATTCTACTGTAATTTTCATGAATTAAGTACTTTGAGATGGGTCAGGTAAGGATTCATTCTTACCATTTGATACTTCACCTTTCTGACTACCTTCAGTGTTGAATATGTCTCTTTGATTTGTGCTTTTAACAAACTTCACTTCATCTTAATTACTACAACATCCTTTCTGATTGTTTCTTGCATCTTCATTTCTTCTTGCATGACTTCTAGGGTTAGGATTGGTATGAAAAACTCTATTGTTCATTCTGCAAAACCTTGTTGTATGTCCAATCTTTTTGCATATCTGACAAACTATCCCATTGTTTCCATATCTTGGTCCAAGCTGATTGATCTGTGATCTGCAATTTCTAGCAATGTGTCCAACCTTGTTGCATCTATAACATAATACTCCATTTCTTATGTTCATATCTTCAGTAGGTTTCTTATCTGCATGGTTAGTATTTCTAAACATTCTACTATTATTGTTATTCTCAACAAATTTAGGTTTTCTACATTCAATAGCTCTATGTCCAAAACCATGACAATTATAACAATAACCATTAAGAGGTTTAAATTGCTTACCTGTGCAATCTCTCTTCATATGACCAACATTATTACAAGCAAAACATCTACCTTTTAATTCTCTTTGCATACCTTTAGGTGATTCCTCTTACTTAGGTGGTTCTTCTTCCTTGGGTGTATCTTCAGATTTGTTAGTCTCATCAGACTTCTTCTCATCTATGCTTTCAGATATTTTCAGATCTGGTTCCTTGCTTTCTTCATTTACTTTAAAAGTGTTGAATCCAAGACCAGTTTTATCATAGAATGGTTTTTTATAAGATATTTGTTCATCAATCTTCTCATTAGTTGAATAGAGTCTTTCAAGTTGATGCTTAGATTGAGTCAGTTCTCCTTTCACAATTGTATTGTATTTCTCAAGTTTAGCATATTGCAAATTGACTTTCTCAAGATCAGATGTTACTTTACCAAGTTTAGATTTTAGTCCTTCATTTTCAAGCTTAAGATTTTCATTCTCAGATTTTAGATTTGCTTCATTCTTGCTATTTCCATCTTTCAGACTTAGCTTTAGATTTTCTATCTTCAGTTCATGTTTAAGGATCTCATTTTCTTTCTTTAAGTTGTCATCACAATCTTCAATGTGAATTTTGAATTCCTTTTCAGATTTCAGATCTTCCAACTTGTTTTTTAGTTTCTCAATGAGGTTCTTTGCATCATCATATTTTCCTTTCACAGTATCTCTTTCTTCAGTAAGCATATCAATCTATTCAAGAGATTCTTCAAGATTCTTCTGTAGCTGATCCATATCCATAGAGATCTTACTCAAGCTGCTAGGCTTTCCTTGAATGATTATTTTCTGAGTAACTAGGCTCTGATACCAATTTTTAGAAATAGGGAATACTGAGAGGGGGGGGTGAATCAGTATTATACAAACTTTTACTTTTTCCCAATTATGGATATAACAGATTATCTTAACACATGCATACCATAGAAAGCTAAACAACATGCATAGAAATAAAACTAAAGAACTCATAACACATTATTTTTTCTTGAGGAAACCCTAGCCAAGGGAAAACCCCGGTGGGGATGGTACCCATGAAGATCCACTAATCAAAAGTATCTTGTTAAGGATGTTGACCCTGTTAGGAGTCTATTACATGCATATAGTGTCTCAATCCTGATTAAGGGACTATAGGCCTTGTTAGAAGCCTCAACCCTGTTAGGAGTTGGCAGTACAAAATGTGATTACTAGATGAGCCCACTACCCAAACAAGTAATATGCAATATTCACTGATTACAAAAATAGGTCAAGGTACGTAACCTTATACTACTTGCATCAATATCCCTTCACTGCTCTTCACTTTCGCTATTACATTCACATATTCTTACTACTATTTACATTACATTTTTACATATCTTTATACAAGTTATTAAGATTAATAAATTTCCTGTCGGCTATCATATTAAAAAATATATTTATCCAAGGGTTAACATCTAGGATGTCATCCCTTTATATTGTTAAGTCATTATTTTGATAAAAAAAATAATCCCTTAACTCTTTATCAAATTGTCTTCATATTCTGTCCCGTCGTCTTAACACTGTCTTTAGTAAAATTGTCATAACTCCTTTCGTACATGCCTTACTAACTTGCACTCTAAGGTGAGTCTTCAATAGTCACCATAGTGTCTATGTTCAAGTGCGCAAGAACTAAACTTACTCCAATCAACATCACAAATCAAAATTGTCTTCTGGTACACTAGCAAAAAACACTGTCTCATACTTAAGACAATTTTGCATTGCGCTCTGACATACTAGCTCTTTGACCTGTGTGATCTTCATGTAGATCATATGTTTCCATAATGACAACATCTATGTAACCAACTCAGCCAAATTGCCAATAGTGCTTTGTTTTATCTATCAACTATATCAGATCAAACATTGCTCTTTGACAACACCAAACCATTCTAACCATTACCGGGCTGGTTAGACTCTCTTTTACCTTTTCTATTAGTACCACTAGTGTTGATGAAGACAAAGTTAATTATGCTATATAGGTTTTATCAACTTACAACTTATTAAGTATTGATGTTAATCTTATTGTAGTGTTTTTCTTTCCTGTCGTTGTTTCATTTTTGTAGTCACACTTATATACTAGATGTAAGCATATGGGCAACTAGGAGTCTTTTTGGGTAGTCTATGCATTATAGTTAAGTCGAGTGAAACTGTGTAAAGATGAAATACTTCAGGTAAGATAAGTTGAATCTAATACTGAGTAAGATAATTACACTTTTGTAAATGTCAAGATTATTGGGAGTTGTGACAAATGTCAAGACAAAAAACATTTCCTCATCTTTTTATAAATATATTCAAATAATGAAGAATGATGTAAGGCACACCCGAACATATCTGAGAGAAAAGTGCCAATCCTTACTCATAAATATTAAAAAATATAATGCTTTAGAAATTCAATGATTCAAACCTTGTTTTTGAACAATATTCAGAAATTCAAACTATTAAGGATTACATACGGCACATCCAAACACAACCAAGAGAAAGGTGCCAACATTTACCACCAAAACTAGGAATAACTCCAAGAGAATGCTCTAGCAACCCAAGTTGTCCTTTTGGCATTGAAATACAAGCATGACAAGACTTCACAAACATAATGAATTGGAAACTTAAGATAGATCATGTAATGCAATGAACCTTTGGAAATATAAAATAAGAAACTGAGTGTCATTGATCCATAGTCCATACCATTGCTAATTCTAACCCTCCACCAAGTGCAAGCCCTTGAATAGCAGCAACAAAGGGCTTCTTAGCATCTACATCAGAACACAAATCAGTGTTATGAGGCACAAGTCAAATTGATAAAAACAAGTAAAATTCTTTTCTAACATTTTATGTTCTTAATAATGCAATGAAACAATACTAACGAGATAAAAAGAAATTTTTTCTTGTACACTTACATTATCTTGAAAAACAACATCTCCAAAGTACAAATTCAGCATCAGGCTCACAATATCAAATTTAGCTTTTCAATGAAAAAAAGTTTTATTAAAAACTTAAATATACATTACCAACCTAGATATGTCCCCTATTAGAAAACAGTTAAAAATAATTGAACACTAAGAAAATTTAGAGCTTGTGAAATTATATGAAACAAAAGATCAAATGAAATTTTGGTAATAGTCCTTCAGAAACTCATACCAGTCTTCTGACAGTCCTAGAGAGCACTGATGTCAAAACCACCTGAGAATTTGCCTCCCTGCCCTAGTGGATAAGAAAACAAGGACAGGGAAAGAACACATGGTCATTTTTCGTGTTTCTAATTATAAAACTCAAAAACACTTGAAGTTGAATATGATGTTGATATTAAAAGGGCATACATACAAGTAACAACAGTTTCCCTCACATCATTTCTTCTCATTGCCTCATCATACTTTTCCCCAAGTGCACCAAGGACTGCAAAGAAACAAGATAAATAAATCACAAGCATATAGTGATGTTAGAATAGTTACTGAAATGGTCATAAATTATGTTCTTATAGTAAAATAATACTTTGACATAATAAAAAAACTACACAATATTAAAACATGACATTGTGCTTTAAAAACTAAAAAGGTAATAATACGAGACCATTCATTAATTAGCTGTTTAAGTTTTCATTAGTTGAGAATTGATAGTCACTATCAAAAGGACAAGAAACTCATCCCCTAAGTCAAAGGGATACATTTATGAAACAATTAAGACAATGATTCAAAAACAAAAACACAATTATTGACAAAGCAAGAAATATCAAAACAATAGTTTTGCTGCTATAGTGCATGATTGGGCCCAACATTGTTCAATGCAAACAATAAATGAATTAAGGGAAGTGAAGAGGGTCACAAAGTAGTGCCATTACTTGTCATAGGGGTATCAATAAGGGTCATGACTATCAAAATGATTGAAGTAAAAATAAATCATTGTTATTAAGTAACAAGAAAGAGCAACCAAACTGACAAAATTAGTGCTATGAAGATAATTCTCATTGTATAGAAGCAGTGGTGTTCAATGTCTAAAGGAAAATGACATATACAAACAAATTAGTGTTTATAGGTGGATTGACAATGAACAAAGAGGTTTCAAAAAATAGTGATGTGTACACTATCAAAGAACATTGTGGTATTCACAATCAAAGAACAAAGATGTGCTCAAGGTTATAAAACAGTGATTTTTTTTAGAATGTGAAGAATGCAGTAAGAATAGTAGTAAGTAATGTTGCAATAACAACAAATGTAGGACAAAGATGTAATGGAAGTGAAAAAATAATGATTGTTCAAGAGTTTTGCTATACAAAGTCAATGGTGATCAAACATTGATACAAAACAATGAAATGATAGGATCCACGAGGAAGATGAGTTGTTCACCATTCTTGATGTAGAAAAGTCAACAAGATCGGTTGAAGGCCATAAAAAAATCAGTCACAATTATCTAGGAACTATGTTAAAGCACTGTCCCAAGAAATGATGAAGACATGTTTTCAAGAACAGAGATGGAGTCTTTGTTTTGACAGAGGGGTCATGTTTTAGAGAGGGATGACAAGAACCATAATACAGAGGTATCATTTTATTATTTTGTCATCATGAATAGCATGGTGAGTTTGTAAATGATTGTCATAAAGAGAGAAAAAAAAAGATACCTAATAGGAACACAATAAAAGTATCATATGGGGCAAATTAGAGGCCAAAAGGACATCAAGTGACAATCACAAGAACCTTATTACAAAAATAATGGTCAAGTGGGCTTAAAGATAGTGTTTCTATAATGCATTAGCAATACATAAAAATGATTAGTATGTTGGAAACTACAATTGAAGCAATTGTTGTGTTGTCATTGATGTCAAACCTTAACTGGTAAGACTGTTGCTACTTAGGAAAGTACTATATCTATTATATTATTGTGAAGAAGGGAAATAAAGGATGGTAACAATAGCACCTAAGGAAAGGTTGAGTTATCTTGATACTACAAAGTGTACTTGACTATGTTGTACAATGATGAGATAATGTATTATTTATCTTAGTAAGATTGAAGACTAAATCGATAGGCTTGACCAAGCAAAAATGGAGAAATCATGTTCAAGCTGAGTAATGTTAGTGTCGACCGAGTCAGTATATGCCGAGAAAAATTCTAGTGTCGACCGAACATCAGTTAATTTCCGAGAAAGACAGTATAAGCCGAGGAAACATTTTTAGTAATGACCGATCTTTCTACATGAAGATCGAGTAGTTGATCACAGTATTGACTGGGCATCAGTATTTTTATATTTGAAGAGAATTCAGATTTGGAGCCGACATTGTTGAATTCTTGGATTATGTAAAATGTGTTGACTTTATTTATTGATTGTTTGAAAGCATTGAATGCACTAAAAAATGTTTTATTGTAAATCTTTAAGAGATTTGAGATGTTTCTAGAAAAGGAGCCGAAGAACATAAAGTGAGTAGATTCAATGAATCTGACCTAACCCTAAGATCTACGAAGGAAATTGAGTGGAAAAAGATGAGTTAACCTAAGGAAGTATTAAGGGAACCTAAGCATTAGGTATGTGTGTGCATGGGTGAAAAGAGGATGCTACAAGATCAGTAGATGTTATTGACTGTATAAGTAGAAAAGGGTGAAGGAGAAGTGTGGTGATTGCTTGAAGAAAAGTTTCAAGCAGATCAGAGATGGAGATGGCAAAGTTTCAAAGTCAATAAACTAGCATTTGTGTACAGAATTGGATCTGATATTTGTAAAGTGAGTTGTATGTTTTTTAGATCAATACTACTGCTACTTTCTAACCATTGTAAGAGTCAAAATCCTTTTAATAGAGGTTGACCTAACAATCATATGTTTAAATCCTTTGAACAAGGTTGCATTCTAATGGAATGTATGTAAGTCCTATAACAAGGCTCACTTCTAACAGAGTGATTGAAATCCTTTAATCGGGTCACACCTAATAGTGTGTATTGTAGCCTTTGATGGGGTTGGCTTTTAACCAAGCTCACTTCAGAAGAGTGAAAATAATAGTAGCATATTACAAAGTGGTTTTTCCCAGATTGGGTTTCCACTATAAATCCTAGTGTCAATGCTTGTGTGAATGTTTTGGTTTAAACATTTTTGTGTTTTACAAGTTAGATACAATTGGGTAGTGGACTACAATGTTATATGTTTCTATTATAGAATCAGTGATGACCGAGTTGGTTTTGGTTGTTAGATTTGATTTAAAGAAAAGTTTTTGAAGTTTTTTTTATACATCTGGACCTAAGAACAACTGATTCACCCCCCCTCTCTATTGTTCTAAATCATATTAATAATTGGTATCAGAGCTGCATTGCTTATTATTTGTGTTTATAGAAATCAAGTTTAAAGGGACTTGAAGAAAATGATCAAGATGTATAAGAAGGAGGTACCGAAGCTGAATAAGGAAAAAATCCCTGCATGGCAAAGCTTGATGAAGCTGCATCTGGCCAGTATTGGTGATTCTGTAAAGTACTACATTGAGAATGACTATGTCTTACCTATCGCACCTTTGATTGCCGAAGAAATGAGAGCTAAGCAAGAACATAATCAGACAATGCTAGAAATTGCATCTACCCTAAGCTATCTAGAATTTGAGGACATTAAGGATTGCACAAGTGCTAAGGAGATGTGGGATACTCTTGCAAAGATCTATGATGGTGACATAAATGTACTGAAGCTAAGGCCGAGAGTCTCAGAGGTAAGTTTGATGAAATGAGAATGCAAGAAGGTGAGAACATTACACAATATTGTGGTAGAATAAAATAAGTTGTGAATGCTATTAGAGGATAAAGTGGGACTATTGATGATGAAACTATAATTGGAAAAGTACTAAGAACTCTGCATCCTATATATGCTATTAAGATCTCATATATTTAGGAATCTAGATGTAACTCTGCAAATGTGCTTACTTTAGAAAGTTTGGTTGGCAAGCTGACTGCTTTTGAACTCTCTAACTATGATAACTTTACTATTGGTAGTATTGGTAATGTTGAATCTTCTTTTAAGTCACAATTAGTTTTGAACAAGCCAAAGAAAGAAAAAGAAAGATGCTTCAGTGAAAGTGAAAGTGAAAGTAAAAGTGAAAGTGACAGTGACACTTCTGATGAAGAACTTGAAGATCTAGAAGCTCTTATGGCTAGAAGACTGAGAAGGGGAAAAGGAAAATATAAAGGTAAACTCCCTATTATATGTTTTTCATGTAATAAAGTTGGTCATATAGCTGCTAGATGTCCTGATAGGAATGATAAAGATGAAGAAAAAAAAAGAAAACATAAAGACAGAAGAGATGATAGAAGCTACCGAAGGCACAAAGAATACAAAGGAAAAGGTAAGAAATCTTATTACATTGCTAAAGAAGAAACTGACACTGATAGTGATGATTTTGAAATTGAGGTAGTCTATGTTGCAATGAAAGATGAATCTAATGAGGATGAGAAAATTGCATTGATCTCCTATGTGAACAAGAATGACAAATGGATTATTGACAGTGGTTGTTCACATCACATGACTTGTGACAAGAGTAAGTTTGAGACCTTACATCATTATAGAGGTAAAAGTGTAAAATTTGGTAATGATGCACCATGTCCTGTTAGAGGAAAAGGTTTGATTAAGATGACTGATAATATCTCTTGTGAAAATGCATATTGGGTTGAAGGTCTAAATTATAATCTGCTAAGTGTTGCACAGCTCAACAACACTAGTTACCGAGTGGAATTTCATCACAAGAAAGCTAAAATATTTGATGCTACTAGTGAACTGATCAGAAGTGGATAACAAACTAAAGGTAATTTGTTCTATCTTGACCTATCTAAAGAAGCATGTATGGTTGCACAACTTGATGACATTTGGTTATGGCATAAGAGGCTATGTCATGTTAACTTTGATAATCTGGTAGAAATAAGTAAGAAGAAGAAAGTAAGAGGTCTAACTAGATTGAAGAAACCTGAGAATGTGATGTGCAAGGAATGCCAGTTAGGAAAAATGACAAAGTCAAGTTTTAAGAGCAAATCCTTTACTTCTGAAAACATTTTAGATTTGGTTCATATTGACCTTTATGGACCTATGAGTTTAAAAAGTTACTGTGGTGCTAGATATTTTATCTTGTTTGTTGATGATCATACTAGGATGATGCATGTGATGTTTCTAAAAGAAAAATCTAACGCTTTTCAATTCTTTAAGTGGTATTTGGCTAAAGTTGAGAAGGAGACAGGTAGGAGTTTGAAATGTCTTAGATTTGACTGAGGTGGAGAATTTACATTGAATGAATTCAATCTATTTTGCAATGAAAGAGGGATCAAAAGATAGATATCTGCACCTAGAACACCTCCACAGAATGGTATAGCAGAGAGAAGAAACAAATCTATCTTGGATTGTGCAAGGACATTGTTGATTGAAAATAATTTGGCACAGAAATACTAGAAAGAAGCTATAAGTACAACTATCTACACTCTTAATTGGGTACAGATCAAGAAAGGTACAAATCTGACACCCTATGAATTATGGCATGGGCATGCACCGAGTGTTAAATAATTTAGAATCTTTGGAAGCAAGTGCTACATATTAAAAGACAATAGGAATGGAAAGTTTGATGCTAAAAGTGATGAAGGCATATTTCTATGGCATTCCACAAAAAATAAAGCTTATAAGTGTTTGAACTTTAACACTAACAAAATTGTGGAAAGTGTGAATGTCAAAGTTGATGAGTATGTAGAAAGAAATGAAGTTGACAGTAAAAGAGAACCAGAAGATTATAGATCTTTTGTGTATATTGAAGAAGAAGAAGAGGCAAGTAACATACTTGCACCTGATTCCAAGTCTTAGGTAAGCAATGCCGAGCGACAGGAAGATGCTACCAAGCATCGGGAAAATAGTGCCAAAAAAGAACAAGAACATGCCGAGTGAAAAGATAATGCTGCCGAGTATCAGGAAGAGGTTGTCGAGCATTTAGAAGTTGAATATGACAATATTGTTGAGGAACCTGATGAAATAGAGGAGAGAAGAGCTGAACCTATTTTGGAAAAATATGTAAGAAGACATCACAAGCTTGAACAGATAATTGGAGACAAACATAATGGAATTCTGACCAGAAGTAAGATAAAGGATCCAACATGTTTACTGTGTGAATTTGAACCTAAGTCAACTAGAGAGGCATTAGAAAATGAAGACTAGATACAAGCAATGAATGAAGAAATTGACTAGATAGAGAAGAATGATACTTGGACTCTGGTGCTGAGACCTGAAAACAAAAATGTTATAGGAACAAAGTGGGTGTTCTGGAATAAGTTGAATGAAAAAGGTGAAATAACTAGGAACAAAGCTAGGATGGTATGCAAAGGCTACGCACAAGAAGAAGGAATAGATTATGGGGAGACATTTTCCCCTGTAGCTAAATTGGAAGGAGTAAGAACTCTGCTTGCATATTCTGCTTATAAAGATTTCAAGGTATATCAAATGGATGTCAAGTCTACATTTTTAAATGGTATACTAGAAGAAGAAGTTTACATAGAGCAGCTAGAAGGTTTTATTGATCCAAACAAAAGACACATGGTATGCAAACTAAACAAAGCACTATATGGATTAAAACAAGCTCCCAAAGCATGGTATGAGAGATTGCATAAATAATTGATATAAATTGGATTTTCAAGAACAAATGACACAAGTAATCTATAAATGAAAGATGAAGAAGGTAAAGGTATCCTGTTGGCAAAATTTTTTGTGGATGATATTATTTTTGGTGGACAAGATGCTTTGTGTAAAAGATTTTCAAATGAAATGCAAACTGAATTTGAAATGAGAATGTTTGGTGAGATCAAATTCTTTGTTGGTTTACAAGTATATCAGATGAAGAAAGGAATTTTCATTACACAGTCTAAGTATGTTAATGAAATACTAAAAAATTTTGGGATGGAAGATTCTAGACTAGTGAGTACTCCTATGGTTACTGGACAAAAGTTATCTAAGAATGATGATGCTGTAGAAGTGAACCAGACTTTGTATAGATCCATGATTGGAAAATTGTAGTATGTTGTACATAGTAGACCAGATATTGCACTAGCTATTGGGATTGTGGCAAGATTCTCTACCAATCCTAAGGAAACACACATGATGGCTATGAAAAGAATTATGAGATACTTGAAAGGGACTGCTGACTATGGGCTATATTACAAGAAGGATGCAAGATTTGAACTAAGAGTATATACAAATGCTGATTGGGCAGGAAATGTAGATGACATAAAGAGTACTAGTGGTGGAGATTTCTTTCTTGGATAGAGATTAGTCTCTTGGATGAGCAAGAAACAAAATTGCATTTCCCAATCTACTGCTGAAGCTGAGTATGTTGTTGCTGCAGTAAACTGTTCAAATTTGGTATGGATAAAACAATTGTTGGTAGGCATGAAAGAAGAAATCACTGAACCTATTGTTATTTTCTATGACAACACAAGTGCTATCAACATTTCTAAGAATCCAGTGATGCATACTAAGACCAAGCACATAGCAATCAAGTATCACTACTTGAGAGAATTGGTACAAGATAAAGACGTCTGAATGGAATATGTGAATACAAAGGAATAATTAGCAGACATATTCACTAAAGCATTACCTAAAGAAGCACATGAGTATTTGAGAAGTCAATTAGGGGTCCTTCTTGTAATTGAGGCTGCCTAGTTAAGCTAGGAGCACTGCATCAAATATGCTACAACAGAATATTTGACAGATTGATGTAGAAGATTGTCACACTTTAGGACTGGCCTAGAGTTGTGAAGAAGAGAAAAGACAAGGAATCAATCATAAGCAAGATGATAGAGGGAGAAACACTGAGCTGCACATATAACATCTACATCTGATGGATGTATGTTTTAGTTACTTCTTTGGCATTTTTGTCAAAGAGCGAGATGAACTGAGATGATATAATAACACATGACACTGAAAAGAAAAGTAAGGAGACGATGAACTAAGATGAAGGATCATGATAGAGGGAGATCTGGATATTTTTGATGGTCACATAAGTGAGGCTAATAGATTCTGAATTAGAATGAAGCTAAGGATATTACAAATTTTTTTCTGATAGACAGATAAGTTTTTGGATTGGTTGGTAATCCATGTGTTATTCAGGTGATATCATATGGTGTTGCCATCAATGCCAAAGAGGGAGATTGTTGGAAACTGCAATTGAAGCAATTTTTGTGTTGTCATTGATGTCAAACTTTAACTGGTAAGAATGTTGCTACTTAGGAAAGTACTATATCTATTGTATTGTTGTGAAGAAGGGAAAGAAAGGATGGTAACAATAACACCTAAGGAAAGGTTGATTTATCTTGATACTACAAAGTGTACTTGACTATGTTGTACAATGATGAGACAATGTATTGTTTATCTTAGTAAGATTGAAGACTAAACTAGTAGGCTTGACCGAGAAAAAATGGAGAAATCATGTTCAAGCTGAGTAATGTTAGTGTCGACCGAGTCAGTATATGCCGAGAAAAATTCTAGTGTCGACCGAACATCAGTTAATTGCCGAGAAAGATAGTATAAGCCGAGGAAATATTTTTAGTAATGATTGAGCTTTCTACATGAAGATCGAGTAGTTGATCATAGTATTGACCGGGCATCAGTATTTTTATATTTGAAGAGAATTCAGATTTGGAGCCGACATTGTTGAATTCTTGGATAATGTAAAACGTGTTGACTTTATTTATTGATTGTTTGAAAGCATTGAATGCACTGAAAAATGTTTTATTGTAAATCTTTAAGAGATTTGAGATGTTTCTAGAAAAGGATCTGAAGAACATAAAGCAGGTAGATTCAATAAATCTGACCTAACCCTAAGATCTATGAAGGAGATTGAGCGGCAAAAGATGAGTTAACCTAATTGAGGAAGTATTAAGGGAACCTAAGCATTAGGTATGTGTGTGCATGGGTGAAAAGAGGATGCTGGAATATTAGTAGATGTTATTGACTATATAAGCAGAAAAGGGTGAAGGAGAAGTGTGGTGATTGCTTGAAGAAAATTTTAGAGTAGATCAGAGATGGAGATGACAAAGTTTCAAAGTCAATAAACCAGCATTTGTGTATGGAATTGGATCTGATATTTGCAAAGTGATTTGTATGCTTTTCAGATCAATACTGCTGCTACTTTCTAACCATTGTAACAGTCAAAATCCTTTTAACAGAGGTTGACCTAACAGTCATATGTTTAAATCCTTTGAACAAGGTTGCATTCTAATGGAATGTATGTAAGTCCTATAGCAAGGCTCACTTCTAACAGAGTGATTGAAATCCTTTAACCGGGTCACACCTAATAGTGTGTATTGTAACCTTTGACAGGGTTGACTTTTAACCAAGCTCACTTTAGAAGAGTGAAAATAATAGTAGCATGTTACAAAGTGGTTTTTCCTAGATTGGGTTTCCATTATAAATCCTAGTGTCAATGCTTGTGTGAATGTTTTGGTTTAAACATTTCTATGTTTTACAAGTTAGATACAGCTGGGTAGTGGAATGCAATGTTATATGTTTCTATTATAGAATCAGTGATGACCAAGTTGGTTTTGGTTGTTAGATCTGATTTAAAGAAAAGTTTTTGAAGTTTGTTTTATACATCTAGACTTGAGAACAACTGATTCACCCCCCCCCCCTCTATGTTGTTCTAAATCATATTAACATAGTAAAGTGTGCAAAAAACTAGTGATAGACTGTTGATATGCATAGAGGGAATAACAATAATAAATGTTAATAACAATGCTTTTAATAATGCTCCAAACATTGAGAATGCAAGATACCTATAATGATGAACTTCATTTAGACTTGCTAATTGGCTGCCACTATTAACTATAAGCTTATCTTTAAAGTTTGAGCTTCACTTGGTTTCGAGAATAGTTTAATATTCTCTACTTAACAAGGCCAACCACATGAAGGTGGAAGATCATTTTTACCCTCCCCCCCCCCCCCTAACATCACTCTAAATTCCACATTAACATCTAATAACATTCATTCATTCATCCATTTTTTAAATATAACATTCAATCATTATAATCACATGATAACATTCATTAACACACAACATTCATGAATAATTCATTAACACATAAAATTCATTAACACACAACATTCATGAATAATTCATTAACACATCATTCATCAACATTACCAATACAAAATTACATCCATTAAGACAACGTTCTTTCATTAGCAAAAAATGTTAATTATAATCATTTCTTTTTGGGTTTCTTGCTATTTTTTTTAATGTAATTTCTAAGAGGAAGATCAATGTCCTTGTCATTCCCCTCCTCTACTAATTCTAATGCCAATGCATGTCTCCTCCTCATCTATACAGGAATAGGAGGCCATTGCGCCAAAGATGGATCTGCTACAATAACAACTATGTCATGAGTTAAATTCACACCATTTTATATTAGTGAATTACAAGTATTTAATTAAGTAAAAGAACTATAAATCAAAAAATTAATTTAAAAGAAGAAAACATAGATTTTCTTTACTTGAATGTGCCACATGATCTACATGGTGATCACTCTAAACATCCTCTGGCACTCGTTCAGCATGACATTATGTATCCTCTAAAATATACACAAAAAAGGTTACACCAAGTTCAATTTAAGATGTTAAATTGTATTAATAATTACATAATTAATTTTAAATAGAAAATGAACACCTCCATCGACACTATGATGCACATCAAGGGCTTCATCATGCGGCGTAGGATCTGTGTTATGATTAAGAGGCTGCATTGCAATGTCATGCACATTATTATCAAATAGATTGTTGCTCAAGTATTCAATTTCTAATATATTTTTTGGCATATTTACCTGTTCACATGATGTAGGAGACTCTTGGGTTGGGCCAGTGGAAGCTTGACATAGGCGTTCAGCCATGGCTTAATAGCCTTCCTTGAAGGCAATTTTTTTGTGTTCTATCGTGGCCTCTAAATTAAATTCAGAGCCCTGCATTTTTTGATTAAACAAAATTATTTGCATTTTATAAATAATTTTTCTCTACAATTCATTTACTGCTACTTACAATTCATGCTTTAATTTTGGAATATCCACCAGAGCCAAGTCTATGTTGTCCAATCTTTTGCAGCTTGACCTGTGTTTCCTTTGATGTGTCCTGCAACCTATGAAAAGTTTGAAATATGTTAGATGATATAGATATAAAGATCACTAATTAGTGCATTATTACATTGTACTAGTAGTTAATACTATTGCATACCTTCTTCTCTCATTTGCTAGTGTAATTCCTCTTTGAGCATCCCCTTTCTCCTTTGCATCCAAAATGAACTCATTCCAATCCCTCACTGGAATAAAGGGAGGACGCTCGTACTTTGGGTTCTGGACAAGACTCCTTCTATATGAGTCCCTCATAGTCTTAAGATGTTTGGTAACTTTTTCTAAAATTTTATTCTTCTAAAAAGTATTACTACCAAACTCATGCTCTAAATCTTTAATGAGCCGATCTTTCAATTTTTTGTCTTGCAAGTTCCACCTTTTAAGAACAAACACAAAATTGTTAGATAGAAAAATTAACTAAAGTTGTGTACCTTGAATATAGTAAAAGAAAAGACCCGAATGAAAGGAAAAATACTATACCAATTAATGATATGAAAAAAAAATAGTGGGATAGGGTTAGTTCACTTATGATGTTCCACCTTGTACGTATGGTGGGCCTGAATATCTTCAGTGAGAGGTCATAAAGCATCTTATAAAATGAATCATTTCCTACAAAAAATGTCATGGGATAATCAATCTAAAACTTGTTATGAATAGGTAAATGCATATTACAATATATAAAATAATAATTTTAAAGTACTTGGAAGCTTAGGACATTTTAAACGCATCAATTCATTATCGTCAATCAACAATGACATCTGCATAACTCCCGTGCTAGAAACACAGGTAGATCCAGGAAATGATGATGAATTATCACCAATACATGTACTCTAATCTATATCTGATGTAGCAGACGGTGCTGGTGTATCTCCTACTCCACAAAATTAATCCACTATGAGATGCACCCAAGATTAAAGTACAAATTATCAAATCATAATTAACACAAAACCAAATATAGAAAAATAAGGATTTACCAAGCATAGACCATGAAGGCATTGATGTTTGGATGCCCCTTGTTTCTGACATTGCACTCGACAATCTTGGATGGATGTCTGTTGACCTCCTAGGATGAGTCACCTGTACTTGATGACTTGAACAATAAATTGTTAGCAAAGACATTCTGAAATAATAAAAGTAAGAGTTAACTTAAGAAGTTTTTGAATCTTCCAAAGAAAAAATTCCTTGTAACTTGTCAACTAAAGGATTATTTTACCTGAGGCGGCCGGAGCTCTGCTAGTACCGGCCTCACCGCATTGTCCTTGACTAGGTACTTGAGTTTGCAAAAAATCCTATAACAAGAACACATACATATTTTACTTCACAACATAAAAGAGTATAAAATATAAACCTTTATTGAAATTTTGTTATAACTAAAGATTCATTACTGCTTACTTCATAATGACATGCTTGCACCATCAATTCATTTTGCCTCTTCAGCATCTCCTCGGTTGGATTTGCTTCATCTAAAATGCTAATAATTTCTAAATTGATTTTTTTTAGTTTTTTTCTCAACATAATTGTTATATTAGGTGTTTCTACGATATCATCATCAGAAGGGGTAGCTATTGGCTCTATTGCTGCAGGTGCTTTTCCCCTATCCTGAACATCAAATTGTGACAGGAATATCAGTAAAACTATCATAAAAAATCCAAAACCCTAAATAAAATAACATAATAATATAACAATTTTCAACTATCTAATTTGTACAATTTCAATAAGGTTTACCATTGCTGAAGAATGGGTGGGAGGAGAATCCTTGTGGCCTCTATCATGTGGGGAATCCATATCATCCTATGACAAAGATTAAATATAAAAACTTCAACGAACTGAAAGCAATAGACTTAGAAAAAAAACTAATTTTCTGGGCCATTCCCTCTCCTTATATATCTTGATACTAGCTTGGTCTGCAACTTTATCTTTACATTCTTGCACTTTCTCATCTTGATGATGGATCACGGAGTGTGATAAAAAATGTTGATGCTTAAAAATATACACAATCTAATCCAGAAGCACACACAGGAATTTAAAAAAAACTTATTAATAAAATGGTATATAGTACTTACCACCCTCATGATAGTAACTTTGTTTGTATCTATGCGATTTAAATGGTAATCTATTAGCAGTTCTTCCCCTGCACTTATTGATTTTATCGCACATACAAAAACTTGATTCCCCTCATGCACCTCAAATATGCAATTGGGTTGCTTATTAGTTGAGGAAGGTCACATACTATTTATAAAACCTGCAATATTACCTGTTGCTTTTGGTCTCCCATCAATGTACATAGAAAATATTTTACTTTGATCATTTTCTTTCTATTGTATATAATTTGCTAATAGTGCATACCTATGCATAATTTTTTTATATTGAACAATCCGCATCCAATCATTGTAATTGTAACATGGATCGACATACTTGAACAATTCAACAACTTTGTTGTAACATGCCTTGATCCCATCCATGGAAAATAGGCCCAAACCATGTAATGAGGATGGATTTATGTGATATATTCTCTCATTAACACAAAAAATTAGTGTTAATTGGAGGTAGCTCATTGGGTACCCATTATTTCTCAATATGTGTGTACCAAAAGGGCACCTTGATGTCAGCTTTGGTCTCATCATCATAAGAACATGACCCCCCTTTAGCAAGGAAAAATTGCATGCATTTATCAAATTTTTTTCTAATATTTTGACCTCTAGTTGATCTCCCCATTTTAGTCGTACTACATGTAGAACTTTCATCTACCATTCCCTGATTTCCCTCATTCGATGTAGATAGATCTGACAAGTACCTATTTGGTGGTTCTTGCAATCCATCAAATGAGATATTGTCACGTCCCCACTTCAAATAGAATTTTGATAATAATTAAATAATATATATAGAATAATCAAGTCGTGACCCATACGTATGGTTCTTCTTTATCTATACATGTGAGATATAAAATGTACTATGTTGAAAGTGATTATATAATTATATGTCTATACGGCTCTTCTTTGTCTATATATACATTATATGATTATATAATATGTCTATTTATAACATACGTGCTCAGTGATAAACAAGAATAATATAAGAAAATTATGTCTATTTATTGACTTATACCTGCTAATCCATGTCACTGTGCACGATCCTCGCCAAAGGGGTTAAATTTCATGCATACGTTAATTATTTATCTTAAGTTAGCTAAATATTACATGATATGTATGCTACAAATAAATTAGAAGACAACATGAACAATATGCAAAATCGTAAACATGAACAAATTTACCTTATCTATGGAATGTAAGATCATCAACAGAAGGGGTGACGATGTTTGTAGTCAATTGCTTGTTTGCAAAAAGGGTGACAATCAAACACAATATATACATGTATCAACAACAATTAATTAAGCATTGTAAGCAAAACATTGGTAATTATAAATCACATATGTTGTAATCATTATAATTGAACACAATAAATATGTAATCATTAGAATTGAAATCAATAAATCAATATTAAACATATATACTAATCAATATAAATATGTATAAATAATTAAATCACATATATACCTTGTACATTTCAATCATGTCATTGAACATCATCATCATCATCATCATCACCACTATCATCATCACCATCATCACCATCATCATCATCATCATCATCATCATCATCACCATCATCATCATCATCATCACCATCATCTTGATCTTGATCATCTGCTTCTTCTTCATCATCTTCAATATCTTCTTCTTCCATAACATTATACTTTATCGACCTTCCTCTTGGATCATGTCTAACAACAAATGACCAACCCTATTTATGTGGAATCTCTGAGTAAAACACTTTCTCACATTGGCTTGGAAGAACATAGGGCTCATCTCCAACTACTCAAACGACCTTGTATTAATCATTGTAAATCCATTATCATGTTGAATAACAATTCTATCTGGATCAGTTTGATTCAGTCGTAGCCTGTACCATTTGACAATGAATAGAACTACTTTGAAGGAGTTAAAGTCGCACTCAATTATATCATCCAAGATGCCATAGTATCGATTTTGAGATTATTGAGGATGTATGTCATTTCTAGATGATATATTAGTGACCTCGAAAACTGCAGTTATCCTAGAATCACAAGTTTTCTTCATGTCATCCAACTGTTTTATGAAAAATTTGTGGCCATGATAGTACATAGCTTTGTGGTACTTAACCTACAATTTTTCAAGGTTGTGAAAATTATTTGCATCGTGAGTTGATACGAAACATATGAGTCATGATCATTAATAAATTTGTACATACCTCTCTACCTCTTAAACCATATGCTAGATCAATTACCATTGGCGTAACATTGGAATCTCCATTACGATGAGCTCCTCTAACCAATGAAGCAACACCTTCCCATGTTAATGAGCAATCATTTTGTTGACATCGTTCAATCCATACTGTCATCCAATCAAGATTGTTCGCAATATACAAATGTATTGCATCCCACTCTTGACCAACTATATAAAAAAAATATACCAATTATAAATAACTTATATTGAAGATTTATAAGAATTAATTAACTACAATAACATCTTATATTTACCTCTCACTTTCCTCAATCTACCTTTGCCCATCAAGTACTCCCCTTCAAATTTTTTAATGGAGTTGGGATCCCAAATACGATCTACATAGATCTTTGCTGCAAACTTAGGAAGATATTCACTAATGTACACCATGGTCTGGTATACCATATATCCCTCCACCATAGAACCCTCAGGATGTGCTCTTTATCAAACCAAGCCTTTCAAAAATTTCAAGTGCCTCTCAACCATCCACATTGACCTAGTTGGTACAGGTCCACACAATTCAATCTCCTCAACTTGATGTATGAGGTAGTGTTCTTGTGCATTGAAAAAAGTTGAAGGTAGACACTTTTTCATTTCACACATAAGATGAGAAATTTTTCTCTTCCAATATTTTATATCTTCTTTATTGATTTCTTTTGATGAAAACCACCTCATGTATTTTCCAAGATCATATATAACTTGTTTGACACTGTTGTCGAAGTGGTGTGAGAAAGATAGAGGTAGAACGTACTGCAATATTTGTAAAATGATCTTATCAATATTTTATAAAAGAATGCAATGAAAACTACATGCAGTATACAAATATATAGTGAATACAATATAACATGAATTACCTTAATAAATGTATGTCAATCATGTGTTTTCATCCCTGGCCCAAATTCACTTTTCTTTGATATAAGATTGTTTATGTTTGCAGCAAATCCTATGGGAAATCATATTTTTTTTATGACTTCTTTTATAGCATTACTTTGCTGCTCTGACAATAGCCAACTAAGGGCACTTGTATCAATCTGGTCTCCATTGTTATTTGATTGAATGACATTTTTTATTGCATGGTTGGATTCTTCAATGTCACTACAAATTTTGACAATTTTGTCTTTTTCATGCCTTCCATCCAAGATTTTCCATAATGTCTCTATTACATTCTTTCCAATATGCATGGGATCAAACAAATGCATGATTGGGAGTTGCTCGTAGTATGCCAACCTACTAAATTGCGTAGGATAACTTTTTACTCCTTTTGGAAGTTGGTCATTAATGCCTTGACGACCTTCACGAGCATCAATTACATCATCAGTAAATAAAACACAATATCAAAATATAAATTTCAAACAAAAACCATCAGATGGAATGACATTATCTTGATGATTTATTTTATTGTATTCCAACTTCCATAGGCGAGGTATCATTCTCCATGGATTTGATGTAGTCTCTTCTTTCCCATTGAAAATATGTTTTTTGGTAATTCAGTACTTATGATTTCTGTGGAGAAAGTGTCTATTCTCATCGAACACCTGCTTTCCTAAACTTTTTGAATGATGAGATTTCATCTTTGGACCACAAACTGGACATGCAAATTTTCCCTTTGTCTAAAAACCTACAAGATCGTATATAATTGGATTAAATATGTTAACTTTGTGTTATCACTATAACATACCAAAAAAGAGGTGTTAAGAAGAGAACATACCACAAAAATGTGCTAGCCTAGGGGCATCATGTATTGTCCATACAAGCATTGCATGGAATTGAAATTGTCTTTGTCCTATTGGTCTAGAGATGTCATACATAGTGACCCCATTCCATAACACCATCAAATCATCGATAAGGGGCTCAATATATACATTGATATCTTTAACTTGGTACTTACCCAGATGAATGAACAAAAATATTACATAATTATTATGACCATTTTGATGAATTATTTATAATAAATTAATTTAGATGACTATTAAATGAAAAAATACTTGAAACAATTAGTGCCAACATTATGTGCTCCCTCTTTATGGACATCCAAGGAGGAATGTTATTGTTGATAACAAAAATAGACCACACCGAGTAAGTAGATCTCATCTCTCCAAATAGATTGACACCGTCCGCTGCCAATGAAAGCTTGAGATTACAAGGTTCTTCTTTAAAGTGTGGCCATTTTTCCTCTATTTCTTTAAATGTCAAACCATCCATAGGCATTTTCATAATGTCATCTCGACTTCTATTGCATGCATGGTAATCCATAAATTGTGCCAAGCTATTGCACCTGAATAATCATTGCAGACATGGAATAATGAGAATAACCCGAAGAGCCTTGCGAGGCACCTTTTTTGTTATTCAATTTGATTGATATCTACTAATATGACAAATAGGGCATTCTATTGCAAATTCATGTTGTTTATGATATATAATATGATCATTCAGACATGCATGTATTGTTTGATACTCCATTCCAATTGTAGATCTCTATAGTTTTATTGACTATTAGTGACCCACACTTAGTCATTTATCTAGGCAATGATGGTTGGTCAAGTATCAGGAACCGCATTTGCCGAGTTAGCCAAGAATGAAATATGAGTTTGTTTTGGCACAGTGATTGAGGTAAATTGTTTTGGGTGACATTCATGTTTTGTATTTTGTTTGTTGAGATAATTACAGAGGTGATTACACATCTATTTTGCAATCATTGATCCCTATGTAATACCTAGAGCCAATCATAAATTAGTAAGGCTTAAGTGGAAAAAGGAATTAATCTAAACCATAGATCTTGAATCATAAAGATGTTTTGTTGATTATATAAGGTTAAGATCTAAACCCTAAAATGTGTAAGAGTGAAGGGATAGCGAATGTAAAGGGAATGAGAAGAGAGACACATTCTATGAAGTGAAGTATTCAGATAGAATTTAGTGACTGAGCTAAGTAGTGAAAGGACATAATAGAGATAAATCTGATAAGAGAGATCAATACAATATAGTAAAGAGAAGATTTTTAATCTTCATATAGTGCAAACTGAAAGATCAGGTACTGAGACATTCTAACCAATGTATCAAGGTAAATCTCTTAACCAAGTAGTCCTAATAGAATTTTTGTAATCTCTTAATTGAGTGCTTAATTTGTTGTAAGTTTCAAATCCTTTAGCAAGGTAGACTGTATAAGTCTTTTAGCTCTTAACAGGGCAGACCCCTCACATGGTAGATCATGTTTTGATCAAATTTTGTAAGCCCTAACAAGAAAATTTATTACTGTAGTAGTGAAGATTTGTGGGTGTCATCCCCACCCCAATTTTACCTTTCAAGGGTTTCTGGGTAACCAAAATTACTGTGTTATGAGTACTTTCATGGATGTTGTTTAGTATGATTAGATATTATTTTATGATCAAGTATTGTTGATGCTATGAAAATATTTTA
Organism: Chamaecyparis obtusa; assembly: GCA_027943335.1. NCBI lineage: Eukaryota > Viridiplantae > Streptophyta > Pinopsida > Cupressales > Cupressaceae > Chamaecyparis > Chamaecyparis obtusa. The sequence continues at coordinate 1,507,439 of BSBK01005491.1, forward strand.
TTCATATCAAAATGGTTTAGTAGGTGATATCTGATTCACCCCCCCCCCCCTATCTCAGTATCATATTTCCCAATTATATTTCCAACAATTGGTATCAGAGTTGCAAGGTTTCTCATAAGAAAGTCTAACCACTTGAAGAAAAAGATATTGAGATGAAAGTCTATAAAATGGGAAAGGTCATAGAGAATTAGAAGATTGATGTATAGATGGCATTACAACAACTGGAAGCAGCCAGAAGTGAACTGAAGAAATCCTTGAGCAGAAGGAGAGAAATTGCTATTCAGAAAAATGAGTCACAATATCAAGAAGAAGATACCACTGGACTATTTGATAATGGAAACTTTGTAGAAAGTGACAAAGCCATAAAAGAGTTACTGGAGAAAAATACCATACTAAATGAGGACATCAAAAATCTAAGGAGAGAATAGGAAATTCAATCTATCAGACTTTGTGAAGTAGTTGAACAAAAAAAGAAACTGAACATGATAAGATAATGGATGAAGAAGACAAAAGACAAATTGCAATAAGACTAGATGAAAGGACAAGTGACATACAAAGGTTGACTAATAATCAACTAGACATGGTAAATCAACTACTGCTGGTTAATCAAGAGTTGGGCAGGAAAGATATGGAAATCAACCAATTGAGGTCTAAAAATGATCAATTGAAGAATGAACTAAGATCTGAAAAGGAAATCAATGAAAGGATGAACAAACCTAATGAAGCTACAAAATATTTTGAAGAACTGTTATGGTCACCTAGAAGATCTAGTGATAGATCTGGACTTCGACTAAATGAACATGCATCATCTACTGAAGAAGGAGAATCATCAAAGAATAGAGAATAGAAGAATGCTAAACCAAAGAACAACAAGCCCACATGCCATCACTGTGGAAAACTAGGACATACAACCAACATATTCAGAAGAAAACATGGTAAGTTTGATCCTAAACCTAATTTCAATGGGCATTGCTTTAACTGTAAGAAACATGGACATCAGGCACATGAATGTAGGTCAAAGGTTAGTAATCCACCTACCTCACCTAAGTTTCAAGGCAATTGTTTCAACTGTCAGAAGTATGGGCATAAAGCATTTGAATGTAGATCTAAACCTAGATGGTCATCAAATGAACAAACTAAGTCCCCTGTGAAGAATAACTCATACAATTAGGATTATAACACTTGGTACAACTGTCATTACTGTGGAAAATATGGACACATTGGAGAAAATTGTATGAAGACTCATTTCAGAAGCAAATCTAAAAGCTGGATGAATGGAAGCATGGTATGTTACAAGTGTAATAAGATAGGTCACCTAAAGAAAGATTGTAGATCACCTATGCCGAGCAATGATCATAATAAGAATGAAGATATCTATGAAAAATTGAAAAATTAGATGGACAAGACATGGAAGAAGAAAGAAGAAGAAAGCACAAGTGAAGCTAGCACATCTGAGGTCACCCAATCTGATGGATTAGGTGATCACACTTCTTCTAACTAAGCAAAGAAGGTATGTTTGGAATTGAATCTTACAAAGACTTATATTACATCAATTCCTAACATAAAGATTGAGTAAAAGTCCATATCTGCATAGATAAAGATGCATTAGGACATATCTAAGCAAAATAGAAAATTTCATTTTTGATGAAGGGCGTCAGTGTCTTGATCGAGTTATCAATGTATGCCGAGCACCTATTTTGGCTGAGATTCTATATACACCGAGTTGTGTCTTAACAGTTATATTGATCGAGCTTGTGTTAGCCGAGGTTAACATGAGTTTGTCGAGACAACTGCATTACACTTAGAAATTTTCTACGGAGCATTTATGAGGCCCTAATTCTACTTTTTGGAATCTATAAAGAGGAAAGTTGCCACCCATTTCATTTCACCAAGCGAATTGAGATTTCTTTGAGAGATACAAAGTGTGAGCAACTAGTTTGTCAAAGGCAATTCTAAATCTTTTCAGCGTGCTGTCGGCAAAAATCATCTATGAGACACTTATGAGAAAAGGTACATTACCGAGAAAACATTTATTTTCAAAAATTTTAAATTAAAATGGCATCATCATCATCTGCTACAATGAAGAAACAAGGGATGGAATTTTTCAACACATAATTGGTGAGAAATGAAGTTTGCAAGCCATAGACATTTAGGGAAATTTTGAAAAGCGCAATAAAAGGAGAATTGTCCAACGCCCTATCTTCAATTATGAAAAATGTGTTGATAATGAACGATATTAGGTCATGTTACATGTGCAAAATCAGGGAAAGGAAGATTATGAGATCAGGGAGGCATATGATAAACTATGTGATAATGGAGTGCTGAAGCCAGTATAAATTGGTTGCCGAACAAGGGTTAGTGCATGCCCTAGATTTCCCACAAAATTTCAAATTTTAATGGATAAAAATAGTATTGAGTCAAGTACATGATATGAAACTATGGCTGGAAGATGGACCAGTAAAGATAATAAAGGAAATGATCCAATGAGTTATTGGATACCCTACAATACAAGGAAATGGGACAATGAAGTGTTCAAGCAAAGAAGACATTCAAGAAAACACACAGGCAGTATGGAACAAGTGTGGAATGATGATCTCCACCATAAAAAATCCAGAAATTGACTTTGTTTTTTATTATGGAAAATAGGTTTTAATGGGGCCCTGAAACCCTTATAGAACTAAAAGTTTAACATAACATTAAAAGTGTTAACAACAAAATAGCCACAGGCTAAACAAGAGCCCCCCACTAGAAAGCAAGATAAAATCATAAAAAGAAAATAGGGAAGCATACCAAAAAACTAGGAAAGGCCCAAATCCAGGAGAATAGCTTAGGAAAATTCACTGAGAATCTCCATAGCATGAATCTCCAGCTTAGTCGCCCTTCCAGCCGCCTCCTTAAGGTCAGAAAGATCTTTATCAGGTTCCTGAGTGTCCTTTTTCATTATGCTAGATCTAATCCTCTTCCTCGGTCCTTCCTCAGGAGACTTATCTTTGCCACTTTTTGGAGATTGGTCATCCTCCTTACTTCCCCTGTGTTCCTTAATTTTTTTAATCAACACCTTTATGTTGTCATTATTGGCTTTGAGAATATTATAGCTTTGCTCAGCTATTTTCTTCAAGGTGCCCTCCATGCTCTGAACTCTCCTATCCATTTCCTCCACTCTATTTTCCATATCCTTCTCCTCCTTAATATTCCTATTCTTACTACTTTTATTGTCCCTCTCTAGTCTGCCCACCCTATATATAAGCTCTTGGATTTCATGATAAGTCCATTTAGTGGTTCTATAGCTATTAATAACACTGTTCTTGGCATTATTAAGCACATCCATTTGAGGGTTCTCCTTGGTGATGCCACTCAAAATGACCAGGCCAGGATCAATAAGTTCCTCCATTTGAATTTTTCCCTCCTTATTCTCCTTAACCGGAGTTTTCATCATCTCTCTCTTGAGGCCCATCCTTGCAGAGACATTATCAAAATTCCTCCAAACCACATTCTTGTCTTTACCCAAAATCTTGCAAGTGTAATGGCCAGACCCATATTCTTCAAAGCCATGTTCATTCTCATCCCCTCTTCCTTGATTCTCCTCTTCCTCATCGCTATCCTTCCCCTCCTCCTACCTTTCCTCCTTGGGTTCATCAATATCCTTCCCTTTTTCATCCTCCTGAAAGGTTTGTCAGCAGAAACCTCCTCTTTTTCAGCCGACATCTTTATAGTAATGGTTCTCTTTCCACCCTTCCTCTCCTTATTTTCCTCTTCTTCACAACATGTATCTTCCTCCTCATCAACACTATCACCCTCCTTATCCATGCCCTCCGTGCCCTCATTGTAGTCTCTATCAGAAGAGATTTCAATGCTCTGTTTAGGATTGGGAATCTCCTTTTTCTCTATTTTCTCCCTTTTTACACTCCTTTTCCCCTTTTTGGTCTATGGGATAGCATCCTCATCTGTATCTAAATGCATCTCTTGGCTTTCCTCAGTATCGGATGGGATATACTCTTCTTCCCTCTCGACCCCCTCATCTTTACCCTCCTTGCCCACCTTCCTATTCTTAATTTCTTTCCCTATAGTCCTAGCCTTAAAAAATTCATAAATTAACAGCAAAAGCCCCTCATGGAAAGAAGGGTTACCAATAGGCTTGTCTCTATAGTCATTGATATTCTCATTAATAGACAAATAAAGTAAAAAAGGAATAGAGATCTTCACTCCAGACCTGAAATGATTTAGAAGTACGAAGTGGTAAGAGTAGATGCAATCAAATCTCATGTCCAGGGAGATGTACTTGATAATAGCCCTCAGCACAAACCTCCATAGTGGCTTGATGGATCTCGGCAAGTAGTAGGTGCTTTTCTTCACTAAATCCTTCTTTTCCTCCACCCCTTTGGAAAATTCCATTACAGCCTGCCCCAAAATATGCCTATCTCTATAGAATTTCTTCCCAATAATGGGTATACTTGTCACTACAGAGATAACCTCCTTCGTCACCGTGAATTCCACCCCATCAATTTTGATAATCCCCTCATTCCATCTCTTAACCATAGTGTGAGTAATAGAGGGTTTCCACCCATGAAGCCTATCAATGAATGTAGTAACTTCACCCTTATTCAAAATACTCCACACCTTAGAGTGCTGATGCCACTTATTAGCTTCATCCTCTGGTTCCCTCCTGTGTCTTTCCCCCACCATTTTTTCATTCTCTCTACAAACTTTTCTCCTGGTATCGATATCTTTAGAAGCTTGATTCCAATTGATTTGAGTGGTTTTCTCAAAACTTCTTTTAGCCTTATGAAAATTATACCTGAGAACGGGCCTCAAAGTGTGCTGATGGAAATTACTCAGGTGTTTCATACTTTGGCTATTGTACTTACACATCATTTCTTAACACATTTCCTAGAGAACATAAACTTTCATAATTACCATTTAATATTTCCCAATCTACTCAGGATCCTCTCCCCTTCAATTAAATCTAAGATTTCATGCGGAATAGTATATCCGTCCATCCATCTTTTCATCTCATCATTCTTGACTGCCTAGTTGGCCATCCTGTCAACCACTTGATTCACCTCTCTATACTCATGAGCCACGTAGACCCTGTCAAAGGACTTAAGGATCTGAATGCACTCTTCAATGATGTTCCTGATCTTCCAAGTAGGCTCATTCTTTTCATTCAGACAGTCTATTATATTCTTTGAATCTCCTTCCAACCAGATTTTATTGACTCCCATGTCTCGAGCCAGTTTGATGGTTTGGTGAGCCAAAACCACCTCTGCATAGTGATTAGTTTGCACCCCCAGAGGAGTAGAAATAGTAGCAACCCCTTTGCCATGGTCATTTCTGATGATGCCCCCCACCCCAGCCTTGCCCAAGTTGCCTTTAGCAGCCCCATCAAAGTTAGCTTTACACCAGCCATCAGGTAGGAGAGTCCATCTGTAGTCCTCCCTCCTATTTCTATCAATTCCCTTTGTGCTAAGAAGAGGGTTATAGCCTTTGTTAATAGTATAGTTCTCTAACAGAGCATTAAGGATTTTGTGGAATACAACTTTGTCATTAGTTTCTTTCTCCCTAAAAATTTAGTTATTCCACTCCTTCCACACCCCCCAATAGAGATGAGGCAAAGTCCAATCCAAAAATCCCTTATTCACATCCCTAATCACCCCAGAGTTCCATTGAGAAAAGAGATCAGAAGTGTTGTTGGGAAAAACACAGGTAAATTGAAGAAAGACAAAAAATAAGACCATATGTCTCTAGTGAAATGGCAGTGAATGAAGATGTGGTCCACACTCTCACTATGCTTTTTGCAAAGAATGCATCTATTTGGCATCAGATGGCCCCTTTTGGTAAGATTGTCCACCGTCAAGATACGGTTTTGGAGCATTATCCAGAAAAAAATGTTGATTTGGGGGATAAGGCCAGGGTACTAGGCTTTGGCCAAAAAAGGGATATCAATGTTTTGCATGGTTTCGTAACCCAAGGCCATAGTGTAGTTTTCATCCTTTGTCACACCCCAAATGATAGCATCCTTATTGAGGGATAGAGGGATGTGCCTTATCATGTCCATTAGCGGCTTAAGCTCCTGGGATAACTCAGTCAAGTTCACCCATTCATCATTGACCCTGTAGTTTCTCACTCTGTAGCCAAATCTTTCCATACAAATGATTGCCCATCTATTATATGGTTCAATGTTCTATAAGGGCCCTTCTCCTAGCTAGTCATCATGCCAAAAATTAATATTTTCCCCATTCCCAAGTTTCCATTTCACCTTCTCTGTGGCTATGCCTTTAGTCTTCAGAATGCCATTCCAGATGTTGGATCCCTTTGGGTCAATGTCCCTACTGATGAACATTTTGAAGTTAATATTGGTAGTATATTTATCATTCAAAATATCCCTCCATTCCCCCTTAGAGTTGAAGATTCTCCATATCTTCTTAGCTTGTAGGGCCCTATTGAACTGCTTCAAATTCCTAATCCCCAGCCCCCCCTACTTTTTGGGTCTACAAATGTTCTCCCAAGCCACCAGTGGGTACTTCTTATTACCTTTAGGTCTAGCCCACATAAACTTCCTCTAAATGGACTCCAAAGTATTAGCCACTTTAGTAGGAATGGAGAAAAGGCTTAAAGCATAAGTAGGAAAATTCTGCAAGGTAGATTTGATCAGAAGCACTTTACTAGCCTGACTTAGGGTGATGCCTTTCCAGCCTGCTAGTTTTCTATTGAATTTATCAATGAGATTATTCCAAAAGAGGTTAGGAGGTTTGGACCCCAGAGGAAGCCCCAAATACATAGAAGGGAAAGAACCAATACCACAACCCAAAATACCAGTGATTTTCCTTTACCTACCCTCAGGGGTATTAACAAAGAAAATGGATCTCTTGCTCCAATTAATGAGTTGGTCCATGGCATTGGAATAAGTATTGAGGATTGCCTTCACATTTCTGGCTTCTTTCACCAAAGCCTCTCCCCCTAAAATAGTATCATCCACAAATTGCTGATGAGAGAAAATCAGGGGACCGGAAGAGGGTTTTAAACCAGTAATTTCTCCTCTTCTCCTTTTGTCATGAATAAGTCTTCCTAGGCATTCAGCCAAAATGATGAAGAGGATCGGAGAAAGAGGGTCCCCTTGCCTTATCCCCCTAGAAGATTTAAAGAAATTAGAAGGAGAACCATTAACCATCACCGCAAAAGTGGGGGTGGAGACCAGTTGAGATATAATCTTTCATGTTTTATCATTGAAGCCAAAAGCTTCAAGAACCTTATCCAAGAAAATCTAGTCTACCCTGTCATAAGCCTTTGACAGGTCAAGTTTAAGAAATAAGCCTCCCTTTTTTCCTTCATCTAAGGAATGAATAACCTCATGCAAAAAAATTATAGAATCAAGGATTTGTCTACTAGGAACAAAACCCATTTGTTGAGGTGCAATAATCTCTGGAAGAATTTTGATCATTCTATTAGTTAAAACTTTTGAAAAAATCTTGTAAAAAGAGTTGCAAAGACTAATAGGCTTGAAATTTTCAAAATAGTCTGCACCTGTGACTTTGGGAATCAAAACCAGAAAGGTAGCATTGACCTCTTTAAGCAAGCACTTGGCACCAAAAAATTCCTAAACCGCTTTGACAAGGTCATCTTTTATAACTTCCCAATACATCTAGAAGAAAAAAGTAGGGAACCCATCTGGGCCAGGAGCCTTTTTAGTAAGCAGAGAAAAGATAGCCTCCTTGATTTCTTCAAATTCTAGAATAGCCACCAGAGACCTATTCTAGCTAGTAGTAATCATGCTTGGGATGGTCTTGAGAATATCCACCTGGTCCTCCTCTCCCAAGTTTAGCTCTTTGGTTAAAATAGAGGAGAAATATATAATTGCCTCCTTAGAAATCTCTTTGTCTTCCCCTATAGTGTCATCCCCCTTTTTGATAGCACTAATTCTATTGGCAGCCCTATGTTTCATAGTTGACAGGTGGAAGAATCTATAGTTTTGGTCCCCCTCCTTTAACCACACCGATCTAGACCTTTGTCTCCAAAACATTTCCTATTTTCCCAAAATGCTATGAAGATCCACCAGAATAGTCTTTTCAGCATTCAACCTACTTTCATCATAACCCATATTCTGAATCTCTTCATGAACCTCTGCAAGATCCGCCATAATCCTTTTTTTAGAAAGAAATATGTTCCCAAAGTCCTTTTTGTTCCACTTTCTGATCTCCATTTTAATGTTTTTGAGTTTCTTAGCCACCTTATACATAGCTGTGCGGTCCACATCAATACCCCACCATTCCCTAATTTTGTCAAAAATACCAGGGTGAGTAGACCACATCTTCTCAAATTTGAAAGGGAAAGCCTTTTTCCTATTGCAAGTTTCTAAGGTGAGAGTAATAGGGGAGTGATCCAAACCGAGTCTCACCATAGCAAAAAGTTTGCAATGATAATGGTTCATCCAATCCAAAGTGATGAGGGCTCTATCCAACCTAACCTGAATACAATCCATCCCAATTCTCCTGTTAGACCAAGTAAATTTTCCACCTCCTAACTCGACATCTATGAGGACCAGGTCATTGATCAGATCTACCAGATGTTGTCTAGTTTCCAAGTCCAGAGGGAGCCCACCTAATTTCTTAGTGGCCATAAGGGGGTATTGAAATCTCCCATAATAATGCCCTTGGAGTCACCCAAATTGGTCTTCAGATTGTAGATTTTATTCCAAAAGTGTCTTCTACCATGCTTTGAGTTAGGGGCATAAATATTCATAATGAACTAGGTTTCCTGATCCTTGAGATTTTTGAATTGAATAAGAAAAATGTTACCTTCATCAAAAATGATATCCACAACTAAGTTGTCCTTCCATAACACCAACAATTCTCCTGAAGCACCCTCAGAATCAGTAGTTGTAGTCTTCATCCTTTTATTGAAAATATACTTTCCATCTTTTCCTTCTTCATTTTATTTTCTTGAATCAAAAAAATTTCTGGCCTATGATCGCTAATCATATTCCTAATAATTTCCTATTTGTGGATTCCATTGAGTCCATGGATATTCCAAGATATGATCTTCATAATTTATTTTGGGGATATGTTTCTTGGATGGTTCTCTGGGTCCCATCCACAATGTTTCTTCTTGTTTCTTCCTTTTTGATTTGATTCTTGCTCCACCTACCTGGAGTACTTGATTTACCTCCTGCGTTAGCTTTAGCTCTACTCCTCATTGTGGTAGGAGAAACTAGGGATAGGTCCCTGCTATTTTTCTTTTTCTTTTCCTTGATAGATATCCAGGGTCCCGCATTGTCATCTTTGCAGCTTTCAAAAAGAGCCTCCATTTTGGATATTTTTCCTGGAGAAGAGGCAAAAACCATCTCAAGGATTCTATTAATTTTCCTTGGAGACACCCACGTGCTTCTACTTAAGTTAGATTCCTAAGAAAGAGAAGGGCCCTGCACTTCCACAGTTCCCCCAATCTCTTGGGTGGTAGGAATGAAGGAGTCCTCTTTGATTTCCTCCACTATGATCTTCCCTTCCTCCGGGAGGTTCCTACCTCCTTTTTCCCCCATCTCAACTACAATATCTTGGATAGCAGGGGTAGCTTCACCATCTCCCTTTTCTCTATTTTCTTTTTCCATTTGGGCCTTTTTCTGCTCCTTGTCCTCATTTATTTTCTTTCCTTCCAAACCCTAGTGATCAAGAGGGTTCCCCAATTCGTCATTGGGTCTCTCCCCTAGAGAATTGCCCTCAGGGATATTTCCATTGGGAGATTTCTCCTTCCACACCTTTCGGGTTCCCTCAACTTGAATTGGTCCTTTTTGCTAGTTCTGGAACTCTTTTCTTTTTCCTTGTTTGATTTGGGCCTTGCACACTTTTTCCTTCTCTATGAAAATAGGCCTTGTGTCCTGCCTTTTTGCAATGGAAGTAGGTGAAAGGAACATTTTCATAGTCTATTTGTTGAACTCACCTCCCCAATCTTGATTGGAACTCAATCACTTCTGGCATATCCTGCCCTTTGTATTGTAGCATAGGTGAGTCTTTTCTTGGCTGTAGTAACTAGATCAATAGATAGCAACTCCCCAAAAGAGCTGGCAATGCCATCAAAGACATCTTCATGCCAGTACTCCAGGGGAAGTTCTAGAAGCCTTATCCAGACCAGGGCCTGGGTCAAGAAATTGTTTTTGAGGTCTAGGTTAGAGGTCCATTTCTAAAGAATGAGTGTAGATTTCCCCATCGACCAGTTTCCCGCACAGAGAATCTTTGAGTAGTCCTCAGGGTAGGAAAACTCAAAAGACATAAATCCTTTGGCCATAGCCATAACTTCAACCTGTCCTTTTAGATCCCACTTATTCTTAGCAAAGATTCAAACCAAATATATGTTTGGCCTAGGACCTATGAACTTTCCAACAAGGGTAGCAGCCATACTCAAAATATTATGATCAATAAGCTCAGAAGGAACTTCTAAGGCAAAGGTCCCCTTCTCTTTGTTTGATATATCTTTAATCTTAGGGAAAGAGGATTTACTCGATGGTTTGACTCCAAACAGATTAGTCCATCATCCCAAAGGACCTTGGGCATCTCCAAATGCACAAGGTTTTGGAGAATTGCCCATGTTTTTACCTGGATCTGGTTGCAAAGCCCATGGGTCCCCATCTTCTATTGCATCCCCCTTTCCATTTTCCTTGCCCAGGTCTAGGCTCATAGACTGAGCATCCTGTCCCTTCTTTGTAGGTTTCCCGCCCAACGCTCCATTCAAAAATTTTCTTCCCTCTGCTCCGCTACCTCCGCTCATCGTCTAAGTTTTCTCCTCACTTCAGAAATTGACTTTTTTGTTAGGGTTATCTTGCACAAATTATACCAATCCAGTCAGTTGGATAGTGTCCCCTGTATGGCACTTGACCAGGCATGGAAAATCATTAAGAAAGGACACACGTATGATCTTGTTGAGCTCCAGCTGACTTAGCTTTCTGAGAACCTTAATTCAATCTGGACTACAAAGAATTCAATGTGTAAGTTTGGCTCTTTGCTAATATGTATATTCTTTTATATAAAGAAGAGTTTTCCTACTCATGGAGGTGTGATATGGGACAAGAAGAGACCCATTACTGTTCAAATCAGTGAGTTCATAGGTCAGATAGGAGATAGTTTTAATGGTGTGATGGATAACTATTTTGTTGAATTCAAAAAGAATATGAGAAAGAGGAGTAGAGTCTCTATGTCATTAGTTGCAAAATATAGTAAGGATATATGCTTTCTAGTCGAAACAGACTTTACTTATGCACAAGCAGTCTTTCCTAGGGTTTCATGGCTAATGCCATTACCCTATGAAGTAAATATAGATGAAGCTACTGCTCTATTACAACCCTCTTAGTTGAAGAAATTGATAGCAAAGCACCCTACTTTGGAACATATGATGAAGCCAAATCTAAAATCACTATGGGTTTAATGGCTGCAACTGTAGATAGAAAGAGAAAGAAACTAGTAAAGAATTTGGAGAAATATGTGGAAGAAATGGAAAAAGATGCACCACTAGAATTAATCTAAGGACTGGGAGAAGATGAACAAAGTAACTCTAGTGACAATGAAGAAGAAGAAGAGGCTCAACTAGAAAAGAAGAAAGGTAAGAAGCTAGTGATTGTCAAGCCCCCAACCAAGAAAAGGATTCTGAAACCTAAAGTGTCATCGACACCTATGCTGAGGCCTAGAACAAGGGGAGCTACTACTGAGACTCCAAAGAAATCCCCTACATCTAGTAAATGAAAACCTGTACAGCCTAAGGTTGTGCCAAGAAAAAGGCCTAGAAGGAAACTTGTTTTGGAACAAGAAGATGATGAAGAAACTGAAAGTGATGAAGAGGTGAAGAAGAAGGTTGCATTGCAGGATGTCAAACCTACTGTGGATGGCATATGTCACAAGATAACAAACTCTGTAGGACTGGAAGACTTGAAAGGATTAAAGTTTGGGAACTTGAGTATAGGAGATAAAGAAAAGGTTGAAGATGCTATTCTTGAAATGCTTTGCATTTTCAAGATGTTACCTATTTAGTTGGAAAACTGAATTCCTAAGGAGTTAAGCAACAAGGTTGCACAAAAGTAGAAGTATGCTCTTAATATAGAAAAAAAAATAAGAGAGAGCACCCTAGCACAAGTGGAATCAAACCTCACCCCTGCCAACATTAGAAAAATTATGGAACAACACCAAGCTAAATTTGACCCTAAGCTTAGAGCTTATTCAATCCTTCAACACAAGGTTGAGGATGTTGTACAGGAAAGTATCAAGATTTGGAACATAGTGTTTGGTTTATTTATTAACAAAGATGTAGATCAAGGTGCTAGTACATCTAAGGATGTCGAGCTTGCAATAGAACTAAATGTAATGGAATCACCCATTCTAGAGACTGAAGCTCCTAAGGTAGAGGAAATTAAGAAGGTATCAGAAGTACACATTGTTGATATAACAAAGGTTACCCCAATCAAGAATCAAGTATTGACTGAGGAAGATATATGGGCTAAGGAAGCAAAAGACACATCTTTTCCGGGTAGTAAAACTATACTTTTGCAAGTTAAAGCCTATTTGATAATTGATGTGACATCAACTGTTAACATTACCCCTACCAAACCTATAGTTGTTATAGTTGACATGTTAGCCAGTACAAGAACTATTGAGGAACAAGATAAGTCAACACCAGCCAATCAACCCACATCTGTCGAGGAGTTACAACAAGGTAAAGAAGAGAAGTTCAAAGAAAAAGCTACTAGTCCTCATGTGGAGTATAACGGAACAAAAGGAAAAGAAGTAAAAGACAAAGTTATTGAGGTATAGGAGCCTAAAAAATAAGAGGCAATACAAGCTCTTGTACAGATGCCAAGTGGGAGCACACCGAAGAAGGCACTGGAGAAGAAAATGGAAGTCCTTTCCCCAGAGGTAACCATTGATGAAGTTATTGTTATTCCTAAATGGGATTATGATAACTTATCTTACGAATAGATGCAAATATTGAAAGATTTATTGACAAGGAAAAGCAAACAGGAAGAACTGAGAAGAGAACATCAGTAGAAATAGGTTCTGTATGAAATTAAAGACATATTTAATGATGTTTATGAGTTGTCAGATGTAAACAGTTCCACTCCCATATTGGAACAACTTGTACATATTGTTTAGAAAGTAAATAATGAAGCATGTAGCACCAGTGATAAGCTGTTTGAGTGGTCAGAAAGAAAGTTTGAGACCAAGATGCTGGAGAAAGTATCTACCGAGATTGTAGTCAAATAGGTCACACTTTCAACTTTGGTAACATAGATCAAAGATGTAGTTGCAAATGCACACTCTCTTCTCACCAAACTATGTAATGTAGAACACTTCACTGAGGATAACCAATGACTGGTTGATCAACTACAGTAAGAACTCAAATCCACCAGTTCCAAACATTATGCCAAAAAATAGTTCCAAACATTATGCCAAGATCATTAAAGGAGTCCTTAAACGTGGATGAAAAAAATAGTTCCAAACATTATGCCAAGATCATGCATACACAAGGAAGGATAGCCGAACTGATGGCTAATGATGGAAAGATTAGATCTCGACTACTTTCTATGCAAACAATTTTAACACCTCACCTGGAGGCCATATAGAGAAAGTTGGTCAAGGCTAAGTACTTAACCCAAAGGGATTCAAATCTGTCTACATCTAAGAGTCTAATCAATCTAGCTGTCGAGCTAGAAGTGCAGTCAGAAGTTTTAACTGTTGCTGTCGGAGGATGGGAAACTGCACTACACATGGTTATGATGCTACACAAACCATTTTTGGAGAGATGTTTTGAGATCCCCATTCTAGAAGAGATTCATCATGTCAAAGCCAAGGGGGAAATCAAATGACATGACATGACAAAGGGAAGATAACAAAATTTTGAATGTATATATATCTAAGGGGGAGTATTTTGTTAATACTATGTACTTTGTGAATACAAGTGTAATGTCATGACAAAGTGTTTTTGCCACTAATATCAAAGGGGAGATTGTAGATCTCTATAGTTTTGTTGACTATTAGTGACCCACACTTAGTCATTTATCTAGGCAATGATGGTCAGTCATCACTGTGACCGAGTCATTATGTAAAGGCTGATTTATGTAGTGTATACTTACCCAACAATAGTACTGCTGAGTAAACTCATGGTCACTATGTATTTTTGTATTATGCTGAGTCTATTTTTTGTCGAGTCATATATGAAAAGGTTACCAAGTGACAAAGATATCAACATATGTTGAGTACAATGAATGTCGAGTATCAAGAAGTGCATTTACCGAGTTAGCTAGGAATGACATATGAGTTTGTTTAGCACAGTGATCGAGGTAAATCATTTTGGGCAACATTCATGTTTTGTATTTTGTTTGTTGAGATAATTATGGAGGTGATTATGCATCTATTTTGCAATCATTGATCCCTATGTAATACCTAGAGCCAATCAAAAATTAGTAAGGCTTAAGCAGCAAAAGGAATTAATCTGAACCGTAGATCTTGAATCATAAAGATGTTTTTTTTATTATATAAGGTTAAGATATAAACCCTAAAATGTGTAAGAGTGAAGGGATAGTGAATGAGCAGAGAGGCACATTTAGTGAAGTGAAGTATTCAGAAAAAATTTAGTGACTGAGCTAAGCAGTGAAAGGATAGAATAGAGATAAATCTGATAAGAGAGATCAATACAATACAGTAAAGAGAAGATATGTAATCTGCATACAATGCAAACTGAAAGATCAAGTATTGAGACATTCTAACCAGTTTATTAGGGTAAATCTCTTAACCGAGTAGTCCTAATAGACTTTTTGTAATCTTTTAACTGAGTGCTTACTTTGTTGTAAGTTTCAAATCCTTTAGCAAGGTAGACTATATAAGTCTTTTAGCTCTTAACAGGGAAGACCCCTCATAGGGTAGATCATGTTTTGATCAAATTTTGTAAGCCCTAACAGGAAAATTTATTACTGCAATAGTGAATATTTGTGGGTGTCATCCCCACCCCAATTTTACCTTTCAAGGGTTTCTGGGTAACCAAAATTATTATGTTATGAGTACTTTCATGGATGTTGTTTAGTATGATTAGATATTATGTTATGACCAAGTATTGTTTATTCTATGCAAATGTTTTATTCAAATCAAAATGGTTTAGTAGGTGATATCTGATTCACCCCCCTCTCAGTATCACATTTCCCAATTATATTTCCAACACCAATATCTTTCATAATGGTAGATAATTCTCGGTATGAGTGAGGTAGAATGTTTGATGGTGGTAAAAAACACTCACCTATCAACCTATGATAAAAAATATTTGTTAATTTAAAGAATATTAATTGCTACACGATTCACCCAATATTCATTGTAAGGGAATTACGACTAAACTAATGAAAAAAGATGACATACCTTAACATACATGTCATTTCTACAATGGATAAACCATTCATAACCTTCAAGTTCACCAACAACAATACAATGAAAAGAAGAGTTGTTTGGGAGCCTTCGTATAGGGGCTTGTGTGTCTTCTCAAGTATAGGTACATCAAGGTCTGCGTCAACATCATCATCATCATCATCATCTTGATCATCGTGATCATCATGATCTTCTTGATCATTGTGATCTTCTTCCATGGGATCATTACCTTCTACTTCTATATTCACACCTCCATGTTCCCTCATTTGGAAATCCACATTCTCTGGATTGTCATGGTCCATAACATGAAACCCAGGGTGGTTGACCTATATGAAAATGATGACCTTATATTAACCATGACCATGATGTCATCATCAAATCATATCTAATGTATTTTATAAATTATTAAAATACATACCAATGGAAGAAATTCATTTCCCCTTTCAATGTGACCATGCTGCATATAATGTTCCTCAACTATTTTGATTATATATCTTTGAGTCTTTAAGCCCTTACAAATTTTGCAAGGACAATAACATTTTCCATCACCTTTTCTTTTTAAGTTAGACCACAGTCTAGCAATTGTCTCCCTATTTTATTGTGTTGATATCATCAGACATGGTCTTTCTTGAATGGAATGACTCATTGGTGGAAGAAGGATGACTTGTTTGCAACCTATAGATTCTATATCAAGTGTATTAAAATAACATCCAACATTAATAATCAAGTAAATTCTAGCAAATCCGATTGAGTCATATTTGTTTATCATGTGACATTATTTCTTACAAAGAATTGTTTGTTTTTCTTAGGGATGCCCTCATATAGATGAGGTGTGTATCCTTGATCACAACCTCTTCTTTGCTTGATAGTGTATGTATACTATAAACAAATCCATTAGAAAAATTTAAAGATAAGAAGAAACTAAAATAGAAATATGTAGGTGAGCCAATAGAACAAGGGACACAAGCGTAAAAGTTCCTACCTTATATAATATGTTTGGGGTAAGCTATGGTGAAATGATAATATGGTTAAGTAGCATATATTTTATGAAGATGTCTTTTGGTAGGGTGAATTTTTTTTACTATTGTTTAATAAGAAGGATCAAAACTATTAGTGCATTGAGTGCTTTATAAATAGATAGAACCACATTTGTAGACAAATATCAATACATGTGTATACAATATTTATGATGAACAATGTCTGCACGAACAATAAATATTAAACAAATATTGTGGAAACACAAAAGAACTGTATTACCTTGCTCAATATGTAACAACATAAAGATTGCATTGAATTCAAGTACTTTCTGTTAGGGATTTTTCTTGTAGGATCAAACTTGGAAAATTATGGGCTTGATTCTTAGTTAAAAGGGGACTCCAAGTTTGCAAGAAAAGCCTAATTAATGAGGATTGGATAAGATCCTCCTTCTGCTTCGAGCTCCATAGGACTCAGGCGGGTATTGCCTATGAATAGGTTACTATGTTTCAAGTAAGCTTTTGATTAGTGGATTTAGTCTTCATTGTCATGCTATTTAGGCTTCAAATCACTTCAACAAAAGATCACTCTGTAGACAGCTGAGAATCTCCTGATACAAAGCTTGACAATAGAAACTATAAATGTAACAGCATTGACAATGGGAATAAGGACATAAATCCTTCTTCTTTTTATGAGTTCAACTCAAGGAAGGTTAACCTCTGATTCTCTCTCCAAGGAATCAACAATCTGAACTATATCACCAGGATACATTCCTTTCAAAATATGCATGAACTAAAGAAAATGAAAAGAACTAGTAATGAAATTTAGTGTTTGATGACAGAAAAATAACTACACAACATCCATCTAGCCAGTGCCTATTCCATTGGGCAAATAGTTACTGTATGTAAATCCACAGGAAGAGATCAAAACAAATACAGTGAAATGCCTTGTAGATCACTTGCAGTTTGAAAAGAGTGCCTTACAAACCATTATGTCACTCCTATACTATTATCATCAAAATCTTGATAATCATGTTCACTCTCTGAGACTATTCATGAAAATTTAATTCTTTCCTTGAAAGAAACTCATAAATAATTAGACAAATTGCCTTGCAACTGGTATGTTTTACATGCCTGACAAATAAAAACATACAAGAGTATAACATAAAAATGAGAAGACAAAAACAAAATTTGAGAGAAACTGCAATGTATTTCTTTGACAATAATCCTATTTCAATGCACACAAAATTTAAAGTTCAGGAGCCTAGCATAGGAAAGAAAGAAGAAAAGATATTCAACATTCATCCTTTAGAGACATGCTCACAACAGAGCAGTCACAGGAACTAGAACCAAAAAAAGAATAGGAACCAAGAACCCTTCAAACTAAGAAGAGAAGAGAATAAAAAGAAGAAGAAGAAACCCTAAAATCTATACTTGACCAACACTTGTCCATTCTGCAATCTAATCTCATAGCCTTCTCTTTTTTCTGAAAATCTGATCTTCTCGGGCACCTCCAAAATCTGAAAACATCTGTCCTTTTTTGCATTAAATTTGCTCATCTACATGGAAATCTGATTAATTTGTCCTTTGCTCTTCTTTGGAATGTGATTTAGTCCTTTGTACCCTCTTTTCCTATCACCATGCAATTCTGATTCACTCTTCCCGCTGGATCTGCAAAATCAATCAATTTTGGAAGAAGAAAAATCTTCCCAAAATCTAGTCACGGATTAAAAGTCTTTACTGCTCTTAGCAACTTGATCTGATCTGGTTCCAACTACTATCATTGCATTCATCATCTTCTGGCGTTTTTGGAAACATATTATACTACCATATTCTGATAAAAAATGAATCTCCCAGGCATTTTCCCGTGAACAGCTCTGTCATTAAAAAAATTCAAAATTCTCCAAAGTTTGAACTTTATAACTTTTTAAATCTTTTATTTTTTTAAAAATCTGCACAGGCCACCAGAAAGTGCCACTTGTCATCTTCTCATTTGCTGCTTGGACTAACTCACCTTTAACCTTAGTCCATCTAGAGATCTAGAGATCTGGAGACTACATGAATCTCTAAGTCTCTGAGTTATTTCCTTGACCATGGTTTCTTTTAGAGACTTGGAGAAATCCCTTTAGTCTCTAGATCTCTGAATAGCCATCTGGAGATTTGAAGACTAAGTCTCCAAATCTCATAATCATTTCCTCTTTTCATATTTCTTTATGAGATTTGGAGACTTCCTTTAGTCTCTAGATCTTTGAATGTTAGTGACTTAACCACTAGAATTTGGAGATCTGGAGACTAACTAGTCTCTAGATCTCTGAATGTTAGTGACTTAACCACTAGCATTTGGAGATTTGGAGACTAACTAGTCTCTAGATCTCTGAATGTTAGTGACTTAACTACTAGCATTTTTCGCCAACATTTTTCTACAAAATTTCTTCTGGGTCCACTAGCATGGAAACCGAGGTCGATGCACAAGCATGGGAAACCATAGCTTCCAACACTTTGATTTATTTCATATGTTTTTAGATTTGCATATAAACATTTCAAATTTTGAAATTGGGAGCAATGTGGGATAAAACTTTATGAAGCATCGCTGATTTTTTTGTTGCTGTCAGTACTCAGAAGACCATAACTTTTGATTTTCAAACTAAATTTTTCTAAAAAAATTTTTGTATAATGCACACATGGCCATCTCAAACATATGTAAAATTCAGCCCGACCCAGTTCGTACTTTTTGAGTTATGATAAAAAATGTGACTGGAAATCTGAACAATGCACACCCAAAGAATATTGACAATCTACAAATGGAATGGCTCTGAAAAAGTGACTAAACGGGCACATGGGGAGCTGAAAATTGGCATGATGACTCATTCCCATGTCTACAGCATGATGCAACCACTGGCATATTATGATCAATCTCTGGGAGAAAGGTACAATCAGCTAAATAGGGCCTCCGACTAAACTGGACAGAACAAAGAAACAAGATATTTCTTGAAGACCAACTTTGGGGGATCTAAAAACTTATCAAACGGATTCGAAATGGATTGAGCTTTGAAACATAAGCTCTCTGGTATACATTTAACACATTCCCAAAGTGGCAGGCCATGAAACTTAACAAGGCACAAGATATTCAAATGCAAACAAGGCCTATTACAACGATTTGACACCTAGGCAAAAATGCAGATTTTGGACAAGTGCTCAAAACAAGACATCATGAAACAACTTGAAACTTGAATGTGATGATCTGAGACGTCTTCTAATGATAAAAAAAATGGTAATGAACACCTGACATGCATGGGAAACTTCAGAAATGCATCCGGGAAAATAGGCATCAAAGCACCTAATGGGGTCAAAAAGCAAAAGTTTTTTAACAAGGTGCTCAAAAACCCATGCTGTATTTTTTACTACCAACACTTTATAAGTTATGTTCTCTAATATCCTGGGTAAGTCTACAAATAGATTAACTCTCATAAAGATAAAATATTGTGAGGATAATGACAAAATATCCAATTGGCAACTTTTCTACTATACCTGAACCTCACCTTGCCAACACAGCTAGAAATCAATGGGTAGTGGTGATCAAATTTCTCAAGACAACGGTTGCAAAAAGAGAAATGCTTGGAACGTATAGGCCTGATTATCTGAAAAAATCAGCAAATAAAAACTAACATGCAAAATGTTAAATTGAATGACATTTTATTATACAGATAAATGTGTTGTCTAGATTACTACATTTCAAAAAGAAATATTGATATGCCAGAGCACCTTTCAAGTTGGGAAAAGCTGAGACCAAAGCCCTGCCCACCGAGAAGAATTGCTTAAATCTCTATATGCATGACGGTAAATTGATTTATTATCATTTCCTTGTATTTATTTCATTTTTTCATGAAGTTTTAAGGCAGAGAACACAAGTTGTTCTTGACTATCTTGTACAAGGGTTTTGCAATCAGCAATCTTGTTTTGAAGTTGCAATGAATATGTGAGACTCCCCCACTTACTATGGTTAATGTGATTGTGGGGAGAGTCTAAAACATGTAATATATGTATCCATGAGTGTTCTATTATACACTAAATTTGCACCCTTAGTTCAAGCTCTTGTAGTCTTGATAACTCAGTATAACAAGGGAATCATCTCAAGGTTGTGGGACCTTTTGCTAACCGAGATGAGACCTCCAGATTCTAGGCTGGTTCCTCTTGGATAATCACCCTGATTTGCTCTTAACAGGAAAGCAAATTTTTGAGGGAAAGGGATAGAAGGAATGCATGGAAGGGAAATGACAAAAATCAAATCTATCCTACCAGGTGATGCATCGAACTAGGGTTTGGATCTCAGTATAGAGGGATGAAACTAGTGACAGAAATAGGTCTAGGAGATTATAACTTACTGAATAGGCTTGCATAAGTGTTTCATGGAGGGGTCTGCAAACAAAAGAGGTTGTTCAGGGAAAGAGAAAGATTCTTTGACAACAACAAAGCTCTCAGGATTAGACATCAATTCATGACCTGCAAACAGACATTCACTCCTATAGCTCGGTGCAGGATTGAGACAAGACTGTTAGGGGCTAAAATATACCCACAAAACATCTAAATTAGATCAAACACAATAACACACACAGCTACAAAAAGTAAGAGGAATCAGGGAACCTAAGATACCATTGAAAGCATTCATAAACTCAATCCAATAAGAGATAAGCCAACAGGAAAGCATAAGGACAGGAAAAACATGTCACATAATACTTTGCAAAATCTGCATTATCAATGAGAACTTACAAAATGTGGGAAAACCAGAGAGCAGGAAGAAATGCTACAGATGGTTTTTTAAGAAAAGAGCTTCTCTTTTTTACAAAATGTTCATTCTGAGCACTACTGGCTCCAAAAAACAATATATACAACCCTGCACGCCAGTAGGAAACAAAAACTTTTAGGGCTACATAAACCTGCAATATAATAATCTGGCCCTAAAATCGGTCACCTCTAATCATAAATGCCTCTCTGCAAAATCATAGCCGATCAGATATCTTTTCTTTGCATGCCCATGCCTGCAGATCAACAACTTTGATCCATCTACCCCCCTGCAAGCCCACTGTGTCATGAATGCGTAAAATCTGATCAGATCATGAAAGGACCCAAAATGGCACCCCCTAAAAATCTCTACAAATTCCTTAACTGCAACCGCTTTCAAAAATTCAATTTTTAGCTACCCTGCCACTTCACACATTATACTCAAAATAATGCCCATAAAAAATAGGCTACATCACTTTTGAAATGAACCTGGTCGCATGATCGCATGAGCCGAAAGGCCTTCATGCGATCATGCGACGTCCCTTTTAAAACTGCCTTGCCGCCAACAATGTCTGACCCCACAAGATCCACCACCGAACTTGCCACGTGGCCCAATCGGAGCTGAAACCCTCAACTAGAAGCACCAAAGAATCCAACGGTGGTTGCATGATCGCATGGGATTGGAAGATCCCATGTGAGCACGTGATAGCCATCAGATCTCATGTCTATGGGGCTACAACAACCTCTGTCGATAGCACATATAACCGGGCCTACCTCCAACTGCGCAACCACGCAAAACTTGCCAAACCTAAGCCTAGAACCGCCACATGTCACTCCCCCATTTGGTTCGACCACCACATGAGCAACTACCTCAGCACCCCGGCACGGACCCACAGAAACCTCAAGATCCCATCTAATGGTCGTCGCATGATCACATGGGATCAAAAGATCCCATGCGAGCATATGACCACCATCGGATCTCCTCACACTTGAACCACTACAGAGACCTCGGGCCTCACCAACTATCGAACCATGAACCACTACCATTGAAACCGCTAATGGTTTGCCGCATGGTCGCATGTGCTTGGAAGAGCCCATGCGATCATGCAACTAACTGTAAAACATTAGCCGCTGACCGCAAACTGCCATCCTGTAGACCGCCTACCGCTTGTTGCATGATCGCATACGGCCAGGAAGGCCTATGCGATCATGCAAAAATGATAACCTGTGACCCCTACCTTCAACGCCACCGGCCATGAAACCACTGTAACCATAGGCGGTTAGTCATGGTTAAGGCTTGCTGCGTCAGAAGGAAGATTGATGACTATCATTAACCTTTGCAAATGGAGAATGGGCCACCGACAGGTGTCATCCCATCGCATGATTGCAAGGGCAAGGAATATTCCTTGTGATCATGTAACAACCACAAGATTTGAGGAAAGCCTGCCACCAGGCCCACAGGTCGGAGTTGTGCACTTAGGGTCAAAACATAGAGGGTGTCAAAAACACAAAGGCTTTTCGAGAAAAGGCCGAGAACACACCAAACTTTCAGAGCCAAGAGGTCGAAAACACACTGCATTTTTAGACAAAAAATAGAAAACATCCCGAGACTGTAGAGAGGAGGTCAAAAACACACTGGGTTTTCGACACTTTGAGCGTTTCACTTGGTAAAACAAGGCTATGGCCGAAAATGAAAGACAAGGAATTTTTGGGCAACATTTTGGTGACCTCTGCGGGATGTCAGCCTGCTAGACATAGACCAGTAGCCTTGACTCAATCCATTGGGTATGGGGTCACTTCTTGTGCGAAAACTTCAGAGACCAAAAACTGAACCGAGAAGACAAACCTGTGCACGCGCACTTCTTGGAAAATAGGGAAAAACTAAACTAGCAAGCTGGGAGAAAGCAGAAAAAATATTTACAAGGATTTACAAGGACCTACAGAGAAGGATTAACTTCAAAGAAAGGCTTCAAGTGGAAACCATTCACTGAGATTGGCAGGGCATCTCCTTCGAGGGTTGAAAGCTGAAAAGTGTTGGATCCTTTGCACTCTGTTATAACAAATGGCCCACCCCAAAAGGAATCAAACTTTGTGTGCTTGCCAGGTTTTGACCTGAACTCATCCCATTTGAGAACTACATCTCCAACCTTGAAGTTTCTGACCCTGGCTCTTTTATCAAAGCTTCTTTTTGTTTGATTCTGATGGAATGCCATATCTTGCATTGATTTATCTCTGATCTCGTCCAGCTCCATCAACTGGGCATATCTAGTTTGCATAGGATCACCTTCCTCAAACAAGGCATACTGAGTGGCCAAGTCCAAGGTTGGTAATTCAGTTGAAATAGATAACCTAGCCTCTCTACCATACACCAACATGTATGGGGAATTAACAATGATTTTCTTTGGGGTAATTCTATCTAACCACAAGGTAGATTTCAATTTAGTATGCCAATCCCTCTGACTGTCTTGCAGGGTCTTCTTGATTATTCTAACCAGATTCTTATTTGTTCATTCTGCCAAACCATTCCCTTGAGGATAGTAATTGGAACTTGTATTCAGACAAATGCCCTTCTTGACTGCCCACTCTAAGACTTTGAGGCTTGTAAATGCTAATGCATTGTCTGAAACTATAGAATCTGGAATGCCAAATCTATGAATGATGTCATCATAAAAACTTTAAACATCACTCTCATTAGCTTCTTTTAAAGCAACTACCTCTGTCCACCTAGTGAAATAATCAGTTGTAGTAATTATCCACTTGTGTCCTACACTAGATGGAGGGTTAATCATGCCAATGAAATCTATACCCCACCTCATGAAGGGCTGCTCTGTTCTGACTGGCTATAGGGGCAGAGCTACAAATCTTTCTTTCCCTACAAAAATAGCACATTTGATGCATCTTCTAACATAATCATGACTGTCTTTGAAGATAGATGGCCAATAGTATCCAGCCCTCATGATCTTAAAAGCTGTAGTCCTAGGAGAGAGATGGCCACCAGAAGCTCCATCATGAAACTCAAATAAGACATCTGCAACCCTTTCTGAACCTATGCATCTTAGAAGGACACCATTGTGATCCTTTCTGAAAAGAATTTCATCTATCAGCACAAAAGGAATAGACTGTAACCTGTAATACCTCCTTTTTGCTGAATCTAGGCCAGCTGGATATTGTCCTGTCTTCAAATATTTGATCATATTAGGCAACCAGCTACTTGCCTTGGCTTGTTCTCTTGTAGAATGCACCACCAGAGATGCATCTATGTATTTCAATTTCTTTGAACTTCCATCTTCTACCAGATGCTCGCAAAGACCTCTTCCTCTAACCAGCTTGGTAATCTGAACATCTATGTCATATTCCATCACCTTGGTGATCCAACCGACTCTTTTTTCATTTAGGTCCTTAGAAAGCAAAAATTCCTTGACACTTGGATGAGTAACCATCAAATGCACCTTGTTATGGGTCAACAAATGTTTGAATTTTTTGAGGCTCTTTACCATAGCAAGAACATGCTTTTCTACAAAAGAGTATCTTTGCTCATACTCTTCTAAACCTTTGCTAAAGAAAGCAATAGGCTGCTCCAATCCTTCAGCATTTTCTTGAGTCAACATTGCAGATATAGCATCATGACCCCCATAAGCATAAAGGATAAAATCTTTACTGAAATTTGGGTTTAGGAGAGCAAGAGCTTCTGTTAAGGCTTCTTTAATAGCTTGGAAGTTAACTTTCCCTTCCTTGGTCCAACTGAAGGCTGAACTCTTCTTCAACATGGTTGTCAAAGGCTTGAGTAACTCTACAATGTCAAGCAAGAATCTCCTAACAAAGTTGATCTTTCCTATGAAAGATTGGAGACTTTTCTTGTGATGTGGTAATGGTAGTTCTAAGATGGCTGCAATTCTCTCAGGATCCACTGTAATTCCTTCTTTAGATACTACATATCCCAATAGTTTTCCTTCATGAATCGCAAACACACATTTCTTGGGATTAAGGGATATCCCAAACTCTTTGCATCTTTCAAAAATCTACCTCAAATGTCTGATGTGGTCTACCGTATGCTTTGAGTAGATGGTTATGTCATCCAGGTAGACCAGCACAAACCTATACATGAGGCCCTTAAAGGCCATATCCATTGCTTTTTGAAATGTGGCACCTGCATTCAACAAACCAAAGGGCATCTTCTGATATGCCATGGTTCCCCACTTGGTTGTAAATGCAGTCTTATATTGATCCTCCTCTTTCACTAAGATTTGATTGTATCCTAAATAGCCATCCAACAATGAGAATCTCTCAGATTCAGAGACACATTGCAGAATTTGTTCCATAGAGGGTAGTGGATGGCGGTCTTTTAATGAGGCTCTATTAAAATCTCTGAAATCAACACATAACCTCAGCTCTCCATTCTTTTTCCTGACAGGAACAAGGTTGGAAACCCAAATAATATGTTTGATGGGATAGATGATGCCACTTTCTATTAGTTTGAGTACCTCCTTATGCATAAGTGGTTCAAGCTTGGGATTAACAGGCCTTTGATTTTGCCTTACTAGTTTAGCATTAAGCTCCAATTCAATAGTGTGCTGAGTGAGGGTAGGATCAAAAAACTTGAGGTCTTCATATCCCCATGCAAAAATATCACTAAATTATCTGAATAGTTTAGTGTAAGATTGCTTTTCTGAATTAGTGTTTACTTTTCCAAATTGCAGGCTCTTACCTGGTTCCAACTCTAATTCAGCACAATGTTCCTGTTGGACTACTAGGCCAGCTTTATTTTTCTTGACTTCATCATCCTTGTTGAAGATAGTCTCTAAGGTGACTAGACCTTTAGGCATCTTATTAGATTTAAGTTGTATCACTTGATCACCACAGTTCTGTGATAACCTCTTTTGATTGTGCCTTGAAAAGACATCCTCTTCAAACAAGAACTGCATAATTTGTTCATCATTGTCAAACACTTGCCAATTAATATTATTATCTAGAATTGAAGGTCTGATAATAATCTTGATGTGCTACTGATCTGCCTCTTTTGAAATGCTATTGGGAATGTCAAACTGAGATCCAATAGCAGCTAACCTATTAGCATTTTGATTTAATTTTCTAGGGATAGCAATGATATTGAAAGCATGGAAATCTTCAATTGCATCCCAAACTCTATGTTTGTATGCTTTCATGACATTATTTTTAGTTGCACTCATCCCTCTTACCTGGCTGACAACAAGTTCATTGTCACCATATACCTTTAACACTTTAAGCCCTCTTTTTCTGGCCCATTCTAGTCCATTTACCAAACTTTCATACTTTGCAGTGTTGCTAGTGTAGGAAAAACCGAATCTAAAGGTAGTGTAATACCTTTCTCCTTTTGGGGATACCAGCATAGCACCTCCACCATAACCGTGTCTACTTCTAGCTCCATCAAAGAAAAGTTCCCAGACCTAACTATCCTAATCATCTGAAACCAGTCTATTCTTTGAGAAGGCTTGGTTCTATGGCTCCACTTTCTTGGATCAGATAACTCCCCAAACCAAAATCCCAAACAAGATTCTCTTAGATCTCTGAGGTTCTTTCATCTAGGAGAATATCGGGGATACTCTCTATTTTTGTGTTTGCTTCACTGATGGTTGGGAAATCATTGTCATCAAATATAAGACAATTAGTATTGATGGAATTGGACACATATGGATCTATATGATGTATTGCTAAGGCTTCTGACTTAATGGTGACCTTGGTACCATACCTTGTATGAAAGACCATGTGAGACCAGTCAAAAGAAAGATAACCTCCTATCTTGGCTATGAATTCTCTTGAGAGACATATGGCAAACAATGCAGGAAGATCTATGATATATATATCAAGGAGAATGGAAAAATTAGGACTAGCATGGAGAATTAAACTGGTATCTTTGGCCACACCTATAGTACTAATTGAGGATCCATCAATTTGTGTAACCTTCTTTTGGAAGGGCTCATATTTAAGTCCTAATTGATCAGCCACTTTCTTGGGCATTACAGTGCTAGTAGCACCACTATCTACCATACAATTATGCACTAAAGATTTCCCAATAATTAAAGATACGTAAAAAGGAGGTGGCTTTAAATTCCTACCTTGCATGGTATTGGCCTTGGAGTTGCTAGTTGGAGTCCCCCTTTCTTGATCAGTGTTGACCAACATTGGTTTTATAGTTTCTTTTGTAGGTTGAAGATTTTCCATCTCTCTCATGGCCTTCTCCAAAATTTTAGGTTGTCCTGGAATAGACAAAGAGTCCCACATAGACATGGTGACATTCACCTTCTTCATGTTGTCTACAATGTTATAAGGTGCCACAGTGTGTACTCTTTGTTGTGCTTTTGTCATGATGGGTTTTGCCTCTCTCGAAACTTGGCCTTCTTTGCTTGTGATGATAGGGGCCTCCTTGGATGTGATAGGGGTAGCTTGTTGCAGTGGCTCTATAGATGTAATGGCCCTAGTACCAAAATCTACTCTCTCCATGTCTTGGGCTCTTCTCTTTGCTCTTGTGTAGGCAACAAAAGTAGCTTCATCGTTGACTCCACTAAAATCTGGTTGCTCCCAATTGAAAAGAGCAATCTCATTCTCTTGTGTTTCTTGCTGAGGGGCTGTCCCACTAGAAGGAGCCTTTGTTTGAGCTTGTGAAGCATTTTGAACCATTAGTGCTTGGTTCATCCATCCAGTAGAACACGTAGCTTGATTGTGGGGCTGATTGTAAGGGAAACACCATTCATTATCCATGGCCATATTGTTTTGACTAGGAACCATATCCCTGACTAGATTTATAGAATTAAGAGGTGCAGGGTTATACAGTTGGAATGGCCTTTGGTTAAAGCTTTGTCTTTTCCCTTGATAGCCTCCTTGATATGGTGGCCTATTTTGTTGATAAGGTTGTCCTTGACTTTGGTATTGCTGATTAGGACTTTGGCCTTGTGATTGGAAGGGTGGCCTGATGCCTTGGTTTTGTTTCTTCAAGTTTGTGATCTCTTTGGTTAGAGTCTGCAGCAAGTTTGTCATTTCTTGCATACTAGTTTGCTGACTACTCTTCACCTCTTGCAACTCTTGGGAGAAATTTGCTGCAGCATGTTCTTGACCACTGGTACTAGCTTGAGGTGTTGTTATTGTGGGAATAGGGGTAAATGGGGGTACTTGTGCAGGTGCAATGGGCTGAAGAGTAGGGAAGATAGGCATAGGAGGTCTTCTCTATATCATGCCTGCTTGGATCAAACAATTTTCAGCCTTGAAAGTAGTGTCAAAGGCTTGGGGTAAAGTGGTACCACCCATAGATTGGATCATGATAGAAATTTGGCTATTTAGACTTTGCAAGTAGTACAGGAAGGCATGGTCAGCTGATGGCCTTACAAAGACTAGGATTCTATTCCATGTTTTAAGGAATCTACTATTATAGTCTGTCATTTGCTCTTGAGGGTTTCTCTTTATAGTTGTTAATTGCTCAACCAAAGACAAATTATCTGATTTATCCTCAAAATGTTTTCTTAATGCATCCCCTAATTCATCCCATGAAGTAATAGAACCAACAATTAAAGTTCTAAATCATTCTAGAGCCTTACCTTTCAGAGATGCTACTAATAATTTGGTGGCCACATCTTCTTGGGTAATGTTGTGTATGTTGCAGATGGTGGTCACATCTCTTATGTGCTCAAAGGCTATCATCTATCCCTCCCCTATGAAATTAGGTATACTCTTTAATGCCACCAAGGGCACATCATGATGCACTGCAAAATTTAAGGGGCTCCCCTGATTGAAAGGTGCAAAGGTGAAATTTCTAGCCATTGTAGGAGGTGTAACCTAAAGATTAACAACTGTATGAGCTATTTTTGCTAGACTTGAATTTCCTTCCTCTTCTAGATCTCTGGTCAGAGATCTACCTCTTCTTCTAAAATGAAAAAGGAAAGGTCTCCTCTCTGAAGTATCAGGAGGTGTAGATTGGACTCTTCTTGCAGGAGATTCTCTCTGAGTTGACCTGCCTTTGTAGCTTCTTTTCAAGGGTAACTCTGAAAATTCAATAGGCTTTGAGCTTCTAGTCTCAATCTTTCTCATAAACCTTAAACAAGGTTGGCTTGAATCTTTGAAACCAGTGGAGTCACCAGATATACTTGATAGAACAACCTCTAAAGGTCTGTATTATGCAATCTGTATATCAGAGATGACACAATTTCAACAAATGAACTTCTTTGCTATCCCACCGGGCGTGCCAGAAATGTTATACACTAAATTTGCACCCGTAGTTCAAGCTCTCATAGTCTTGATAACTCAGTATAACAAGGGAGTCATCTCAAGGTTGTGGGACCTTTTGCTAACTGAGATGAGACCTCCAGATTCTAGGCTGGTCCCTCTTGGATAATCACCCTAATTTTCTCTTAACAGGAAAGTAAATTTTTGAGGGAAAGGGATAGAAGGAATGCATGGAAGGGAAATGATAGAAAAAAAATTTTATCCTACCAGGTGATGCATCGAACTAGGGTTTGGATCTCAGTATAGAGGGATGAAACTAGTGACATAAATAGGTCTAGGAGATTACAACTTACTGAATAGGCTTGCATAAGTGTTTCATGGAGGGGTCTGCAAACAAAAGAGGTTGTTTAGGGAAAGAGAAAGATTCTTTGACAACAACAAAGCTCTCAGGATTAGACATCAATCCATGACCTGTAAACAGACATTCACTTGTATAGCTCGGTGCAGGATTGAGACAAGACTATTAGGGGTTGAAATATACCCACAAAACATCTAAATCAGATCAAACACAATAACACACATAGCTATAGAAAGTAAGAGGAATCAGGGAACCTAAGATACCACTGAAAGAATTCATAAACTCAATCCAATAAGAGATAAGCCAACAGGAAAGCATAAGGACAGGAAAAACATGTCACATAATACTTTGCAAAATCTGCATTATCAATGAGAACTTACAAAATGTGGGAAAACCAGAGAGCAGGAAGAAATGCTACAGATGGTTTTTTAAGAAAAGAGCTTCTCTTTTTTACAAAATGTTCATTCTGAGCACTACTGGCTCCAAAAAACAATATATACAACCCTACACGCCGGCAGGAAACAAAAACTTTTAGGGCTACATAAACCTGCAATATAATAATCTGGCCCTAAAATCGGTCACCTCTGATCATAAATGCCTCTCTGCAAAATCATAGCCAATCAGATATCTTTTCTTTGCGTGCCCATGCCTGCAAATCAACAACTTTGATCTATCTACCCCCCTGCAAGCCCACTATGTCATGAATGCGTAAAATTCGATCAGATCATGAAAGGACCCAAAATGGCACCCCCTGAAAATCTCTGCAAATTCATTAACTGCAACCGCCTTCAAAAATTCAATTTTTAGCTACCTTGCTGCTTCACACATTATCCTCAAAAGAATGCCCATAAAAAATAAGCTACACTTCTTTTGAAATGAACCTGGTCGCATGATCGCATGAGCCGAAAGGCCTTCATGTGATCATGCAACATCCCTTTGAAAATTGCCTTGCCGCCAACAAAGTTTGGCCCCACAAGATCCACCGCTGAACTTTCCACATGGCCCAACCAGAGTCAAAACCCTCAACCAGAAGCACCAAAGAATCCAATGGTGGTCACATGATTTCATGGGATTGGAAGATCCCATGCAAGCACGTGACAGCCATCAAATCTCGTGTCTACGGGGCCACAACAACCTCTACCGACAGCACATAGAACTGGGCCTACCTCCAACTGCACAACCGCACAAAACTTGCCAAACCTAAGCCTAGAACTGCCACACGTCACTCCCCCATTTGGTCTAGCTGCCACATGAGCAACTACCTCAGCACCCCGACATGGACCCACAGCAACTGCAAGATCCCATCTAACGGTTGTCACATGATCGCATGGGATTGGAAGATCCCATGCGAGCATACGACCACCGTCAGATCTCCTTGCACTTGCGCCACTGCAGAGACCTCGGGCCTCACCAACTATCGAACTGCGAACCACCGCCATCGAAACCACTAACGGTTTGCCACATGGTCGCATGGGCTTAGAAGAGCCCATGTGATCATGCGACTAACTGTAAAATGTTAGCCGCTGACCGCAAACCACCACCCTATAGACCGCCTACCACTTGTCACATGATCGCATACGGCCAGGAAGGCCTATGCGATCATGTGACAATGGTAACCTATGACCCTTACCTTCAACGTCACCGGCCATGAAACCACCATAACCATAGACGGTTAGTCGTGGTTAAGGCTTGCTGCATCAGAAGGAAGATCGACGGCTGTCGTTAACCTTTGGAAATGGAGAATGGGCCCACCGACAGGTGTCATCCTTTCACATGATTGCAAGGGCAAGGAATATTCCTTATGATCATGCGACAACCATAAGATTTGAGGAAAGCTTGCCACCAGGCCCACAGGTCGGAGTTGAGCGCTTAGGGTCAAAACATCAAGGGTGTCGAAAACAAAGAGGGTTTTCAAGAAAAGGCCGAAAACACACCAAACTTTTAGAGCCGAGAGGTCAAAAACACACTGCATTTTTGGACAAAAAGTAGAAAACATCCTGAGACTGCAGAGAGGAGGTCGAAAACACACTGGGTTTTCGACACTTTGAGCATTTCACTTGGTAAAATAGGGCTATGGCCAAAAATGAAAGACAAGAAATTTTTGGGAAACATGTTCATTTTTAGGGATGACCAAGGAAAGGAAGATAAAGATCATTGATTGTATGGAAGTGTTGAATGAAGGGTTACTTTCTCTTGGACCAGTCATAGCAAACCTGATCATGTAATGGTTAGAGGGTTTTAATGTCACTGCAGGTTCATTTACACATCCACAGTTCTTGTTAGAGTTCATTTAACTACACTTTGCAAACATTGTATTTTAAATTTGGTTTTGATCTATGCAAGAACCCAACCTCACTGACAGACCGGCTCAGAAAAATCTATAGTCAGCTCTATCATGAAGGTGGAACCTTGACTTGCACTTTCCCCATTGGATTCCAATGCCATTGGGTGAGAAGCAAGCCAAGATTATGCACTTTAATAATATAAGTGCTTAGACTATGGAAGGAGGTATATTGCTTCAAGATTTGATGCCCTCAGTAGATACTTTCCATGTATTTAGCTAGTAAGAAGAAGACAAGTTTGCAACAGTGTAGTAATAGGAAGGTTGAAATTGAATCATAGATTTAATTTGATATTCTAGGGAACATTGAAGAATCCTTGGTGATTGTACCTGCTATGTGAATCCATTGATTGAACATTATAGATTGACCCTAATCTAACTTGATCAATTAGATTAGAGTGTCTCTGTGATAGTCAACGGTGCTAGGCTAAGTGGCTACAGTTATGCAAAAGATTCAGTGTGACATCTTAGTAGAGAGTACAGTCTATGCCGAATGGTCTTAACCCAAATCTAAATAACCAAATGTATAAGGCACACTGTTGCAAGCTCAAACCAGAGATTGATAGCATTTGAATACCGAAACTTGCTACAATTATATGAATAAAATTTAAAGGTTTTATTCAAAGTCAAAAGTATCCAAGTAAAAAATGAAAGTGTTGATTTTTGCAATTTAATTTCCATTGAAGATAAACTTGACCACAACTCAATTTAATTTTGACCAAAAATTAACCCATCAAAGAGACCTTAATGCCTTGACTCATTGACTTGTACGTCGAAATGATACCATGCAATCATACAAATACAATGTGAAGATTAAACACAAACTTCAATCAAACTCAAAAAACTATTGATCAAACATGAAAGCACATGCATTCAAAAGATATATTCTCATTTCTGACACAAGTAAAGCTCGAATACGATATGATACTACAACTTTAATCAAGCATTAAAGGCAAAAGCTATAAAAAATAGAATCAGTCTTCATAGTAATAAAACAATTTGTTTCTCTTCTTTTATTGAACTCAAACGTGGACTGTATTCTATTATTGTGGCCATGAATTCTTTCAAAGACTTTTCTGTGGTCCATGAAAACATGCAAGCCTATTTTAGGAAAAAAATATTACAAAAGAGAGAAAAAGTAGACCCAAATGAGAAGTTAATCATAAATCCAAGTTTTGATGACTAATTGCTTGTCTCTCATGTCAACCACTATCTGAGAAAAGTTGAACATAGAAAAAAAAATAGGCAGTTGGTTATCAGTGTTAAGATAATGTATGTTAGCTAAGCATGACCATGAATTTCTACAAGTCGGTATCTTGATAGGACGACAATGTGGGTCAGCCAGGGGTGGATGCCTTGTTTTATCTATGCCCATTATGATGAAATGCCCTCTTCAACATCTAAGAAGTTTCTTAGGCATAAGTTTACTTATAAAACATAGTTTTTTTTCTCAAATTTTGGATGTAGGATAAATGATTTTAATCTAATCAAAGTTATGAATGGGCATCATATACAAAGTTATAAATTGACATTACATATGGGGACCTTATCACTAACATGAACATTTAACAACAACATTCTAACTGAGATTTGAAACTTGGTGGCACTAATCAGTATGTCTATTGTTGGCAAGCTAAGGACTAGCTATAGAACCAACCTAGGCTACTACATATGGTCTTTCATATAGAATTAGATCATTAGTGAACTATACAGAGACACGAGGCTACTTCACCAAGCATTTTTGCGATTTGGTATCTTGGTAGGATGGTAGTATCGATCAACCTTCTTTTCTTTCATGAAAAATTTGTACATTATTTATGATGTGATACCCTCTTCAATATCTAAGAAATTGAAGACCAAAACAAAAATCCCAATGGTTTTACTCAGAACAGAACAAAAATCCCATCGTTAACATTAATAAACCCTACATTTACATTGGTGATTTTTTTCCCAATGGTTTTACTCAAATTGGGCAATGCAAGCATTTGTAAGGTTAGGGTTAGTTTAAACTACAAAGAAGAATCAATAAATTAGAAGAGGGGAGTGACATACAAAGCCATTAAAAAACCAGTGAAGAGATGAAACGTGTGCAGCAGCAGCACGAAGGTGAAAAGGGGTCAACGTACTGATTGAATTCTCATGTTTGAAGAGTGGTGCTAGAACTTACAGGTGCAACGTCCACAGATGCCCTCCTTCCCTCCTTCACATCTCCTTTGTGCGCGATCAAGTAATTTCAAAATGAAATAAAATGAAATTGTGTATTTTTTTTTAAAGTTATATTCATGTGTTGGTCAGAATTATGACCACCTATCATAGTCATAATTCTGACCAAAACGGGAATAGATTTTTAAAAAATCAAATTTTTCCTTCTATAAAATGACCAAGGAAAATCATTTTAATACTTGGTTGGAAATGTTGGTCTAATGTACTAGTGCTTTGTTGAGGACTAAGGCCGGACTGGTGAAAATTATGGCAAGATATGATGAATTCATAGAGGATACTCAAAAGGCACTGGATCAAATCCTTATGAGTGATATGCCTAAGAAGACCTCACCTCTCAAAGTTATCAAGCCTACACCTTTGGGAATGGGAGAAAGTTCTAAGACAATTGAAATATGTGAGCAAGAAAGTGAAGCTAGCATGCAACCAGACTTATTTGTCTCTGGTGTGCCTGTGACCCTTGACACCTTGCTTGATGTGAATGACCCATTTCTTGACAACTTAGACAGTGCGATGATAGTTGAAGAAGAAGGACAAATAGAGGAATAACTTATAGAGGTAAAACATGAAGAGAAGGTACATGAAAAGGAGATACAACAAGAATAAAGGAAGGTAGAAGAAACTGAAGCAAAAAAAGTAGTTGAGGTAAGAGTTGAGAAAAAGAAAGAATCAAACAGCTCCTCTACTATATATATATATATATATATATATATATATATATATATATATATATATATATATATATATATATATATATATATATATATATATATATATATATATATATATATATATATATATATATATATATATATATATATATATATATATATCCTTTCTTTTCTTTTTGGTTGTTGGGTATTCGTGGGCTCTTTAATTATTTATTTTTTATATGTGTCTCTTCTCTCTTACGTTGTGTGTTCTCTTGATTTTTTTCTTTTTCATGTTTTTTGTCTTGTTTTGGGTTGTCCCCCCTTTTCTCTTTTATCCCCTTTTATTTGTGTGTTTTAATAGGTTTTTCTTACATTGGAGCTTTTTATTTTTATTTTTTATTTCTCTCTCTTCTTCCCTACATAGTTCTTTGTGCCATCCCTCTCCTTTTATCTCTTGTGACTGGCTTAGTCTGCAACTTCTTTTACTATTCTTGCACTCTCTCTCTTTTCTTAATGATGGATCACGGAGTGTGATTCGAAACATTGATACCAAAAATTACACACAATCAAATTCAGAAATGCATATACAGTTAAAATGGATTGTGGAAATTTGATATAATTAAGTAAAAAAATTACTCCATACACCTATTATTTTTTAAGGAAAGGATGAGGTAGAGAACCTAGGCATGGCATTAGATAGCTTTGATAGTCACTTTGAGTAATTGTTGAAAGCCACAGAGGATAAAGCAAAGAAGAGTTTCTTGGAGAAGAAGTTGAAAGAAGTTTGTCAGTCCATCTCATGGGACTTGGGAATTCTAAATTTAGCTATAAGAAAGTCCAAAAGCTATGTGGCAAGAGGAAGGAAGATATACTGTTATTGTATAAATCTTGTTAGACATATGAAGAACATTGAAGACATCATAGCCAAGGATAGGGCTACCTTAGACAACATGATGGATAGTTGTGAAACCTCTTTACTAGAGATGGATAAGGAGGCATCCAAGACATTGGATAAGATTAGTGCTTTGAATGCAGAGAAAGGGAGAGTGTTGGAGATTTTCCAGCAAGCCAGTGTTGATTGTATGTTTGTCATTTATGACAAAATATGGTAAGCATTGTGTGTGGATTCCTGAAGGAGAGATCCTTGAGCATATTTTGTATGGATATGTTATCAGCATGATATCATAGACGCAGAGGTTGATTCTGAGTGAAGACATTAATACAGTTTGTTATATCAGTAGTGTTCCTGACAAGTCCCAAGAAGAGTTCTATATGTGATTTGCGTATGGTTGTCATGGAGCCTTGTGTGTTTATATTTATGTTGTAGACATGTTAGTGAAGCTATGTTCATGGATGTAGAGTCAGTTGTGCAGTACAGGTTGAGTTAGGATGTTTCCAATTGCTAGTTATAGTTTCCTGAGTTTATCTGATGGAGCCGACATTGTTTATATTGTTGTAGTAGTTGAACCTATCATTTTGATATGCATGTTTGGATTAGTGTTTGGAGAAGAGTTAAGAATGTTTGGTTAAGAGTGCATAATGTATTTCAGCATGAGAAGAAAGTATTAGTTAATTTAGTGGAGCCAACAGTGTGAAGCGATGCATCTACTCATTTGAAGTTGCGCAGTCCTAATTAGTGTTGCATGCTTAGTATAGCAGTTGGAGATGTTGTTGGAGAGCTATCTTATTTCTCTAATATTATTTCAAGGAAGTTCTAATAGGTCAACTTGATTA
Organism: Chamaecyparis obtusa; assembly: GCA_027943335.1. Lineage (NCBI taxonomy): Eukaryota > Viridiplantae > Streptophyta > Pinopsida > Cupressales > Cupressaceae > Chamaecyparis > Chamaecyparis obtusa. Next base: position 1,544,071 of record BSBK01005491.1, read on the forward strand.
TATCATTTGGAGAAATATACTTATAGCCGGTCAGTTGTGACCGCTAAGTATGGCAGATAGTTAAAAAGATAAGAGCAGAGCAGAAGGTGCGAAGTATTGAGCCATCAGTAGAAGGTCTATGTGACAAAGAAGAGAGTGTATTCTATTCATTGTAACTAATAAAGATAGTAGGTCTAACTCATATTTCACCAAGATCCATATATAGTGTGTATCTATTATATAGACACCCTTTGAGCAGTGTGCTCCTGGATAGTGTGTCCTCACCCCTAATAGGGTTAATTATAAAAGACTCCTAATAGGGTCTGACCTTTGACCAGGTCACTGTACTTAATACATTGTAAAGATCAACTCCAAACATGGTTGTAAGATCTTCTAATGGGGATCATTATACTCTAGTGCAGTTTATGGTGGGTGCTAATTCCCATCGGGGTTTTAACCTATTTGGGTTTCCCCATAACCAAAATTGTGGTGTTGTGTTAAGTGTTCTTATATTGTGTTTATGATTAATGTTCTTCTATACTTAATTGGATAAAGAATTGAATCTTGTAGATAACTAATTCACCCCCCCCCCCCTCTCAATTATCTCTTAGGACTATTCCTAATAGAGAGTAGTGGAAAGATTTGGTTTACTAAAGATTCTAATCACTCCTAAGCTATCAATTCTTGAAGCTCATCTTACGAAGATGGAGAAAATAGAAGGTTCAATGACAAGTTCCTTACCCACTGAGCTAAATGTAGTAGAGACAACATCATATGCACTGAATGGACTGATCCATGTTAGTGAACTTCTAATTAAGTCATGGGAAGATGAAGTGAAGCCCTTGGAAGACTCCTTCCAATACATTCTGAGATTGCTGAGTAAGCATTGAATTCTTATATGCTTAAATTTTTAAAATTTTGCAAGTACCTTTTCCATTGATGTCAAAGGGAGAGGAAGAGAAGAGAAAAGTGAAGAGAGGAAGAAAAGATAAAATAAGAAGAAGAAAAATAATTAACAAAAAAAAGAGAGCGAGAAAAAGAGAAAGAGAAGAAAAGATATGTATATATGTAGAAGGGAGATAGTGCTTAGACACTTAGTCATTTTTCACTGACTGTTGCCATCAATGCCAAAGGGAGAGATTGTTGGAAAGTGATGTTTGGGAGCACTAGGAATCACTTAAGGGTTTTCATTTATGGAAACACTTATGCTGGAGTGATTTCATGCAGAGAGTTTTGGTACTAGAGTCACAGTCATGAAAATGACTAAGTATAGAATCAAAATAATAGTATATTGTGCTATAGTTTTGATTAGTAAAGATTATATATTATGTAGTATGTCTTGCAAAGTTAGTAGAAGACATTTTGGGATATGTAAGACCTTCAGTTAAGGTCGCACATGTTTTTGTGAAGATTCAAGAAGATATAGTGATATGAAGGTATGCAAAGATAGAGAATTAGTGAAACAGGGCATATGAGCAGACACAATGATTGAGAAAATATTAGTTGGTATGGAAACGTGCTAAGTTAGATAAATGTTGTATATTGCCAAAATTTTGGTAATATATGATTGTCAAATCTATATTGACCATTTGCATCAGTATTTATTATGTTTTGTAATGATTTTGAGAGTCGACTCGATGATAGAATTAATATAAGTATAGAGTATTTTGTGGAAGCGATAAGTGTGATTGTGATGATGATGTGATGGATGCAAATCTAAGAGAAGAGAGAAGATGTGAGATCAGTGTTTGATAAATTTATAATGGGAACTATCTAAGCATAGAAAATACTTGTATTGTTCATCTCTTGAAGAACACTTTGTGATAGTATTATGATTGTAAGAGTTGTAAGCTCACCATCTTTAACATTGTTTTTGTGTATCCCTAACAAGATTTTGTATTCCTCTAGAAATTAAATGTACTATATAATAATCAACTCCTAACATGACTAGATCTCCTAATAGTGATACTATATTTTAGTTCATAGTTGTGGGTACCATCCCCACCGGGGTTTTCCCTTGGCCATGGTTTCCTCGAAAACAAATCATGGTGTTATGAGTTATGTGTTGTGCATTTGTGTTCTTTTCATTTCTGCATTAATATGGTTTATTTGAAATTGGTTGAATTTTAAATTAAAGTGTTGTAATACTGATTCACCCCCCACTTAGTATTACCTAATCCTAACAGCTAGATCTATGAAATATCAAATAGGGCCTAGGAGAGTCCTTTGTGGTTTTCCTTTAGTGATGAAGGAAGATTTATTCACATTATCCTTAGCAGATTCCTAAGACTGAGAAGATTGATATATTCATCAATGCTTTGGTCCTTGAAATAAATTATGCATTGCAAATGCAAACACATGCTTCATTTGACAAACTAATTGAATCATCTATTCACATAGAGGATGTCCTTGTTCATAAGGATGAAATCACTCTTTAATATAAAGAGCATAAATCCTCTTCTAAAAACCAACATAACAAGGACAAGCATAAGTTCTGGAATAATACCAAAGATGTCATCAATGATGGAATCGTAGGTATGAATTCTACATCTACTTCTACTAAGCCCAAAGAGCTAGCTTTCAACTTGTCTACTACTATGAAATCTAACAATAACACTCAAAAAAGCTCTAAAACTAAAACCACCAGAGATGGGGCATGGATCCCTAGGCCTAAGAGAGACTTTACTCCTCTCAGAGAATCACTTGAGAATGCATTGAAAATACTTTTCACTAACAAGATCATCACCCTACCACTACTATGATTATCATCACAAAAAAGGCCACAAGACCAATGAGTGCATGAAGCTTAAGAATCTCATCTAGGATCTAATTGATAATGAGACAATTGTGATTAATCCCCCACAAACGAACACTGATCATAAGGCTTTCAAGGAGCCTTTTCCCAAATATGAGAAAGGGGAGTCTTCTAAGGAAAAGGATAACAAGGTTGGTTACATGTACCTTAATAATGACAACATGACTCACATGATTGAGTTCTTTGACCACACCATCAATATTATCAAAATCAAGGACAAAGCTCAAGAAAAGTTATCTAACGCAGTAACCCATTCTCAAGGAAAAATTGCTATACAAGGAGATGGTCAGTCCTCCTCCTCATCTTCCAAAAAAATGACAAAACAAGTGTCTAAAACTATTGCTTCATCAATGACCCTTAATTACAATCTAGTTGACCAACTCCAATGCACATCAGCTCAGATTTCAATTCTTGAACTACTGAAGATCTCTCCTACTCATAGAGAGATTCTTGACCAAGCCTTTATCATGGATAATGTACTTAAGGACCTAGACATAAATAAGTTCTAGTCCATGGTCAATCATCTCGCTTCACCTTGTTATCTAACTTTCTCAAAAGAAGATGAAATTTTTTTCAGTCATTTGCATAATCAACCCCTCCACATTGAGTTTCTCATACATAAGCATAGAGTTAAGCGTATTTTGATAGATGGAGGTGTAGGTTTGAATAGTTTCACTCTAAATTTGGTTAAAGCTCTTGGTTTATTTGAGCATGCCATTGATCCTTGATGCAAAATAACAATTAAGGCATGCGATGAAGAGGAACATTCCTCAAAAGGCATGATAGTCTTGCCTATTTGGGTAGGTCCTATTGAGTGGGATGTCATTTTTCAGGTCTTGGACCTTCCTTTGGCATATAACATACTTCTTGGTCTCCCATGGATCCATGAAATGTAGGCAGTCCCTTCTACATACCATCAATGTATTAAGTTCCCTCACAATGGGATTGAGGTTACTATTCCTACTGACTCTGCATACACATATAGTAATCTTAAATGAATAGAGAAAATGGTTCCTCATAACAAGGCATGGTCAAATCCTAAAGAAGAAGAAGAAAAGGGAAAAAAAACTCTATCAGATTATGGGAAAAGAGTATTAGTCAGACCCACTGGTATGGGAGAATATCAAGTGGACACTCTTATGATCTCTCCAAGATCATATGGTAGACCATCACCCCCATTCCCTCCTATAGCTACAACAACACCCATCATACATGAAGGTACCAGAATGATCAAGGATAAAGTTCCCCTAAAACTAGAAAGGGAGGAGAGTGTTGTCCTGTAATGGCTTTATAAGGGAGAAGAATCTAAACAAGAGGTCAAATTGCTAGGAATGAATGCTGAATATATCCTATGGGGGAGTACTCAGAGACATTCTGTAGCTTTTGTATGTTGCATTCATGACTGTAGTTGTCATTGATGTGAACACAATGATCTACAAGAGATTAGCAGAGAAGCAGGCAATGTTTGACTTAGCGCATGTGGAGTATTGAAGATTAAGCTATGTGGAGTTGAGGACTTACTCTATATTGTTTCTTGAGATCATGGTCAAGAGCACATATGGAAATTCAATTATTCATGATAGTTATGTGTAATTTAGTGGAAGCAGTATTCAGGTAGTGTTCCTGAGAAGCGGTTTATGATAACTGGATGATATCTCCTAATCAAGATAGAATATAGGCATGAAAAGTTGTAAATTTGATGAAGACATTATGAAAATGACATGGACATGACAACATGGTCAGAGGTTGCATGAGTGAAGAATTATTTTGTTTGGAAGTTGACAGTTTTTATGTTATTGTGAAATATTGTGTAATGTATGAAGGTTTATATTTTGTAATTGGTTAAGCCTTGTTGGCCGACTCATTTGTAATTATTTGAGTGTGGTATAAAGGAAGGATAGTTTTCCTTTATTTTTGTAAGAACATGTGTAAGGAATTACAGAATTGAGCAATATATGTTATAAGAGGATATGCGAATTGTAGAGATATGATATTGAGATCTAGTGAAGCAGTTGGTGTGGTTTGGCACAGACAGAGGAGAAAATATAAGTTGCTGAGATAAAAAATTATTTGGTATTATTCTATTTGAGTAATACAGAGATCATTTGGACAGTGTGTTCAGTGATCTTTCCCTTGAAGTTGTTTGGATAGTGGGTCCTTCTACCTTCCATAACTCCTAACCGGGTTAGAATCTTTTAACAGGGATTCAAAGTCACCTAACATGGATTCATATGTACTAAATTTATTTCATAAGGATCTTAATAGATTCCATCCTCTCACAAGGAATTTTTATATTGGTACATCTTTTGTGGGCATCATTCCCACCGGGGTTTACTTTCTGATCAAGAGGTTCCCTAGTCAAGATATCTTGTGTTATTGTGTTGTTGTGTATGTTTATCTTTCTATGGTTGTTGCTTATATTGATTACATGGTTGAAATCTATTAATGGTGATAAAAGTTGTATTTTTCTGATAACTGATTCACCCCCCACACCCCCCCCCCCCCCCTCCTCTCAGTTATCTTGGACTTTACTTTCTAACACAAATATGTTGTGATTTCACTGGAAAAGTATGGTGTGGGTTACCAACTAATGTAAAAGATGGGATATGATGGAAGAAGCCCTCTTAGAAAAGGCAAAGGCCTCCTTGAGCCTCTACAAGCTAAATTCAAAAATTCCAAGGACAAGACTGGTGTAGGCTACCATGAAAGTAAATTTGACAAACCTAGTAGCAACACTCCCACATTTGACCAATATGAGGACTCAAATGATGAAGAAGAAACATAAATTCAAACTATGACATACGAAAGATTGTTTCATATTCAAACTACAAATCAAGATTTCCAATGAGATCCCTATATACCATCTCAAGTGCCTCAAGAAAATGACTAAGTGAAACCTGTAAATCTAGCAGAAAATGGTCTCAATCAAGAAAATCTCACTCAATATCCTGAGTCAATCACTACTACTACTAGTGGTAATGCTTCCACTACTCTTGTTGATGAAAACATTGTTTATCTCGATCACATGCATCCTTATTGGGGAAACTTGTTGATATTTCTCATGTCTTGGATATGCATTAGTTCATGTCTATTCTAGACTATTCTGCTACTACTAGTACTACTAAACAAGCTCCCTTTACTGAAATTATATCTCCTACAATAGAAGAAAGTGATGATGAAGATCTTCCTCCTACAACAACCCTAGCTTACTATATAAAATATTACCATGATGATGAAATAGATTCATATGAATATGGATGGGACTCACTATTATATGCTATAGTAGAGATTTAGGTTGATTTCATACATAGATACACCATTGCTACAAATTGTGAAAGAGGAGAAAGCTCAAATTATCAAGACCAAACAACTCATGAAGATCCCTAGACCATCTTTTGCTAATCAAGAAAATCATGGGTATATAATACCTCATCCTATGATAGCTAGATGGAATTTAGGAAGGTCTAGGATTGAGATGGTTCTTGTTCACACATTTCTAGATCATATGACTATTCAAGAAAAAGACGAGGGACTTAGTTCTAAGAATAGGCTATCTCAGTTAGATTCATGTAATACTCCTCTAAACTCCTTTGAAACTTCTAGGACAACTCACAATCGACAATGCTCTATGGAGGATAAATTTCTTGACCTCTCAAGAACATTCATGAATGATGAGGATGATACTGGTGTCTTTGAACTTGAACCCATTAAACCTTTATCCCTCATCCATCCTGAGTTAATTGACTAGACTCTTTCTGAATCTATCCAAATCATATCCTTTGACATTAACCATGAACTAGCATGCTATCTAAATGTTTTTGAACCTTCCTCTTCTTCCACCAGTGCAATGAGTGGAGATATGCTAGTGAAAGATATCAAGTATCTCAATTAGAGAAATAAAAATAAAAAGAAAAACCAATCTAATGGTGAAAACCACTTTGTGGTAGTGTCAGACCCTAAAATAGTAAAAATAAATGACGCATCCAATGGTGAAAACCTCTCAGAGGTTCTTGTGGATGGGATACTTGATATTCTCCCCAAGTAATTCCAAGAATGATCATTAGTGCTTATCGAGCCTACACAATAGGTGAATTTTTGAACATCAGAGAATCTATAGATTATATATCTAGCACAATCATTATCTGAATATGAAAGACAATAGTTTATCTAGTTCTTCACAAAAAAGAAAATCAATTTTGCATGGTCTTATTCTGATATGTCGGGCTTGGATACAAATATCATTAAGCATCATTGTTATATTGCTCCAGGCATCAAACCAGTTAAAGAGAAGCTAAGAAAAATGCATCCACATATTGCATTACTAGTTAAAGCATAACTTGAGAAACTACTAAAAGACACATTTATTTGGGCTATAGACTATGCTGATTAGATATCTAGCATTGTGCTAGTATCTAATACTAACAAATCAATTTGCATCTACAAATACTTCAGGGATTTAAGCAAGGCTTGTCCTAAGGATGATTTCTCATTACCTAATATTGACATGATTGTGGACCTCACTGCTAGATTTCAGATGTATTCCTTGATGGATGGCTTCTCGGGCTACAATCAAATCCGCATTGCACCTAAGGATCAGGAGAAAACAACCTTTTCTTATGGATGGGGAACCTTCTGCTAGAATGTCATGCCTTTTGGCTTAAATAATACTGGTGCTACATATCAACAAATAATGACAACTATTTTTCATGACATGATGCATAAAAGTATGGAGTATGTTTATGATAAACTAGATAAATCTATCACTAGAGACATGCATCTTTCAGATTTACAAAGATTCTTTATCAGAATGGTGCAGTTCAAACTAAGGATTAATCCTAAGTGTGCTTTTGGTGTCACTTCTAGTGAACTCCTTGGATACATAATATAAACATGTAGAATTGAGGTGGGTCCAACAAAAGTCAAAGCTATAATTGAAATGCAACCTCCGAGAAACATCAGTCAAATGAGGACATTACGTGGAAAATTACAATCCATCAAAATATTTATCTCCCAACTAGTTGACAAGGCACAACCTTTCACCAAGACTTTGCATAAAGATGCATCTTTCAAATGGAATAAGGATTCTGAGAAACATTTCCAACAAATCAAATAATACATGTCCAATTCTCCAGTGCTAATGGCTCCTACTCCTAGAAAGCCTTTATTTCTTTACATTTCTGCTACTGATTCTTCTTCGGGACATTTAATCACACACTATGATGATCAAGGCCATGAGAAAGATATATATTATATCAATTGAACACTAGTCTCTTATGAGCTCAACTATACAATCATTAAAAAATCTTGTCTAGTTGTAGTGTTTTCTTCTCAAAAGTTTAGATACTATATGTTGGCTTACTCTACACAGCTAATAGCAAAAATAGATCCTCTCAAGTACCTATTGAACAATGCAACACTAACAGGATGATTAGCCAAATGGGTGATGATAGTCATTGAATTTGACATCAGATATGTTGACCGAAAGGCAATCAAAGGACAAGCTTTGGTAGATCATTTAGCAGATGCACCTCTACAAGATCCACATCCTCTTGTCATTGAGTTTCCTGATGATTCCATCTTACATTTAACATAACATCCCTAGAAGATGTACTTAGATGGCTCATTTACACAACAAGGTGTTGGTTTTGGTGTTTTGTTCATATCTCCACAAGGTTATAAGATCCCTAAAGCATACAAGATGATCTTCACATGCACAAACAATGTGGTAGACTATGAATTCTTAGCTAATGGACTCAAACTAGCTACTGAATGGAAAATTGAAGAACTCGATGTCGACGGTAACTCTCAACTGGTAATCAACCAAGTCACTAATGAATACCAAACTAGAGATGAGAAGCTCTTTCTATATAAAAGTTTGGCTAGTGATTTGAAGAAATATATTGTGTTTATCACTTTTCAGTAGTTACCATGCACACAAAAGAGAGTAGTTGATGTCATGGCTACCTTAGCCTCCATTTTAAAATTGGAAGAACACCAATTACACTATGATTTCCTAGTGGAATAACTCTCATTCCCTGCTTATGAATCACCTGATTCCTAGATTGTCTGCTCCATCATTGCTCCTGATACTTCCCAGTATAGCCAAATATATCATTACCTTCAACATCAAACCATTCTTGAAGACCTATCTAAAAATGAGAAAAGAAACCTCATAAGAAGTCCATCCTAGTATTTACTCATCACTAATAAATTATTTAAGAGGAGTCTATATGGTACCCTCCTTAGGTGTCTAGAACATGAGGAATCCAATAGAGCATTAAGACAAGTCCATGAGGGTATTTATGGATCTCACTTGAATAGTCTTTCCTTGGCCAATACATTCTTAAGAGCTGGATATTATTGGCCTACCATTGAAAAATATGCTATCCAATTTTCTAAGACATGTCAGAAATGTCAGTTCATGGGAATCTAATCCATGCTTCTTCTCAACATCTGCTTCCTTTTATCATCCACTGACCATTTCAACAATGAGCTTTTGACCTTATGGAACAGATCCATCCTTCATCTTCTAATGGTCACAAGTTCATCATTATGACTATTGAGTACTTTAGAAATGGGTTGAGGTTTTTCCTCTCATTCATGCAACAGGAAAGCATATAGCTATGTTTATCCTCAACTACATCATCTACAGATATGGGATTCGATCTTCAATTGTTACAGACAATGGAGGCTAGTTCAAAAATAGTGACATTGATGAGATCTATAACATATTTCATATCACACACCATTCCTCCTCAATATACTATCCTTAAGGGAATGGACAAGTAGAAGCATCCAATAAAACAATCCTGAAGATCCTACATAGAGAAGTCAACAAATCAAGACAGGATTGACACTTGCAAATCAATCCAACTCTATGGGCTTATAGAACAATACCTTCACTACCTATTTAAGTTTCAATACCTTCACTTATGGTATTATCACATGGGCTCATTACTGATGATGACTATAGATCTTCTCGACTTCAAGAGCTAGAGCTACTTGATGAACATAGAAAAATAACATTTTACCATTTAAGGGTCTATCAAAAGCGAATGTCTAGAGGCTGTATCATCTTAAAATGGAAGCACTTCCATCTTAAGAGTGTTTATCCCTTTGATTAAGTGGTCTGGGGTTATGTCAAGCACCTTGATTTGGTCTTTGCATGAATCTAGTTGTTTCCCCCCTGTTCTGCTTCTCTCTCTCTATTTCCAGCCTCTTTCTGATAACTTTCTCTGAGAAACTAAAGACTTTGACTTTCTAGGTCAATGATGACCTAATGGGTCAAGGTCAACCTTGACCCTGACCTAGGTCACTTTTGACCTCAACTTTGACCTAGGGTAGAGTCGACCTCAACCCTGACCCCAAGTCCAAATTTAAAGTTCTGAGAGTTTTGGGATGTCGAGCTTTGGAAAGTTTTATTTTCCTGCTTTTGGGTAGGCTGTTTCAGATTTTGAAATGGTAAAGTCTTAAATTGCATTTAATCTAGGTCCATTTCTAGGGGTTAAGGTTAATTGGGATTTAATTCTCTGATTTTGGCCTTGTTGGTAGTCTTTCCAATTTCGATGTTTTGTCTTTTGAAATTTTGGATTCCTGATCTCTGTCCCTATTTTTTGTGGTTCAAATTCTAGTTTTTCTAGTCCCAAAAGCTCCAAATTTCATTTAAAGTGAAAAAACCCTAGGTTTCAGGTCTTATTGCCTTAGAAAATCCAAGAAACCCTAAAAATGCTCACCCAAGTCTATTTGGCTATTACCTTTTTCAATGACTTAAAAATATCTTTTAAAGCATGTGTGCTTTTGTCTCCCTGGTTAGTCGCTCAATCTCCCAAATAATTTGGTATATTCCTTTTTATTAGTGATTACTTGAAACCTCTTGTCACATGATCTCCTTAGGATGAAGGAATATTCTCTATTCTTAAATGACTCAGTAGTTCCCTTTAGTCGCCAGGTCTCTAGATCACTATTGTGAAATCTAGCGAATACTATGATAAATATTTGTAGGGTTACTATAGTTTCTTTATCTCCAGATCAAAATGCCTTCAATCGGGTGATCTCTAAAAGAAGTAAGAAATTGATATAATATTCAATGATTTTGAGATCTGCAGTTGGTCACTGAATCTCCAAGTGCGAAGCAGCAGTCTGTTATACTAGTCGCTAGATCTCAAGGTTTGTTAGTGGTTAGTTCTTTTATCCTGCAACTTGGTGATTTTATTAGTCACACATTCTCATCATCCTGGTGGTTATGTCTCTGGTGGTTAGCGATTCAGTGACATAGTTATCTCTGAGTCTCCCAATGAAGCATTTAAATTACAAAAGTTGCATCGACTTAGTGAGGACCGTTGGATCAGGTTCTAATCAGCGGTTGATGTTTATTCTTGTTACTTGACTAAGGTTAAGTGATTTTTCTAGCGACTTAGAGAGTAAGGGTGTTCACACAATCTCCAGTCTTAATCGTGGTCAAGAGAAATATTGGGTGATAAAGAGAAGTCTTCAGTCGCAAGGATGTCGAATAAAGATGAGTTAAGAAGGGAGTTTTCAAAGCAATTTTTGACCATTGATTTAAACTTGATCAAGCGGTGGTCACGTAATCTCAAAATTAAGCCAAAGGTTAAGAAATGGTTTAATGACTTTGAGATTTGCTTTGTCGCTTAGACTCCAAGTGAAACAGCTTCAGGGTAAGATCACTGAACACACTGTCCAAATAATCTTTGTATTACTCAATAGAATAACATGTTACCTCTTTTCAGATCTATGTACCTCGCATGTCTTCCTTCACAAATTTGCTTTCATACTTAGCTCTTTTCTTCACTTCATGCATACATCATCACACACATCCACCACTACAATAAGGAAATGCATTCCTTCCTTTATACCACACTCAAATAATTACAAATGAGTCAGCATAAAATTACAACATAAAAGTTTCTACACGCTACATCAAAATTACACAAAATTGTCAGCTTCCAACTACAATAATTCTTCACTCATGCGACCTCAAAGTTTGTGTTGTCATCCACGTCATATCAATGTGTCTTCAACTTCCCTTTAACTGCACAAAACCAAATTCCATCTTGATTAGGAGATATCATCCGATTTCCACAAAGCGCTACTCAGGAACACTGCCTGAATACTACTTCCACAAAAGTGCTCATTGTGTGTGTGAAAATTGTATCTGATTTGTAGACACAACACTTCAGTAAAATATTAGAGGTTAGCAAAAACAAAATCATGCAATAATTGAAATCTAATCTAACCAAGTGATTTACTGCCTTCTAGTAGGTGCGAGATTGATGTTCTCAGATTGTTATCGAGATCAGTGACCTAGACGACACCTAAATGAAGGATTTGAATGCAATTGATCTAGATATGAATTGAATGCAATTAAGCTATTTTTTTGGATTTTCTATGCAATAAGAATGATAAAAATTTGATATGAAATCTAATCTATATGAAATTGATCTAACAATGATATGAATCTATGCTAAATGATATGCAATGCTCAAAACTAGAAAGATCTCACAATAGCTTGGATTCACAAAGATGATTCTTCAGACTCCAATTCTTCAAAATAGTTGTGCAATTCGTAGACGACTTTGGCAAAGTAAGCTTGCAAAATTATAAGATGAATTATGAAGAGATGAGGCTTTTAATTTATAGAAATCCAAGGCTTTGGAGGTGCATGGAAAAAGCCATAAATCACTTAGATTAACTCAGCTTGATTTTTGAGTTATCTAATAATAAAGATAATTTAATTCACAAAAACATGCAAATCATGCAAAAATAGCTTTTTAACTCAAATTAGAGTTTAGATCAGCTTTTTGAACTCCAAAAGGATGTTGAGTTCTAAAAAGTCAACACTTTGCATTGATTTTCTAATTTGGAGTTTAACTGTTTCTTTTGAATGTGCATAATAATTATGAATTAATTAAATAAATAAAGTGATTTATTCTCAACTTAACTAATTTTTGAAAATAAATAATTGATTTATGGGTTAATCAATTATTTAATCAAACTTTTATTAAAAACTATATTATTAAATAATGACAACTTGATTTAATTAATTAAATAAAAATTTAATCAATTATTCATAGGATATTGGATTTATTGTCAAAATTAAATAATACAATTAATAATAGATAGAATTAAATTTAATTACACAATTAAGTGGCAAGATATTAAATCTAATTAATTAAATATGAAAATATTCAATTAATCAAACTTAGGATAAATGTGATTTATCGCCAAATAATCATTAAATTAAAGATAATTAAGATAATTAGGAATATTGCTAGGAATATTCCCCAATGCAGAATTTAAGATAATCAATTATGATTCGATGATGTTTAGATGTGCCTTATATTAGGACTTCGATGTCGATTTCATTTGAATTATTGATATAGGAGATTAATGAACTTATAGCCCATTTTTGGGGTATTACATTTTGCCCCTCTTTGAATTGTTGTGCGAAGCGTAGTGGTTCAAAGATAGTCTGTGTTTGATAGAGATATGAAATGGATTCGAAATTGATAATTGATATGAGATAGAAGCTGATTGATATTGATTTGATATGAAGATAATAGGTCCTGAATGACCAAAGATAATGTTCACTGTAGTAGCGATGAACTAAGGATTGCGAAAAAAAGTGTCAAAATGCCTGATTCTGAACCTTATGATTGCGAAGAAGTGAGTGACCGGTTCTAGACTCGATTGTCTTAGCAGAACTAGCAGGCATCACATCTGAACCCTTCAGTTGCCAAAGAACCAAGGAAAGAACACTATGATCCAATGGTTGCAAAAATTGATATAGTTTACAAGATTAGGAGAATACCAGATTAATATGGATCTTGATGAATCTGATATGCCCCAAGTGATGATAGATTTGCCCTGAGCGATGAGGTCTTTTTTGATGAATTAGTAACTAGACGTGGTTGTTGTCTTGATTACTGAGGAAGATATGATTTCCATAAAGATATGATTTCAAATTTGATTACAGACTTAGAATGATGTGTAATACCATGCCCCCTTCAGGATTAAAATTGAAATTTGACAAGAGAAGTCAGCGTTAAATGGTTTAGAAGCATGTAAATTGATTTGAGAAGTGGTTAAACATGTCTAGGAATGCATTCTGCATCGTTTAGAGGTCCAGACGACCAAGTTTGACTAGGTTTGACCATGAGTTGACCTTGGTTAACCAAGTTGAACTTTTGATAGTTTGATGTAAGATAATCAGTTAAGTTGAATACTGGATTTCTGTGATGATTGAAGGTCGAATATGCAAGTAGTTAATAATATGAATGATCTCAGATTTGAATTTTGATCCCGAAAAAGGATTCTACTTGTTGTTTCATTGGAGGAATCTTCGTGTGAGATTAAACTCTTGTTAGACTTGAAGATGTGATTTGAAGAATCGTTTAAGCATTGAAGTTCATTTAATCATTGTGAGATCATGCAAACATGCAAAATGCAAAGAGACATGCAAAATGAAATGCAACCTAAGACCTAGGACCTAGTCACTGATCATGTGTCAATTTTTTATCATCATTGAACTTTTAGGTAACTGGATAAATCAATATAATGCCCACTAGCTATGAAACCATGGACATATGAATATTGATTTGTAATGCTCAAGAACCAATACAACACCCACTGGTCCAAAACAACCATGGACATATGAATATTGGTTTTGTTTTTAGAATGTCAGATTAGATATAAGCACCAATGCACAAGCGCCAGGATGACCTGAATATCACGTCCATTTTGATATAGCAATTTGTATAAGCATCAAAACATGAACGTCGTGATGACCTGAATATGCCTTGCATGACAAACACATGAAATAGCCAAGAGATCATTCTAAATCCAATGTGAATTACCTGTAGTGACCCTTTATCATTCACATCCTTAGGTAAGATCGTGTTTCACAGTAGGAGAAAGAACTCACTCAAAAAGACAATAGTTAGATCAATACTTCTTTGAATCATCTGGGTATCAATGGTCGAGGTATGCATGGCCATCCAATTCAAGATAGAGGCTCTTACAGTTGAACACCATTTCAATCCAGAATTTCCAAAGTTGTGAGATTTTCACATACAAGCAAAAGACAAAGAAAAGATTATGCCCCCAGTCATCACTCTCTAAATCCTGTAAAGGACATCGTCGAAGGGCTCGAAGGGACACAATATGAAAAAATCTCAATGCGAATCAGTAAGCATACAAGGAGATAAAAGCATGTAAAAAAGCATAGATTGTTTTCAGTTTTCAATTTGATGTTGATTGCGTTGTTGTAGATGCAAAATCCTTTCGGGAGACAAGACTGATTGACTGACTCACATGAAGCTTCAAAATGACTCTGACTAGATATGATACATCTAAGATACACCAGAGACCATAGGATATGACATTGATTGCCCCCAAGTTTGAACATTGATAGGATACAGACACTTGAGCAGATTGGTGGACAAACTGACTTATTGAAAACTGGAAATGCATAAACAAACCGGGAGATATGTACAAACTAAAGCAAGACTAAAATCTAGGAAAGACCAAGATTGCACTGATAGATGGAGCATTTTGAAACAAGTGGCACCTGTTTGCCGGGTTTTCACCATCTTGGCAGAGATTCTATTTTTGCTACCAAGACGCCTGTTTCCAGGTTTTCACCAAGGCACCTTCTTTTTCTTTTTTTTTGAATTTTTCATTTTTTTGAATTTTTGATATTTTTCAATTTTTTAAGATTTTTTTCAGGACATTTTACCATAGACTGAATGCCTTAGGTGTAGAATTTCTTCAGATGGAGAATGTTGATTGGTTCTCAGAGCTGTTCTCCTTCAGTTGTTGAGAGTTGATAGGCACCAGAGCCAAAAGTAGCAGTGATTACAAAGGGACCCAACCAATTGGGTTCAAACTTCCCCTTGTGTTCTCGATGTGATTGATTTTTAGGATTCTCTCTCAAAACTAGATTGCCAACCTGAAATTCTCTGTGTCTGGCTTTCTTGTTGTAGCCTCTAGACATTCTCTTCTGATATACTCTGAGATGATCATATGCTGCTTGTCTGCACTCATCTAGTAGTTCAAGTTCTTGCAACCTAGACACTCTGTAGTCATCATCAGTTACTAGACCATGCATTATGATTCTTAGTGATGAGATTTCAACCTCAATAGGTAGTACCGCCTTAGACCCATAAACTAAAGCAAAAGGTGTAGCCCCTGTAGGTGTTCTGATACTTGTTCTGTAGGCCCATAGAGTTGGATTAATCATGAGATGCCAGTCTCTGCTAGTTTTGTTTACTGTTCTGTGCAAGATCTTCAATAGATTTTTGTTGGAAGCCTCTGCTTGGCCATTCCCTTGTGGATAGTAGATAGAAGACCAATGTTGGGTGATCTTGAATTTGGCACATAGATCATCTAGGTCTTTATTCCTAAATTGCCCACCATTATCTGTGATTATGGAATGAGGGATCCCATATCTACATATGATATAGTTTAAGATGAACATCAATATCTGCTTTCCCGTTGCTTGTGTCAAAGGGACCGCTTCTACCCATTTTGTAAAATAATCTGTGGCTGTGATTATATGGGTATGTCCATTAGAAGAATGAGGATGAATCATCTCAATAAGATGAAATGCCCATTGATGGAAAGGCCATTGTGTTGTAAAGGGGATTAGATACCTCCCTTGAGGATGAATTAGGTTGCCATGTACTTGACACTTTTGACAATTCTTAGCAAATTTGATGGCCTCTTTCTCCATTTCAGGCCAGTAGTACCCAGCCCTAATAAGTTTTCGAGCTAGTGTTAAACCGTTCAAGTGTGACCCACAAATACCATCATGGACTTCCTCTAATGCACGTTGAGACTCTTCCTGTTCTAAACATCTAAGTAGCATACCATCTAGACCTTGTTTGTATAGATCGTGACCAATGATGACATATCGGGAGGCATTACGAATAAGGTATCTCTTTTCATGGCGATTGAAGGTATCGGGAATGATTTGGTCTTGGAGATAGGAAAAGAGGTCTTTGTATCTGGATGAATCATGACCAACAACAGTGCAGATCATGTGGGTTTCAGGGGATTCATATGTAGGATAAGATAGTGCTTCCACCAGGAACTTGTAGTGTAGCTCATGTTCAGGCTGCTGTAATAAAGTAGATAGTGTTGCCATTGCATCGGCAGCCTTGTTCTCCATTCTAGGAATTTGCTCAAATGTGATAGATATGAAATATTTCTTAAGATCATCTACCATTCTCTTGTAAGGAATGAGCTTTCCATCTTTAGTTTGGTACACATCATTGACTTGATGAATAACAAGTTGAGATTCTCCATGAATGTGTAGCTCTATTACTCTCCATTCAATTACTATTTTCATACCATTCAAAAGGGCTTCATATTCTGTAATATTGTTTGTGCAGGGGAACTTTAGTCTGAATGCTTTTGGGATGGAGTATCCTTGAGGAGTCATGAACAATATGCCTGCTCCAGATCCATTCTATGTATAGGAGCCATCAAAGAACAATTGCCATTCTCTAGAAGATAGGTGCATAATAGAGGAGTCTGGAAATTCCATTTGCATTGGTGTGTCATCAAACATGGGTGCATCTGCTAGTTGATCAACAATAACTTGACCTTTTATAGCTTTTCTTTCAACATATTCAATGTCAAATTCGCTTAGAAGCATGACCCATTTAGCCAGTCTACCTGTGAGGGTAGCCTTGCTTAGTAGGTATTTTAGTGGATCAATTTTTGCTACTAGATGCGTGGTATGAGCTAACATATAGTGTCATAGTTTCTGTGATGCAAAGATCATAGCAAGACAAGCCTTCTCAATCATAGAATAGTTCTTTTCATATGCCACCAATGTTTTGCTTATATAATAAATGGCTCTTTCCTTTTTCTCTTCATCATGTTGTGCTAGCAATGCCCCCAGTGATGTGGCTATTGCAGAGACATATAAGATCAATGGCTTCCCATGAATAGGAGGCATCAAGATAGGCAGATTTGATAGATACTTCTTGATATGGTTAAATTTGTTCTCACATTCTTCATTCCATGCAAAGGTCACACCTTTATGTAATGTTTTTGTAAAAGGCTGTGATATGTCCGCTAGCTGCGATATGAATCTTCTGATAGATTGAACTCTTCCTTGCAACATCCTCATTTGATTGATATTCATGGGAGGTTGCATCTCTATTATATCCTTGACTTTAGCCAGATCAACTTCAATGCCCTTCTTTGAAACTATGTATCCTAAGAGCTTTCTAGAAGTGACACCAAAAGCACACTTCTTAGGATTTAGTCGAAGACTAAACTTTTCCATTCTGTCTAGGATCATGCTCAAGTCCTTTAGATTTTCAGTTCTGATCATAGATTTTGCTAAAGTATCATCAACATAATCTTCCATAGTTCGATGCATCATGTCATGGAAAATAGATGTCATTGCTCTTTGATATGTAGCACTAGCATTTTTAAGCCCAAATGGCATGACATTCCAATAGAAGGTGCCCCATGCACATGTGAAAGCAGTTTTCTCTTGGTCCTCTGGAGAAATTTTTATTTGGTTATATCAAGAGAAACCATCCATTAAGGAATACATCTCAAAACCCGCAGTCATGTCCACTATCATATCAATGTTAGGTAGTGGAAAATCATCCTTAGAGCATGCTCTATTCACATCTCTAAAGTCTATGCACACTCTGATTGACCCATCTGGTTTAGAAATAGGTACAATATTAGAGATCCACTCTGCATAGTTAATAACTCGGATGAATCCAGCGTTTAGGAGCTTCTCTAATTCAGCTTTTACCAAGAGTGCAATGTGAGGATGCATCTTTCTCAATTTTTGCTTGACAGGTTTGACATTTGGAGCAATAGATAAATGATGCATTATAAGATTAGGATCCAATCCTGGCATATTTGAATATTTCCATGCAAAGTTGATCTTCTTCTTTGTTAGGAATGTTGTAAATTTTTGCTTCTCTTCTTCTGATAATGATTGTGCTACATGTACCAATTGTGGTTCCTCTGTTGTACCCAAATTGATGGATTGAGTGGGCTCAATTAGAACTGGAGATCTATCCTGTAAATGACTCAGAAGGACATCAAATATCTCATCCTTAGGCACCTCAGAGAGGTTTTCACCTTTGGATACATCTTTTATTTTTACTTTTGTAGGTTCTAAGACTGCCACAAAGTGGTTTTCACCCTCAGAACTCTTTTTCTTTTTCTTTTTATTCTTGTTTTTCTGACTAAGATATTTGATGTCCAACTCGGTCATGCTAATGCTCAGTTCACTGATGGAAGTACTCATAGGCTCAACTACATTGAGGTAGCAAGCAAGGGCATAGTCATTCGGGAAGGTATAAATACCATGGCTCAAATTTGTGGAGGTTTGATCAATAAGTTCTGGATATTGGATAGTCAAAGTAGGGAAAGATTAGGAGATAGTGTTTATGGATATGGATCTGTCATCATTGGTCCTAACCTGACACTCGAGTTCAAAGGTGATATTACAACTTAAGACATTCAATTCATGAATAGGCTCAATGTCATCGTGGGAGTTGAATTCAGCTATAGGTGGATCAGACTCGATAGGTTCATCATTTCGCTCTAGACTCACATTGGGATTAGGTACATATTGGTGAATAACATCAACATGTTTCTCTATAATAAGCTCATCTTCATCTAGTTCTGGAATGGCTCCCCATTCGTAGTCATTTGATTCAACTTCTGATTCAGGATCTCTAGGAAATCTTAGAACATGAGTAAAGTCGGGGTGAATACCCCAAGAAGGGTTACCCTCAGATTCTAATTTGAATTCATACTCATGGGAATCTATCTCAGAATCACAACCACTTCCCTCTTCTTGATTGTTTTTGAGATTAGCTAGTTCTTGTGTTGCAACTATCTCTTGATTGATATTAGGTTCTTTTGTTTCTACTACATTAATTCTCTTGATAGGATCATCTTTATCATCAAGAAGGTCTTTGATTTCCTTAGGAAATTTTTCATAGGGGATGAGTTCTGAGCTATCTGAATCACTATCTGATGGTTCTATTTCTTCTTTCTTAAGAAGAGGTTCCCCTAGTGCGATATGCTCTATGACATGGGAACAATTACCTTTGAGGTGATAGGGTTTCTTCGTAAATCCTAAGCCAACTTTGTTTTTATTTTCTCTACCAGTATGTGGGAGAGGTACCTCAAGACCTTTTCCTCTAATTCCTAGAGGTCCTTTACCTGAATATCCCATCTTAGCTATTAATTTATCTCCTGGACCATATGACTTGGAAGGGATTTTGGATACTACAAAGTCACCAGTTTGAACAACTTGAGATTCAGGTTCATCTTTGTACAGCCATGATAGCACAGCCTCATCCTCTTCAAATTCTTTCTTGGATATTTGTTCTGCTACAAAATTCTTTTTATATGCTTCAAGAGGTTCTTTAGAGTCTGGTTTGGATTGTTTCAAAGATTTCCCATAAGACTTAGGTGAGATAGGGAGAGATGTCAAAGATAAGACTAGCTCGATAGTATATTCTCCCATACCATTTTCTTTGATATTAACCTCTTTTGCAAGATCTTCCATTTTAGATGTGGATGCTTCTTTAGTTCATTCAATGGAAGATTCTTTGTTATTAGGTACAAGCTTATCTACACTTTCCTTCAAGGTGTTGCAAGTTGTATTTAGATCTACGGGGATAGTAACCTCTACTCCTTCATAAGGAAACTTCAAACATTGATGGTATGTAGAAGGAATAGTTTGCATTTCATGTATCCATGGTCTCCCTAGAAGGACGTTGTAGGCCAAAGGTAGATCAAGCACTTGACAGATGGTATCTTTGATAACTGGACCCACTCTGATAGGTAAGACAATGGTGCCTTTAGAAGATCTTTCTTGTTCAACATAGGCCTTGATAGTTATTTTCTTTCTAGGATCAATAGCCAATTCTGAAAATCCCAATTGTGTGATCAAGCTATAAGAATAAATGTTTAGGCCAGTGCCCCCATCTATCAACACATGTTTGACTCTACGGTTCTGGATCAAGACTTCTATATGCAAAGGCTGATTATGCTGGTGACTCAAGGAGTTGTCATCTTCCTCTGAAAAGGAGATATATTGTGGAGATGTAAGATGTCCAACCATAGTCTGGAACCTATCTAAATCAAGGTCATCAGGAACATTGGAACCAAGCAAAGCTTTATCAAGAATGGCTCTATGAGTTGGAGATATTCGAAGCAACTCAAACATGGATATTTTTGCATTAGTGTGTTGGAGTTGTTGAACAATGCTATAAGATGTAGGCCTTGTATCCTTTGGATTGGAAGATTTGGAAGTAGCCTTCTATTTAGAATCAGATGAAAGATTGAAGGGCACCTTAGGGACATTTGATGAATCTGGGATTTGTCCTTTCAGATGCGTTCGAGCTTGTGATTGAGTAACTGTGTTAGCTAAGGAATGATCTTTGTCTCTTCGTACAATTGTGATGACATTGCAACTTTCGGAGAGACATGGTTCAACCATATTGATGACAGCATTATTTCCAGGGTAGGCATAGTTGACTTTTGCCCCCATATTAGGCTGAGAAGTTGAAACTTCTTGACCATGTTTCAGAAATGGTTTTGTGAATGTTGTATGATCGTTATTGCTCTAGGGATTGTCAATTATGATGTCTCCACTATCGATTAGATCTTGAATGGTATGCTTCAAGTGGTAGCAATTATTAGTTTTGTGACCTTTACTCCGATGGAAATCACGGAACTGATTTCCTCTCCACCATTTCAGTTTGGGGTCCTGATCATTTGGTCGGATTGGTGGTAAAGAGATGATGTTATCAGCTAGTAGATTTTTCATAGCTGATTCTAAAGACTCTCCCAGAGGAGTAAACTTTCGATGTTTATCCCATCTTTTGTATTCTGGCTTCTTTTGAGATGGTTCAAAAGACTTTTGCTCTGAAGCTTTAATGGCTTGAGTACCAAGAGTGAGATTGTAGGCTGGTGCCTTTGATGCGGCATAGACAGTGTCAACAATCTCATCTATGATGATGCCTTTGTTCTTGTTCCAATTTTTGTTCTTATCTTTAGAACTGGATCCTGATTCGTACTTGTCTTTTTGAAGTGTGATTTCTCTTTTTTTCACAAGCACTTTTTCAATTTTGATAGCATTATCCACCATCTTATCAAAAGATGTATGATCTTGCATTTGTAGAGGATAATTGATTTCTGAAACAAAGTTGTTGATGAAGATTTCCAATTTTTCTATTTCTGGAATAGGTCTGGCATATAGAGAGAACTTCTTCCTCCATCTCTTGAGAAATGTTAGGAATGGTTCCCCTGGATATTGCTTGAGATTATAGATATCAATCATGGTGACTGGATGTTGAATATTGTAGGAGTATTGCTGGTAGAATAATTTGATCAACTCCTCAAAAGTTTTGATAGTAGAAGGAAGTCTAGAGAATCAGTGGATGGCTGCTCCCCCTAGAGATCGAGGGAAGAGACACATTAGATAGGTCAGTTCATGCATGAACTCCATTGATTGCATACAAAATTCTCTGACATGATCTTGAGGATTAGAGTGTCCATCATACTTATCATACTTTGGCATCTCCACTCTTTTTGGAAATGGTGGCATGTACAAGTCTTTGTCAAATGGAAAGGGACATAGAGCCTCCATGGAGAACTCTTTAGGTTCCTTCTCTTTCTTGAGATTGTTAAGTTCAACTTGTATAGCATGCATCTGTTTCATCATAGTTGTGAGTGGATTCTCTTCCTCATGTGTAATGATGTCTTCAACATTAAAGTTGGGAGGAAGCTAAGACCTATTACAATAAAAGATATAAAAATTATGCTCAATCTCCAATGTGATCCAAATCAAGTTAGCCAAGACTAAGATAGTAGGACCCAAATCTTCAACCACAAACATAATTGTGTGTTTCCAAGATAATATCAAGAATCATAACATGTTACTCCATCAAGTTGGCTAGGACTTAAATGAAGAAACACCAACACAATACCAAAGCAACAAATCTGATCACTTCAATCAATGCAAACCAATAAAATGATGATCATATGATTCGAGAACACCAACAAGAAGCATGAATATCATCCAGAACCTTCTCATCAAGAACACTAAAATATTGACCTCTATCATAACAAAAGATAGCTCTTTGTACTCTAAATCATGAACAACACTAGTTGCAAACACGATGATAAGGAAGCATGTAACCACCAGCTTTGCAACCTCAGAAACATCAAATCCAAGACATACTAAACCAAATACTCATCCATTGTACACAAGAACACTATAAAATTAACAACCAACAAATCAATCATGCCTCACTCAAATTGTCACCCAAACTTCTACAAACCATTGTAGACCATCTTCAAACACCTCTGAACAAAACTTCATGATCACAACTCAAGATCTTCAATATATCACCTGATCAACTAAAATCCTCTTCACTGAACATATTGTTTGAAAAATCAATTAGTATGTTGACATCAATGATAAAACATTAATGTCAGCACACCTAAGTACTAATCTCGGACATTCTCAATAATCTTCTAACAATCTCCCCCTTTGGCATTGATGGCAACATGTGTAGTGAAAAATTGACCAATGCACAAAGACATTACTATATCCACCTTATCACTCTGCAAGTATAGTCATGATATATCCACCTAATCACTTTGAACATCCAGCTTCAACACAATCTCTCCCAAGCATAATTACCTTTGGTTTTCACATAATCTCTCCCCCTTTTACATTAATGGAAAAGGACAAAAGACATTGAAAGAATTGAACTTACCTCAAAATGTAGAAATAGAAAAATCTCAGTACCAAATCATAATATTCATAAGACTACTCCCCCTAAGGAGTAGTCCCCAAACTCATCAATCCAATGAATGATATTCTGATCAATTTTCTAGACTGATGCCATCTGGATCAAAATCATTAGTTCTGATCAGAAGGGGCTATCACCCCAATATTCTCCCTGAGATACTTAGATGTATCCTTCGACAAAGGCTTTGTAAAGATAACACCAATCTGGTCCTTAGTACACACAAATTATAGCTTCACTTCCTTTTCACTGACTTTATCCCTCAAGACATGATACTTATTTGAAATATGATTTGTCTTTGAATGTAATACAAGAGAGATATTTATAGCACTATAATTATCATGGTGAATAAAAATAGGTTCATTAATGTTTATCCTTATATCCTCCAACATTTTCTTCATCCAAATAGCTTGATTATATTGCAAAATCAACATACTTAGCCTCATCAGTAGATTGAGAAATACAATCCTACTTCTTTTTAGTCCAAGAAGCTAGTCTTTTACCCAAAAAGAATTGATGCAGGAGCATCTTGGGTCCTTGGCAATCCTGTGTCACCAAAAATAGATTTGATTTTGTTTGTGTTGCTCGGTTCCTGCTTTGACTGAGTTGGTTCAGTTTTGCTCGATTTCCTTTGTTCATCGGTGTTGTTCGGTTATCTCTCTAGCACTCGATAATTTCCCTGGCGCTTGGTGATTCTTGTCTGGTGCTCGGTTGGCTTTGCTTATCGACGGGTTTCTTTTGAGTTTCTTTTGAGGCTGACTTATGCATTGATTATGGGTCATGGATTTAATGCTGGTATCCATCCTTGGGAAGTGTGTGGTCCCAGATCTAACTGTTCCTTCTGTTGATTATGGATCTGAAGGCTGACTCAGTTCAGTAGCCTCTTGTATAAATGTAGTTTTTTGGTTAGAGTTTAGGGAGTAATTTTTTGGATAGAATATAGATGATAGAAGATTGAGATTGTTCACAGATCCTCATGGGTTGGAGGACTTCTGTAACTCATTGTAATATCTAGCCAAAACTAGGAAGGCCTTATAGCCTGGCATGTATGAATCAATTTGAGTTAATATATGAAAGATCATAAATTTTCTCTCTCCCAATGTGTTGTTGTTGCTTCTGCATTTTGTTGAGCAAGGTGGTTCAAGTTAGGGTGTTTCATTCCTTGGCCCCCCCTGTTCCCTCTCTTGCATCAAGAATGCACCTCCACTACTACTTTTTCTATCATCCAAATTACCTACCCAATCAACATCAATGTATACACATAGATTAAAGTCATCATATTTTCCATACCATAATCTATAGTCAATTGTACCCTTTAAGTATCTGAAAATTCTCTTGACAACAACCATATGATATTCCTTTGGTTTAGCTTGAAATCTTGTAGCAATTCCAACATCATTTGATATATTTGGCCAAGAATGAGTTAGATATTGCAATCCACCGACATAGATATGTATGATGTATGATTAGCACAAGGGGAATTATCATCCTTATTTAATTTACAACTAGTAACCATAGGGGTTCCTACCAGTTTTGAATCTTCCATACCAAATTTCTTCAACAATTCTTTGACATACTTGGACTGTGTAATAAAGATTCCTTTATCCAGCTGTGTAATTTGCAATCCAAGAAAGAATTTCATTTCACCTACCATAGACATCTCAAATTATTTATGCATTTCATCATAAAAACCTCTACTCAACTCACCATTACCACCAAATATGATATCATCAACAAACACTTCAACAATCAAGACATTATCATCAATTATTCTAAAATATAAGTTACTATTTTTAGTACCCTTGTTGAAATCAATATTTATCAAATACTTATATAATCTAGTATATTGGGCTCTAGGTGCTTTCTTTAATCCATACAAAGCTTTCTACAATTTATAAACCATATCTCCTTCCTCAGTTAGAGTAAAACCATTAGACTTCTTAATATAAACATCTTCCTCTAGTTCACCATTTAAGAATGCAGACTTAACATCCATCTGATAGACCTTAAATTTTCTATAGGGTGCATATGTTGTTGGCATTTTGATATTTTTTTGGAGTTGGATTGTATACTTTGATGTTTTATATTTTTTCATTGATGGAAACTCTATCAACTCTATAAGAATTGATGATACCGATTGACAGGATGAATAGGAAAAAGGAAGATTATGCTAAGTGTTTTGACTGGTGAACATGAAGACAGTGTCAAAGAATTTTTTTAGTAGCGATCGAGCTAGAGGAAACTTTTGGAGATGTGATACTTCCTGGTAGTTTACCAAGGTTAGAAAAGTATAGTTCTACAAATGCAACCATTAATTCAATGTTTTACGTGAGTTAGCATTTCATAGATGTGTTTAGTGTGAATCGATTAGTTCTGGTTGATGATATGATCAAGGTGGTTGTTTTATGGGCTGACATGTCAATATATTTTGGTTAATATATTTTGGGTTGACATGTTAGTTATGATTGGCGCAATTTTCTATGAGTTTCATCAATTTGGTAGGCCAACCTGTAAAACATTTTCTAAGTCTTAGCCAACTTAAGAACAACAATATAAAGGTGGTCTAAATCAATTGACTTACGGTTGCAATTGTGAATTTGGGTGTTGTGATCAGAGATAGAGATAGAGGTAGTGTAGTGCTCTAGAATTCAAAGATCACAAAGGATATGATTAAGCAAAGGAGTTTCTATTTCTAGATCAAGTTATTGTTGTATTCCTAATAGTTGCAGCAAATTAAATCCTTTATCAGGGTGGACTTTAACAGGTCTTATTATTAAATCCTTTAATAGGGTGACTTCTTAGTTGGATTTTTAAATCCTCTAGTGAGGTAGATCTTAACAGGTCTTTTTGTACTTCTAATAGGGTGAACCCCTAACCAATTATTGTCAGCTCGTAATAGGAAAAATCTTTATACTGTAGTTGAAGATATTCGTGGGCACCATCTCCACCATGGTTTTCACCCTCTAACAAGGGTTTCCATGATATAATTGTGGTTATGTGTTATGCTTTGTTAATGCTTAATTTGTTTTAATTCTATTTCATATGAGTGATTGTATGGAAGTTGTTTAAAAGTATAATCAGTTTACTGGTTGAATTGGTTCATTTATTGTCTACACTAATTCACCCCCCCTCTTAGTGTCTTATGTATCTAAAAATTGGTATCAGAGCATAGTTTCCTTGAAGAATCCTAAAAAATTGGGATAAATCCTTGAGGAATACATGGAATCCTATACAAGACAAATTGTAGATGTTGAAGACATGATTGAGAAACTTAAAGAATAGTTGAAGAAATCTAGGACTAAAAGACAAGAACTGGTTCAATAGTTTAATGATAGTCAAGACCTAATTGAACACCTATCTGAACAAAGTGGATTTGCGGAATTTGAAGCTACCCTAGAATCCTTGTCTCAAGAAAATGAGCAATTACTTAAGGACAACAAGGATGTTCATAAGGAGATGGACAAGCTAAAGCAAGAAAAGAAAAACATGCAAAGAGAGTTGGAGAACTTTGGAATCAAAATGGGTCAGGAGATTAAAGATAAGAGAATGGATGATGAAGCTAAGAAGGTTGTAGAAGATTCTATCAAACCCGGAGATGAAACCTTACAAGAAAAGATGGAAGAAATATTCAGATCTAAACAAGAAGTTAAACTTTTGAATGAACAACTACATGATACAAGCTTAGAAAATACCAATATCCGAGGAGAAAATGAAAATATGAAAAGATAACTAAAAGCATCCACCAATTTGTTGGATAATTTTAATAAGAGTTCTTCTAAACTAGATGAACAACTCTCAAACCAAAGGAGAAACAATAAAAAACAAGGTTTAGGGTTTTCAAATTTTGAAGTCGTTGAGTCATTTGGTACCAAGACAATTGATGCAAAGAAAGACAAATCATCACCTAAGGTGAACAACAACAAATATAGTAAGAGGAATTAAAGACCGGTATCTTTCAATTGTCACAAGGAAGGTCATAATACTAATGTATGTAGGTCTAAACCTATTGGACCTAATAGACCTAATGCACCTATTGCTAGATCTCTAAATTTCTATTGTAGATTTGAAGGATATAATGATAGATCTAATATTTTTTAATGGTAATTGTTATCATTCTAACAATTATGGTCATAAGGCTAATGATTGTAGGACAAGAATCAACAATTATATGTCATACAACCCCAACCAGTTGAGACCTAATCTTTAAGGCAACTGATTGGATATTACCTATTCTATCTACCACAATTATGGACATACAAAAAACAATTACAGGATTATAACTGGTAGAGGAAATGTTGGACCATGGAGACAAACTAGTATGGTGTGTTATTATTGCAATAATATTGCACATCTTACTAGATATTGCAAAGTTAAGAAGAAAGACAGTGAAGTTCAACTAGTGAATAAGCTTGATAAGGATAAAGGAAAGAAGATTATAGATGTTGAAGGAATTAGAAATTAGATGAAAAAAACATGGGCTAAGAAAGGTGTACTCAATTATTCTAAATTTAAAAATAACTCCATGACATCAAGTAATCTGGATAATTATTCATTTGAATAAGTCAATACTATTGACTTAGGGGGAGAAAATCCAAGGAATATTTATAAATGATCCCCTAACATGTGTGCGCAGTAAGTTTGATTAGTATATTTAGATGCCTATTGATGTTTTCAGATGAATTTGTTGAAGAATTTTGTATTTCATATGATTCTATGCGACCACATAATGATTCTTATGAAAAAGTGACCTTTTGATGTTCTAACCGGTTGAAAATGGTAAAAGGCACTATTTGACCATTGCTTGTGAGTGTAACATTATTGTAAGAATTTTCCTAAGGTAAAGAATGAAATTTCAAGATCTAGAAGCTCAATTGATAGCACAAGAGAGATAAGAAAAATGATGATCAAATGATTGATTCAATCAATAATAAAATACAATGAATGAATACAAAGTAGATGTGCCTGAATATATAGGTAATGCATGATAACTAGGAGAGATACAAATGATAAACTAACAATTAGACAAGGTGTAATCACATGTCCACCAAAGGTAGACCATCCTCCATTCTATAACAAAGTATGTGCAACATTGAGAGGCTGATAGTGTGATAAGAGCACTACAGGTGGATCTCACACCTAAAGTGGAAATTATCCTACACCATGTGCTAAAATGAAATGCAAACTCGTAGGTGTCTCATATTCAAAATAATATGCAATGCATTCTCCTAAGTAAACTTAAGTAAAGTGTAATTAGGAATATTTAATTACACCAACACCTCCCCTTGAGTGCAACTTAGGGGAATGCACTTAATCTCACAAAGCTAGATAATGATGCATGATGGGTCTCAACTACTAGGCCATGTTAAGTACCCATGTACAATATGCAAATGAAATATCTTGTAAAGTGGAGAAAGAGGGAAAACCTCATGGGAAAAACCCTCCACCAAAAAGAGAGATGAAAAAAACAAGATGCATGGATGGACGAAGTAATCAAGATCCCCCCATTACAACATACATCATGTACAATAAAGAATCCCCATATATGAGAGAAGAAGTGGAAGAGAGAACAAGTAGCACCCCCTCAATGTAGAATGTAGACCTATGTTAGATGCTCCAAACTTGATGTAGAAACTACTCCATGAGTGTAGAAAAAATTTCCTCCCCATAGGAAGAAACAAAACCAAAGGTGAATGTATGAATCCTCCCTAATTTGTAGGAAGAAACCTCAAAATATATGAAATCTCTTAAACCTTCTCAAGTGTCCCCATGTTAATACTGAAAGGTGTCTCCCCCAAATAATGTGTACTAGGCCACACTACTAAAAAAGACAAGTCAAGATCAACTGAGGATGAATGTTGAACATGTCTCAAAGACTCAAGTGTCTCCTCTAAAAATAAAGTGACCTCCTCCAACTTTTGTATCAAAGTATTGTTGGAAATTATTTTGAGTAGGATATCAATTTGTTGTCATTATGGCAACATATAATCACTATGATGATCGCACTACAATAGCAAGCAATTTTGTAAGAGGGCAAGTAAAAATTGTCTAAGTACTACAGTATTTTCCAATCTAATCAGAGACATTTTTGGTTAGCGATGTTCACAGAAGAAGGTTCAGTGCATGCACACTTTAACATGGATAATTCTATGTATATCAAAGACACATGTGAAAGCGTAATTCTGCACGGCATGTATGGAAGGAGATATTGAAGAATAATAGAGATAGAGTTGAAGCCGGCTTGAACAAAGCAAGAAGACAGAATAAGAATGTTAGTTAAGGGGTTTTTTTTTTTTATCAAAATAATGACTTAACCATATAAGGGATGAAATCCTAGATGTTAACCCTTAGGCAACATGAATTAGTTTTGTATTTTGGAAAGAGTTTCTACTTAGTAAAGCCGAATGTAAGTTATTATTATTAATAACTGGTATATATGTAAGAAACATGTAATGCAAAGTAGTAATAGATGTAATAAGATATTGTAATGTTGTAATGATGTTATGAGAAGTTGTATATTACAAAAGAAAAGCAAGCAGACTATGTGTATGAAAGCGAAGAGCCTAGAAAGCTAAATTAGAATAGGAAATCTATTTGGCAGCAGTGAAAGGTTATATGCTTTACCTTTGTATTCAGATATCATTGTATTTTACATGTTTGGGTAGTGAGCTCATCTTGTAAACATCCTATTTTGTAATACCAACTCCTAGCAGGGTTGAGGCTTCTAACAAGGCCTAGAGTCCTTTAATCAGGACAAAGACACTAGATGTATGTAATAGACTCCTAACAAGGTCAACATCCTTAACCAGATACTTTTGATTAGTGGATCAATTGTGGGTATCATCCCCACTGGGGTTTTCCATTGGCCAGGGACTCCTCAAGAACAAAATATGGTGTTATGAGTTCATTTGCTTTATTGCTATGCTTGTTATTTAGTTTACTTTGTTTTGCAAGCTTCAAGTTAATGTGTTATATCCATAATTGGGAAAAAGTAAAAGTTTGTAGAATACTGATTCACCCCCCCCCCCTCTCAGTATTCCCTATTTCTAACAATTGGTATCAGAGCTTAGTTAATCAGAACAAACTTATTCAGAAAAAGCCTAACAACTTGAGTAAGATCTCTATGGATATGGATCAATTGCAGAAGAATCTTGAAGAAGCTCTTGAATAGATTGATATTCTTACTGATGAAAGAGACACTCTGAAAGGGAAACATGATGATGTAAAGGGCTACATTGAGAAACTAAAAGAAAAAGTGGAAGAACTGAAATCAAAGAAAGAACCTACAATTCAAGTCAAAGATTGTGATGAAATTTCAAATCTAAAGAAAGAAAATGAGATCCTTAAACATGATTTGAAGATTGTAGATCTAAAGTTAAGTTTGAAAGATGGAAATAGCAAGAATGAATCGAATCTAAAATCTGAAAATGAAGATCTGAAGTCTAAACTTTGTAAAGTGACATCTGAGCTTGAGAAAACCAAATTACAGTATGTTGAACTTGAGAAGTGCAATACAATTGTGAAAGGTGAATTGACTCTATCTAAACAACATCTTGAAAAACTATATTCCACTCAGTATGTTGAACTTGAGAAGTGCAATACAATTGTGAAAGGTGAATTGACTCTGTCTAAACAACATCTTAAAAAACTATATTCCACTAGTGAGAAGATTGATGAACAAATGTCTTATCAAAAGCCATATTATGATACAACTGGTCTTAGATTTAATTCATATCAGATAAGTGAAGAATGCAAGGAACTAGATCTGAAACCCTCTAAGAAAAAAGATGAAAAGAATTCTAATGAAGCTAACAAATCTGAAGACATACCTAATCCACCTAAATAAGATGAACCACCTAAAGATATGCGAAGAGAATTCAAAGGTATATGTTTTGCATGTAATACTTTTGGATATATGAAGAAATATTCCACAGGTAAGCAATTAAAATCTCTCCATGGTTATTGTTATAATTGTCATGGTTTTGGACATAGAGCTATTGATTGTAAGAAACCTAGATCTAATGATAACAATAGTAGTAGTAGAATGTTTAGAGATACTAATCATGCAGATAAGAGATCTACTGAAGATATGAACAAAAGAAATGGAGTTGTGTGTTATAGATGTAACAAGATTGGACACATTGCCAGAAATTGCAGATCACAAATTGGTCAGACAGGACCAAGATATGGAAACATTGGAGTAGTTTTCTAGATATACAACAAATTTGGTCACATAGCATGATTTTGTAGAATGAACAACATGAGAAACCCTAATCCTATAAGTTACACAAGGAGAAATGAGAACACAAACAACAGTTAGAAAGGATGTTGTAGTAACTCCAAAGAAGTTAAATTTGTTAAAGCCACAGATCAAGCAAGCACACTCAATACACAAGGTAATTAGACAAGTGAAATATCTGATAGTAAGTGTGAATCTTTTCCTAACCCATCTCAAAGCACCTGAAGTAATTAATTCATGAAGAATGTATTAGAGAGATTAGAATAGTGTAAAAGTTAGAGTAGATTGAATTAAGTCTTGCAAAGTTAATATAAGGTAGTATATGATGTAATGATGTTATGGTTAAGAGTGCATGAGCTAATATGAATGTATGCAAGTACAAGAAAAGAATAAAGTTTTGCAGGTAACCAGGAATAGCTTTTTGGAAAGAAGCAGCAAAGAAATTGAATGCGAACATATATAAAATACAATATTCATTCAATAATATTCACGGTTTAGATTCTCATCTCTAATCACATATATGTTTTTCCATTTGTTGAGAAGATTTCCATATACTATTGGAGAATATCAAAATGATAACATGAATACAATGGATAGAATCAATAAGGTGTACCTAAGACATCCTGTAGACAAAGTAAATGAGAGTGCAACCTTGGTAATCAAGACTTTTTAGAACCAAATGAGAAAAAGATCAAGGATTCCACCAGTTATTGTAGAAAAATATAGAAATGAGATATGCTTTATGGTTGACATTGATTTCACTTTTGTTGAAGCAGTTGAACCTAGAGTGGAATTTATAGATCCACTTGGATATGAAGTTTTTGAAGCTAAAATAGAAGGATACATTGGCAGATTACTTAAGTGTAAATTGGATGCAAATAGTCCAAGATTTGGAACATATGAGGAAAACTTTAACTCTACAAAGTCATTGTAGGCAAAGAAATTAGCTAAAAAGAGAGTTGACAACACAATAAATAAAATTCTTAAAGATACAAGAATGACAGAACATGAATTTATAGTTGCAAAATAGACAACAATAGCAATAAGAGACATAGGACAGAAAGAAGTTCTATTAGTTCCACCCCTAACATCAGTTACAGCTCCCACTAAAGAAATTTAGGATTTGGAAAAAGAAATTGAAGTTGTGGAAGTGCGGGAAGTGAGGAAATCCACTAGATCCTCCACCACTCCATCAGCAAAAAGAGTAAAGGAGATGGAAATCAGTCCAAGAAACAAAAGACAATATATACCCCAGCACAAAGGAAAGTATCAAAATTAAAGGCTAATGAAGAAGCAGAAAGTAGTAAGAAGAAATGGAAGCCTAAGATTGAAAAAGTGAATGCCTTAATTATCAATGAAGGTGATTTCACTAAAATGAACAAATTTTATGAATTATACAACTTTTCTAAGAAATTGAACTTAGAAAATGCAGTTTTCAGGCACATGATACTGGCAGACAAAATTTTTGATAGCATTCAAGGAAAGATTCCTGATGAACTTTTTGAGAAATTGATAAATAGGAAGAAAAGAGAAATTGAGGAAGACAAGAATATAAGAGAAAACTATGTAAGGAAACTACGTGAGATAAAAGATGAAGAGAACTTTAAGGAGATTATGAAAAATCTTAATACTCATCTGAGAATGAAAAGAAGAACTATATTAATAATGGGAGGTAATTATGAGGAGATCAACAAAGAGATAGAAGAGGCAGTTGTGAAAGTTATGACTTCCAGCCCTAGTGAGCACACAAGTGTACCTGATCAAGCATTCGAAGTAGAACATCAGACATCACCACCACCATCTATTAATATTGAGGATGAAACCATGAATGTAGAAGGAAAAAACATTACCTTAGATAGTGAAGAAAACCCATTCAGTGATAATGAGAACATTGTTGACAATTTGGCTATTGAGTAGTAGGATATGATAGTGAATGAGGAAGAAGGAAAGGAAACAAGAAAGGAAGAAGAGGCAGAAATGACACAAGTAGAACCATAGGACAATGCAGATGCAATAGAATGGGAAGTTCCAAAAGTATAGATAATAATCAGTCCTAATCCCAAGGAAGTAGTAGATAAACCACAAATTGAGTCTATTTTTGCTATTCTTGGACAAGAAGTTGATGATGATGATCAAATAGAGTTGATCTCATCTTTGAATAAGATTATTGGAAAGAATAAAAAGGTAAAAATCTTAGAAGGATCATTGCTTGAAGTGACATAAAAATTGCAGAGAATAATAACTAGTCAAATAAATGAGGTAGATCCACAGGGTAAAGAAAAAGAAGTTGTGAAAGCCTTTGATATTGAATTCACAAACTTATCAGATATGGCCACATTTAAAGCACAAGCATCTTATGAAGCCAAGATATTCCAAGATATATGTCAGAATATCAGAAATGATATAGACAATCTAGATATTTGCATTAAGGAACTAAGAAGGAGTTTGGAAAGAGGAAAATCTTTGTACATTCGGTGTACAAAATCAGAAGATCATATATCAAAAATAACAGAGAAGATGAAGATGAAAGAGATAGAGATACAAACAGCAGTAAACCTTTTGTCAAGCCCAAATGTGAAGATCTCAGACATTGAGAAAAACATAAGCAAACTCTATGATGATATAAGAATTCTGAATGATGAAAAGGATAATAAATTGAGGAGGTTCTCTCTATTAAGAGAGCATGTATCAATTAAATTG
This sequence comes from Chamaecyparis obtusa, assembly GCA_027943335.1. Taxonomy (NCBI): domain Eukaryota; kingdom Viridiplantae; phylum Streptophyta; class Pinopsida; order Cupressales; family Cupressaceae; genus Chamaecyparis; species Chamaecyparis obtusa. The sequence goes on from BSBK01005491.1 coordinate 1,578,638, forward strand.
AGTATTATTGAGAATCAGTTGGAGGAATATCTTTCTTCAAAGACATCTTATGAGAAATTTCACTATGCAAACCTAAAGGCATGTGAAATAGCATCTTTTGGTCTATGTGTACTCCTAAGTGTTTCATATGCTATAAAGAAATCATGGGATAAGGAGTTAGTAATCATGAAGATAAATTTTGTAGACTATGTTGCAAGCCTACCAGCTTTGCAATTTTGAGACCCTAAGGTAAACCATTTTTTACAAGTTTTTGACACCCTTTTTTTGTCATTGTTGTCAAAGGGGGAGTAGTAGAAAAAAATTATATACACAGTATAGTATGATGCATACTCCTAGGGGGAGTAGTAGAAAAAAATTGTATAGACAGTATAGTATGATGCATACTCCTAGGGGGAGTATAGATATTCAGAGATATAAGTATGCTGGAGATTTGTTTATATGGCCACAATTTTGAAATTTTGTGAGACTTAGCCAATTTTCTTATATGTTGCCACCAATGACAAAGGGGGAGATTGTTGGAAATTTGGTTGAGTGGGATATCAAGTTGTTGTCATTATGGAAACATATAATCACTATGATGATTGCACAATAGTAGCAAGCAATTTTGTAAGAGTGCAAGTAAAAATTGTCTAAGTACAATAGTATTTTCCAGTCTAATCAGAGATAATTTTGGTTAGCGATGTTCACAAAAGAAATTTTAGTGCATGCACACTTGAACATGGATAATTCTATGTATATTAAAGACACATGTGAAAGCACAAGTCTGTACAACATGTACGGAAGGAGATATTGAAGAATAACAGAGATAGATTTGAAGCTGACCTAAATAGAGCAAGAAGACAGAATAAGAATGTTAGTTAAGGGATTATTTTTTTTATCAAAATAATGACTTAACCATATAAGGGATGACATCCTAGATGTTAACCCTTAGGAATCATGAATTAGTTTTGTATTTTGGAAAGAGTTTATACTTAGTAAAGTCGACTGTAAGTTATTATTCTTAATAACTGGTATATATTTAAGAAGCATGTAATGTGAAGTAGTAACATATGTAATAAGATATTGTAATGTTGTAATGCTATGATGCAAAGTTGTATATTGCAAAATAAAATCAAGAAGACTCTGTGTATGAAAGAGAAGAGCCTAGAAAGCTAAATCAGAATAGGAAATCTATTTGACAGTAGTGAAAAGTTATATACTTTAACTTTGTATTCAGATATCATCGTATTTTACATGTTTGGGCAGTGAGATCATCTTGTAAACATCCTATTTTGTAATACCAACTCCTAGTAGGGTTGAGGCTTCTAACAAGGCCAAGAGTCCTTTAATCAGGACAAAGACACTATATGTATGTAATAGACTCCTAACAGGGTCAACATCCTTAACCAGATACTTTTGATTAGTGGATCAATTGTGGTTATTATCCCCACTGGGGTTTTCCCTTGGCTAGGGGTTCCTCAAGAACAAAACATGGTGTTATGAGTTCATTTGATTTATTGCTATGCTTGTTATTTAGTTTACTTTGTTTTGCAAGCTTCAAGTTAATTTTTTATATCCATAATTGGGAAAAAGTAAAAGTTTGTAGAATAATGATTCACCCCCCCTCTCAGTATTCCCTATTTCAAACAAGTATACACAATCATGTCAACCTCAAAAGAATGATCAAGTGGAGAATAAATATAACGGTCAACATTTTCCCTTGCAACAACTAAAGAAGGATAATATTCACCAAAGATGAGATGAATTTCATCAATAATGTCTCTCAAATATGTAATGTAGGACTCCATAAACAAACCTGCAATGTCTATCAAGTAGTCATCCCATAGAACTGAATCTGGAAGATAAGGAATATCTTGCTCCACTAAATCACCTGAATCCATGGTTGTATGAATTCAAGCATCATCAAGAGAAAGAGTATAATTAATCTCAATAGGAGGAGAAGGAATGGATGGCTCAATAACTTGATCACATGTGAGAATACCCAAGTTCAAGTAGCCAAAGTTCTCCTCAAAGTCTGAATCAACACTGGAAGTGTGCTCAAAATCTAGTGAAGAATCACTATCATCATCATGAGAAAAGTTTGCAAAGTAGTATAATCGAGATGCATGATAAACAAACCCTATAGAAATGATCTCTCTAGTCTCCAAGTCTTTGATAAAAATTGATTTAGGAGTGAATTCCAAAATCCTCCTTGTTGCCCCATTAGTGAGTTGATAGATGGAAGGGAGGTTATGAGTTAGGTGAGGTACACATAACACATCTTTGAAGGTTCCCTCCCCCTTGTCAATTGTTCCTTTCCCATTCACATTCATGTAAGTATGATTGGCCATCAAAATAGGTGGTGCATGAAAAGGCTCAAATGAAGAGTACATAGACTATGAATATGTCATATGATGAGAAGCCCCTGAATCTAGAAGCCATCTCCCTAAATCATATCTTGAAGTAGAAACTAAGGCTTGACCTTTTCCCTTATCCATTTTGTGATCCTTTCCTTTATCAAAATATGAATGTGAAGAAGAGGATGAAGTAGTCATTCTTGAAGGTAGACTTATTTGATTCTTCCTAAGAAGATGCTTGAGTTCATCTATTTCCTTCTTGTATAAATGATGTTCTTCATGTCCATTCTTCTTGAAATATGCACAAGTGAGAAAATCCTTCTTGTTTGATTTCCCTTATTGTTGCCTTGGGGTGAGGAGTTGGATTGATCTTTCTATTATTTTGGACCTTGTGTTGCCACTTGTTCCTATTCTTGTATGAACCTTTGCCTCCTTGATTCCCATGATTATCCACCAATGCCTTAGAATTTTAAGACTTGAGAATCCCCATACTTATCAATTTGGATTGTTCCAACATCAACATTTCTCTAAATGACTCAAATGAAGGCGTAGTCAAGGAACTTCCCATGGTAAACTTATGAGTATTGTAACTTGAAATAAAGGCTGCATATTTTGAAGTTATGATGAAGGATTCATAGTTAAGGAGCTTCACATGAATGGATGAGAAGGTTATGGTGAGGGATATATGTGGGGTAAGGGATATGGTGGTAGGAAGTGTTTCGAGGGAATGATGAGAAATGAGAATGAGAGGGGGATGTTATCAAGACCAACATTGGAATGTGTTGTGAGGTAGGTGGAAGGAGTAGATGTGAAGTGGATGATACATGTGGATATGATGGAGGATTTATGATAGGTATTTTTTGGATGGAGGGACCCAAAATAGATCTAGGAGATGGAGGAGAGGAATGATTAGCTTGTGGATTAGCAACTTTGGATTCCATTGTGGATATTTATTTTAGATGCATAATTTTTTTATTTTGCATTGGTGGGACTTTGAAACCTTTGGGATATAGTAGATTTTTTTATTGTATTTTTATTTTCTTGATCATTTCTTTTGGAGTGGACATGCAAATATTTTTCTTTATGCATTTGTGATTTGGCATCCAAATTATTGTGAGTTGAACTAGAAGGGAGGTAGGATGGTGAATGGGGTGTATTGGTATGTGCCTTTGTTGATCTTGATTAAGAATGTAAAGGGTGAGATTATGGTGGTCGATAGGGATATGGGATTGGTGGATGAAAGATTAAGTAGGATAAGATGGGGGGTGATATTTTGGCACATAAGGGCCCAAAATGGATTTCATATGTGGAGTATATGTGATGGTAGATTTTAGGACATAGGGACCCAAAATGGATGTAGAGGATGAACGAGGAATGTGATAGGTTTTCTTGGGTTGTAATGATGGAGGAGGGGGATGGAGTTAAATGTTTTGGAGGATCGATGTGGAGATGTGATGGTGGGTTTGGAAGCACACCTGAATTTTGAATTAGTTGTACCAACATTTTTGGATGAAGTGGCTTGAGAGGTGAAACCAAGACCCTGACATAGTGGATGTTTTTTGACATCTTTGGGATCCAAGGTGCATTTTTCATGGGGGCCTAAGCCTTTACCTTGATAATTCCATTTCTTGAGCATTCGATCCAAGATAGGATACTTCTTACTTGGAGAAAAAGATGCAAATCCATTATTAGGTGGTGTGCAAGTGGTTGATATGAAGTTTATTTCTTCTGGTGAAAGTGGACCACCATTGATAAATGTAAGCAAACCAAGGGGATATAGTGATGGTGGTGGGATAGTTTGGATTGGAGGTGATAAAGGACCATGAAGTGGAGGAGATGGATTGATGTGATCTTGACTAGGATGGGGGGATGGTAATGGATCTTGAGATGGAGTGGATGGAAGCAATGGATAATGCAATAGAGGAAGTGGGATGGTAAGATATTGAGATGGAGTGGGTAGAAAAAATGGATCATGTAATGGAGGAAGTGAGAGGGTAGGATCTTACTTTAGGTTGATGGATATTTCAACATGATTTTGGAAAAGATATTGACATGGTTGGATTGTTATGGATGGTGTGATGGGGGATGTATGGATGGAATCTTCAAAAGGAGCGGATGGAAGGATGAGAGGTTTTGTAATTGTGATAGAGGGAAGAAGGGTAGATTCATGAGGTTCATTAGATAGGGTTTGGATAATTCTAGGAGGAGGAGATGTGGATGGGCATTGGATTCAATGACATTAGGAGATGGAAGAGGATCAAAAAGTGGGGTAGAGGGAAGAAGCATAATAGGTGTGGGAGATGGAAGATGAATGATGGGTGTGGTAAGTGGAAGGGCCTCACCACTAGTGGATTCACATGAGGGAATAAGATGAAATAACTCATCAACTGTAGTAGAGGGATTTTCTATGGGCTTCCTTATGAAACTCCTTGGAGACTTACGTGCTAGAGGTTGAGGTAAAGGATTGACAAGTTGAGATGGTGGGAAGCTAAGGTAGTCCACATGTGATGGTGTAGTTGTGGATTGTAAGCTTGGCTAAATTTATGATGGTTTAGAAATGGGTGTAGGAGATGACATGGATAGATAGTTCACATAAGTAGACATGGAGGTGACTTGTGAACTAGATTGATTAATTAATGGGGCAGGGGTGATGGATTGGGACACATCATACAATTTGGATTGAGGGATGTAGGTGTGATGTAGAGGTATATAAATGGTGGATGGACTAAATGATGAAAATGAAGGATTAACCTTTGAGAGGTTTAGACACTAGCTAATAACCCTAAAGGCCTAACTGAGTTAGAATGAACACAAGAGGACACACCTATTCCAAATGGCTTTTATGGATGTATTTGACCTATATTAGGTGGATTCAAAAATATTTTGAAAGTTTCAAGGTTTAGAAGCACACCCAACACCCCAACTATCAAATTGCCAAATAGGCCTAATTGCCCCTCCTTATAGGTCAACAACAGTATAAAAGTGTACTTATCTCCAGATTTCCCCAAAGCACTAGAAAAAATAATCAACTTTTTAAACACCCTTTTGGATGAAAATTAACATATGTGAAACTAAGACTATGTTTTTTTGGACAAAATGCAAGGTCCTTCAGACTGTACCCTACAACCATGCACCAAAAGAGGTCAATTTACAAAGGAACTATAAGTTTATTTTACTCTCTGACTTCAATACTTCATAAATTCTCCTTATATGATGTAAATCCTCCAAATATGTCACCAATTTGGGCCTTGGATGCTTCCAAGTGCCAAATCCCCAAATTGCTCATAAACAACCCTCAAAACTAGGACTCTTCAATAAATTGCCTTCCACTTCTTTCTAGGATCAACCAAGGGTGGCTCCACCATAGATAGGGTGTATCTAGACACCACAAAACATAAAAAGGATATCTCCTTCAAGCAGATCTCTCATGGTTTCTCCTAACCAACCATTTCAATGACTCTCCAATAGCCTTTCTCGATGATCACCAACCATTAACCCTTCATCTGCACATAAAATTGTTAGATTTTTTAGTTTACACAATAAGGATAAATAACTCCATGGGAATAAGGTTTTTATCATTCATGGAATGATGATCCATCCATTAGTTTAACTCAAAATCACAAGGAAAACACTTATTCCTCAGAACAATCAGCCTTGTATGATGAATTAGTCCCTTAAATGGACTTTAAAAAATATGAAATCAATTGAAAAAAATGTCATTAATGCAATTATGACATTAAATAAACAATTTGAATCAAGGAAACAATGCTAGTTCAACATTTACTTGCAGCAAATCTGAGTTTTCTATTAATCTATTGACACGGTCTATACACTAGTGAATTCCTCATACAATGCATGTTGTACAATGCATAAAACATGTCCTTGATAACTTCCTTATAACTCCCTTCACCTTCTCCAATCGGTTAAACTTACTACATAGCTATTAAACTCCCAAAAACTAAGTTCCCTCTTAAGCGACCATTGGGATTCAAATATTTGAATTGACCAACTCACAAATTATTCAATAAAACATCAAATTGACTTAGTAAACTTATGTAGAAGATCCTTAAGACTATTTCAAACATTTATAAACTCATCCTAGACTCCTAAGGATCTAATTGCATCAATTTATCAATTTTTCTCATTTTTGTCATCTAGGATCCTAAGGTCCTTAACAAGCCCTTTAGGATCTTTTACATTTTTATTGTTTCTATTTTTCCCAAAACCTTCAAAGGCCATTATTGGATTTAGTACTTTACAATTCACTTCATCAATCTGAATCATGTATTGTTGGTCTTCATTAGGCATCTTTGTATGCCTTGATGCTCCTACATCATACCCCCCTCCTCCAAAGAAACTCTTGTCCCAAGAGTTGGCCCAAGTCTTCCTCTTCTTCCATGCATCATGTTTCTAATCAAAATTCATGTAATATCCAAGGGTAGCTTGCCTCCTACCTCTCCAACCTATTTTCACATGCCAAAAATTGTTAGAAAAAAAATATTTATTCATATGTCCCTGCCTTAGGCAGTGTTGTTGTTGTTGCTTCAATGACTGTTGTTGCTTGTGTTGTATCTGCATTTTTTATCCCATCTTCCTCATTGGTTGCCTCTGCAAATTCTCCATACCTATATACTTCCTCTAATCCAAAATAGGACAATTGATTACTCTTATTTGTACACTCTTCCCATCACAAATTCCCACATGCTTAGGACTGTCCCTATTTTAAGTCTTATATATCCTCCAACTAGTATCATCTTTGTTTTCAAAATCTGATTGCCAAAACATATGACAATGTTCTCCTTCTTGTACACACTAAATAGTGCAATTCTCTAAATCATTTCTTCCAATAGAAACCATGGATTGGAAACCTTGAGAAATCGATTTAGAGCTCCCTAGGCATAGAGTGCAAGGGTGTTAAGAATGCTCTCAGCTAGAGCTATTAAGCCAATAACCTTGCTAGTAAACCATGCAATGGGAGATTCAATGAGACAAGGGCAAGAATGCTAATATCTTCAAGAATCCAAATGGAGATGTAATGCAACTACACTAAAAATGAAGATGCAAACCAAGCTATGGAAATGAAAGAACAATGCAACTAAGCTATGAAAAGAAAGAGCAAGTGTTACAAATCCTTCCTATTTAGACTATGTGAGATCTAAGCTAAAGTTTGAAAGGAAACTAATCTAAATATGAAGCTATGAATGTCATGACAATGCAAGAAATGAAACTATGATAGCATGTAGATGCAAAAGCCAAGAATGCTCCAAATCTTCAAAAGCTCCAAAGTGACCTAGAAAACCTGCAGCATAACATTAGCATAAAAAGTTGATCATCTAGAATGAAGAAGAGAGCTCTCTTTTTATAAGAAATGAGAAAGAATGGACCATGGAGATTAAGAGGCAAAAGATTTAATCAAGGGTGGAGCATCAAAGAGGAGAAATCCATATGCACAAGTATCCTCCAATGAGAAAATAAGAGTTGACTTTTGTGTCCATATGAGACAAAAAGTGCTTTTCTTCTTTTTATAAAATAAGAATAATGCTTTATTTGTGAAACTTAGGATAAGAGGAAAAGTGGGGGCTTTTTATTTATTAAAAGGGAATGAAATTCCTTTTAAATAAATAAAGACTTAGGATAAAATGGTTAGCCCATAGAAAATAATCGAATAAATGATAGAACTAAGATTTGATGAAGAATAAGCATTTGATAATTTAGCAAAAGGGGCTAATAGTCTAGATGACCATTTTTGGATGATTACACTTCTCACCATCCAAAGGTAAAGGCTTCATCTTGTATTTCTTTCCATCCTTATGTACCAAGTAAGAGTTTGCAAAACCATCATGAATGGTCTTTATACTATGCTACCATGGTCTACCAAGAATCAAATTCCCACATGTCATAGGAATAACATCACAAAGAACCTTGTCCTAATAGGAACCAATGGAAAAAGTCACATAAGCCTTTTGAATAATCACTACATGCTACTATTGGGTAACCCAAGTGGCCTTGTAGGGATTAGGATGGTCAAATGGCACAATTCCTAATTTAGTAACCATATCAAGAGAAACAATATTGCAATGTGATCCAAAATCCACAATCAATTTACATATCTTGCCTTTACATAAATAATTTTTCTTGAAGATATTTACCTTTGGTTCAACAACCTTCTCACCTTGTCTTACCATTAAACATTCTCCTTCCTCGGGTTCTACCATAATAGATTTTGGTGTTGCTTCCTCTTTATCTGCAGAAGTTGTACTTTCCTTTCCTTTCCTTAATCTAAATCAATCCATTTAGGACATCTGAATGACTGATGAAAAACCTCATTACAATGAAAGCATCTTTCTGTAAAGACACCATTTCCTCTTCTGCCAAATCTGCCTCCTCTAGATCCTCCTCTCTGATTTTCCATAGGTTCCTTGCCCTTATCCTTGTCATTTCTACTTTGAAACTCTCCATTTGATATTCCACCTCTTTGTCTCATGGATCCTCCTCCTCTATTACTTTTTCTTTCACTCTTCCTTTTTAACTTCTCCTCAGCCTGAACTGCAAGTTGAAAACATTCTCCTAGGGTCCTTGGCATATTCAAACCAATCTCATTTTAGATGTTGTACTTAAAGACATTCATGTACCTAGAAACCTTTTCATATTCATCTTCTATGCCTCCCCTAATGCTTAGGGTGTAAAATTTTCAGTATAAGACATGATGTCCATGTCCCTTTGCTTCAAATTATTCCTTCTCATCTTTGTTTGTATAGCCTAATCTAAGGGCAAAAATTGTCCCTTAACGATGGTCTCCATTCTCTCCCAATTTGATATTTTGTTCAAACCTCTAGCTATCCTCACATTCTGAATGCTTTTACACCATGTAAGTGTTGTACATCTCAGCCTTGTTTTAGCTATCTTTACCTTCTTATCTTCTTCTACATCCTCCAAATCAAAGTAGTTTTCAAGTGCCTCTACCCAACCAAGAAATTCTTCAGTATCCATCTTTCCTTGGTAGATTGGTAAATATACATTGTTCTTGCTTCCAGTAACTTGTACTTCCTTTATCAATATAATAAACCTCCTCTCCTCGGGATCATTCTCTTCTCCATGACCCCTACTCTCTTATCCTCCATGGAACTCTCCTTGTTATTCATGGTTCTCCTCGTGAACTTCTTCTTCTCTCCTAGGTTCTCTTCTCTCTTTCTCCAAGGCTTATATCCTCTCAAGGAATTTAATTCTTTCTCTCCTTATCTTCCTTGCTTCCCTTTCCTTTTCTGCCTCTAGCTCCCTATTCTCTATTTCCTTCTTTTCTAGTGCTTCCTTCAACTCTTTAATTTCTCTAGCCATCTAATTCTTAGGTGCCATGAATCCTCAAAATTCTACCCAAACCTTTCCCTAATGCTCTGATACCACCTGATGCAAAGGTATATCAATGGTGGATAGACTAAATAATGAAAATTAAGGATTAACCTTTGAGAGGTTTAGACACTAGCTAATAACCCCAAAGGCCTAATTGATTCAGAATGAACACAAGAGGACACACCTATTCCAAATTACTTTTATGGATGTATTTGACCTATATTAGGTTGATTCAACACTATTTTTCAAGTTTTAAGGTTTAGAAGCACACCCAACACCCCAACTATCAAATTGCCAAACAGGCCTAATTGCCCTCCTTGTAGGTTAACAACAGTATAAAAGTGTACTTAATCTCCAAATTTCCCCAAAGCACTAGAAAAAATAATAAACTTTTCAAACACCCTTTTGGATGAAAATTAACATATGTGAAACTAAGAATATGTTGTTTTGGACAAAATGCAAGGTCCTTCGGACTATACCCTACAACCATGCACCAAAAGAGGCCAATTTACAAAGGAACTATAAGTTTACTTTACTCCCTAAATTAAAGACTTCATAAAGTCTCTTCATATGATGTAAATCCTCCAAATATGTCACCAATTTGGGCCTTGGATGCTTCCAAGTGCAAAAGCCCCAAATTGCTCATAAATAACCCTCAAAACTAGGGCTCTTCAATAAATTGAATTCCACTTATTTCTAGGATCAACCAAGGGTGGATCCACCATATGTAGGTTATATCTAGACACAAAAAAACATAAAAATGATATCTCCTTCAAGCATATCTCTCACTGCTGCTCCCAACCAACCATTTCAATGACTCTTCAATAACCTTTCCCAGTGATCACCAACCATTAACCCTTCATATGTAGCTAAAATTGTTATATTTTTTATTGTACACATTAAGTATCAATAAATCCATGATAATTAGGTTTGTATCATTCATGTAATGATGACCCATCCATTAGTTTAACTCAAAATCACAAGGAAAACACTGATTCCTTAGAACATTCATCCTTTTATGATGAATCAATCCCTTAAATGGACTTCAAAACATATGAAATGGATTGAAACCAATTTAAATGAGTTAATTAATGCAATCATGACATTCAATAAACAATTTGAATCAAGAAAATAATGTTAGTTCAACATTTACTTGTAGCAAATCTGAGTTTTCTATCAATCTATGGACATAGTCTGTACATTAGTGAATTCCTCATACAATGCTTGTCATAAAATGCATAAAACATGTCTTTAATAACTTCCTTATAACTCCCTTTATCTTATCTAATTGGTTAAACTTCCTACATAACTATTAAACTCCCAAAAACTAAGTTCCCTCCTAAATACTAGTGACCGTTGGGATTCAAATATTTGAATCGACCAACTCACAAATTATTCAATTAAACATCAAATTGACTTAGTAAAATTATGTAGAAGATCCTTAAGAATATTTCAAACATTTCTAAACTCATCATAGAATCCCAAGGATCTAATTGCATCAATTTATCAAATTTTCTCATTTTTCCCATCTAGGATCCTAAGGTCCTTAACAGGCCCTTTAGGATCTTTTAGAATTTTATTATTTTTATTTTTCCCAAAACCTTCAAAGGCCATTATTGGATTTATTAATTTACAATTCAATTCCTCAATCTTCATCATGTCTTCTTGGTCTTCATGAGGCATCTTTGTATGCCTTGATGCTCTTGCATCAAGGTGAATTGTGGAAGGGGATTTGTGGTGAAATAGGAGGGAATGGAAGATGGTAGTTTGAGATAGGGTGGAGTAGATGGAGATAATGGTTAGGATAGAGTGGATTATGGATTAGAAATATCATGCAAATTATGGTGATGGATTGGAAGAATTGGAGGACTAGGATTATGGATTTGAAAATGGATCTAAGGATAAGGAGGTGGTGGATTTGGATTAGGGATGTAGCTAGTAGTGTTGTTGTGGAAAGGTGGAGATTGGGACATGACTATGGGAGAATATGGAGGAAAGAATGATTTATGAGGGGGGTATATGGGTATGACATAGGAAGAAGGTGTGGATGAATGCAATAATAGATTTCCCTTGTTAAAGGTATGATAAGAAGTACTAGTGGGTATGCATGGAGGCATGATGGGGTAGGTTGGATGAATGATTGTGTTTTGGATGGTGTTTGGAGAAAAATTTCTAAGGTTTTCAATGTACTCATCATGATCAACAAGACTCTTGTCATCATTAGAATAGGATAAAGTTGAAGAGAAGGTGGGATGACCAAACGTATCATAATAGTATTATGACATGACAATTTTCTAATGAGTTGGATGGGGATGAAGGATGAAGATGGATGAAACACTAAAGCCTAGATTAGGATGAACAATAAGATTAGACCGGGATTTGGGTTAACTCTAGGATAGGAGGAAGGAATGAATCTAGAAAATGGAAAGGAGACGAGGGATGACCAATATGACTCTGCTAGCCTAAGATATGGGGAGAAAAGGAGGACCTAAGGGTAGATGATAGTAACAACACTAGAAGAAAATGATGCGCGAAGATAGAAAGGACATGATGATAAACCTAGGCTGATAAATTTAGGAGGCTCGGATGGTTTTTGGACTAAAATTTTGGAAAAAGTTTGGACTGATTTGGAAAAATATTTATTTGTAGAATTATTCATTTATGTATATTCTGAAAATAATTTTTTACTAGTCTTGTAACATCAAAAACACATACAAGTAGTCCTACCTTATAAAATCGGCTTAGCTTTGAAAACCTTTGCTCACAAACTTAGGCACACACCTAAGAGATAATCAAAATATAGCCACTGAAGACCACACAATGGGTCAAACAATGTTGTATTAGCCAACTACAAATGCTCAAGGATGACACGATATGGTGAGTTCCTTGGGGAGGTTACTATCCTCCTTGCACAAAGATTATCAAACTTTTGGGTGTAGATTGGGTAGGCTGTTAGTTAATGTCTTTTAGTTTATCTGTGGCATCCACCCAATCAATTTGTACATGTGTGACTCACTTAAGAGCCTAACGGACCATGTCAGCTCCTTAGGAAAGTTTCTCCAATCCAAACTATCATCCACACACCACGCCCAAGCTTGGTTGGATATAAAACCAGAGTTTAATCACAATCTTATTTATATATCGGTTGGGGTATTTACCAGTTTGAGGTTTTCCTCTAAAGGGGAAGTGCACCCTCTAGACAAGCTTCACTAGAATCAAATTAAACAACTTAATCTTTCTCTTCACCTAAGTTTTATGAGGGTGAGGGGAGAGGATACAAATATAAACTATTCACTTTACATCACTTAGATTAATGGGATTGCTAAAAATGGATTCTCAAAAATAAGTGTTGAAAAATACTACTTCAAACATGCCAAAAAGATTGCATTCCAAATTGAACCTTGATTAACTATGTGTTTTCTATTCTAGAATGAAAGACACTCATGATTAGTATGCAAGGTTCTTTTTGAAAACTTTGAAATTGCAAGTGTTTGAAAAGAGAAAATTGTTTATTCCCTTAATGCATTCAGGATTGAGTTTGAGTTCATTTTAATGCCCAAAATGAAATGTTTGATTGATTTTAGATCCCAAAAGAAAGTGTTTTTTTGATCAATTTTTTAGTGCCCAAATTGAAATGTGAAGTTGATTTTAAGACACCAAATGAAAATGTGACTTCATTTTGTTTTTAAAACATAAATTCGTGTTCATGTTGATTGTACCTACAATCCCACAATAGTTAGAACAATGATCTCACAATTTGTACTTGCGACTTGCGGTTCTGTCATAAAAATAAAAATGATTAATGTAAGAAAGACAAGGAATAGAGCATTATAGCTCAACAATGCATTCTCGCTTAGTCAACTCATGATCCTGGAGGGTCAAAGTTTGATCTTGCAGACATAGTTTTCAAGAATTTTGATAAAATAGAGTTTTAATGTCTTAAGGATTATGAAAATAATGTTTGTAATCTTGGATGCTCAAAGTGCATTCCTACAAGGTCAAGGTGTGATCCCATCGACTGTCAAAAATAAAGAAAAAGACAAAAGATAGAAGTCATGACAGAGGGGGCTAAGTGTGTAGGTTAGCGATCCTATGAGTTTTGTCTATGAGCCCGCTGACTGTTCAAAGAAAGAAATAGATAGAAAAGGAAGAAGTCAAGATAGAGAAGGGGTTTGTTTGTAGGAATGCAATCCTGCAAGTTTATCCTTCGATCTCGTCAACTATTTACACAATCCTTCCAATTGATTTTTTTGTTGATGTTTAGATTTTACAGACAGGAATGCTGTCACAAATGCCTATTCTTCCTTCTCCAAAATTATAAAAGCTCATGAACACCTTGTAATGCATTCAAACAATAAAAAATGTTAGTTTTGGGTTAGTTTTGTTAGGAATGAATGCTAAATATATCCTATGGGGGAGTATTCACAGCCATTCTGTAGCATTTGTTGTTGCATTCATGACTATGATTGTCATTGATGTCAACACAATGATCTACTGAAGATTAGCAGAGAAGCAGATAGTGTTTTGGTTAGCGCACTTAAAATATTGAAGATGAAGCTATGTGCAATTGAGGACTTAATATATGATGTTCTATGAGATCATGGTTAAGAGCATAGACAGTAATTCACTTATTCATGGAAGTTATGAGCAAATCAGTGGAAGTAGTATTTAGGCAGTGTTCCTGAGTAGTGATTTGTGGAAATCAGATGATATCTCCTAATCGGGATGGAATCTGGTTATGCGTAGTTAGAGATCAATTGAAGACATGTTGATAGTGACGTGGATGATAGTGCAAGATCCAAGGTCGTACGAGTGAAGAATTACATTGATTGGAAGCTGACAGTTTTGTGTAATTATGGTGTAACGTGTGGAAACTTTTATTTTGTAATTTGTATGCCGACTCATTTGTAATTACTTGAGTGTGGTATAAAGGAAGGAATGTTTTTCTTTTTTTAGTTTGGATGTGTATATGAGAAAGTGAATGAAGGAATTGTGAAAGTGAAATTGTTTAAAGAGGATATGTGAAGTACTGAGATCTGGTATTGAGATCTAAAGAAGCAGTTGGTGTGGTTTGGCATAGTCAGAGGAGTATCGAATTGTTGAGATCAATGATCTTTTGGTATTATTTTGTTGAGTAATACAAAGATCAGTTGGACAGTGAGTTCAGTGATCTTACCCTGAAGCTATTTGGGCAGTGGGTCCTTTTGTCTTCCATAACTCCTAACAGAGTTAGAATCTTTTAACAGGGATTCAAAATCTCCTAACAAGGATTCATATGTACTGAATGTATTTCATAAGACTTCTAACAGAGTCCATCCTCTCACAAGGAAATTTCATATTAGTGCATCTTTTGTGGGCATCATTCCCACCAAGGTTTACTATTTTATCAAGAGGTTCCCTAGTCAACATATCTTGTGTCATTGTGTTATTGTGTATGAATATATTTCTATGGTTGTTGGTTACATTGCTTACATGGTTAAAATCTATTGAAGTTGATAAAAGTTATATTTTTCTGATAACTGATTCAACCCCCCCCCCCCTCCCCTCTCAGTTATCTTGGTGGACTTTACTTTCTAACAATTGGTATCGGAGCGGTAAGTCCTTGAAGGAAAAGTTTAATAGCTTAAGGAGATCCATGGTGAATTTTAGGAAAGAAAGCCCTAAGTTTGATGGAGTAAATTTTGATAGTTGGAAAGAAAAGATGAAGACACGCCTACTTTGTTTAGGATCAGGTTATTGGTTAATCACAAAGAATGAGAAGACTATCATTGATTAGGACAAAATTGAAGATTGTACTAATGAGGAAAGAGATCTATTCATGTGTAACATACTTTCTAGAGAAGCACTTTTGTCAGCCCTTCTGAAGAAT
This sequence comes from Chamaecyparis obtusa, assembly GCA_027943335.1. Classification (NCBI taxonomy): domain Eukaryota; kingdom Viridiplantae; phylum Streptophyta; class Pinopsida; order Cupressales; family Cupressaceae; genus Chamaecyparis; species Chamaecyparis obtusa. Next base: position 1,594,190 of record BSBK01005491.1, read on the forward strand.
GAGTACAGTTAGGTAAAATATCTAAAAATATCTCATGAAATTTGGTTATCTTTACAGTCTACTTTTGAAGGTGATGAACATGCTAAGAAACTCAGATTACATAATTGGATATGTGCATTTGAAGATATAAGAATGATGGAAGATGAATTTGTTAGAAGCTATATTGGTAGAATGTCAAAGATTGTTGCAGGTATAAAATCTTGTGGAGGAACAAAGATAGAGAATGAAGTGATATGGAAAATTTTGAGGACATTGACTCCTGCATTCAAGTAGACAACACAGATGATTGAACAAGTTATACCTTGTACTACAAACTTCACCAGAGAGACTCTTCTTGGAAGATTGGAAGTAGCAGAGATGAACCTGAGGCTATCAAGAGACTTTCCTAGAATGGAGACAACATTCAATGCTCTTAGTGTTCTCCCTACTTTTTCAAGAAGCATAAGTGTGAGCAAAGATTATGCTAGCAGTAGCAGATCTAGAAATGAAGAAGACATGAAGATTGAAGAAGGTATTGCCTTGCTTGTGAAGAGAGAACCAGACGGTAAGAAAATTTTAAATGTTGGACTTGTCAAGAATATGGTCATTTTTCATCTAAATGTCCTAAGAGAGTTAAGAAGTATAGAAACAACTTTAAGCCTAGAAGATCTAAAGAATGTTATTATGCAAATGATGAAGAACTTGAAGCTAGTTTGGAGAAAACTTTAAGTGAAAGTGATACTAAGAATAATGATAATATAGGATTTGTAGCAATTAAAGAAGAAAATTTTGAAACTGAAATTAAGGAAGAAAAAGCTTTAGTTTCTCAAGTAGAAAAGAAATTTGATTGGATTATAGACAATGGTTGTTCACATCATATGACTGGAGACATGAAAAATTTCATAAAGTTTAACAATTATGATGGAGGAGTTGTTAGAGTTGGAAACAATGCACCTTGTTTGATTAAGGGTATAGGATCTATTACTCTTGATGGAAAGACTAACATTGATGATGTTTACTTTTTGGATGGTTTGAAACATAAGCTTTTGAGTGTCGGACAACTAGTTGACAAGGGATATCAAGTTTGGTTTACTGAGAAAACTTGTGTGATAAAAGACAAGGATGGTAATTTGATTGGTACTGGATCTAGAACCAGAGGTAATATATTTCAGTTGAATCCTACTGAGATGACATGTTTGATTACCAAGATTGATGAAATTTGGTTATGTCATAGAAGATTTTTTCATATAAACTTTGATAACATTGTGAAAGTGAGTACTACACTTGCAGTAAGAGATTTGCCTAAAATTATGAAGCCTACTAACATGATTTGCAAGGAATGTGTGATGGCTAAACAGAAGAGAAGCTCATTTCCCAACAAGAAGTTTACAACAAAAAGAAGTCAGAGATTGTTCATACAGATTTGAGTGGTCCTATAAGAACTAGAGGATTCTATGGAGAAAGGTATTTTATGATTCTTGTTGATGATTTTGCAAGAATGATGTGGATTGCATTTCTTAAAGAAAAATCTAAAGCATTTGATAAGTTTAAGATCATTAAGAACAAAGTTGAGAATGAATCTGGAATGAAGATTAAGTGTTTCAGATCATATAGAGGTGGAGAATTTACTTCAAAAGAATTTAACATTTTTTGTGAAGTGAATGGTATTAAGAGACAATTTTCAGCCCTTAGGACACCTGAACAAAATGGTATTGCAGAAAGGAAGAATAGATCAGTAACTGAAGTAGCAAGAGCTATGTTATTTGAGAATGACTTGGCAAAGATATTCTAGAGAGAAGCAGTGAACACAATAGTGTATACAATGAATAGAGTACAAATCAGAGTAGAAGCAGACAAGACACCCTATGAACTATGGTTTGAACATGCACCATCAGTTAAGTATTTTAGAATTTTTGGAAGCAAATGTTATATTAAGAGAGATGATTACATTGGAAAGTTTGATCCTAGAAGTGATGAAGGTATATTTCTTGGATATTCATTGAATAGAAAAGCTTATAGATGTTACAATAATAGAACTAAGACTATTGTTGAGAGCACAAATGTTAAAGTTGATGAAAAGTTCAAAATTCAGGAAAGAATGCTTGATTATGAATCAGATGAAGGAACTCAGCCTAGACCTAATCCAGAGACTACTAAATTATTCTATGAAACTGACAGTGATTTGTTGAATGAAAGCCACAATGAAGAAACCATTGAAGAACCTACAATAGAAATAAGTACTGAGACGCTGACACCTAACATGAATTTATTAAGGAATCATCCTACTGAGTAGATTATTGGAAGCATAGACAGAGGAGTTTTGACATGAAATAAGGTACAAGAACAGTTGTGTTTGATTTCTCAAATTGAACCTAAATCTACTAGTGAAGCTTGTGAAGATGAACATTGGATTAAAGCTATGAAAGAAGAACTAGATCATATTGAAAAGAACAAGACATGGGAATTGGTCCCGAGACCTAAAGATAAGAATGTTATTGGAACAAAATGGGTATTCAGAAACAAGATGAATGAACAAGGAACAAAGCAAGATTGGTATGTAAAGGATACTCACAGCAAGAAGGAATTGACTATGAAGAAACTTTTGCACCAGTAGCAAGAATCGAAGCAATGAGAATGTTTTTGGCTTATGCAACTTTTAAGAAATTCAAAGTGTATCAAATGGATGTGAAGTCAGCATTTCTAAATGGATAATTAGAAGAATTTTATATTGAGCACCCTAAAGGTTTTCCTTTAACTGAAGAAGGAGACATGGTATGTAAACTAAAGAAAGCTTTATAGGGACTAAAGCAAGCACCTAGAACTTGGTATGTGAGATTGGATAAGTATTTGTTGAACTTAAGATTTACAAAAGGCACAATTGATAGAAACCTATACACAAAGGAAATTGAAAATGGTTTGTTGGTTTTTGTTATTTTTGTTGATGATATTATCTTTGGAGGAGAAGATGAAGCCAGTGATAAATTTGCTGATGAAATGAAGACTGAATTTGAAATGAGTATGATTGGTGAAATGAAATACTTTTTAGGATTGTAGATAAAATAGAATAGTGATGGTATCTTTGTAAGTCAAACAAAGTACTTGAATGATTTATTGAAGAGATTTGGAATGGAGAACTGTAAACCAGTTGGAACACCTATGGTAATTGGACATAAGTTATCTAGCATAGATGAGACTCCTGCAGTGGAACAGAAGAAGTACAGATCTATGATTGGAGGATTTTAGTATTTGACTCATACAAGACCTGATATAGCACATTTAGTTGGAATTGTAGCAAGATTTCAAGCTGAACCCAAAGAATCACATTATGCAATAGTAAAGAGAATACTAAGATACTTAAGAGGCACAATTGAGTATGGATTATGGTATGAAAAATTTGATGATTTTACCCTATGTACATATACAGATGCTAATTGGGGAGGCAGTGTTGATGATAAAAAGAGCACTAGTGGTGGAGCATTTTTCCTTGGAGGAAGATTAGTTTCTTGGCTAAGCAAGAAGCAGAATTATATTTCACAAAGCACAGCAGAAGCAAAGTATGTGGAAGCAGAAAACAATTGTAATTAGATAATTTGGATGAAACAAATGTTGAAGGATATTGGAATAAAATTTGTTGAGCCTATTGTTATACATTGTGATAACACCAGCACAGTTAGTATGTCTAAGAACCCTGTGTTACATTCTAAGATAAAGTATATAGAGATAAAGTATCATGTAGTGAGAGAGAAAGTTGTAGAGAAAGAAGTCAGACTTGAGTACATAAGCACAAAGGAGTAGATTGCAAACATATTTACAAAACCTTTTCCTAAGGATACATTTGAGTATCTCAGAGGTATGCTTGGGGTTATGCCCCAGCCTACTTTTGAGAAGTGATGTAGATTGTTGCATCCATCTAGTGGTATATGAGCCCTATCTTACTTCTGGACTAGATGGTGGTACTTCCTCTATGGGGGAGTATGTGTATCTGAGATGAGTCATGAGGACTCTAGTAAATGCATTTTCTGAACAGTGTCTTTTGACATTGAAGTTGTTGTTGACATAGTGATGAAGCTTCTGTCATTGATGTCAATGGGGGAGAAGTATACATGAAAAAAACCATCTGAAACATTTGTTGGAGAGAACTAAATAGGAAAATGAAGCAAGATTTGATTGCTGAAGAAGACTTGAAAGCATTTTCAGAGCAACAGTGTTGCAACGTTGGATTTATGGAACTTGGATGTTATAGTGATTCGTAGCCATTCTGAATAAGATATAGTGATATAGTGATATCTTATATAGAATTTATCTTATGCTGAATATATCTTATGGGGGAGTATTCATAGCCATTCTATATCAGTTTTTGTTGCATTCATGACTATGACTGTCATTGATGTCAACACAGTGATCTACTGAAGATTAGCAGAGAAGTAGACAATGTTTTGGTTAGCACACTTGGGATATTGAAGATGAAGTTATGTGTAGTTGAGGACTTACTCTATGATGTTCTATGAGATCATGGTTAAGAGTGCAGACAATAATTCACTTATTCATGGAAGTTATGAGAAGATCAGTGGAAGCAGTATTCAGGCAGTGTTCTTGAGTAGCGGTTTGTGGAAATCGAATGATATCTCCTAATTGGGATGGAATCTGGTTATGTGCATTTAGAGAGTAGTTGAAGACATGTTGATAGTGATGTGGATGATAGTGCAAGATCTAAGGTCACACGAGTGAAGAATTACATTGATTGGAAGTCAACAGTTTTGTGTAATTTTGGTGTAACCTGTAGAAAATTTTATTTTGTAATTTGTATGCCGACTCATTTGTAATTACTTGAGTGTGGTATAAAGGAAGGAATATTTTCCTTTTTGTAATGTGGATGTGTGTATGAGAAAGTGAATGAAGGAATTGTGAAAGCGAAATTGTTGAAAGAGGATATGCGAAGTACTGAGATCTGGTATTGAGATCTGAAGAAGCAGTTGGTGAGGTTTGGCATAGTCAGGGAAGGAGTATTGAATTTTTGAGATCAATAATCTTTTGGTATTATTCTGTTGAGTAATACAAAGATCAGTTGGACAGTGAGTTCAGTGATCTTAACCTGAAGCTATTTGGGCAGTGGGTCCTTCTATCTTCCATAACTCCTAACAGAGTTAGAATCTTTTAACAGGGATTCAAAATCTCCTATAGGGATTCATATGTAATGAATGTATTTCATAAGATTCCTAATAGAGTCCATCCTCTCACAAGGAACTTTCATATTAGTGAATCTGATGTGGGCATCATTCCCACTGGGTTTTACTCATCAAGAGGTTCCCTAGTCAACATATCTTGTGTCATTGTGTTATTGTGTATGAATATCTTTCTATGGTTGTTGGTTACATTTCTTACATGGTTAAAATCTATTGAAGTTGATAAAAGTTATATTTGTCTGATAACTGATTCTCCCCCCACCCCCTCTCAGTTATCTTGGTGGACTTTACTTTCTAACAAGTTTTGCAAAGTAAAAAGAGAGAAAGATGAGAAGAATGACCATTTGAAGTGGGTCCCATTAGGCGTGCCAAAATGTATACAAATAAATGTGAGTCTACAAATGGATTAAGCTAGTAAAACATTCAACTACACAATATGAATGTAACATATAGATTAGACAAAGAAAGACCTACAAAACCAAAGTGAATGCAAACCTCAAACACCTCAACAAACCTTCCTTGATGTCTAGATGTCTCCAACGGATCTGGATGTGTTCTCAATGATATTGCTCAAGCTTCAAGGATGGATTTTGATTAACAATGGAGATGGATGAGGATTTTGGCTATGATATTATGGAGTGATTTTGGCATAATAATGGTAATTTGATAGTTTTTGAGCTCTCAAATTAGCATTGTAACTTTACTATGGATTGGTGGATGATTTGTGAAGGGAGAAGGGTTTAATTTATAAGAAAATGGAGGATAGAATAGACATTCAATATGAAAAGGTTAAGAGTCATTAGGATTCATTTGAAAGAGAGCACGTGGATTGTGATTTCTCAAATTACTCTCCTTGTGAAAAGTGTCACAAGGAGAGAGACTTGCAAGAATGGATTAATGTGACCATTTTGAGATATATGAGAGGGGAAAATGATGTAAGAGATGGAAGGAGTGTGTAAGAGGGATGTACGAGCATTTAAGTCAACCTTAAATGCTTATGGTTTGGTATTTGAGATATGTGACATGAGGGTTGACTTAGGAGATGGTTAGGATTTCTTAATCCTCATGATTAAGGTTGTGTAAATGATCAAGGTAGGATGAGGAGTGGATTAGAGGGAAAGTGGGAGAATTAGGAGGATGTGATGGGAGGAGACAAAATGAGTGGAGGGAAAAATTACTTAATCAAGGTTAAATAACTAATTAAGGGAGGTTTGCATGTTTGAATGGGTTGGGTTGTGTTAGAACTCAAGGTTAGGTTGTTGGAGGTTTGGTTAGATTAGGTTTAAAGTTAGGAGAAATGTGCTCAAATTGAATTAAATGTATTATTTAATTCTAAGTGGGAAGAAAGGGATTTATGAATTAATTTAAATAAATAAAGGTATTTAATTAAATTAATAGATGAAGGGGATTTAATTAATTAAATGGTTATGGGTTTCCATTAGATTAATTAGACTATAGCTAATTAATTAAATTAATTTAGTTAGAAGGCTGACATTAATCAATTAAATAATTAATGATTATTTAATCAATAATGCGAGTAAGATGACTAAATTTAATGAAATAGTTAATCAAATTTAGGTGTCTATACTGCCAAAAACCCTTTCTCCTTCATAAATTTCTCAGTATCCATCCCTTATTTTAGTGCTTCTTCATTTAGTTCTATTAGAGCTACCTCTAAATTATATTTTGACTCAAATATATTCTTAAACTACTCCTTATTCCATTCCATCATCATCATCTTGCTATACTTTAATTTTTATATGAAGAAAAAGAGCTTGGATCCTGAGAATTCTTCTTCTTTCCACCATGTCTGTAACATTTCTAGAAAGTATTCTTCCTTAAACAACATATTCTCAAACTTAAATGGGACCCTGAGCATTTTCTCACCTGTTTGCACATTTAACTGAATAGGATAATGATATGATGTTGTATAGAGGAGGCTGGCTCCTTATAGGGACGTGGGAAAGGAATATAGATACCCATTGTAGAAGAATCTATATAACCTTTTTGCAATATTGCAAAAACCCATCCTTCTTAAATATTCTAAGTATAATTACCATTTTTAATATCATTTTCCATTAGTTGATTCCTAGATACCTAGTCCTCAAAATGCTTCTAGGCTTGATTTGTTTTGGATAGACCTCCCCTCTTATCCTGGCTATAGAGAATGGAATTAAAATCTCCCCCTATAATGATACGTTCCTTCGATAAATGACAAAAAATGTTGTCTAATTCACTCCATAGTTCTCTCTAACTTAAACAAGATATTGGTCCATAAATATTAACCACAGACAACATACCTTATGATAGGCACTTCACTTTCCCCTGACCAATGTCTTCCATTGGAAATAATTTCAAAATAAATTCTAGTTGTGTTTTGAAATACTTCTAGACCACTTGATTCTCCTTCATCATGTATAGCTCTTACTTTCTAATGCTTAAAATTGTTAAACATTGACTCCACTTCCTCTTTTGATTGTTTAGTTTCTTGAATAAAAACTATCTCTTCTCTAGTCAAGAGAATCGTTTGCTTGACTAGATGCTTTATGTTAGGGGAGTTCAGGACCCTAAAATTCCATGAAAGGAACATCATGGATCCTAGGGAATGGGGCTTCCCTTCCTTTATTCTAGTAGAGAAGTGATTTTAATTTGCCTAGCTACTTTCCCATTTCTGGATCTTAGTTTTTCCATTGATTATCTTCATGTTCCTTTTTTATTGTGATTCTTACCATAATTAACCTTTGACTCGGTGGATGGGGTTTGGTATATACCAACTTTATCCATATTATCTATAGTATCCACCTCCTTTTTAGGTCCTTCACCTTTGTGTCCTTCTAGATCATCCATCTCTAATATTTTATGGATCAACTCTAACTTTTCTCTCTTGGTTTCCTCATCTTCCTTTTTATAATGCAAATATATCTCCAAAAGATCATTTATTGCCTCTATTTCTGTCGTAGGGTCTTTCTCCGCAAGCATCTCTCCCTCCTCTATTTCTTCAAGGTAATCTATTTTGTCAATATCTTCTATTTGTAGAGGAGGGGGGGATTATTTAGAACTAATATTGTCTAAATCTCTTGTCCTATTTTCACTTCCTATTCATATTGAACCATACTTCCAAGGGTTGATTGATTGAATTTCTCATGTATTTCTTTACAAAGTGCTTTAGTTTTGTATACAACTTTAGCTATCACCTCATAGCTTTCAATGCTTGTTTATTTTGTATTCAAATTAGGCTTATTACCATCCAATTGCGGGCCTGTCAAATCTTGAACAAGGGATCAACTATCTTTATTACATGTGATTTCACCTCTTTTAACCTCTCCAACCTGATTAGGATTTCTAGGGATTGATATATTCTTATTTTAATTATCATCTACCAAGAAATGTAAATATGCTTGCTACTCTCCTTTATTTATTTCTTGTTTACATTTTCCCCAGTGCTAATTCTTCCACCATTTCCTATTGAAACATTAATTTATTTTCTTGTTCCTTTCGAGCAACTTTCTATATACCCTTTTCTTGTGACACATCTTCCCCCATTGGTGTCCACTTTAATTTTTTAAAACTAGCTTCCTTTATCTGTTAGGATATCCAAATTTTCTAAGTATATATGATCCATATCTAGGCCAGCTAGGATCATGACAACCCTGATTTTCTAAAGAACAATTCTTCTTCAAACCCCATAAAGGTTCCTAGGGTTTCTCCTATTTTCTCAAGGATTTATTCACTCTAATACTCGAGAGGAAAATCAACCATTTTGATCCAATGGAGAATTTTCTTAGGTTTATGAAGTTAGGGTTTGACATTTGGCACCTAATCAATTTTTTAAAAAAGCAAAATCCCTCAAATAAAATTGGTTTTCCTAATAAAATTATTTTCTTGATATTATGATCTATGCATTCTAAAAGGAAAAAAATATTTTTCGGGGCTTTAACACTTACATGACCTTCAAAATAATTTGCAAACCAATCAATAATCCTTTGGTTGGGTGCTTCCTTCCCCATCCATTTGACAAACAAATCCATAATTCACAAAATACTCCCATCTCGACTACATCTAGGCTAATAAAATTGTCATAACCCTGCTTCTTTTATCTAGGGGAGGATAAGGATTCACTGCTTGTGGTCTTTTTTCATCTGCGCCCAAATATGATTTTCCTAGGTTTTGTTATATTTTTCCTTTTTTCCTACGAGGTTGTTCCATCCTCAAAACCCTAGTTAAACATTTCCATGGATCATTTCACATATACAAACTAAATGCTTAGTTTTTCCCCCATCCATCCATTCCTTTTCTCTCCCTGAATTGACTATTATAGTGAGGTCTATGGTCCAAACCTTCTACCAATAGGAATTGCATTCACCCCTATGCTGATTCCATTAATCTAACTACCTGGATGTGTCCGACGTGCCCCAAAATTACTCTCCTACCTGCTCTACTTCTGACATGACATTGCACAATATTTAGGTGCTCCCCAATTGCAAGTATTGTCCTTATCAATTAATTTTTTTGTTTTTAATAATAAAAATAACATTAATCATGAATCCATTTCACTTTTAACATTTATAATTTTATTTTATAATTTTTAATCTCTTCCAAGAATAAATTTTGTTTAAATTAAATTCACAAGTTTAAAAAAAACACTTTTTTAATCAATGACAAGATCAAAACTATGCAAATGTATTTCTTATGAAACATATTATGAATCTCCAATTGAAAATCCAACTATAGTTTATGTTTTAGTCTCTTGTATTTCAATTTTACCATTTAAAGCACTTGTGTAACCCCTTATCTTTAACATAGATGTTTTAATCTTTTATATGTAACTTCAATATCAAATTTATAAAATTTTGTATCATGTGTTTGCATAACACTTATCTAGGGAATGACTATCATATCTCATACTATGCAGTCACCCATTGTTGTGTACTATGATTGGTTCACAAATGATAATGTTTTATATATTTTATTCTATCTTTCATAAGACATTTTTATGTTTTGAAGACTTTGTCATGAAATTTGTTCAACTTAATAGGTGATATGTGACATATAATGAATGTATGTGTTGACTTTGGTATAGTGTTTATCATGTCAAAAGGTGCAATATGATCTTGTGTGCATATTGTGTAGGTTGGATGTGTATCCTGTATTATTGTAATATGTTGAGAAAATTTGGTAGAAATATTGGTTATGTTTGTTTCATTAATCTTCATGACACATACACACACACACACACGTGTGTGTGTGAATGTGCTTCTTCAAATGAATGAAGTTGCGTCCTGTCATCTGAGCAACAGGAACCTTATGTGAAAACATAACAACTTTAGATATTGATAAGTTGACATGGAATGGACTTGTGACTATATTGCAAACATTGAAAATTATAGATCACAACCAATTCCTGTTATTGATCAGGCTTTGAAAAATTATTTTTAAGACTAGATAACTATTTAGTTCATATTACTATAGTCAATTAAATATATTTTTCCAATAGCAAAGATCTTGTATTTGATCAAAGGGATAACACCAATCATCAACTAATCTTCAAAATAATTTTTAAAATTTTGTTAAGTGGATTTAAAGGATAATTAATTAAAACATCGTTAACAACAGAATGTCCATGATGATAAGATTATCATTTTTGGTAAATGATAGAATCACTTAATTAGTGAATGACAATCTTTGTAAAAATTGTTGATTATCTCCATATCAGTTTTATTGGAGATTATATGTTCTATGATTTGTATCGATAACAATATCAGTTTTATAATTGACTTATAAGTGAAAGGCATGGGTTTCATAAAGAGTTTAGACACCTTGTGTAAAAGTAAGGAAGTTTCATATATCAGTTTTTACATAAAATTGAAAAGTATCGATATAAACTTCAAAATGATTGGAAAGGAGTTAAGTTTGGAAATTGGTTTTTGATAATTAAGAGATTGAATTTGGTAATCGATCTACAAGTATTGATGAAGATGTTTATGATTAACTTAAGGGTTTGGACAAATGATTTTCTATTGGATTCAAAAGTAAATATGAGTGTGGTGTTGTATTAACAACAAATGATGTTAAGCACATAGTGTTGTAACTACTCAAATTGGTTACAAAACTGAAAATCTTCAATATTATAAAGTATGATGGACAAGAAATAAAATGTGAGAGTGACACAATATGAAAAATCTAGAATTGAACCAATTCATTGATAAAGAGAAGAGACTAATAAAAAAATGAAAAATCCTTGATGAAGGTGTCAACTATGACTGTTGAAAATTCTATGAAAATAAGTCAACAGGAAGATCAATGTTGACTGTATTATTCTGAGCCATTTTACAGTGTCTATAAGATGTTACTTTATGTCTGATTTGATTTTGAAAATGTTTTCAATCTTCCCGAATGGTTAAAGTCAAAGGTTTAAAGAAAGCATTTATTTTTCTTTCTTAGATTGAATAAGGACTTGTTCATCAAAGCATTGTCAATAAGATTTTTACATCTAATCTTGTTGCAAATATACTAGAAAGTATTTGGATTATAATAGTTGTAGCAATGATGGATTAATTATACAGTTGAATATGTATAATCTGAATATAATAGTGTCTGTAAAAGTAAAAGAAGATCTGACCAAATCAAAGCATTGAATATGTTTCTAATACTGTTGTGAAGTTTATACAGACCGTTAGGAATGGGAACACTGAGAGGGCGAGGGGGGGGTGAATCAATGTTCACTATATTTAATCTTTTTACTTTACTCTTGAAACTTAACTTGATTGCTTAAGTACTAAAATAAACATCAATGTAAACAAGATAGACAATCACGGCACATAAAACCAATATGATTACGGGGAAACCCAAATAGGTAAAAACCCCGGTGGGAATTGACACCCACTAAGAACTGCACTAGTGTCTTATGATCCTTGTTAGAAGATTTGCAACCTTGTTAAGAGTTGTTCTTTACAATGCTTTTAGTACAGTAACCTGGTCAAGGGTCGGACCCTGTTAGGAGTCTTTTACAATAACCCTATTAGGGGTGGGGACACACTGTCCTAGAGCTCACTGCTCAAGTGGTGAAGACTACAACCTTCTGATCTCATATACGCACTATATCTGCTAGATGAATTGGTGCTGTGATACTGCTTGTCAGATCAGTTCCTTTGATGCGTTGATGCTCCAACCTCTTGTGAAGCTCTACAACATATTGACTACTCTTCGCATACTTCTACTCTGCTTTACTTTCTCTTTGTTCTTATCACTTCTAAATTACCAAGGTGCATGTCACATTTATATGCGCTTACAAAACAATTAACTAGGTCGACCCTTTAACCAATTACATACAACTCTTCCAAGTGAATTGGCTCAAGCGTGTTTACAAACAAATATTTTTACATGTCTACAACCTAATTACAATAGGTGCATAGCCTTTACAAAACATTATTATAATCGCTAATCAAAATATAAACAGTCGGCTGCATACTTTGTTCTGTTTTGTTGTTCACTGGCTGTATCTCTTCAACTGTATGTATCTTCATCATACTATCTCATCTGATCATGCGCTCTTAGACTTAGCATGAATACACATTGACCATCTTAACTTCAAGGGCGTATACCATAACTCGGTCATATGCACGTTCGTTGATGCTTTGATCTTCTGGTGCTCTGCTATCTGTCTAATCTTCTATACTTAGTCATATTCTGACCTTATGATAAGGTGTGTTGACTCCAAAACTCTATATGACTTTGTTGCCATAATGACAACACTAAATACAGCCATATACTTCAGTATAGTCAACTTGCCAACATAGACATCATTAATAAACTAGTTGTAGGACAATCTATAGAAGAGGCAACCTTGAAGTTAACATAATGATTATTCAAGTTCTTGTATTATTACAGTTTGATCAGAGTCTGAATAGTTGTGTTCACTTCTTGCAAATATAAATGATAGAACACTAATGTCATACTTGTAATGTTGATAGAAAGTGTCATCATTGTAGATTTGTTGTCAATATACTGGCATGTTCTTTTGTGGAATGATGCGGGTTGTTGATGCATGACAAAATGGACAAGAATAATATGAATATAATTGGTAGAGATATGTCTTGTGATTCTATGTTAAAGTTGTTGCAAGTCATTTGGAAGGGACAAGATCACTATTTTAAGATTGGAGACATATATCTAAATATTATTGTTATATGTGTAGATTTTACATTGTGACATGGTTGCATATGAAGATTTGAATATCTAGATTATGAATAAAAGGTAAATATTTGTCATTGACTGATGCATATGAAAGAGAGAATACAGACATTAGAACTTCAATATTTTAGTTAGATATCAATAATGTTATGGTTACTATTGTTGACAAGATCTCAGTTGTGATAACTTGATTTATGTACTTTTCATAGAAACAAAGAGTCCCTTTGATTAAATATCTATGTATATTTTGTTCAAAGAAGTTGGTGCTTCAAAAGTGGTGCGGGTTTGGTACTTTGAGAAGTTGGTGCTTCTGAATCAGCGCGAGGTTGGTGCTCTAGGAAGTTGGTGCTTATAAATCAGCGTGGGGTTGGTGCTCCGGGAAGTTGGTTCTTCTGAATCAACATGGGTTTGGTGCTCCGTGAAGTGGGTGCTTCTAAATTGTAAGGGGTAGGTGTTCCTAGAGTGGGTGCTCTAAACAATTGCCATTAAGGATTAATAAAGGATATTCAAAAAGTGATTTTTCACCCTTAGGGGTTTTCCACTATAAACAAAGTGTCAATGATACTAATGTGTGCCCATTTCTTATTGTTTATGTTATCTTGCATCTAAAGAACATATAATTAATATTGTTGAAGTAATAATTGCATATGTTAATGGTTTAAAGAAAAGTTTCAAATTGTTTTATAGATAATTGGTTCACCCCCCTCTTAGTGATCCTAGTATTCCAACAAGTGGTATGAGAAAAGGGTTCCCATTTAGAATTTTAATCAACTTAGGTTGGTCTTGGTAGAAGGAATACTATGGGTAAGAAGTGTAGGAACAAGAAAATGAAAGATTCATCTAAAAGGAAATCTGATTTAAATCCTGTTGTTGATTTGTCTAACAATCTGGATTCTAAAGATTACATTGCAGATATGTTTGGTGACTCTATCAATCAGGAAACAAAAGAAGAATAAGGAGTGGTTGTACTTGAATAAGAATTGTTTTCATCCCTAGATGTGATCAAGAGCCTTAGAAATGAAAATCATGATCTCAAGGTACACTTACATGAAAGTGTTGAAGTTAATAAGGTTGTGATTCAAAATCATGATGAGGCTAAAAAGATTATTGAATTTATAAATGTTCAAATAGTTGATATAACAAAGGTTGTAAAGGAATTGGAAGTTAAATCAAAGGACAAGGATGAAATGTGTAAAAAACTAGAACATGAGATTACATCTTTGAAAGAAATATCAGATAATGGCTCTTTATTAAAAGAACAAACTTTTAAGGAGAACATGATTGTAAATATAAAAATTAAAATGGAAGAACATAAGGGGATAACAAATGTAACTAAATCTGATTTGGAAATTAAAAGAATTGAGTGTCTAAAGTTCGAAGGAGAAATTGTTGCATTGAGGAAAGAACTTGAAACTATCAAAAGTCAATCTAAGAAGAGTCAAAAGTTTGATAACAATACTAACTTGTTGAATGAGATGTTGGACAAGCAAAAACATTGTAAGGATTCTCTTGGATTAGGATACAAGGTTAGACAAATCTCTTTAGAAGGTTCTAAACACATGACTATGTTTGATACTACAGATGGGAAGAAATTTACATTCAAGAAAACACCAAGAAAGAAGATTGATTTGGATCACCATATTGTTGCACCTAAAGAGAAGATGAAATTAGATGTTGATAGTACTACTAAAAGACAATCCAAGGATATTCAAGGAGAAAGAATAAGGGTTTTTAGATCTTCACATCCTTGGCATAATCAGTCAGTTAGGTATAATCATAATTTTTAAGGTTATTGTTATGCTTGTAATACTTATGGTCATAAGGTTGCAACATGTAACTATGTTGATAAAATATGGCATGAATTTTCAAGAATAAATTATCTCCTAAATCAATTATGTTATAACTGTCACAATTTTGGTCATAAGATTGAAAGTTGTATAATACTTCATAAAAGGTCTTCTAAGGAAAATGTGTTCATGAAAGAAAAACATATAAGATGTTATAAATGTAACCACCTTGAATGTATAACATGTCTTTGCAAAAGAAATAGTGAGAGACAACTTGGTGGTCATGACAAGAAGAAAGGATTTACTATGGTCTAGAGAAGAAAATTGAACCAAGGTGATGATGAAACTAAAAAAATGGAATGTGCGCTCTTTGCACATGTTACGTCATCAAGGACCTAAGATGTAGCAAAGACTCATGTGGAGTCTATAATAGTAACATGTTCTATCTCTCTATAGAAAAGGAAGAAGGAATCATATTTGTTTGCATTAATGGGCATATTGGAGATACATATGCTGACAAGTTCACAAGAGATCTATTGTTACAAGAAGTTACTAGTTCATTGTTGTATACATGTGGTGAAGGTCAACAAGTGATGTTTAATATGCTATTATATAATGTGATCATAAGGAATTTATTGATTATAGACATGACATGTCGATGATTAATCTTCAAGGACTTATTTCTAGTAGAGATATGTTGAGACTCATGATGCAATTATTGATACAGTTTAATCAGAGGTAAAATTATATTCTAATTTTTAGAATTAGCAGTTAGAAAAAATATTTGTGTGCCTACATAAGAGATAGTATGATCCTATAAATTGGCGAGTAGAAATATGTTGATGTCACCTAAAAACATTATTCGTTCTAGAAAAAATGGTCACAACTTTTAGGGGGTCAAAAGAATCAATTTTTGAAAATTGTTATGATTCTGTCACTACTGCGAGAAGAAGTTTGCAGTAACTCTGTGGCATCATCATTGAGAAAAAGTATGCATTGGGGATGTATATATGTTTTGTAACATACAGGTAGTAATAATTTATTTTGTCTATATCAGATTTTTGTGCTATCTCATATAAGTTTCTTCTAACATATCTCTTATGGAAGGATGAAGAAGAAAGTTCAATGCTTTATGCATAGAAGGTTTGTACTTAATCACTGATATGAGTAAGTCTCTAAGGACACTGTTGGATGAGTGTATCTCATGCAATGATTATGAAAGATAGACCTTCTCTTGCTTGTGTTATAGTGAAATTGTCTTTGCACAAATTGTCAAAATTAAATCAAATTATATCAGCTCTTGTAATGATAAATTTTCACAGAAATGTGGAGTGTTGATTGAATATTAATTGATGGAAAAAAGTATATAATTGATGAGATAATTTTTCAATGGTTGGAACACAATGTTTTCAAATGGTTTACATTGGGTTGAGTTTTCACATGTCATATATCATTTCATTACCATAGGAAGACAACATAGTTATACAATAATGATCACGTTAAGAGAATGGTCAGAAGGGCATATAAGGTGAAGTAATGCAATTACATGGATTTTTGAATGTCAAAGCAAAGTGTGCAGGAATGTGTAAGATGATGCTTTATATGACAAGCAAGATTCTTTTATTATGTTCCTATTTCAACTGTTTAATGTGCTGTGTCATGTTGTAAATTTGAGATTCAAGCTCATAACAGTCATGGAATTCTTTATGGAAATAAATAAATTATATATATATTTTAGTGGTATCAAATGTTATGTTTAATGATTGGTGTTAGAACAATTCATTGAAATCATTGAGAGTTTCATTAAGGGAAAGGTGCTGACATGAGAGCAGTCTTACAATAGCTATACCAGGTTGCATATTCTTGCCATGATGATAGTGTGTTTATGGTTATGTATTCAATGGTATTTGGATATGTAGTTAATAGTTTTAAATACAAGATCTACTACAATAGTCCTAGAGTATCCTGTGCAAACTTTGAACAATTTTGCTATTTCTAAAACTTCTTGAATCTATATCAGAAATTTGACAATTTATTGTACACAAAGTATCTTCTAGCATGAATTAATGTTGACTTTGGGGCTTATCTATTTCAGATTTTGATAAGATAGGGTACTGAAGATGTTTCTACAAGTTAAGTTCACATCAAGGGGATCTATTGATGTCCTTTTGTCATATGTTGTAAAAAGGGGGAGAAAGGAGAGAGTTTTGACATCAATTCTTATTGGGGGAGTTTGTTGACTTTAGCATAGCATTTTTTTATTGATGTCAAAAGGTGCAATATGATCTTGTGTGCAGATTGTGCAGGTTGGATGTGTATCTTGTGTCATTGCAATATGTTGAGAAAAATTGATAGAAATATTGGTTTTGTTTGTTTCATTAATCTTCATGACACATATATGTGAATGTGCTTTTTCAAATGTATGAAGTTACTTCCTGTCATCCAGGTGACATGAACCTTATGTGAAAACAAAACAACTTCAGATATTGGTAAGTCGACACAAAATGGATTCATGACTATATTTCAAACATTGGAAATTTTGGATCACAGTCAGTTCTAGTTATTGATCGAGCTTTGAAAATTAATTTCTAAGACTAGAATAACTATTTAGTTCAGATTACTATAGTCAATTAAATATATTTTGCTGATAGAAAAGATCTTATATTTGATCAAAGGGATAACACCAATCATCAACTAATCTTCAAAATAATTTTTCAAATTCTGTGAAGTGGCTTTAAAGGATAATTAATTAAATCATCCTTAACAACAAAATATCCGCAATGAGAAGATTATCATTTTTGGTAAATGACAGAATCACTTAATTAGTGAATGATAATCTTTGCAAGAATCGTCAATTATCTCCATATTGGTTTTATTGGAGATTATATGTTCTATGCTTTGTATTGATAACAATATCAATTTTATAACCGATTTATAAGTGAAAGGCATGGATTTGGTAAAGAGTTTCAACACCCTATGTAAAAGTAAGAAAGTTTAATATATCGGTTCTTACATAGAAATGAAAAGCATCGATATAAACTTCAAAATGATTGGAAAGGAATTAAGTTTGGAAATCAGTTTATGATAATTAAGATATTGAATTAATGAAAGTATTAATGAAAATGTTTATGTTTATGATTAATTTATTGGTTTGGAAAATCAATTGACTATTGGATTCAAAAGTAAACATGAGTGTGGTGTTTTCTTAACAATAAATGATGTTAAGCACGCGGTTTTGTAACTACTCAAATTGGTTACAAATCTAAAAATCTTCAATATTATAAAGTATGATGAACATGAAATAAAATGTGAGAGTGAGAGAATATGGAAAGTACAGAATTGAACCAATTCATTGATAAAGTGAAGAGACTAATGGAAAGATGAAAAATCCTTGATGAAGGTGTTAACTGTGATTGTTGAAAATTATGTGAAAAGAAGTCGACAGGAAGATCATTGCCGACTGTATTATTCTGAGCCATTTTACAATGTCTATAAGATGTTACTTTATGTCTGACTTGATTTTGAAAATGTTTTCAGTCTTCCAAAATGGTTAAAGTCAGAGGTTTACAGAAATCATTTATTTTTCTTTCTTAGACTGAATAAGGACTAGTTGATCAAAGCACTGTCAGTAATATTTTTACATATGATCTTGTTGAAAATATATCAGAAAGTATTTGGATTATAACGGTTGTAGCAATGATGGATTAATTATACAGTTGAATATGTACAATCTGAATACAATATTGTGTCTGTCAAAGTAAAAGAAGAGCTGACCAAATGAAAGTATTGAATATGTTTCTAATACTGTCGTGAAGTTTATGAAAACATCATTAATAAACTGGTTGTAGGAGAATCTATAGAAGAGGCAGCCTTGAAGTTAACATAGTGATTATTCAAGTTCTTGCATTATTATGGTTTGATAAGAGTCTTAATAGTTGTGTTCACTTCTTGCAAATATAAATGATAGAACACTAATGTAATACTTGCAATGCTGATTAAAAGTCCTATCATTGCAGATTTGTTGTCAATATACTGGTATGGTCTTTTGTTGAATAATACAGGTTGTTGATGCATGAAAAAATGGACAAGAATAATATGAATATAATTGACAGAGATATTTCATGTGATTCTGTGTTAAAGTTGTTGCGGGTCATTTGGAAGGGAAGATCATTATTTTAAGATTGGAAACATATATCTGAATATTATTGTTATATGTGTAGATGTTATATTGTGACAGGGTTGTGTATGAAGCTTTGAATATGTGGATTATGAATAAAAGGTGCACGTTTGTCATTGACTGATGCAGGTGAAAGAAAGAATGCATACATTAGAAATTCAATATTTTAGTCAGAGATCAATGATGCTATGGTTACTATTGTTGACAAGATCTCAGTTGTGATAACTTAATTTATGTACTTTATATAGAAACAGAGAGTCCCTCTAATTAAATCTCTATGTATATTTTGTTCAAAGAAGTTGGTGCTTCGAAAGTAGTGTGGGGTTGGTGCTCTGGAAAGTTGGTGCTTCTAAATTAGTGCAATGTTGGTACTCCATGAAGTGGGTGCTTCTAAATTGTAAGGGGTAGGTGCTCCTACAATGGGTGCTCTAAACAGTTGCAATTAAGGCTTAATAAAGGATATTTAGAAAGTGTTTTTTCACCCTGAGGGGTTTTCCACTATAAACAAAGTGTTAATGATTCTAATGTGTGCGCATGTCTTATTGTTTATGTTATCTTTCATCTAAATCACATACACTTAATGTTGTTGAAGTAATGATTGCATATGTTAATGGTTTAAAGAAAAAGTTCTAAATTATTTTATAAATCACTGATTCACCCCCCCTCTCAGTGATCCTAGTATTCCAACATAATATATTTTGGGAATATTCATGGTTGATATAATTGTTAATATTATTTAGAACAATAGAGAGTGGGGGTGAATCAGTTGTTCTCAGGTCCAGATGTACCAATTGAACTTTTAAACACTTCAACAATCTCAGATCTAATCACTAACACAAATCAGTCTCTAAAGAATATATACCAGAAACATATAACATGCAGTCCAATGTCCAAAAGTAATTAACTTGTAGAATATAGAAACATTCACATCAAAACATTCACACAAGTATAACACCAAGAATTATAGTGGAAACCCAACTTGGGAAAAACCACTGTGTAACATGTTACTGATATTTTCACTTTTTTGAAGTGAGCTCTATGAAAAGCCAACCTTGTTAAAGGTTTACAAACACACTACTAGGCGTGACCCCGTTAAAGGATTTAAACACTGTCCAAAGTGACCTGGTTAAAGGATTTAAGTACATTCCATTAGAATGCCACCTTGATTAAAGGATTTAAACAATGACTATTAGGTCAACCTTGATTAAAGGATTTAGACTGATACAATGGTTATAAAGCAGCAGTAGTATCTGATCTAAAAAATGTACAACTCACTTTGAAAATATCAGATCCAATTCACACATATATGTTGATTTACTGACTGAGTTCCATTTCCATCTCCATCGAGCTGATCTTCTCAAAATTCGCTTCAAGCAATCACAACTCTGATCAACTCCTTCACCTTCAGCCTTCTGCTTAGACTTATCAGTCAATAACATCAACAAATCCAACATACTTTGTAACCTCACACTTAGGTTTTCCTTTATACCTCTCCAGTAGGTAGATTCATCTTTTGCTTCTTAATCTCCTCTGTAGATATTAGGTTAGGTCAGATTCATCGAATCCTTCCAACATTTAAGTTCTTCATCCATCCTTCTAGAAACATCTTCAATCTCCTCATTGAATCCATAACGAAATAATTTACCATGCATTAAATTCTCCATACAATCAATTAATAAAGTCAACATGATTTACATAACCCAAGAATTCAACTATGTCGACTGGAAATATGAATTCTTCCTCCAAATGTAAATTACTGACGCTTGGTCAATATTGTGTTCATCTCCTCGGTCATCACTACGTAACTCGGTCATCTGTACAAACTGTCTTCCTCAGCTAATACATCTTTCTCGGTAATTTCCTATCACTCGACATAAACTGATGTCCGGTCAACACTAAATTTACTCGGCATATACTGGCGCTCGGTCGACACTAACATCACTCATCTTAAACTAGATTTCTTCACTTTTTCTCGGTTAAACCTACTTCGTCAATCTTTCTTCTTACTTAGATAAATAATACATTATCTTATCATTGTGCCAAATAATCAAGTACTCATTGAAGTATCAAATAACTCAACCTTTCCCTAGGTTCTAATGTTATCTCCCTTGCCCTAATCCTTTTCATCAATCAATAGATATAGTACTTTCTTAGATAGCAATTGTCTTACCAATTAAGGTTTGACATCAATGACAATACAAAAATTGTTTCAATTGCAGTTTCCAACAATCTCCCTCTTTGGCATTGATGGAAACACCACATGGAAAATACATGATTTACCAACCAATCCAAAACTCTGTCATTGCATCAAAAATATTTATAATATCCTTAGCTTCATTCTGATTCTCAATAACTTAGCCTTGCTTGACCATTCACATAGTTACTCCCTCTAAATCTTTTATGTCTCTCTCCCTCTGATTCTCTGAATCTCTGAATCTTGGAACATATACCTCAGTGTTCTAGATATCTTTATTTTCATCTCTAAATCTCTTCCTCTTTGACAATAATGCCAAAGAAGTATCTAGAACTTACATCTTTTATATGTAGATGTCATCTTGTCAATTCAGTAATAGTATTTATCCCTCTGTCATCTTGCTTATGACTGATTATCAGCTTTGTTGTTCTTCTCACAACTCTAGGCAACTCCTAAAGTGTGACCTTTCCTGCATCAATTTGTTAGATACTCTATGCAACACATTTGATGCAGTGCTCCTATCTTGACTAGGCAACCTCAGTTAGGGGAAGCACCCCTAATTTACCTCTAAGATATTCATGAGCATCCTTAGGTAAAGCTTTTATGAATATGTCTGCTAGTTGTTCCTTTGTATTCACATATTCCATTCTCACTTCTTTTTCTTGTACCAATTCCCTCAAGTAATGATACTTGGTAGCAATATGTTTGGTCTTTGTGTGCATCACTAGATTCTTTGATATGTTGATAGCACTTGTGTTATCACATAATATAACAACCGGTTCAGTTATCTCCTCTTTCATACCTTTCAACAATTGCTTGATCCATACCAGATTTGAACAATTCACTATAGCTGCTACATACTCAGCTTCTGCTGTAGATTGGGAAATGCAATTTTGTTTCTTGCTTGTCTAGGATATTAATCTTTGTTAAAGAAAGAAAGCTCCACCACTTGTACTTTTCATGTCATCAACATTTTCTGCTCAATCAGCATCAGTGTAGACTCCTAGTTCAAATTTCTCATTCCTCTTGTAGTATAATCCATACTCTTTTGTCCCTTTCAGATATCTCAATATTCTCTTCACAACCATCATATGATTTTCCTTAGGATTGGTAGAGAATCTTGCCACAATCCCAACTGCTAGGGCTATATCTGGTCTGTTGTGGACAACATATTGTAGCTTTCCAATAATAGATCTATACAGAGTTTGATTTACTTCAACACTATCATCAGTCTTAGATAGTTTCTGTCCAGTAGCCTATAGGAGTACTTACTGGCCTTGAATCCTCCATTCCAAAAGTTTTCAATATCTCTTTGACATATTTATATTGTGTGATAAAGATACCTTTCTCCATCTAATAGACTTGTAAACCAACAAAGAATTTGATCTCACCAAACGTAGACATCTCAAACTCAGTTTGCATCTCACTTGAAAATTTCTAACATAGGGCATCTTGTCCACCAAATATGATATCATCTATTAAAATTTTAGCTAATAAAATCCCTTTACCTTCTTCAGCTTTCATGTACAGATTGTTGTTGTCATTTGCCCTTGCAAATCCAATCTTTATCAAATAATTGTGCAACCTCTCATACCATGCTCTAGGGACTTGCTTCAATCCATACAGCACCTTGTTCAGTTTGCAAACCATATTTTTCTTGTCTGGATCAACAAATCCTTCAAGTTGTTCAATGTATACTTCTTCTTCTAATATACCATTCAGAAATGCAGACTTGACATCCATTTGATATACCTTGAAATCTCTGTAAGCAGCATATGCAAGTAGAGTTCTCACTCCTAATATTGCTACAGGGGAAAATGTTTCCCCATAGTCTATTCCTTATTCTTGTGCATAACCCTTGCATATGTGTCTTCCCTTATTCCTTGTGACTTGTCCATGTTTATTAAGCTTGTTTCTGAATACCCATTTTGTTCCAATAACATTCTTATTTTCTGGTCTCAGTACCAGAGTCTAGGTATCATTCTTTTCTATTTGATCTATTTCTTCATTCATAGCTTGAATCCATTCTTCATTCTCTAAAGCATCTTTTACTGTCTTAGGCTCAAACTCACATAATAAACATGTAGGGTTTTTCAACTTACTTATGGTCAAGACTCCAAATTCCTTATCTCCAATGATTTTCTCAAGCTTATGATGTCTTCTCACATACTGTGCCAATGTAGGTTCAAATTTATTTTCTCCTTGGTCTTCAGGTTCATCATGAAAATTATTAGATTCTACTTCTAATTTCTCGGTAGCATCCTCCTTATGCTCAAAAGCATCCTCCTAATGCTCGGTAGCATCTTCATGATGCTCAACATTTCTTACTTGTGACTCTGCATCCAGTGCATGTGTGTTCCTTGCTTCTCCTTCTTCCATATAGACAAAAGATCTATAGTCTTCAGGTTCTCTTTTTCCTTCTTGTTCATTTTTCTCTTCATATTCATCAACTCTCACATTTTCACTTTCCACAATTTTGATAGTGTTAGAGTTCAAACACTTATAAGCTTTACTCTTAGTGGAATAACCTAGGAATATGCCTTCATCACTTTTTGCATCAAAATTTCCATTTCTATTATCCTTCAGTATATAGCATTTACTCCTAAAGATTCTAAATTATTTCACATTAGGTGCATATCCATGCCATAATTCATAAGGTGTAACATTTGTACCTTTCTTGATTTATACCCAGTTTAAGGTATAAACAAATGTACTTATAGCTTCTCTCTAGTATGTTTGTGCAACATTCTTCTCAATCATTAGTGTCCTTGCACAATCCATAATAGATCTGTTTCTCCTCTCAACTATACCATTCTATGGAGGTGTTCTAGGTGCAGACATCTGTCTCTTGATTCCTCTATCATTACAAAACAGATTGAACTCATTTGATATAAACTCTCCACCTCGGTCAAATCTCAGACATTTCAAGCTCCTACCTGTTTCCTTTTCAACCTTTACCAAATACCACTTAAACAACTGAAATGCATCATATTTTTCTTTCAAAAAAATTACAATCATCATTCTACTGTAATCATCAAGAAATAGAATAAAATACTTAGCACCACAATAACTTTGTACACCCATAAGTCCACAACGGTCAATACGAACCAAATCCAAAGTATTCTCAGAAGTAAATGTCTTGCTCTTGAAACTAGATTTTGTCATTTTACCCAACTGACATTGTTTACACATCACATTATCAGGTTTCTTCAATCTCGACAAACCTCTAACTTTCTTCTTTTTACTAATACTCACCAGATTGTCAAAGTTAACATGACATAGCCTCTTATGCCATAACCATACACCATCAAATTGTGCAAACAAACATGTCTCTTCAGATAGATCTAGATAGAACAAATTACCTCTAGTATGTTCTCCACTTCCAATTAGTTTACCAGTAGCATCAAATATTTTAGCCTTCCTGTGATGAAATTCCACTTGGTAACTAGTGCTATTAAGTTGTGCAACACTCAACAAATTATAGTTAAGACCTTCAACCCAATAAGAATTTTCACAAGTGATCTTATCAATTAACTTATTTGATCCTTTACCCCTCATAGGACATAGTGCATCATTACCAAACTTAACACTTCTACCTTTGTAATGATCTAGGGTTTCAAATTTACTTTTATCACCAGTCATGTGATGTGAGCAACCATTATCAATAATCTATTTATTACCTTTACTCACATAAGAAATAAGTGCAATTTTCTCATCCTCATCAGAATTATATTTCATAGCAACATAAACTACTTCAATATCAAAATCATCACTGTCACTATCAGTTTCCTCTTCTGCTATATAACAGGATTTCTTACCTTTATCCTTGTAATCTCTGTATCTTCGATGATCTTTGTTATCTCTCTTATCCTTGTACTTGCTTTTTCTTTCCTCATCCTTGTCATTCCTGTCATGACACTTTACAGGAATATGGTCAACTTTGTTACATGAAAAATAGATTATAGGAAGTTTACCTTTATATTTGCCTTTTCCTCTCTTCAATCTTCTAGCCATGAGTGCCTCAAGATCATCCAGTTCCTAATCAAAAGTGTCACTGTCACTTTCACTATCACTTTCACTTTTCACACATTTTTCTTTTTCTCTCTTAGAGTTATGAAAAAACATTTGTGACTTGAATGCAAATTCAACATTAGGAACAGTGTAGTTATCATAATTAGAAAGCTCAAAAGCAGTGAGCTTACCAACAAGAATTTCTAGAGTTAGAACATTACCAGGGTTGCATCTTGATTCTTGAATTGCTGAAATTTGGATAGCATAGCTAGGAAGCAAAGTTCTCAATACCTTTCCAATGACAGTCTCATCATCAATGATTCCATTAGCTCCTCTAATAGCATTCACTATCTCCTTGATTCTACCACAATACTGAGCAATATTCTCACCTTCTTGCATTTTCATTTAATCAAACTTACCTCTCAAGCTTTCAGCTTTTACCCTCAGTACATTTGTCTCACCACCATAGATGGTTGCAAGAGTATCCCACATTTCCTTTGCAGTAGTGCAATCCTTGATGTCTTCAAATTCAAGATAGCTTAAGGCAGATGCAATCTCCAACATTTCTTGATTGTGTTCCTATTTTGCTTTCATGTCCTCAGTAGTCAAAGGTGCAATAGGCCGTATAACATAGTCATGCTCAACATAGTATTTCACTGAATCACCAATACTAGCTAGATGTAGTTTCATCAGACTCTACCATGCAGGGAAGTTCTCCTTGTTCAACTTCGGTACCTCCTTTTTATACATCTTGATCATTTGCTTCAAGTGCCTTTAAAAATTTTCTCTGTAAGCACTAACAGCTCTGATACCAATTGTTAATATTATTTAGAAATACAAAGAGGTGGGGTGAATCAGTTGTTCTTAGGTCCAGATGTACCAATTGAACTTTTAAACACTTCAACAATCTCAGATCTAATCACCAACACAACTCAGTCTCTAAAGAATATATACCAGAAACATATAACATGCAGTCCAATGTCCAAAAGTAATTAACTTGCAGAATATAGAAACACTCACATCAAAACATTCACACAATTATAACACCAAGAATTATAGTGCAAACCCAACTTAGGAAAAACCACTTTGTAACATGTTACTGATATTTTCACTCTTCTGAAGTGAGCTCTGTGAAAATCCAACCTTGTTAAAGGTTTACAAACACACTACTAGGTGTGACCCTATTAAAGGATTTAAACACTCTATCAAAAGTGACCTGGTTAAAGGATTTAAGTACATTCCATTAGAATGCCACCTTGATTAAAGGATTTAAACAATGACTGTTAAGTCAACCTTGATTAAATGATTTAGACTAATACAATGGTTAGAAAGTAGCAGTAGTATCTGATCTAAAAAACATACAACTCACTTTGAAAATATCAGATCCAATTTGCACATATATACTGATTTACTGTCTGAGTTCCATTTCCATCTCCATCTCTGATCTGCTCGAAATTCACTTCAAGCAATCACAACTCTGATCAACTCCTTCACCTTCAACCTTCTTCTTAGACTTATCAGTCAATAACATCAACAACTTAGCATACTCTGTAACCTCACACTTAGGTTTTCTTTTATACCTCTCCAGTAGGTAGATCCATCTTTTGCCACTTAATCTCCTCCATAGATCTTAGGTTAGGTCAGATTCATTGAATCCTTCCAACATTTAAGTTCTTCATCCATCCTTCTAGAAACATCTTCAATCTCCTCATTGAATCCATAATAAAACAATTTACCATGCATTAAATTCTCCATACAATCAATTAATAAAGTCAGCATGATTTACATAACCCAAGAATTCAACTATGTCAGCTGAAAATTTGAATTCTTCCTCCAAATGTAAATTATTGATGCTTGGTCAATACTATGTTCATCTCCTTGATCATCACTGCGTAACTCGGTCATCTCTACAAATTGTCTTCCTTCGCTAACACTGTCTTGCTCGGTAATTTCATGTCACTCGACATAAACTAATGTTTGATCAACACTAAATTTACTCGACATATACTAGCGCTTGGTCGACACTAACATCACTCGGCTTAAACTAGATTTCTTCACTTTTGCTCGGTTAAGCCTACTTCTTCAGTCTTTCTTTTTACTTAGGTAAATAATACATTATCTTATCATTATGCCAAATAATCAAGTACTCATTAAAGTATCAAATAACTCAACCTTTCCCTAGGTTCTATTGTTATTCCCTTACCCTAATCCTTTTCATCAATCAATAGATATAGTACTTTATTAGATAGCAATTGTCTTACCAGTTAAGATTTGACATCAATGACAATACAACAATTGTTTCAATTGTAGTGTCCAACAATAATCACTAAGGAATAAATGTACTCAAAGGATATAGAGGAGCTTTTAGAATAGTGGAGCCATGCTCCATTATGGAATTCATACAATCCTTGCATGTTCTTATCCCTTTAGTTTATTAGTTGAATAAGATTCCAATTAGGATTATAGTTGCTACTTTAAGTGTTATACAAGAATAAGTCATCCTTGTTAGATAATTGAGAGTGGGGGTGAATCAGTTAAATCCAATTATCCTATAGTCTCAAACACTCTCAGATGTATAAATCAAACTTTTAAATCAATTAATCAACTTGGTAAGACTTTAATTGTGCCTTTTTGTTCATCTACCAAATACTAGTAAATTAATTACTATATTTCTCAATTAATCAGGTTATAATAATGTGTAAAGTAAAATAACAATTCAACATATACATACACATATAACACTTTGATTTTTAACATGGAAACCATGTTAGGGTAGAAACAACCTGGGACCGATAACACAAAATAATTCACTCTTCTGAAGTGAGCTCGGTTAAGAGCCAACCCTGTTAAAGTTTACAAAGAACACTGTGAGGTGTGACCTGGTTAGAAGATTTATCACTAACAGTTCTTCATAACCAAACTTTCACTATGGGGTCAACAAGAAAATAATCAACATTCATTGAATGTCATAATGAAATATAAGGACTGCTAAGTCCACTTGGTTAAGAGATTTATCTGTAGCAATGGTTAGAATGCAATAGTAATGATGTGATTCAAATACAACTTATTTTGTAGATTTTCAAATCTACACTAAGCTCAAAAATACCTCTGGCCAATAAACTCAATTCAATTCCTTTGTATCCTCCAACTTTGTTTTGCTCGGTGTATTCCTTTCTCTAACGCTCGGTGTTGTCTGCATATTTTTTTGGTTTTGTATTCAACCTATTTGACCAGCATCACATGAATTCAATCTTCTCACATGCATTCCATAATTCATAATGAATCTCTTGTCTCCTTTTGTAGACATTATAAATCATTTTATTTCCAGTCATAGATTTTTCCTCTTAATCTTCACCATTGATTTTGCCACTTTAACCTTCCTTGATACTTGTATTAGTAACACATTTCATTCTCCTTCATCCTATCATCCTTGAATTTTGTCAGTCGTTTGATCACCATAACAAACTTTATCTTTAACCTTAGAATCATTCATAGTTGTCCAACTCATCATCTCTAGTCAAAAGTCATAAGTTCCATTTATTTCTTTTACTTAGTTAATACCAAGATGTTTCGGTGATAACTAACTTGGTTAACACTATACTCGGTGTACACTATTCCAACTTGATGTATACTAAGTTATTCATTTACCGACCACATAAACTTGTACGTTCTTGATCTTCAATCTATAACATAATTATGTAATACAATCAAATCACTAACATAATGTCATAGACTCATCAATAAGTTACCCAATGAATACCATATCCATATCTTTCTCATACATCTTATCTTCATGTGGATATCTCATTCCTTCACCATTATTTCCTTCTTAAGATTTGTGTAGCCATGATGATAAGTACAATCAAAACTAGTTGACATCAATGACAATACAATAACTGATTTAATATCTCACATATACCTTGGTAACTTGGTGATCATCAATTACTATCTTTCAAATATCCAATCAGTTGTCAAACTCTCCTTCAATATATTTAATTAGTTGTAGTCTATCAATCTCTCCCTTTGGCATTAATGGCAACACAATATAAAATATGCCATATAATACCAAACATCTGTCTACAACTCTATATGCAAATGTTGTGATTCGGTAAGCTCTCCCTAGCTTATACATTTAATATGTTTAATCACTACACAACATCAATACTCTCCCTTTTGGTAATATATGATATCTCTCTGTTATTCTCTCTCCCTTACTTCATGCAATCATCTCTCCCTGTGAATAAGTATTTCATGTAATTCCTCTCCCTTTGACAACAATGCCAAAAAGAAAATAATCAGCTCTTCAGTAGCCAAATCAATATCTCTGTTGTTCAGTTCAGATTCAAGTACCTTGCATGTAATGATATGTAGTTTCAATTTATCTTTTAACTTTCACAACCTTAGGAAACCCAAAGTGTGAACCATCATGCATCAACATCATTTGATCTTATGATAAAATATAGGTTGATGCAACCTCCTAATCACCTTAGTGACTGTTGGACAGGGGATGGACCCCTAGTCTACTTCTCAAATACTCAAATGTGTCATTTGGTAAGGGTTTAGTAAATATGTCAGCAAGTTGTCATTGTGATTTCACATACTCTAATCTTACTTGCTTTTCTTGAAATTTTTCCCTCAAGTAGTGATACTTTATAGATATATGCTTTGTCTTTGCATGCATCACTGGATTCTTAGAAATATTAATTACACTTGTATTATCACAATAGATTATAATTGGGTCAGTGATCTCCTCATTCATACCTTCCAAAATTTGTTTTATCCATGCAATATTAGAATAGTTAGCAGCAACACCAACATATTCTACTTCTACAGTGGACTGAGATATGCATCCTTGTTTCTTACGTATCCAAGTAACCAATCATTCTCCCAAAAAGAATGCTCCACCAGTAGTTCTTTTTCTATCATCAATGTTTCTAGCCCAATCAACATCAGTATAAACTTTCAGTTCAAAATTGCCTTCTTTATTATACCAAAAACCATAGTTTTTTTAGTGCTTTTCAAGTATCTCAAAATTATTTTCACAACAATCATGTGTGATTCTTTAGGATTACCAAAAAAAATTTCTATAATTCCAACCACATGTGCAATATCTAGTCTACTATGCACAACATACATCAATTTACCAATCATAGATCTATACAAGGTCTGATTTACCTCAGTTGACTTATCATCCTTTGTTGATTTGCATCCTATGACCATAGGTGTACCGACTAGGTTTGAATCCTCCATACCGAATATCTTCAATACTTCCTTGATGTATTTGGATTGAGTGATGTATATGCCTTCATTTTGTTGTAAAATTTGCAAGCCAAGAAAAAATATGATCTCTCCAAACATTGACATTTTAAATTCTTTTCTCATTTCATCAACAAATGATTTGCACAAGTTATCATGTCCTCCAAATATGATATCATCAACAAAAATTTCAGCAATAAGAATCTTATCATCAGTTTCACATTTCAAATACAAATTATTATTGTCACTAGGTTTAACAAATCCAATTCTAATGAGATAGGAATGCAATCTTTCATACCATGCTCTCGGTGCTTGTTTCAATCCATATAGTGCTTTGTGTAACTTACATACTATATTCCTCTTATTAGGATCAACAAAACTTTCAGGTTGTTCAATGTATACCTCTTCCTCAAGTATCTCGTTCATAAATGTAGATTTAACATCCACTGATAAACTTTAAATCCTTCATAAGCAGGATATGCAAGCAATATTCTTACTCCTTCAAGTCTAGCAATGGGTGCTAAAGTTTCTCCATAGTCAATTCCTTCTTTTTGTGCATAACATTTTCATACTAGTCTTTCTTTATTCCTTGTAAAATCTTCATTCTCATTCAATTTGTTTTTTAATATCCATTTGGTTCCCATCACATTTTTGTCTCTCAGTCTTGGTACCAATGTCCATGTTTTATTTTTTAGTATTTGCTCAATTTCTTCATTTATTTCTTTTATCCATTTATCATTTTTCAGTGCATCTCTAATAATTTTAGGCTCAAATTAACAAACCAAACATTTGTTGTTTCTCAACTTACTTCATGTCATCTTGTCAGCCTTCTTATCTCTAATTATCTGATCTTGTGGATGATGTCTCCTTACATATCTAGAAAGTACATGTTCAATTCTTTGTTCTTCAATGTGTTCTCCACTCGGTGCATGATCATTATCCTCATCGGTAATAGTTTGTTGACTCTCGGTCTGTAAAGACTGTTGCTCAGTAGCATTACCATGTTTCTCAGTAATACCAGACTATTGCTTGGGTAGAGTGTCATGTTCCTCAATGTAAACAAATCTACCATAGTCTTCTGATTCCTTTTTGCTTTCTTTATCATTCTTTTCAGCAAATTCATCAACTCTTAAATTTGCACTTTCAATCATCTTGTTAGTAGCCTTGTTCAAAAATTTATAAGCTTTGCTTTTAGTAGAATATTCCTTCATCACCTTTTGAATCAAATTTCTCATTTCTATCATCTTTCAGAATGTAACTTCTACTTCCAAATATTCTAAAATAATTCACATTAGGTGTGTAACCATACCATAATTCATAAGGTTTCTTGTTTGATTATTTCTTCAGTTAAACTCGGTTTAATGTGTATACAACAGTACTATTAGCTTCTCTCTAGTATATTTGTGCAACATCCTTTTCAATCATTAGTGTTCTAGCACAATCCACAATTGATCTATTCCTTCTTTCAATAATTTCATTATGTTGGGGTGTCCTCAGTGCAGATACATGTCTCTTAATTCCATATCTTTTAATTCCATGCTCATTACAAAAATTAGTGAGCTCATCAAAAATAAATTCACCACCTCTATCTGATCTCAAGCATTTCAGTTCTTTACCACTTTCTCTTCCCACTTTTTCTTTATACCACTTACACATTTTAAAAGCTTCATATTTTTCTTTCAAGAACATGATAGTCATCATCCTAGAGAAGTCATCAAAAAATAAGATAAAATATCAATCTCCATAATAAATATGAGTTCTCATAGGACCACACAAGTCAGTATGAACTAACTCCAAAATAGCATTAGATGAAAAGTGTTTTCTCTTAAAACTAGTTTTTGACATCTTTCCCATTTGACATTGTTTGCACATAACATGGCCAGGTTTAAATATGCTCGGTAAACCTCTAACTCTACTTTTCTTACTGATCTTAACCATGTTGTCAAAATTTACATGACATAACTTCTTGTGCCATAACCATGCATCTTCATTTTTAGCCAACAAACATGAAGTTTTAGCATTATCAATATAGAACAAATTACCTTTAGATTATTCACCAGTACCGATCAAATTTCCAGCTTCATCATAGATTTTCACTTTTCTATTCTCAAATGCAACTCAATGACCTGTATTATTCAGCTGTGCTACTCTCAACATATTATAATTAAGTCCTTTCACCCAAGATGCATTCTCACATCTGATCTTATTGTTCAACAATATGGACCCTTTTCCTTTCACTAGACAAGGTGTATCATTTCCCATTTTCACAGATCCACCATTACAATGTTCAAGTTATTCAAATTTCTCTTCATCACAATAATATGATGTGTACAACCACTATCAATAATCCATGTATCATTCTTGCTAACTTTAGAAATAAGCTTTATTTCAACATATCTTTCTTCTATTAGGAATGAATGCTGAATATATCCTATGGGGGAGTATTCAGAGCCATTCTGTAGCAGTTGCAGTTGCATTCATAACTGTGATTGTCATTGATGTCAACATAGTGATCTACTGGAGATTAGCAGAGAAGCAGACAATGTTTGAATTGGCGTATGTGGATTATTGTAGATCAACCTATGCGGAGTTGAGGACTTACTCTATATTGTGTCCTGAGATCGTGGTCAAGAGTGCGTATGAAAATTCAATTATTCATGACAGGTGTGTGTAATTCAGTGTAAGCAGTATTCATGCAATGTTCCTGAGAAGTGGCTTGTGGTAACTGGATGATATCTCCTAATCGAGATAGAATCTAGGCATGAAAAGTTGTACAATTGATGAAGACACTTTGTTGGTGACTTGGATGAAACAACATGGTCAGAGGTCGCACATGTGAAGATTTATTGTATTTAGAAGTTGAGAGTTTTTATGTAATTATGAAATATTATGTAACATGTAAAGGTTTATATTTTGTAATTGGTTAAGCCTTGTATTCCAACTCATTTGTAATTACTTGAGTGTGGTATAAAGGAAGGATTGTTTTCTTAATTGTACTATATGAAAAAGAGAGATGATATTGTAAGAGGATAGGTGAATTGCAGAGATCTGGTGAAGTAGTTGGTGCGGTTTGGCACAGGTAGAGGAGCAAAGATAAGTTGTTGAGATCATTAATTATTTGGTATTATTCTATTGAGTAATATAGAGATTAGTTGGATAGTGTGTTCAGTGATCTTTCCCTTGAAGCTATTTGGATAGTGGGTCCTTCTATCTTCCATAACTCTTAACCGGGTTAGAATCTTTTAACATGGATTCAAAGTCTCTTAATAGGGACTCATATGTACTGAATGTATTTCATAAGACTCCTAACAGAGTCCATTCTCTCACAAGTAATTTTCATATTAGTACATATTTTGTGGGCATCATTCCCACCAGGGTTTACTCTTTGATCAAGAGGTTCCCCAGTTAACATATCTTGTGTTATTGTGTCATTGTGTATGTTTATGTTTATATGGTTGTTTCTTATATTGATTACATGGTTGAAATCTATTAATGGTGATAAAAGTTATATTTATCAGATAATTGATTCACCCCCCCTCTCAGTTATCTTGGTGGACTTTACTTTCTAACAATTGGTATTAGAGCATCAAGTTCTTGAAGGAAAATTTTAACAACTTAAGGAGATCTATGGCGACTCATTTTAGGAAAGAAAGCCCTAAATTTGATGGAGTAAACTATGACAGCTGGAAAGAAAAGATGAAGACACATTTGTTATGTCTAGGACCAGGATATTGGTTGATTACAAAGAATCAAAAGACTATAATTGAAGAAGACAAAATTGAAGAATGTACTGATACAAAGAGAGATCTATTCATGTGTAACATACTTGCCAGAGAAGAACTCTTGTCAGCACTTCCACGGAATGAATACAGTCAGGTTAACATTCTAAGGACATCTCATGAAATTTGGTTAGCTTTACAATCTACATTTGAAGGTGATGTACATGCTAAGAGAATCAGCTTACAAAATTGGATATGTTTATTTCAAGATGCAAAGATGATGGAAGATGAATTTGGTAGAAGTTATATTGGTATGATATCAAAGATTGTTGTAGGTATCAAAGCTTGTGAGAGAAACAAGACTAAGGATGAAGTGATATGGAAGATTACAAAGACATTGACTCATGTATTCAAGCAGACAACACAAATGATTGAGCAAGTTATACCTTGTACTGAGAAGTTTATCAGAGAAAATCTTCTTGGAAGATTAGAAGCAGCAAAGATAGGCTTGAGATAGTCTGGAGATCTACCTAGAATTGAGACAACATTCAGTGCACTTAGTGTTCACCCTACTTTGTCAAGAAGTACTAGTGTCAGTGGAGACTATGCTAGTTGCATCAGATCTAAGACTGAAGAAGATAAAAAGATTGAGGAAGGAATTGCCTTGCTTGTGAAGAGAGAACCAAAAGGTAAGAAAATCTTTAAATGTTGGACTTGTCAAGAATATGGTCATTTTGCATCTAAATGTCCTAAAAGAGTAAATAAGTATAAGAACTTTAAACCTAGAAGATCCAAAGAATGTTACTATGCTAATGATGAAGAACTTGAGGCTAGTGTTGAGAAATTCTTAAGTGAAAGTGATAATAAGAATGATGAGATAGGATTTGTAGCTATAAAAGAAGAAAACTTTGAAACTAAAGTTAAGGAAGAGAAAGCCTTAGTTTCCCAAGTAGAAAATAAAATTGATTGGATTATAGATAGTGGTTGTTCACATCATATGACTGGAGACATGAAAAAATTTATAAAGTTTAACAATTATGGTGGAGGAGTTGTTAGAGTTGGAAACAATGCACCTTGTTTGATAAAAGGTATAGGATCTATAACTTTTGATGGAAAGACTAACACTGATCATGTTTATTTTGTGGATGGATTGAAACATAATCTTTTGAGTATTGGATAGTTAGTTGATAAGGGATATCAAGTTTGGTTTACTGAGAAAACTTGTGTGATCAAAGATAAGGATGAAAATCTAATTGGAACTGGATCAAGAACCAGAGGTAATATATTTCAGTTGAATCCTATTGAGATGACATGTTTGGTTACTAAAATTGATGACAGTTGGTTATGGCACATAAGATTTTGTCATATAAACTTTGATAACATTGTGAAAGTAAGTACTACATTTGCAGTAAGAGATTTGCCTAAGATTATGAAACCTACTAACATGATTTTCAAGGAATGTGTGATGGCTAAGCAGAAGAGAAGTTAATTTCCAAGCAAGAAATTTACATTAGCAGAAAAGTTGGAAATTGTTCATACAGATTTGAGTGGTCCCACAAGGACTAGAGGATTCTATGGTAAAAGGTATTTTATGATTCTTGTTGATGATTTTTTAAGAATGATGTGCATTGCATTTCTTAAAGAAAAGTCTGAAGCATTTGATAAATTCAAGTTGATTAAGAACAAAGTTGAGAATGAATTTGGAATGAAGATTAAATGTTTAAGGTCTGATAGAGGTGGAGAATTTACTTCAAAGGAATTTAACACTTTTTGTGAAGTGAATGGTATTAAGAGGCAACTTTCAACCCCTAGAACACCTGAACAAAATGGTATTGTAGAAAGAAGGAACATATCAGCAACTGAAGTAGCAAGAGCTATGCTATTTGAAAGTGACTTAGCGAAGACATTCTGGAGAGAAGAAGTGAACACAACAGTATATACAATGAACATAGTACAAATCAGAGTAGATACACACAAGACACCTTATGAATTATGGTTTGGACATGCACCATCAGTTAAGTATTTCAGAATTTTTGGAAGTAAGTGTTATATTAAAAAAGATGATGACATTGGAAAGTTTGACCCTAGAAGTGATGAAGGTATATTTCTTGGTTATTCATTTAAAAGAAAAGCTTATAGATGTTTCAATAAAAGAACTAAAACTATTGTTGAGAGTGCAAATGTTAAAGTTGATGAGAAATTCAAAATTCAGGAAAGAATGCTTGATTATGAATCTGATGAAGAAGGTTGTCCAAAAGATAATCTAGAAAATGTTGAATTATTCTATGAAACTGACAGTGATTTGCAAAATGAAAGTCATACTGAGGAAATCAAAGAATAACCTAGAGCAGAACAAAGGACTAAGACAGTGACACCTAACAGAAATCTAGCAAGAAATCACCCTATTGATGAGATTATTGGGAGAATAGAAAAAGGAGTTCTCACATGGAATAAGGTACAAGAAGAAGTTTGTTTGATTTCTCAAGTTGAACCTAAAACTATTGATGAATCTTGTAAGGATGAAAATTGGATTAAAGAAATGAAGGAAGAACTAGATCAAATTGAAAAGAATAAGACTTGGACTTTGGTCCCCAGACTTAAAGATAGGAATGTTATAGGAACCAAATGGGTATTCAGGAACAAGATGAATGAACAAGGAGAAGTTGTAAGGAACAAAGCAAGATTGGTATGTAAAGGATACTCACAGCAAGAAGGAATTGATTATGAAGAGACTTTTGCACCTATTGCAAGAATTGAAGCAGTAAGAATGTTTTTGGCTTATGCAGCTTACAAGAAACTCAAAGTATATTAGATGGATGTGAAGTCAACATTTCTAAATGGAGAATTAGAAGAAGAAGTCTACATTGAGCAACCTGAAGGTTTTCCCTTGAATCATGAAGAACACATGGTATGTAAACTAAACAAAGCTTTATATGGACTAAAACAAGCACCTAGAACATGGTATGCAAGACTAGATAAGTATTTGATAAAATTGGGATTTGCTAAAGGGACAATAGACAATAATTTATATCTAAAAGAAATTGAGAATGGTTTGTTGGTTGTAGTTATTTTTGTTGATGCCATTATCTTTGGAGGAGAAGATGAAGCTAGTGATAAATTTGCAGATGAAATGAAGACATAATTTGAGATGAGCATTATTGATGAAATGAAATATTTTTTAGGATTGCAGATAACACAGAACAGTGATGGTATTTGTCTATGTGAAACAAAGTATTTGAATGACTTATTGAAAAGATTTAGAATGGAGAATTATATGCTGGTCGGCACACCTATGATAACTGGACATAAGTTATCTAGCACATATGAAACTCCTGCAGTTGAACAAAAGAAGTACATATCTATGATTGGAGGATTGTAGTACTTAACTCATACAAGACCTGATATATCACATGTAGTTGGAATTGTTGCAAGATTCCAAGCTGATCCTAAAGAATCACATTATGCAGCAGTAAAAAGAATACCGAGGTACTTGAAAGGTACAAGTGAACATGGACTATGGTATGAAAAATCTAATGACTTTTCCCTATGTGCATATATTGATGCAGATTGGAGAGGCAACATTGATGAAAAAAATAGTACAAGTGGTGGAGCATTTTTCCTTGGAGGAAGATTGGTTTCTTGGCTAAGTAAGAAACATAATTGTATTTCACAGAGCATAACAGAAGCAGAATATGTAGCAGCAGCAAAAAATTGAAATTAGATTATATGGATGAAACATATGTTGAAGGATATTGGAATAAAGTTTGATGAGCCTATTATCATACACTTTGATAATACCAATACAATAAGTATGTCAAAGAATTATGTATTGCATTCAAAGACAAAGCATATAGAAATTAAGTATCATGTAGTAAGAGAGAAAGTTGTAGAAAAAGAAGTTAGACTTGAGTATATAAGTACAAAAGAGCAGATTGTACATATATTTACAAAGCCCTTACCTAAAGATACATTTGAGTATTTGAGAGGTATACTTGGGGTTGTGCCCTAGCCTACTTTTGAGAAGTGATGTAGATTGTCACATCAGTCCAGTGGTATAAGAGCTTTATCTTTTTTGGATTGTATGTTAGTACTTCCTCTATGGGGGAGTATGTGTGTTTGAGCTGAGTCATAAAGGACTCTTGTGAATGTAATTTTTGAAACAATCTCTTTTGACATTGAGAGGTATTTGAATCAGATTGACATATTGATGCTTTACTGTCATTGATGTCAATGGGGGAGAAGAATACATGAAAAAGATCCATTGATTGGGATGAGAATAATTGAATAGGAAAATGAAGCAAGATTTGATTGATGAAGAGGAATTGAAAACATTTCAGAACAGTAGTGTTGCAAGTTGGTATTTATGGAACTTGGATGCTTTTTCATCTATGTTTCCATCAATGCCAATGGGGGAGATCGTTAGGAATGAATGTTGAATATATCCTATGGGGGAGTATTCAGATCCATTCTGTAGCAGTTGTAGTTGCGTTCATGACTGTGATTGTCATTGATGTCAACACAATGATCTACTGGAGATTAGCAGAGAAGCAGACAATGTTTGAATTAGCGCACGTGGAGTATTGTAGATCAAGCTATGCAGAGTTGAGGACTTACTCTATATTATGTCCTGAGATCATGGTCAAGAGCACGTACAAAAATTCAATAATTCATGACAGTTATGTGTAATTCAATGGAAGCAGTATTCAGGCAATGTTCCTGAGAAGTAGCTTGTGGTAATTGGATGATATCTCCTAATCGGGATAGAATCTAGGCATGTGAAGTTGTACAGTTGATAAAGACACTTTGTTGGCGACCTAGATGAGACAACATGGTCAGAGGTCACACATGTGAAGATTTATTGTATTTAGAAGCCGACAGTTTTTATGTAATTATGAAATATTATTTAACGTGTGTAAAGGTTTATATTTTTTAATTGGTTAAGCCTTGTATGCCAACTCATTTGTAATTAATTGAGTATGGTATAAAGGAAGGATTGTTTTCTTAATTGTAATATATGAAAAAGAGAGATGATATTGTAAGGGGATATGCGAATTACAGAGATATGGTATTGAGATTTGGTGAAGTAGTTGGTGCAGTTTGGCATAGGCAAAGGAGCAAGGATAAGTTACTGAGATAAGTAATTATTTGGTATTATTTTGTTGAGTAATACAAAGATTAGTTGGACAATATGTTCTGTGATCTTGGCCTTGAAGCTGTTTGAACAGTGGGTCCTTCTGTCTTCCATAACTCTTAACCAGGTTAGAATCTTTTAACAGGGATTCAAAGTCTCCTAACAGGGACTCATATGTAATGAATGTATTTCATAAGACTCCTAATAGAGTCCATCCTCTTACAAGGAATTTTCATATTAGTACATCTTTTGTGGGCATCATTCCCACCGGGGTTTACTCTTTGATGAAGAGGTTCCCTAGTTAACATATCTAGTGTTATTGTGTCATTATGTATGTTTATCTTTATATGGTTGTTGCTTACATTGATTATATGGTTGAAATTTGTTAATGGTGATAAAATTTGTATTTATCAGATAAATGATTCACCCCCCCCTCTCAGTTATCTTGGTGGACTTTACTTTCTAACACCTTCTTCGTAATCTTCTTTTAAAGCCACAAATACCACTTCTATGTCTTCATCAGTCTCAGTGGCATTATCCTCATATTCATCTTAAATAAGGTAACATGCCTTCTTGCCTTTATCTTTGTAGTCTTGGTTATGTCTCCTGTCATACTGTCAGTTACCTCTGTGATCTCGATAATATCTTCTGTCATTTTTCTTTTCATTAGATCTCTCACTTATTTTCTCATCTTCCTTCCTATCATGACATCTAGCAACAATGCGACCAATCTATTTGCATCTAAAGAAAACCAAGGGTAGTTTACCTCTATATCTTCCTTTGCCTTTTTGTAATCTTCTAGCCATTAATGCTTCAAGTTTATCAAGTTCATCCTCTTCAGTTTCACTATCACTTTCATATCTTATCTTATGTTTGCTGCTTGATTTACCAATTTTTAGAGATGACATAAATGCAGATTCAAGAATAGGAACAATACTATTGTCATATTTATTCAACTCAAATGCAGTTAGTCTACCGATTAGACTATCAAGTGTAACATTATTACCATGAGCTACTCTCATTTCATGAATTGCAAAGACTCTAATAGCATAGACATGTAACAAGGTTCTGATAATTTTACTTACAACAATGTCTTCATCAATAGTTCCACCTGCTCCTCAGATAGCATTCACAACCTCCTTGACTCAGTTGCTATATTGAGATATGTTCTCACCTACCTTCATTTTCATATCATCAAATTTTCCTCTAAGACTCTTAGCTTTAGCCCTTAACAAATTCACATCTCCTCCATGAACTAGTGCAAGCTTGTCCCACATCTGTTTAGCAGTTGTACATGTCTTAACATCTTCAAATTCAACATCTGATAAGGAAGAAGCAATCTCAATCATCATAGTATTGTGTTCATGTCTTTCTCTCATTTGATCAACAGTCAAAGGTCCAATGGGTAAGAAATTCATTTTACAAGTAGTATGTTGCTGACTCACCAATTCCTGATAGATACAATCTCATTCTGCTTTGCCACCTCTCTCTTATACATCTTGTGATCTTTAACTTAAGTGCTTCAAACTTTTCTTCAAGCACTCTATGCTCTGATACCAATTGTTAGATAATTGAGAGGGAGGGTGAATTAGTTAAGTCTAGTTATCCTACAGTCCCAAACACTCCCAAATGTATAAATCAAAACTTTCAAATCAATTAATAAACTTGGTAATACTTTAACTATGCCTTTCTATTCATCTACTAAATACCAGTAAATTAACTATTGTATTTACCGATCAATCTAGTTATAATAATGTGTAAAGTAAAATAACAATTCAACACATCCATCTTTCCTTTCGAGCTTTTGAAGCTTGATATGTAAAGGGTTTCAAGTCCCTTCAAAACCTATTTTTTTCAATAATCAGAACAATTCAACACATCCATATACATATAACACTTTGATTTTTAACGTGGAAACCTTGTTAGGGGAAAAACCACCTGGGACTGATAACCCAAAATAATTCACTCTTCTGAAGTGAGCTCGGTTAAGAGCCAACCCTGTTAAAGGTTACAAAACACACAGTGAGGTGTGACCTGGTTAGAGGATTTATCACTAACAGTTCTCCGTAACCAAACATTCACTATGGGGTCAACAAGAAAACAATAAATATTCATTGAATGTCATAATGAAATATAAAGACTGTTAAGTCCACTCGGTTAAGAGATTTATCTATAGCAATTGTTAGAATGCAACAGTAATGATCTGATTCAAATACAACTTGTTTCACATATTTTTAGATATATGCTAAGCTCAAAAATACCTCTGGCCAATAAACTCAATTCAATTCCTTTGTATCCTCCAACTTTGTTATGCTCGGCGTATTCCTTTCTCTAATGCTCGGTGTTGTCTGCAGATTTGCTCAGTTCTGTATTCAACCTGTTTGACTAGCTTCGCGTGAATGCAATCTTCTCATGCGCATTCTAGAATTCATAATGAATCTCTTGTCTCCTTTTATAGATATTATAAACCATTTTATTTCCAACCATAGATTTTGCCTCTTAATCTTCACTGTTGATTTTGTTGCTTTAACCTTCCTTGACAGTTGTGTCAGTAACACACCATGTTTCATTCTCCTTCATCCGATCATCCTTGAATTTCATTGGCCATTTGATCATCATAACAAACTTTATCTTTAACCTTATAATCATTCATAATTGTCCAACTCATCATCTTTAGTCGACAGTCATAAGTTCCATTTATTTCTTTGACTCGGTCAATACCAAGATGTGTTAGTGATAACTAACTCGGTTAACACTATACTCGGTATACACTACAGTTACTTGGTGTACATTGTTCCAACTTGGACATATACTGAGTTCTTCATTTACCGACCATATAAACTTGTATGTCTTGATCTTCAATCCATAACATAATTATGTAATACAATCAAATCACTAACATAATGTCATTGACTCATCAATAAGTTACCCAATGAATACCATATCCATATCTTTCTCATGCTTCTCATCTTCATGTAGATATCTTATTCCTTCACAATTATTTCCTTCTTAAGATGTTTGTAACTATCATGATAAGTACAATCAAAACTAGTTGACATCAATGACAATACAATAACTGATTTAATGTCTCACATATACTTTAGTAGCTCGGTGATCATTAATAACTATCTTTCAAATATCTAATCAATTGTCAAACTCTCCTTCGAGATATTCAATCAGTTGTAGTCTATTAATCCTTAGTGTTAGGTAGGAATAATAGGTGTTCATGGAAATGTCTAAGATGTAATCAACCCACTTTCTTAGGACTGTGTGTGAAGTCCAATCTTGTTAGAATTTGGGAGGTCTCTAAATGCATGATAGATGTTAGATACTACTAGATTTTCTAGTTGATTAAGTGAAGTTATTATTATCGGTTACTTACTCTTGAGAATGAATAAAGTGGATGATTGATGATTACCAATATGATATATATGATATTTCTATCAGGATTTAGCTATGTAGTTTTTGAGTCAAACTCATTGACCCATGTTTCATGAGTAGTGGTTCACAAGAACCCATTTCTAATGAGAATGAAGGGAACACTTAGCACTCATTACATCTAGGTGATGCTCATAGAGGTGAAGCATCGGGACTTCCCAGGAGGTCACCCATCCTAGTACTACTCTAGCTCAAGCACACTTAACTAGAAGTAGTACTTGGATGGGTGACCTCTCGGGAAGTCCTGATGCTTCACCTTTGTGATATCACCTAGATGTAATGAGTGTTAAGTGTTCCATTCATTCTCATGAGAGATGGGTTCTTGCGAACCACTACTCATGAAACATGGGTCAATGAGTTTAACTCAAAAACTACACAGTTGAATGTCGATAGCAATATCACAATTTGACTTGCTGTGGAAAATATCTCCTACTTATCAATATGATATTTTTGAGTTTGTATTTTCATAATACTTATCAACTCCATGTTGTCTCTAATATATACCTTAAAAATAAGAGAAAACACACTTCTATGATATAAGTTCAATAACTTTTTATTTTAATATGTAAGAATGTAAAAACAAGGAATTTTTTTATG
Source organism: Chamaecyparis obtusa (assembly GCA_027943335.1). NCBI lineage: Eukaryota > Viridiplantae > Streptophyta > Pinopsida > Cupressales > Cupressaceae > Chamaecyparis > Chamaecyparis obtusa. The sequence continues at coordinate 1,637,852 of BSBK01005491.1, forward strand.
GTAGACTTATTTAACATAAACAAAAAAAATATTCTTAGACATTTCTTCGATTGATTATAAACAAATGCATAATACAATTTTAATAGATAGGAAAAAAAATTAAGAATCATTGCCGACTTAATTAACATACATAAGGAAATTGAAAAATATTAATTTCAAACAAAATTAAAATTATTCTCACAAATTCTTCAAATCATTATAAACAAATGCATGATACAAACATATTTCAAATATATCCTAAAAAATGTTAATTAAAGGTCGGGTAGCTTGAACTTCACACAAGAGACCGCCCCTTATGTAGTATTCCTTGGCGGTTTACATTCTAACAATGATTGAAACCAATATCGAAGAATTTTTAATATTCAATACAAGAAAAGATAACAGTAAATAATCTAAGCTCAATACAAGATTCAGGATCATAATTAGTTATTTAATTATTTATATAGGACTGCGCATTGAATTTGGAAGAAAAATTCTGTTGAAAAATTTGTAAAAAAATCACTGTTGAGAAATTTGTACCGCGGAACAAGCGCCGCAGCCGGGCATTTCAAAGCCATGGCTGACTCCCACGCTGAACTGGACGATCTTCTTGACAGTAAGATGATTACCATTCTTATTTAATTACAATTTTGCACCAAATTCTATGACGTATCACGCGAGCTGGTTTCCTTTTAAAATTTAATTTGGGTTCTGTGTTATCTACCAGGTGCCTTGGATGATTTTGGGAAGCTTGAACTGGGTTCTGCTCCAAAGTAGGTGTCGATTTCGATTTTATAAGCAGTTGATTTTCTTCGATATTTTACGTTCAAATATATATATGCAATTTCTTCATATGATGTTTTTTTGTGTTTTTACAGAGCAGTCACAGATGAGAATAGCAGCTCAGTCCAAGGGCTGGGCACAGGTTTACCGAATCTTCCTCCGAGCAAGAAGAAGGGCAAGCAGAAGATTGGGTCATCTTCTGCTTCAAAATCCACTTCAACAGATGCCCATGCTGAGACTCTTGAAAAGCTTGCCCAGCAAACCAGAGATACATTACATGACTTGCAACATTCTGCCCAAGATGAAGCTGCTGGTGAAAAGATGGTCGAAGACCTTTTTAAACAATTTGAGGATCTCGGTGGATCACAGGTCAATAATTTCCCTTTGTAAAGAATGCCTGTTTGTGTTTTCTTTTCTTTAAGCGTGGAGTTGTAACATGGTGTGAATAAAGTTTGGGTTTATTCTTCGTATTTTTAAACATAGGTCAAGCTTGAATATATATAAGAATCACTACAGGACAACCTTGCCACATTCCCACTGGTGTTATGAGCTGCCGTATTACAGTGGCAGGATTTAAACCTGGTTCGTGCTGTTAGGATTCCGCCTTATTTCCATTAGGTTGTACAACACTGTATCTTTATGTTTTTTAACATGCTTTTATTATTCTTCTGAAAGAAAGGTGTTCATGGCTTTGAAGGAGAGCTCATGTTTTTTTTAGCAATTTCTTACATAGTTTTACAAGATTGTTCAGAGGCCCACACTGAGTTAACCAGTAGTACAGACAATGGAGGCTGTTGTGACCCTTTTATCCAGCGCCCATTCATGCTGATTCCTTTTTGCAATGAAGTTGCATTTTTAGGACACATGCAATAAACTTAAGGGCTAAAACTTCAGGTCAACAGTTGTGCCATTCTGGGCTTGCCGTCTTTTCACTGTTCTGCTAATGAATTGAGTTAATTGGGGGATGGCGTGCATTTCCAAATGGGTAGGTACACAATATGGAAATAGAAAGATCCGTAGGAGATGCCTTTCTTCTGACTTCTCTAGAATGCATAAGTGCCCCTTGGCGATAGACATTTCTTCAAAATAAAAGTACATTGAATATGCAAATCTGTAAAATGTCAAAAGGGCCTGTGATTGTTTTAAATTGTCATCTCTGGATTTGAACGTAATAGTTTGAGTTCCAGTCCAAAATTTCAAAATGAAAGGTCAACAATTTGCAATGGGCAGCTTGCAGAACAAAGCTTTTCAAATGCACCAAGAAAACTTATTGACTCCTGTCCAAAGGAATGCAAAAGGATGAGTGAATTGCTGCGTCTACTTTCAATTGGACAGCCCACAGTCATGATTATTTATGAGCGGCTCTGCAGATTGACAAGCCAAAATTTCTTTGATCTAATATACCTAACACAAATAAAAAATAAGGAAAGGTCAAAATTGGAAAGTGCATGAAATTTAATTAGTGTAAAGTACTTTGGCAAATGAACTGGCTATAACATGGAAACAACACGTTAGGATGTTTAAGAGAGCGTCAAAATAAAGCAGGAAATTCGATTATAGCACTGAATGTATGGTCAAATTGAAATTTGACTATAGCACAAACGGAATTCGATTATAGCACTACTTATCATTAAAGCTAGAACAAAATTTGATTATAGTACTACTTATCATCCTTAAATGAATGGTCAAATTGAAATTGTAAACAAGTGGCTTGAGGTTATTTAAGGAACTATGTTTCAGGACAGCAAAAAGCATGGGCAAAATGGTTACATTTGGCAGAATTTTGTTATAACACTACATATCACATGAGCATTGGCTTGTCTCCTTTCAAAGCTTTTTGTATGGCTATGAGGCTTCTACACTTGTAGATTTGGTTTTTTCTGATTCTAGAGCTCCAAAAGCTCTTGCGTGGGCTAAAGAAAATCAAGACATCCTCAAAGCACTCAAGGAGAATATTTAGATTGCACAGGAACAACAAAAGAAATATGCTGAGTACTATCGAGTTGAGAGGTCTTTTGAGGTAGGAGACTTGGTATTTGTGTGTCTTCAACCTTATAGATAATCTTCCGTGAAGGTATGTGGGGTGGAAAAGCTTAAACCTAGATTTCATGGGCCTTTCAAGGTAACTCAGAGAATTGGCGAAGTAGCATATGAGCTGGAGCTGCCATCTACAGGCAAGATTCACAATATATTCCATGGGTCATGTCTCAAAAAGGCACTTGGACAACATGTGACTCCTAAGAAATTGCCTCCCATGGATGAAAAGGTTAAATTGATACTTATTCCAGAAACAATTTTGCAAGTAAGGGAGAAAAGGATGAGGAATAAGGTAATTTTTGAATATCTTATCAAATGGAAAAACTTGCCTTTGGAGGATGCAACATAGGAAGGAGAGGAGATTCTTAAGCATCCTAGTCTTCAAATGCTCGAGGTCAAGAGTTCTTTGGGTGGGGAGGACTATAATGTCCCCAACTCAAATCAAGAGGATTAACAACATGTTGTCTCTCCTTTCCTTGGATTACCCAAGAGGAAGAGGACTTAGAGCATTGGGTAAATATTGGAGTCTTTGGCTTTGTTCTCAATTCTAATCATAAGTTGTGTGCGTGTCTTTTTATTCAACTTAAGTGAACTTTAAGTTATTTTAAGTTATGAGCATGTCTTTTTGGGCAACTAAACCGACTTTAAGCCAAATGACTTAAGTTGTCCCCCTTATATATACTTTAAGTGGTTTTAAAAGGCATTTGACAAAAAGGAAAAGGGGTCATGGATTTTCAAGGAGCCTATTGGCTCATTTTTAGGGTTTCAATCTGTAGCATTGGATTGAGAGGTGGAAAATCAAGAGATGAGACTAAATTTTCTCTTTGAGAGCTATTATATAACTCTTTGAGTCTTTAGAGTACCCTTCAAATGCTTGAAAATTTGTTTCACTGCATTAAGATGAGAAACTTTAGAAGCCTGCAACCGAGCAACCATACACACTGCTTGCATTATATCTGGTCTAGATGCTGTTAGATATAATAAATTACCTATCATAGACCTATACTGTGTTTGATCTGTTGCAAGAGAATCATCATCCTTAGTTAATTTACAACCTGTAATTATTGGTGTACCGACTGGATTGCATGCATCCATTTGAAACTTTTTAAGCATTTCCTTGGTATATTTAGTTTGTGACAAAAATATGCCTTCATCCAACCGAGAAACTTGAAAAACAAGAAAATATGACAACTCTTCTAACATAGACATATAAAAGCTGATTGCATTTGTTTAGCAAAATCTTTACAAACTTCATCATTCCCACCAAAAATAATGTCATCAACATAGACAACTACAACAAACACCTGATCTCCAACAGATTTGAAATATAGATTACTCCCTGCATTACCTCTGTGAAAATCCTGCTGTATGAGATGCTGATCAAGCTTGGAATACCGAGCCCTAGGTGCTTGTTTAAGACCATACAAGGCCTTTTTGAGTCTGCATACATAGTCTTCTTTACCTGCACAGGCAAAGCCTTTTGGCTGTTCTATGTAAACTTCCTCTTCTAAGAACCCATTTAGAAAAGCTGATTTTACATCCATCTGCCAAACCTTAAAGTTTTTATATGCTGAAAATGCCAAAAACATACAGCTTCTATCCTGGCTACAGAAGCAAATGTTTCATCAAAATCAACCCCTTCATTTTGTGCATAACCCTTACATACCAGTCTAGCTTTGTTTCTAATAATTTTGCCATTTTCATTAAGTTTATTCTTAAGAATCCATTTAGCACCTATAACATTCTTATCTGATGGTCAAGGAACTAACTCCCAAGTGTTATTTTTCTCAATTTGAGCTAATTCTTCTTTCATTGCATTAATCCAGTTATCATCTGTGCTAGCTTCCTTGTATGTTTTAGGTTCCATTTCAAAAATCAAAGATAGATAGGCTTCTTTATTATAATTTTTAACAACCTTTTTCCTTATTTGAATCCCATCATCTTTATTACCAGTTATTTGTTGTTCAGGATGATTTCTTTTTACAAACTTAGATGGATTCCTTTCACCAATATTTTCAAAGGAAATTTCACTAGCATTCTCAAAACATGTTTCATCATCATCATTGGAAGCATTTGTTGTAGAACTATTTTCATTAGAATCACTGGAAGATGTAGAAATACTTTCAAACACATTATTTGAATTAACAATAGAATCTTTAGAATTGTCTTTATGTAATTGCTCATCAATTTTTACTTTAACACATTCAACATTTTTCTTTAATCTATTGTTATAGCATTTATACGCTTTACTGTGAGTTGAGTAACCAAGAAACAATCCTTCATCACATTTGGAATCAAAACTACTCAAATCTTCCTCATCTCTCTTAATAAAACACTTGCTTCCAAAAACTTTAAAATATATAATTGAAGCTGGCTTACCATACCATAACTCATATGGAGTTTTCTTGTTATTTGGCCTAAGCTGAACCTTGTTTAGAACATAGATTGCTGTGTGCGCTACTTTTACCCAAAACCTGTTAGGAAGTTTTGATTAATTAAGTAAAGTTCTAGCCATTTCCTTTACCGTTCTGTTTTTTCTTTTAGCTACCCCATTCTGTTGAGGTGCCCTAGCTGCAGAGTATTGTTTTTTTATACTTTCTTCTTTACAATAAGCAACAAATTCATTAGGCATAAATTTGCCACCTCTATCAAATCTAAGACACTTAATTTCATAATCAATTTCTTTCTCAACCGTAGCCCTAAAAATTTTAAACTTTTCAAATGCTTCTGACTTTTCTCTTAAGAATGTCACCCATGTCATTCTAGAATAGTCATCTACAAAAAGCATGAAGTATCTTTCATTTTTCAAACCTTTAGTTTTGGTGGGTCCACAAAACCTGTTAGGAAGTTTTGATTAATTAAGTAAAGTTCTAGCCATTTCCTTTACCGTTCTGTTTTTTCTTTCAGCTACCCCATTCTGTTGAGGTGCCCTAGTTGCAGAGTATTGTTTTTTTATACTTTCTTCTTTACAATAAGCAACAAATTCATTAGACATAAATTTGCCACCTCTATCAAATCTAAGACACTTAATTTCATAATCAATTTCTTTCTCAACCATAGCCCTAAAAATTTTAAACTTTTCAAATGCTTCTGACTTTTCTCTTAAGAATGTCACCCATGTCATTCTAGAATAGTCATCTACAAAAAGCATGAAGTATCTTTCATTTTTCAAACCTTTAGTTTTGGTGGGTCCACAAATATCTGTGTGAATCAATTTAAGGGGTTGTAGACTTGAATATTCTTTTGGTTTAAAACTTTTTCTAGTTTGTTTTCCTTGTTGACATTCTTTGCACACATATTTTTAGGTTTCACAATCTTGGGCATATGCCTTACTGAATTTAAAGAACTAATTTTTACCAGATTATCAAAATTGACATGTCCTAACCACCTGTGCCAAAGCCAACTTTCATCAACTTTCATCAACAAACAATTTATGCCTTTTACTTCTCTCAAATCATAAACATTACTTTCAGTACATTTACCCTCAACAATTACCTTTCCAGAATCAAGTTTTCTTATCTCACAACCTTGAGCATTAAAATTTACAGAGTAGTCATTATCACATAGTTGACTAACACTTAGTAAATTATATTTTAAAACATCCACATACCACACATTGTTTGCTTCTAGCATACCATTGATACTCAAGGAATCTTTACCTCGTATTGGCATTGAAGATTTGTCTCCAAATTTCATCGGACCACCATTCCATTCTATAAATGTAGAAAACTTGCCTCTATCACCTATCATGTGGTTTGAACAACCACTGTCAACAATCCAAAGATTCTCTTTCGTAGCATGCAATGCTGTAACAACAAGAGATTTGTTCTCTTTCTTCCTCTAAACATTTGTTTCTTTCTTCTCTGATAACCTGTTTCCTGAATCAACAAAACTCAACTGACAATTTCTTGCAGTATGTCCAACATTCCAACATTTAAAACAAATCAAGTTGAAATTTCATAAGGCATTAAACAAATTTGGACTTACAAAATTAAACCTTCTTCATGGCATAACCCTGCAATTTAGTACTTTGTGACCAAAATAGTAGCAAAAATTGCAATAACCATAGAATGAATAAAATCTTCTAGGAAACCACTTTGTCGTTTCAACAAAATTCTTTTTATCTATTGCACTATTTGAACATCCACCTCTTTCAAACCCTAATCCTGTTTTGATATTAGTGTCTCGTTGTTGAGCCAACATATCACTTAGCTCTTATGAACTTTTTGTGAATTTCATTTTCTTATCAGGAATCATAGTTAGTTTCTTGATTTCATTCCTTAAACCAACTATTTCACTTTCTAACTTAGAATAGTTTTCAGTCTTAAGAACAAGTTCTGAATTTACTACTTCTAGCTTCCTTTTAGTTTCTTCAAGCTCAACTTTCAAATTTGTAATAATCTCATCTTTTGAACCACTGCTTGAATTACCATCACTTTGATTTGTTGAACTATTGCCATAAACAAAGTTTCATAACCATTAGAATCAGAACTATCAGTACTATCATTCTTCACATATAAGCTTTTCTTTTTCTTTGCAAACGTTTTTTATTTGTGAGCAAATTGTTTCTTCTTATAACCTTCTTCTTCATCATTGTTAGAGTTAGGACACTTAGCTGCAAAATGACCACTCTTTCCACAAGTAAAACATTTCATAGGTGATTTTCCTTTATTTTTATGAAACCTTTTAAACTTCTTAACATAGGTTTGCCAATTGTTCTTCTAAATCTTCTGATTTTGAACTTTTGTCCTCCTTAGTTGCCTTCAAAGTAACTTCTCTTTCTGTTTCTACATCACTTGCCATTCTCATCTTATAAGCTGTTAGAATACCATGCAAATCATCCAGTGTTATTTTAGTGAGATCCCTGGCTTCTTCTATAGCAGAAATTTTAGCATTCTATCTGGAAGGTAAATAACGTAAGACCTTTTGTACAATAGTTGGTTCTTTTACTTTTTCTCCTAAGCCTTTAATTGCATTCACAACTTCATCAACTCTTAAAAGATAATCTGCAATGTATTCCTCTTCTTTCATTTTTAATTCTTCAAATTTGGCCTTATATGTTTGTAATTTAGCTTGTTTAACCTTATCATCCCCTTCATAGATACCCTTTAACTTATCCCAGATTTCTTTATCTGTTTTACAATGCATGACCTTAGTAAATTCATTATTAACTAAACCACACAATAATGCATTTCTAGCTTTAGCATTGTTCTCATAATCTTTCTTATTTGTAGGATTAGTAAAGGGAGCTTTGGGTAAAGTGTAACCATTTTCAACAGACATCCAAGCATCATAACTTATTGAAGCAATGTAACTTTCCATTCTAATACTCCAAAAAACATAATTAGTCCCATCAAAAAGAGGTGCTTTATTTGAATGTGCTCCTTCTAGATTAGCCACGTGTTCTATTAACAAGATTTGCTTAGACTGATTAGGTCTTTGATAAGCACTGTGCTCTGATACCAATTGAAGAACACAGATTTAGTACTAAATGGGGGGGGGGGGTGAATTAGTAGTAATAAAATTTAACCTTTTTGTACAACTATAATCTTTCAAACAATTGCTTTAGATTGCAATTAAGTTATAACATCAAATGAAGGACAAAGGAAGCACCATGAGACCAAGTGACAATGCACAAGCATGTGACATGGAAACCTAATGCGGGATAAAACCACAGTGAGAATTGCTGCTAGGATCTATTGTTCTAATCCAACCCCACAAATCTTAAATCCAATTACAATTTCAAGGGCTCCAACCCTTAGGAGCATCAACCCCTATTCTTAGAGCAACAACTCTGTAAGAACTTTTCACAGGCTCTAATTGCTGAAGTTGTTTTGTCTCAATATTTGTTTTGAAAGTTTATAGTTTTTTTGTGGTTTTCACAAGTTTTAGAGCAAAAAGCAACTATACCATAATTTGAAATTCTGAAACAATTTGAAATACTGCTGCAACTTCTATTTATTTTCTAATGAAATACAAGTAAAATCTAAACAATCTTTTATTGGAAAAAGATCACCAAAGGCAACTATGAACTACATAAAAAACTTGGAATAAAACTGTCATGTGCTGCTGTAATTATTTATTTGCTGAAGTAGTAAATGCTGAAGATGTCGTTCTGTCCTCACGTTTCAACCTCTATATGATATAATCTGTCTTCGTCAATTCCCAATTGCCAACCGATATTATCTTTCCACAACTGCGAGTAAAACCTTCTGCTGAAGCACAATAAGAATCTCTGGATGAGACCCTCTCCACAATACCAGATTCACTAGGTATTTCACTGGCTCAAATGGCGAACACAGAAGAAACTACGTTTCTCCAATGGTGAAATGCTAAAAACCCTTGTCTAGAGCTCAGAGCAAGAAGCAATAATCAATAACAATAACAATGGATGCCTTTCTTCTTTCCCCAACAAGCATAAATAAGCTTTCCAACTCCAATTCACAATTCCTCGAAAAGCTGCGATTACTTTCTTCAAGGCATTCAAAATATAGTCATTAAATAAATTTAATGATTTAGACTTAGGAAAACATGCCAATAAATTAATACATTAATTTGGCCCCCTTTATGATATTAAGACCCATCACTTAAGTGATTTAATATAAAGTCAATTTACAACTTAATATTAAATCCTTTGCCAGTTAATTAATATATAATCACAAAAAACTGAATAACTCCCTCAAAAATGCAAATCTAGCTTAACCGTTTGGAACTGGAGTTGGCATAATAATTTCCCATGTGATCAAATAATATTTCTAAAAATAGCAGGGGTTCATCTCTATGACTCTAAAAGTTGCTAAAAATAACAAAGCTCAAACAAACAGAGTCTGAAATCTCTCCATACCAAATCAAGGGTGCTGAGCTCTACAAAAGTCGAACCATCAGATAAGCATATCTCCTCTGTGCACAAATTGACCCTCTATCCGTCTCTGCTAGCCTACGAGGGTCCAATGATAGGCTAATCAATAGCTAGAATGATGTCTCTAGCTAGAAGGGGACATCACAGTCTGCCCTTCCTGAAATTGCTTGTCCTCAAGCAATCTCAATTCTGGATGCTGTAAAATTTCCTCGCTCTCCCAAGTGGCATCCTCAACCGGCATGTCCTTCCATTTCACCAAGTACTCCTTGATAGTGCGCCTCCTCAAGTTTCTCTCCCTAAACTCCAAAATAGCCTCGGGCACTAAAACCAACTTCCCTTCATCATCCAAGGGTGGAAGCACTGTAGAAGGAACAATCTGGTGTCCTAACGCCTTTTTGAGACGTGACACATGAAAAACATTATGGACTTTACTCTCTGCCGGTAAATCCAACTCATACGCCACCTCTCCAACTCTCCTGATCACCCTGAAAGGTCCATAGTATCTTGGCTTCAGTTTCTCGGCACCACTCCTTTTAAGAGTGGACTGGCGGTAAGGCTATAACATCAGGTACACCATATCCCCTACCTCAAAAATCTGCTCAGTCCTCTTCTGATCCGCATACTGCTTCTGCTGATTCTATGCCTTAGTAATATTCTCCTTAAGAGCCTTTACAATGTCCTGGCTCTCCTGTAACAAGTCTCTAGCACTAGGCACTCTACTGTCGCTCAGCAAAAGATCCATGAAATTGGGTGCCTCATACCCATACAATGCTATGAAAGGTGACATGTAATGATCCCTTTTTGAGACCTTACTTGATTTGTCTTGAAATTCATAATTAGTATTTGGATTTACCTTGGGAATGGTAATTTGTAATGTTGTATACTAGGAGGATGCCAATCCCCAATAATTATAATATATCATTATATAATTTTATACTTATAATCACAAAAAATTCATAATTCTTTATATAATGTATTTATTTCATATTATATATTAGTTAGTTATTTATCAATATATTTGAGTTAAGTTAAATCAAATACAAGTTTGCTTCATAACAATATTACTATATTTCATAATTTATTATTTAAATTTTCATAACTTATTATTCTAATATTTATTTCATATTAATATTAATATCCAATTCATAAGTGCTAATAAATAAATTAACTTAAATAAAGATATACTTACCTTCTTTATGCCTTTTCTTTTTAGCTTATTTAATATTCATTTCCTTCTAATATTCTCCTACATTTTCTCCTTGATCTTCTCCTATATTTCCTCCTTGAATTTCTCTTGAAATCTTTTAATATTATTCTTCTCCCAAACTTTTTATATTATTTTGTTCGTGTCCTTTTCTTCCCCTTTCTTTCTTTCCCGTGATTATTCTCTTATACCTTCTCTTTCCAAAAGTCATGTCTTTTGGATTATGTTATTTTATTAATGATAATATATTTCAAATAAATATAACATTTATACAAGGGTAATATATATAATATCTTTATATTAGGATTAAATATTTATATTATGATATAAGACTAAATATTATTATAATATAGTGTTTATATTATAATTATATTATATTATTTATATATTCATAATACTTTAACTATTGGTTAATGATATTAATGTTAGGGATTTGAACATTAATTATATATTAATTAATGACATTGATTAATTAATATATATTGATGATAATATTAACTATATTAATTAATCAATTATAATCATTAATTATTAATTGATTAGTCATTGTTATTATATTGCTTAATAATATTATATTGACATATCATTTGTATGCTTATTAATATTAATATATTAACATCAATATTAGTGATTAATTTTATATTAATTAATTAATTAAGACTATATTAATTAGTATGTATTTAGGAATATATTTGTATTCCATACACTGATTAGGGCTCATGACAGTCCACCCCTCTCAAAATTTGCTTGTCCTCAAGCAATTGATGTGAGTTGAATATGTCGTGCAGCCTAAATGTTGATTCTAGTATACTTGTATCTAGGCAACCTTGGAACTCAATGTAATGTATTACCACATAAAACATATAAGAAATCATATGAGAAGATTATACTTGAATGTATGAAGACACAAAGCAAACACGAAGCATACACATTAATGCATGAAGACACAAAGTAGACACGATGTAGACACATAATACACCTATCCTTGATTAGACCCTAAAATTTACAAAATGACATAGGGTTATGGAAATGTGTTTAAAAATTTACTTCTTCATTAGGCTTTTGATTATGAACCCTGCAACCACAAAATGAGCATCAGTACATACATATATATTTATATATAAACTTCAAAAGAAACTTGAGTAATGATAAGTTAGTCCAAGCCAATCCCATACTAAGCCCAAGAGTGGAACTTTGCCCCCTTAGCCTCGGTGGTAGGTGTTAGGCATCCACACGAGGTGGTCTACTTGGTGGATTGCTTGTTTTGCTTGTCTAGAGAGGTTCTTGTGAAAAGGGTGCTTTTAACTCTATTCCTACCCACAATGGATGGTAGAATTACTGTCCTAGGGATGGAAACACCCTATCGCAGGACCCCAATATGGCCTTGCCTGCGATGGTTGAATTACTCCTATCCACGACAAACTCCCAGTCAATTATGGATTTCTACAATGGGACGGTAGAATTACTGTCCTAGGGATGGAAACACCCTATCGCAGGCTCCCAATATGGCCTTGCCTACGATGGTTGAATTACTCCTATCCATGACAAACTCCCAGTCCATTATGCCTGTCTACAATGAACGGTAGAATTACTGTCCTAGGGATGGAAACACCCTATCGCAGGCTCCCAATATGGCCTTGCCTACGATGGTTGAATTACTCCTATCCACGACAAACTCCCAGTCCATTATAGATTTGAAGGATAGATTAGAAAAATATGCAATTAGTAAACATGTTGTCTGTATATTGAGACTGAATCAATTATAATTTATATTGTTTCCCCAAAATGTCTTTGGAAATGTTCCATCATTTTTAGTGAATTTTTCTTGACATTAAACATAAATAAAACTGAGACTTAACCTTAATATTACACAAGTATACGTACCTGTGACCTTCGAAATATCTTTGTGATACCCTACAGAATGGCAGGATCATGCTCTGATACCATTTGTAATGATCCCTTTTTGAGACCTTACTTGATTTGTCTTGAAATTCATAATTAGTATTTGGATTTACCTTGGGAATGGTAATTTGTAATGTTGTATACTAGGAGGATGCCAAACCCCAATAATTATAATATATCATTATATAATTTCATACTTATAATCACAAAAAATTCATAATTCTTTATATAATGTATTTATTTCATATTATATATTAGTTAGTTATTTATCAATATATTTGAGTTAAGTTAAATCAAATACAAGTTTGCTTCATAACAATATTACTATATTTCATAATTTATTATTTAAATTTTCATAACTTATTATTCTAATATTTATTTCATATTAATATTAATATCCAATTCATAAGTGCTAATAAATAAATTAACTTAAATAAAGATATACTTACCTTCTTTATGCCTTTTCTTTTTAGCTTATTTAATATTCATTTCCTTCTAATATTCTCCTACATTTTCTCCTTGATCTTCTCCTATATTTCCTCCTTGAATTTCTCTTGAAATCTTTTAATATTATTCTTCTCCCAAACTTTTTATATTATTTTGTTCGTGTCCTTTTCTTCCCCTTTCTTTCTTTCCCGTGATTATTCTCTTATACCTTCTCTTTCCAAAAGTCATGTCTTTTGGATTATGTTATTTTATTAATGATAATATATTTCAAATAAATATAACATTTATACAAGGGTAATATATATAATATCTTTATATTAGGATTAAATATTTATATTATGATATAAGACTAAATATTATTATAATATAGTGTTTATATTATAATTATATTATATTATTTATATATTCATAATACTTTAAATATTGGTTAATGATATTAATGTTAGGGATTTGAACATTAATTATATATTAATTAATGACATTGATTAATTAATATATATTGATGATAATATTAACTATATTAATTAATCAATTATAATCATTAATTATTAATTGATTAGTCATTGTTATTATATTGCTTAATAATATTATATTGACATATCATTTGTATGCTTATTAATATTAATATATTAACATCAATATTAGTGATTAATTTTATATTAATTAATTAATTAAGACTATATTAATTAGTATGTATTTAGGAATATATTTGTATTCCATACACTGATTAGGGCTCATGACATGACATCTGAATAGACATGTGATAAGTGGAATTGTAGCAATACTCACATAGGTAAATCCACTTAACCCAAACCTTTTGCTGCCCTGCTATGTAGTTCCTGAGGTATCCCTCCACCCATTTGTTGACTATCTCAGTCTGTCCATCTGTCTAGGTGTGGTAGCTAGTACTTGGAGTGAGCTCTGTCCCACACAATCTGAATAACTCTTGCCAAAAGTGACTCATAAATCTGCTGTCCCTCTCACTGATAATGCTCCGAGGTAAGCCATGCAACCTGAATACCTCTCTGAAGAATAAATCTGCCACCTGGGTAGCAGTGATCGGGAAGAAGTGGACAAACTTCGTAAGCCGATCAACAACAACATATATACAGTCTTTGCCCTGGGCTCTCGGCAGTCCTGTGATGAAGTCCATGGACAAACACTCCCACTTTCTGTTAGGAATCGGAAGTGGCTGAAGTAAACCGGCTGGATAAGAGTGCTCCTGTTTATTCTGCTGGCAAGTAGGACACTCTCTAACATACTGTAACACCTCAGCCTTGAGCCCTTTCTAAGAAAAACGCTCACGAATCTACCAGTAGGTTTTATAAAAACCTAGATGTCCTACCATAGGTGAGTCATGATAAACTCTCAACACCATCCTCCTCACCTCTGACCCCGGCACCAAATAAATGCGCCCTTTGTAAATGATGAGCTCATTCACAAGGGTGAAATCACTATCTTGAACCGATCCGTCTATGAATCCTGATGCCCATGTATCCTTTGCATACTCTGCAAGGATCAAATGTCTCTAGTCCTTTGATATATCTGTCATCAAGCTCAAGTGGGGTCTTCGTGACAAGGCATCTGCTACTACATTTTGTGTCCCCTTGAAATAGGTAATATCAAAGTCATATGCCTGTAATTTACTTACCCATTTTTGCTGCCTGTCATTAAGATCTCGCTGCCCCAGGAAATGTTTCAGACTATTGTGGTTTGTTTTTATGTTGAATTTGCTGCCCACTAAATACTGTCTGAATTTGGCCAAAGCATGCATTATGGCCAACATTTCCTTATCATAAATGTTGAAGCTCCTCTCAGGTCCCTTGAGCTTCCTACTCTCATACACAATCGGATGCTTGTCTTGCATAAGCACCGCTCCAACGCTCTCACCATATGCATCACAATGAAGCTCAAATGGCTTACTAAAATCTGGTAATGCTAGCACTGGACAAGAAGTCATCAACTCCTTGAATTTATCAAAACACTTTTGTGCCTCAGGAGTCCACAAGAAAGTCCCCTTCCTCATCAAATTCGTCAAGGGTGCTGCATGCCTGGAATATCCACTAACAAATCTCCTGTAGAACCCACACAACCCCAAAAATCCTCTCAACTGTGTCAGGTTTACTGGAGTAGGCCACTCGACAATAGCACAAATCTTTTCAGGATCCATGCGTACTCCTTGTGCACTGATAATGTGACCTAGATATAATAACTCTGATAATCCCAAATCACATTTAAACTCCTTTGCATATAAGGATTCCCTGCTCAAAATACTCAACACAGTGTCTAAGTGCCGCACATGCTCATCCCATGTCCTACTATACACCAGGATGTCATCAAAGAAGACTAACACAAATTTCCTCAACTGAGGCTGAAAGACCCTGTTCATCGTGGACTGAAAAGTGGCTGGAGCATTAGTTAGCCCAAATGGCATAACTACAAACTCAAAATGGCCACAATGACATCGAAATGCCGTCTTCTCTATATCCTACTCTCTGACTCAGATCTGCTGATACCCTGATCTCAAATCAATTTTGGAGAAGAAGCATGCTCCGTGTAACTCATCAATCCGTGGTATGGGGTACTTGTTTTTGATAGTCTTCTTGTTCAGGACCCTGTAATCTATGCACATCCTAAGAGTACCATCCTTCTTCACCAAAACCACAGAAGAAGCAAAAGGAGACTTACTTGGTCTAATGTGCCCCATAGGAAGTAGTTCCTTGATGGTTTTCTCAATCTCATCCTTCAATCTTTTTGGATGTCTGTAGGGTGTAATCATAATGGGTTTGGCACCCTCCTCCAACTCAATGATGTGCTCAATACCTCTATCAGGAGGACTACCTGGTGGAATGTCACTGAACACCTTACTATGCTTGATTCTCAGCGCCTATATGTTTGGATGATACTCAGAATGTTGCTGCCGCTGTGATGGCATCAAAGTGCAACGGGCTGCCCACTCAACCTGGTCATGTCTCAGCAAGCTCCCCATGCGTCTGTAGGGCATTATCCTAAACTCATTGTCACGGATGGCCTTAAATATGTGTCTATCCATCTGATTGGAACTTCATCTCCATGTCTCTCAAATCGAGAGTGAACACTCCAATGTCATGCAACCAAGTCATACCAAGTGCTAGATTTGTGTCACCCATGTTTACAACATAAAAATCAGCTTTGAAGTCAAAGTTATTAATCCTTAGGGGTAGACCTGTAATCTTCCTATCACATTTGAGGACGTAGCCATCAGCTACCCTCACTCTCAGACCCTCAAACTGCTCTGTCTGAATCCCACGTCTCTCAACCAGCCTGGAATCAATAAAATTATGAGTGGCACCTGTATCGAGCAAGGTGATAACTCACTGCCCTGCCATTACTCTCCTCATCCTGAATGATCTCTCCTGCTGCACACTGGTGAGTCGGGCCTCCTTAAGTCTACCCTCAGTCTTTTCTTCACCTGTAGCCATTTGGTTCAGCTTTTCATCACCTGTGCTTTCCTTTTTTTCAACTGATTCCTCATTTTCAGATTGCTGGTTTGAATTTTCAGAATCGGAATCCTCATAATAAGCTCACATAACCTTGTTTGCTTTGCCCTTGGGTCTTAAAGGACAATCATGGTTCATATCATAAGGTCCTTTGCAATAGAAACACAATTTCTTCTTCCGCAAATCATTAAGTGTTTCCCTGTCAAGAGGTGCAAAAGATTTATCTCTATTTTCGGGTTTAAATTCAGTCTTCTCTGGTTTCTTAAAAAATGGCTTATTGTTCTGGCTGGAGGAAGCTGCCTTGGGCTGAAATTTATTTACTGGGGCTGTATGCTCCATGCTCCTAGCTTTCTTCATAGCACCATTCAATGTGGAAGGATCAAAAGCCTTTACCCAACCTCTGACTGGTTCGGCCAAGCCTTCAGTAAATAGTACTATTAACCTCCTCTCTGATATGTCTGGCACCATAATTGAGGACCGCTGAAACTCATTAATAAAATGCTCTAAGCTCCCTGTCTGTTTGAGCTGTGCCAGGTCTCTAAAGTATACCTCTGGATCTTTCCTATCAAACCTTTCAACCAATCTGTCTACGAAGTCCTGGTAAGAAGTCACCTGGTTGTGCTGAAGAGTGATCAACCTGTGATACCACCAATCATGTGCTACTCCCTCCAAATGTAAGGTGGCATATTTTATTGCCTCAATCTCTGTCATAGGCCTCAACGCTAAGAAGGTATCAAGCTTGTGTATCCAAGCTTGCGCTATCAATCTACCACTACCATCAAAAGTGGACAAGAAAAGCCTACCTGTAGCACGTTTTAGTTCATTATTTTGCCCCCTGGGTCTTCTGTCTGACGGCACGGTAGTGTTCTCTCCTTTGGTTCACAAACCTTTCAAAGGTCATCCTTTCTCGCACATGTGGGGCCAATAGTTCCCACTCATCATTTGCAGCCATAAGGATGTCTGCAAACATCTCATCCCCAGCTTCCTCTACTGGATGCTGCACTGGTTCCTCCCTAACAAAGGTAGGACGCGTGGGTCTATCTGCTGTCCTAGAGTGTGTCCTTTGTGCCCGTGGAGAACCTATAGCACTCCTGTTATCCTCATGTTCCCTATTTTGCCTGTCAGGTGGATTCATCCGCTCCATCATGGTAGTTAGTGCCTGTAATGCTTGGGCCACCTGCTGCTGCCCTGTTGCCATAGTTCTAAAAAACTCTCTGGTTTCTTGGTCTTCATCATTCCTGTTTACCCTAGGTGGGCTATCGTCACGCCTGTCACCCATGATGACCAATTGTTCTAAAACCTGCTCGCCTTCAAGTAAGGCTCTCCTGCGTGTATAATACCTGTGTGAACCAACCTGCTCTGGCTGCATGTAATAACTAAACCCTCAGGATGGCAGGATTTAACTCTGATACCACTGTAAGAACCCTTCACAGGCTCTAATTGCTGAAGTTGTTTTGTCTCAATATTTGTTTTGAAAGTTTATAGTTTTTTTGTGGTTTTCACAAGATTTAGAGCAAAAAGCAACTATACCATAATCTGAAATTTTGAAACAATTTGAAATACTGCTGCAACTTCTATTTATTTTCTAATGAAATACAAGTAAAATCCAAACAATCTTTTATTAGAAAAATATCACCAAAGGCAACTATGAACTACATAAAAAACCTGGAATAAGGCTGTCATGTGCTGCTGTAATTATTTATTTGCTGAAGTAGTAAATGCTGAAGATGTCGTTCTGTCCCCACGTTTCAACCTCTATATGATATAATCTATCTTCGTCAATTCCCAACTGCCAGCCGATATTATCTTTCCACAACTGCGAGTAAAACCCTCTGCTGAAGCACAATAAGAATCTCTGGATGAGACCCTCTCCACAATACCAGATTCACTAGGTATTTCACTGGCTCAAATGGCGAACACAGAAGAAAACTACATTTCTCCAATGGTGAAATGCTGAAAACCCTTGTCTAGAGCTGAGAGCAAGAAGCAATAATCAATAACAATAACAATAACAATGGATGCCTTTCTTCTTTCCCCAACAAGCATAAATAGGCTTTCCAACCCTAATTCACAATTCCTCGAAAAGCTGCGATTACTTTCTTCAAGGCATTAAAAATATAATCATTAAATAAATTTAATGATTTAGACTTAGGAAAATATGCCAATAAATTAATACATTAATTTGGCCCCCTTTATGATATTAAGACCCATCACTTAAGTGATTTAATATAAAGTCAATTTACAACTTAATATTAAATCCTTTGCCATTTAATTAATATATAATCACCGAAAACTGAATAACTCCTTCAAAAATGCGAATCTGACTTAACCGTCTGGAACTGGAGTTGGCATAATAATTTCCCATGTGATCAAATAATATTTTTAAAAATAGTAGGGGTCCATCTCTATGACTCTAAAAGTTGCTAAAAATAACAAAACTCAAACAAACAGAGTCTGAAACCTCTCCATACCAAATCAAGGGTGCTGAGCTCTGCAAAAGTCGAACCATCAAATAAACATATCTCCTCTGTGCACAATTTGACCCTCTATCCGTCTCTACTAGCCTACGAAGGTCCAATGATAGGCTAATCAATAGCTATAATGATGTCTCTAGCTAGAAGGGGACATCACAAACTCTATCAAAATTTGAGCACCCACTCAACCAAAATGAGCACCAACCCAATTACAACATATGAAGGTTTAAGAATCAGTTTTCATCTCAATTTCCATTTAAAGCATTTTGATACAAGTTCTGGAATTATCATTGTGCAAATAGAAATGAAATTGAGATTCTGATATCAAAGTAATTCAGATTAGATCTTTGCAAAATATCTTCAGTGTGATGTCACCTTCTAGCTAGAGACATCATTCTAGCTATTGATTAGCCTATCATTGGACCCTCGTAGGCTAGTAGAGATGGATAGAGGATCAATTTGTGCACAGGGGAGATATGCTTATCTGATGGTTCGACTTTTGCAGAGCTCAGTACCCTTGATTTGGTATGGAGAGGTTTTAGACTCCATTTGTTTGAGTTTTGCTATTTTTAGCAATTTTTAGAGTCATAGAGGTGGACCCCTGCTATTTTTAGAAATATATTTGGTCACATGAGAAATTATTATGCCAACATTAGTTTCAGACGGTTAAGCTAGATTCACATTTTTGAGGGAGTTATTAAGTTTTCAGTGGTTATATATTAATTAAATGGCAAATGATTTAATATTAAGTTGTAAATTGACTTGATATTAAATCACTTAAGTGATGGGTCTAAGTATCATGAAGGGGGCCAAATTAATGTATTAATTTATTGGCATGTTTTCCTAAGTCTAAATCATTAAATTTATTTAATGATTATATTTTTAATGGCTTAAAGAAAGAAATCGCAGCATTCCAAAGAATTGCAATTTAGGGTTGGAAAGCCTATTTATGCTTGATGGGAGAAGAAGGAAAACATCCTTTGTTATTTTGCAAATTGATCATTGTGATTTTGAGCTTTGAGAAGGGGTTTCAACTTTGCCATTGAAGAACGTAGTTCTTTTGTGCGTATCCATTTGAGCTGGTGAAATATCCAGTGAATTTGGAATTTCAGAGAGTTTCATCCAGAGACTCTGTTTGTGCTTCAACATTATTAGTTTCAGCAGTAGGAAGAAGAAGATAGTATTTAATTGTAGTTTTATGGAGGAATAAGTCGCAACCATTATCCTCTTTCAGATTTACAGCCACAACAAGAAATTGCAGTCAACAGGCAAAAATGACGCTAATCCCCAGGCTTGCGATTTTGGTATAAAAAATCAACTAAATTTTATGTGGCACATGTTTGCTGGTTGGAGGTCAAAAAAAGTGGCTTGGATCATCACAAACATTGTAGAGTTGTAATAAATAAGTTCCTGCAGCAACTGGTGTATTCTCCCAGATTTTTATGCATTTCGTAGTTGCCTTTGTTAATCATTTTCCAATAAAGGATTGTCTCGATTCCCTTTTGTATTTCATTTGAAAAATAAATAGAAGTTGCAGCAGTTAATTGAATAGTTTCAGATTTTCAAATTATTGCATATTTGCTTTTTATTTCCAAAACCTTGGAAAATCCAAAAAAATTCATAAACTTTCAAACAACAAATTGAGATAAATGTTTGCAGCAGTTAAGGACCGATTTGGGTTTCTTACATTGGTATCAGAGCTAAATCCTGTCATCTAGAGGGCTAGGGATTTTACTTGTAGCCAGAAGAAGTTGGTCTTCACCGGTATTATACACGCAGGAGAGCCTTCCTTGAAGGTGAAGATGTTTTAGATAGGAAGCCATGCATCATGGGTGACAAGCGTGATAGTAGCCCACCCAAGGTAAATAGGAATGATGAAGATCAGGAAACCAGAGAGTTTTTTAGAGCCATGGCTACAGGGTAAAAACAGGTAGCTTAGGCATTGCAAGCTCTTACCACTATGGTAGACCGCATGAACCCACCGATATGGAAAAATATGGATCAAGAGAATAACATGAGTGCTATAGGATCTCCAAGGGCACAAAGGACACATTCGAGGGCAATAGACAAGCCCACACATCCTACATTTGTTAAAGAGGAACCAATATAGGAGCCAGTAGAAGAAGCCGAGGATGAGACGTTTGTAGACATCCTTATGGCTGCTAATGATGAATGAGAACTATTGGCACCACAGGTGCGAGAGAGGATGACTTTTGAGAGGTTTTTGAACCAGAGAAAAGAACACTACTGTGCAGTTAGACATGATAGGAGACCCAGGGGACAAAATAATGAGTTGAAGCATGCTACAGGCAAGCTTACTTTGTCCACTTTTGATGGTAGTGGTAGATTGACAACGCAAGCTTGGATCCACAAGCTTGATACTTTTATAGAGATTGAGGCAATAAAATAGGCCACTTTACATTTGGAGGGAGTAGCACACGATTGATGGTATCATGGGTTGATCACTCTTCAGCATAATTAGGTGACTTCTTACTAGGACTTCGTGGACAGATTGGTTGAGAGGTTTGATAAGAAAGATCCAGAGGTCTACTTCAGAGATTTGGCACAACTCAAGCAAACAGAGAGTTTAGAGCATTTCATTAATGAGTTTCAACAGTCCTTAGTTATGGTGCTATATATATCAGAGAGGAGGTTGATAGTATTATTTATTGAAGGCTTAACCGAACCATTGAGAGGTTGGGTAAAGGCTTTTGATCCTTTCACGCTGAAGGATGCTATGAAGAAAGCCATGAGTATGGAGCATGCAGCTCCAGTAAATAAATATCAGTCCAAGGCAACTTCCTCCAGCACGGGAAATAAACCATTCTTTAAGAAACCAGAGAGGACTGAATTTAAAAATGAAAATAAAGAGAAATGTTTTGCACCACTTGATAGGGAAACACTTAATGATTTACGTAAGAAGAAATTATGTTTCTATTGCAAAGGACCTTATGACATGAACCATGATTGTCCTTTAATACCCAAGGGCAAAGCAAACAGTGTTATGTGGGTTTATTATGAGGATTCCGATTCTGAAAATTCGAACCAACAATCTGAAAATGAGGAATCAAACGAAGAAAAGGAAAGCACAGATGATGAGAAGTTGAACCAAATGACTACCGGTGATAAAAGGACCGAGGGTAGACTTAAGGAGGCCCATTTCACCAATATACAACAAGAGGGATCATTTAGAATGAGAGGATTGTTGGCAGGGCAGCGAGTTATCACCTTACTCAATACAGGTGCCACTCATAATTTTATTGATTCTAGGTTGGTTGAGAGGCACTGGATTCAAACATAACAGTTTGAGGGTCTGAGAGTGAAGGTAGCTGATGGTTACGTCCTCAAATGTGATAGGAAGATTCCAGGTCTACCCCCGAGGATTAATAGCTTTGACTTCAAAGCTGATTTTTATGTTGTAAACATGGGTGACACAAATCTAGTACTTGGTATGACTTGGTTGCATGACATCGGAGTGTTCACCCTCGATTTGAGAGACATGGAGATGAAGTTCCAGTCGGATGGAAAGACACATATACTTAAGGCCATCCGTGACAGTGATTTTAGGATGATGTCTTGTAGATGCATGGGGAGCTTGCTGAGACATGACCAGGTTGAGTGGGCAGCCTGTTGCACTTTGATGCCATCACAGGGGAAGCAACATTCGGAGTATCGTCCTGACATACAGGCGCTGAGAATCAACCTTATTCCACCAGGTAGTCCTCCTAATAGAGGTATTGAGCACATCATTGAGTTGGAGGAGGGTGCCAAACCCATTATGATTGCACCATACAAGCATCCAAAAAGATTGAAAGATGAAATAGAAAAGACCATCATCAAGGAGTTACTAGCTATGGGCCATATTAGACCAAGTAAATCTCCTTTCGCTTCTTCAATGATACTAGTGAAGAAGAAGAATGACACGCTTAGGATGTGCATTGATTACAGGATCTTGAACAAAAAAACAATAAAGAACAAGTACCCCATCCCTCGGATAGACGAATTGATAGATGAGCTTCATGGTGCTTTTTTCTTTTCGAAGATCGATTTGAGATCAGGATATCATCAGATTTGAGTTAGGGAGCAGGATGTAGAGAAGACAACATTCAGATGTCATTGTGGTCACTTCGAGTATGTAGTTATGCCATTTGGGCTAACTAATGCTCTAGCTACTTTCCAGTCCACAATGAACAAGGTCTTCCAACCTCAGTTGAGGAAATTCGTTTTGGTTTTCTTTGATGACATCCTTGTTTACAGTAAAACATGGGATGAGCACTTGCAACACTTGGATATAGTGTTAAGCATTTTGAGCAAAGAGTCCTTGTATGCAAAGGAATCAAAATGCGATCTGGGATTATCAGAGTTATTGTGTTTGGGTCACATTATCAGTGCACAAGGCGTACGCATGGATCCTGAAAAGATTCATGCTATTGTTG
Organism: Chamaecyparis obtusa; assembly: GCA_027943335.1. Lineage (NCBI taxonomy): Eukaryota > Viridiplantae > Streptophyta > Pinopsida > Cupressales > Cupressaceae > Chamaecyparis > Chamaecyparis obtusa. Next base: position 1,661,452 of record BSBK01005491.1, read on the forward strand.
AGTGGCCTACTCTAGTGAACCTTACACAGTTGAGGGGTTTTTTGGGTTTGTGTGGGTTCTACAGGAGATTTGTCAACGGATATTCCATGCACGCAACACCCTTGACGAAATTGATGAGAAAAGGGGCTTTCTTGTGGACTCTTGAGGCGCAGGAGTGTTTTGATAAATTCAAGGAGTTGATGACTTCTTGCCCAGTGTTAGCTTTGCCAGATTTCAACAAACCATTTGAGTTACATTGCAATTTATCTGGGGAGGGTGTTGGAGTGGTGCTTATGCAGGACAAGCACCTGATTGTGTATGAGAGTAGGAAGCTCAAGGGACCTAAGAAGAGCTTCATTATTTATGATAAGGAAATGCTGGCCATAATGCATGGTTTGGCCAAATTTAGGCAATACTTAGTGGGTAGCAAATTTTGCATAAAAACAAACCAAAACAGCCTGAAACATTTCCTGGGGAAGCGAGATCTTAATGATAGGCAACAGAAATGGGTAAGTAAATTAGAGTCATATGATTTCGACATTACCTATTTCAAGGGAACACAAAATGTAGTAGCAAATGCCTTATTACGTAGACCTCATTTGAGCATGATGACAAACATATCTCAGGATTGGAAACACTTGATCCTTGCAAAATATGAAAAGGATACATGGGCATCAGGATTTATAGATGGAGTCGTTCAGGATAGTGACTATACCCTTGTGAATGAGTTTATCATTTACAAAGGGCGCATTTATTTGGTTCCGGGATCAGAGGTGGGGAGGATAGTGTTGAGGACTTATCATAATTCGCCTATGGCAGGATATCCTGGTTTCTACAAGACTTACTAGTAGATTAGAGAGCGCTTTTCTTGGAAAGGGCTCAAAGCTGAGGTGTTAAAGTATGTTAGAGAGTGTCCCACCTGCCAGCAGAATAAGAAGGAACACTCTTACCCAACTGGTTTGCTACAACCACTTTTGATTCCTGACAAGAAGTAGGAATGCTTGTCTATGGACTTCATCATAGGGTTGATGAGAGCTCAGGCAGAGACTGCATATATGTTGTTGATCGACTTACGAAGTTTTCCCACTTCTTTCCGATCACGGCTACATACATTGCTACGCAGGTAGCAGAGTTGTTCTTTCGTGAGGTATTCAGGTTGCATGGCTTACCCCAGAGCATAGTTAGTGACAGGGACAATAGGTTTATGAGTCACTTCTGGCAGGAGTTATTCAGATTGTGCGGGACGGAGCTCACTCCGGGTACTAGTTACCACCCCCAGACAAATGGACAGACTGAGATAGTCAACAAATGGGTGGAGGGATACCTCAGGAACTACATAGCAAGGCAGCAGAAGGCTTGGGTTAAGTGGATTTATCTGTGTGAGTATTGCTACAATTCCACTTATCACATGTCTATCCAAATGTCACCTTTCATGGCATTATATGGGTATGAGGCACCAAATTTCATGGATCTGTTATTGACCGATAGTAGAGTGCCTAGTGCTGGAGATTTGTTATAGGAGAGCCAGGACATTGTTAAGGCTCTTAAGGGGAACATCACTAAGGCACAAAATCAATAGAAGCAATATGCAGATCAGAAGAGGACCGAGCGGACTTTTGAGGTAGGGGATATGGTCTATTTGATGTTGTAGCCTTATCGCCAGTCCACTCTCAAAAAGAGTGGTGCCGAGAAACTTAAGCCACGATACTATGGACCCTTCAGGGTGATCAGGAGAGTCGGTGAAGTGGCTTATGAGTTGGATTTACCGGCAGAGAGCAGAGTCCATAATGTTTTTCATGTGTCACATCTCAAAAAGGTATTAGGACACCAAATTGTTCCTTCTATAGTGCTTCCACCCTTGGATGATGAGGGGAAGTTGGTTTTAGTGCCAGAGGCTATCATTGAGTTTAGGGAAAGGAATTTGAGGAAGCGTACCATCAGTGATACTTGGTGAAATGGAAGGACATGCTGGTTGAGGATGCCACTTGAGAGAGCAAGGAGATTTTACAGCATCCAGAATTGAGATTGCTTGGGGACAAACAATTTTAGGAAGGGCAGACTGTGATGTCCCCTTCTAGCTAGAGACATCATTCTAGCTATTGATTAGCCTATCATTGGACCCTTGTAGGCTAGTAGAGACAGGTAGAGGGTCAATTTGTGCACAGGGGAGATATGCTTATTTGATGGTTCGAATTTTGTAGAGCTCAATACCCTTGATTTGGTACGGAGAGGTTTCAGACTCTGTTTGTTTGAGTTTTGCTATTTGTAGCAACTTTTAGAGTCATAGAGGTGGACCCCTACTATTTTTTAGAAATATTATTTGGTCACATGGGAAATTATTATGCCAACTCCAGTTTCAGACGATTAAGCCAGATTCACATTTTTGAGGGAGTTATTTAGTTTTCAGTGGTTATATATTAATTAAATGGCAAAGGATTTAATATTAAGTTGTAAATTGACTTTATATTAAATCACTTAAGTGATGGGTCTAAGTATCATGAAGGGGGCCAAATTAATGTATTAATTTATTGGCACATTTTCCTAAGTCTAAATCATTAAATTTATTTAATGATTATATTTTTAATGCCTTAAAGAAAGAAATCGCAGCATTCCAAGGAATTGTGATTTAGGGTTGGAAAGCCTATTTATGCTTGATGGGAGAAGAAGGAAAACATCCATTGTTATTTTGCAAATTGATCATTGTGATTTTGAGCTCTGAGAAGGGGTTTTAGCTTTGCCATTGAAGAACGTAGTCCGTCTGTGTGTATCTATTTGAGGTGGTGAAATATCCAGTGAATTTGAAATTTCGGAAAGTTTCATCTAGAGACTCTGTTTGTGCTTCAACAATATTAGTTTCAGCAGCAGGAAGAAGAAGATAGTATTTAATTGCAGTTTTATGGAGGAATAAGTCGCAGCCATTATCCTTTTTCAGATTTACAACCACAACAAGAAATTGCAGTCAACAGACAAAAATGATACTAATCCCCAGGCCTACAATTTTGGTATAAAAAATTAACTAAATTTTATGTGGCACATGTTTGCTGGTTGGAGGTCAAAAAAAGTGGCTTGGATCATCACAAACATTGTAGAGTTGAAATAAATAAGTTCTTGCAGCAGCTGGTGTATTCTCTAAAGTTTTTATGCATTTCGTAGTTGCCTTTGTTAATCATTTTCCAATAAAAGATTGTCTTGATTTTCTGTTGTATTTTATTTGGAAAATAAATAGAAGTTGCAGCAGTTAATTGAATAGTTTCAGAATTTCAGATTATTGCATATTTGCTTTGTATTTCTAAAACCTTGGAAAATCCAAAAAAATTCATAAACTTTCAAACAACAAATTGAGATAAACGTTTGCAGCAGTTAAGGACCAATTTGGGGTTCTTACATTCAAACTGACTAAAAACACTCAATACTGTAAAATATAACTTCTGAATCCTGAATAAGAACTGACTTGTTGCAATCAAAATGTTAAGGAAGTCTGACAGCATAAATTCTCAGTCCGGATATAAAATTCAGATTTTATCTAATTATCATGTCATTGCAATTAAAAACATGTATGAGTATACCTGTAGTTCTGGTTTTACTGACTTCCTTTGATATTGAAACTGACCAAGTTGTTTGACTGGAATTTCTCTTCAACAATCTTTATCTAAGTCTGAATCACCATTCCATCTTCTGTTTTTTCAATTAAGAATTCAATACAATGAACTCGACAGATCGTCTTCAAGGCTTTTCTCAATTTTACATATTCATATTTCACACACACACACACACTTCCTCTTGCAGAAGTTTGTAATCATATATAGAGGAGAGGTCTATTGGTTTTGAGGAAGTTTTAAACCAATATTCAACTACCATTTCAACCGCTATCTTAGCGGACTCTTAACATATTACAGTTTTGGTATGATTAATCTGACCAATGCATCCACGTCAGATTTTTTTTGGTTTAGAAAGATAACTCCTCAATGACGTGTCGTCAACGGTGATTATCTCCCTTCATAACAGAAGATAATTTTGTCAGGTTTTATAGAATTCTAACTTCGACGACATCTGTCTTCAGATGTTTGAGTCCAATAAAATTATTCATTATAATATGTTTTGAAACTTTAATAGAAGGCAGACCCAAGTGATACATAAACATATAAACGACCCCGTCAAACATATATAGTTATTTTGTTTTCTTCACTGAATAACATGACACCTTGAATACGGATGGTCTAGTGGTCTTTGCACATTCAATGATTATCAAATGCAGAACCAGTTTGATGACACCTGTTAAGCCCGACAAACTCACACTTTAATATCTATGCACCATATATGAATAAGAAAGATTTATCCCAATGTTCTTCAAAACAAATATTCGTAATATCATGCCCAACACTTATTTCGGGCTCTCAGGCAAGCAGACACCTTAATCAAAATGAGACAAAAGACTTTGTAAAGCATTTTCTTCAGAATTCTTTTTCCTTTCGACTAATATCAGATCCTCTTCAATATACAAAAGGGCTCTGCATCCGACGTATGATAAGTTTCAAACTAATAAATTGCAGTGCCACTCCAGATGAATTCAAGCCACAGGTTTCTGAGTATGTTTAAAATTAAGAGATTGCCTTATACAAACCAAATTATTATCGCTAAAGCCGTATCTTCAAGAGGTATTTGATATTGATTTGTATCTTTCAGATTCTGTCCATTTAGCCTGTAACTATGTTCTGTATGTGCTATACAACAAAACCCGACACCAAAGATATATGACCATGATTTTTGATCATGTGAAAAACAATTTGTCATGAAATGATAGAAAGATATATAAATTGTAATCATCTGTAGTTTTGACATCAATGACATATGTAATTCTAACAATCTCCCCGTCATTGATGGCAAAACATCACCAATTCAGAATCAACCAAAGCTGCAACATAACTGGGAATCATGTGACCAAAATTGAAACAATTATCCCTGCAAATCTGAAACAACCATCCCTGCAAATCTGAAAACAACTTTTTCTCCCCTGCAAACCCACAACCCCAAGCCTTTCACGAAGGCTTTCAAAAGTAGCTGCAGGTAGAGGCTTTGTCAAAATGTCAGCCAACTACTGTTTAGTAGGAACATACTCGAGACAACCTTCACGGTCAGCAACTCTTTCCTAAAAATGATACTTAATAGAAATATGCTTAGTGCATGAATGAAGAACATGATTTTTTGAAATGTTAATCGCACTAGTCTTATCACAATAAATAGGAACTGGACCATCAAATATCACCTTCAAATCCAGAAGAGTTTGCTTCATCCACAAGACTTGTGTACAACAAGCAACTGCAGCAATGCATTCAGCTTCGGCTGTTGACAAAGTAACTGAATCTTGTTTCTTACTCAACCATGCTACCAACCTGTCTCCCAAAAAAAAGCTCCACCACTGGTGCTACGTCTGCCATCCAAACAACCTGAATAATCTGCACGTGTATAAGCTTTAAGAGTAAACTTGTCATTTCGTGGATACCACAACCCATAATCAATAGTACCCTGCAAATACTTGAAAATTCGTTTCACTGCATTAAGATGAGAAACTTTAGGAGAAGCCTAAAACCGAGCAATCATACACATTGCTTGCATTATATCTGGTCTAGATGCTGTTAGATGTAATAAACTGCCTATCATAGACCTGTACTGTGTTTGATTTGTTGCAGGAGAATCATCATCCTTAGTTAATTTACAACTTGTAATCATTGGTGTACTGATTGGATTGCATGCATCCATTTGGAACTTTTAAAGCATTTCCTTGGTATATTTAGTTTGTGACAAAAATATGCCTTCATCCAACTGAGAAACTTGAAAACCAAGAAAATATGACGACTCTCCTAACATAGACATTTCAAAAGCTGATTGCATTTGGTTAGCAAAATCTTTAGAAACTTCATCATTTTCACCAAAAATAATGTCATCAACGTAGACAACTACAACAAACACCTGATCTCCAACAGATTTGGAATATAGATTACTCCCTGCATTACCTCTGTGAAAACCCTGCTGTAAGAGATGCTGATCAAGCCTGGAATACCAAGCCCTAGGTGCCTGTTAAGACCATACAAGGCCTTTTTGAGTCTGCATACATAGTCTTCTTTACCTGCACAGACAAAGCCATGGAAGCCATGGAAATGTTTCTCACTCTTGAGGAAGCCATACAAAATCCATGGAAATGTTTCACTCTTGAGGAAGCCACTGATGGCATAGGCAGCCCCATCTTTTTGTTATTTGATTCACTCAATACCATAGTTTCTCTGAAATAACTCAGCAAGCCAAAAGATTAAGATGTTTTCAGTTATATGGGATTTATAATGTTTATGAATCTACGATGTTTGATAGTTCAGTTTCTTAATACTTGTCACAACTAACCAAGTTTTCCTACATTTATAATGACTGCTCACTTTGTAGACAATGTTGGATCTATAATCATTGCACACCTATAGGGCATAAGTAGGCTTTCATATGAACACTAAAACCTCTGTGCTTGTTTGTGGCTGTACTTGTGGTGCGGGGAATGCAAAGTGTCAAGCAGATTTGTTGGTTGTATAAATGTTCTTCCGAGTCAAGGAATAAATCAAGTGAATGATTGTTTGGAACAGTATTTACCATCTCTGGAATGGTGCTTTTTCAGATCCTCTCGGGCAAGATGCCGTTTTTTATTATTCGTCTTATGACTACCATTCCTCTGATATGCTTCATCAAAAGGATATCATTTAGTTTTTTGCTCAGGAGACCTATATGATTTGATGTAGACAGGTCTCCTGATGAATATTTTGAAATCAATTATGTTTTCTTTGATCAAGATTGCTATTTTACTGCCATGAATTTTAGTGTCATATGTAACGCACAAATTATTCACCCATCTATCTTATGTTTTAAATAAATACTGGGTGATTTACAGGATATGCAGTCTATGGTTGCCACGATGATGCATCAGTTATTGTCTAAAGAGATTCTACATGAGCCAATGAAGGAAATAGGTGAGCGGTATCCGAAATGGTTGGAAGCAAAAAAGGCTACAATTAGCAATGAGGACTATGAACGCTACTCTAATCAATATGAACTTATCAAGCAACTTTGTCAAGTATATGAGACACAGCCAGATAATTTTGAGAAAATAGTTGAACTTATGCAGAAGATGCAAGAATGTGGTCAACCTCCAAGTGATATTGTGCAAGAGCTTGCTCCTGGCCTTGATATAGGAAATGAAGGAACTCAAGTGTATGTTTTCTAACTGATGTGTTTCCTGTGCTTCTAATTTAATTAGAACTTGAATTTCTGGTTACTTTCCTTTATCTGAAATCTTTTTTTTTAATCTTCCATGAACTCCCATGTTCCGTTGCAGAGATTTGCAACAAATCATCTAGAATTAAATTCTTTTTTACTGTAGCTGGTATCTCCTGACATGGTATAACTATAAGTTCATACTATTTACTTGATTTTATGTCAACTCTAAAAGAATGGCCAAGATTGATCTCCAGCATTTTCTTTTTCCCTTTGAAATTGTTCCAATGACTAAAGTAGTTAAACTACTGAGACTATTTTCCATGTTTCAATTACTTCCCGCTTCCAGCACTTAATGACATGTTTGCCAAGGTCGTTGGATGGAACATAAGAGGACAAATACTGATTTGAGCATGCAAGGTCTCTTGGCTAAATGTAATAATAACGTTTTATTCTGAGTTAGGTGATCCGTGATGCTATTACTTTTCAACCAGATTTTAGCTGCCTGGAGGTATTTTGTATTTCTTGGTTGAAACTCTTGCATTTTTAGCTATTTATTTCATCTTTATGTCTTCCATACTTTCTTTACATGTTTGGCTATATGTGAATGCTGAATTAAGGGTATAGCTCGCGGTGAGTTTGAACTTTAAACTAGACTTATGATATTTGCTAGTGGACTTCCCTATAGTTGTCACTGAAAGAGGATAGACAATAGAAGTTTCTTAGTCCCTAATACTGGAAGTACTATCAGATCTTGTATCAGCTTCTCACTTTGATTGATGATGGCATTGACAACTCCTCCATTTCAGGCCCGGTCAGAGATATTCAATAAGACTTGTCTCCTATCTCTCCCATACTCAGCTTATGCTCTTTAGCGATCTTGTTCTCCCTACTTGGCTATTTGTATTGGTTTCTCGACCACTTATGTTGGTGGTCTGCAGCTGTATATTGTTTTTGTTTTTGTTCCTTACCCTGTTTGGGTTTCTCTAGGGTTTTCACCTCCTAGAGCTCTCTGTTGTATACTGATGTACTCTCAAGTCCCATTGACCTACTTCTGGTCACCGTAGATGTTGATATAATTTCTTTCTTTCTTTCTAACAAACACCTGGCTTAATTTCCTGTAGTAGCATTCTACTGGTTTGAGAGAAATTACTGACAGTGTACCATTAGCAAGCAATTGAGAATCCTGATTTTCTCTATGCACGATTCATTAGCAAGAAATTGATGATCCTAGTTTGTTCTATGCATCATTAATACCCAAACTTCACAATTAGCCCGTTTGTCTTTTCCATCAGCTAAAGGCTGAATGCCTAGAAGGGAAGCCCCATCGAGAAGGCTATGACCTCTTTTGAGTTCCATTTCCTACAAATTAAAATTTCTGATGTGCTCTCTTCAATGAACCAAAATAGGTTCACAACAAAGTGCTTCAGTATTTCTTGAAATTATCATACACGGTTTTTGAAATTCAAATGGCTGCTACCCATAATTGGACCCCAAATGGCTATTACTCAAACCAGAAACTCTTCCAAGGGCCTTTCTCCATTGATGAATGAAGAATAATCTATATATTGGAAACCATCAACATTAGTGGATATTTCAATGATGCCCAAGGATACTTCATGGCTATTTAGCATTTCCTCCATCAAACAGGTCCACAATAATGCTTTTCAATAGGGCCCATCATTCATGAAGAAAAATGGTACTGTTCATGAAACGGTATCACCAAGTGTTACTTGAACTAGACATCTCCAAAGTACAGTCTTTGGATAGGTCAGACTCTCATTGCTACCAAGAGAATATTTACAAGAATTCTTTCTGAAGTAAGATTGGAGCAGCCATTGAGCTGTACAATAATGGCTTTAGAGTTACTTCATGGCTGTTTACTCCACCAAACAGGTACAAGATAATTCTTTATAGGGTCCATTGTACATGAGGGAAAATGGTACTTTGCATGAAACATGATTAGCAGTTGTTACTTGAACTAGATGTCTCCAAAATACACTCTCTTGATTGGTCAGGCTCGCATTGCTCCCAAGAGAATATTTGGTAGAATTCTCTCTGAAGTAAGAGTGGAGCAGCCATTGAGCTGTACATAATGGCTTTAGAGTTGACGAAAAAATTCATGTCTCAGACTATGTATAGATTTGTGTCAACATAGACATGGACAAGGCACCATTTGATAGAATCATCTTAGACATGGGAGGGATAAATAGAAACAGCTACTGAACTATGAATATGTGTTGTATACTTCATGTTATTCACTCTACTATACCTAGTGAGTCCCGGGGTTGCACCCAGCTAGGGAATATAAGGGTTCATTTGTGGGTGTGCCATGAGAAAATTATCTGGGCAGTTATAGATGGTTTTTTGGTCCATGATATGTACTCATTGGTTTCTAATACCAGTATGCAGTTTTCTATAGTGATGTGCCTATAATTGCTCGTACAAGTATCGAAGCTAAACACAAGTGAGGAATATCTTATTGTATTGTGGATGGTCTAATTGATCCAGTAATTCTGTGCTGTTTCTGTTGTGTTTTCTCTTGAAAGGGTTTCTCAAGGTAATTAATTGTCATATTGTGAGTCTACCTTTATTTTCCTTCTACCGCATTTGAGTTTCTGTTATGATTGCTTCTTCTTCATAGCTTTATCAGTATTATTTCTTTTAAATACGTCCTGAACATGGGCAGTAGGTTTAAGTAGCCCCTTTCCAGAAACACAGGCAGTGCAGCCTTATGATGCTAATGAATCAAAGGCACGGCAGCAATCTAAACATGAAAATAATCAATCCATTTTAGCTAAAATGATACAAGAAGGCCTTAAAGGACATACCCTAAGGAGCAACCCTGTAAGATAATTCAAAGTTAACCAATGAGCTTTAGTTTAGAAAAGGAAATGGTAAAGCAGCACCTGTTGGTATGTGGTACTGATCATATTGCTGGACATAAATTTTGATGACTTTCTCAGCCATGTTTTCTGCCCAAATCAATTAACGGGGAAGTGTGGGGGGGGGGGGCAGAGCCCCTCTTGTGGGGCTTGGGGGTGGAGAGATTGTAGGGGTCTGGGAGCAATGTCCCTAGTGGGGGCTTTTCGGGTGCAGCGCCCCTAGCCGGGGGTTTCGGGGGTTGTGCCCTTGAAGCCAAAATTGCCTATTATTTGATAAATGAGTCGGCTAGGGTTTTGGTGTGTTAACTGACCTTTGTAAACCGCCTAAAAGGCCTATAAATAAGCGGCTATGTAATGTAAAAGATATCATATTGTAATTTGCTATTTGCTGGATAATAAAAAGAAGTGGACGACTGTTTCTCTAGTGGATGTAGCCCACATTGGGTGAACCATGTTAAATCTTTGTGTTATCGTGTTTTTTTATGCCACTCTTATTCTACATTATATTGAATATTGTTTATTGCTCCGGTCTGCCTTAAATCCCTAACAACTGGTATCATAGCCGTGTATTTAGGTCATTTAGTTGGAGTTTTAAGATTCGAGTGGGAGCAATAGAAGAAGGCAAGCTTAAGTGTGATGTCCCCTATTTTGTTAACTTGAAATATAGGGACAATTACTTCAACTTCTTACCCTTACTTTGTCAAATTTTCGCTTTTTAAACTAAGTAATAGAAATTATGCAAAATCTCAACTACTATTTCAGATCGAATCAACAATATATGTATACAAAATGACAAGGACCTCAATATGACGAATAGTGACATCTAATATATTGATATGATCTATGCTTTGAAATGTGATCTTGCTATCACTTATAGTGACAAGAACACTGTCAAATTTTCGCTTTTTAAACTAAGTAATAGAAATTATGCAAAATCTCAACTGCTATTTCAGATCGAATCAACAATACATGTATGCAAAATGATAAGGACCTCAATATGATGAATAGTGATGTACACATTGAAATATGATCTTGCTATCACTTATAGTAATAGGGATTTGCTGCTTCTAATATATAATTATGGACAACGATGCTCCTCCTGATATATAGAGCATATACATGCAATTGATATGTATTGCTTGCAGCGATTGGTTTTGCTATATCTGATATAGTGATTTAGATATGCAAATGAAATAATGTTAGAACCCCAATCGGCCCTTATCTGCTGTAGATGTTTGTCTCAATTTGTTGTTTGAAAGTTGATGAATTTTTTTTGGATTTTCAAGGGTTTTAGAAAGAGAAAGCAAATTTGCAATAATCTGAAATTCTGAAACAATTGAATTAACTGCTACAACTTCTATTTATTTCCTAATGAAATACAAGTAGGAATCCAGACAATTCTTTATTGGAAAATGATGACCAAAGGCAACTATGAAATACGGTTGGTAACTATGAAATACGGTTGGTATCTTAGTTTCTGGATTTGATTGTGTAGAATTTTTAACCATCATGTAGTTAGTTTCTGGATTTGATTGTGTAGAATTTTTAACCATCAACGTTTCGGATCATACGTATGGATTGTGGAAATCTAATAGATTTAACTATGAAATACATTAAAAAAAACCTGGGAGAGTACACCAGCTGTTGTAGGAATTATTTCTTCCAACTCGGTAATGACTAATCTAATCCAACTGCTCCTTTTTAACCTTCAACCAACAAGCATGCACCATATATAATTTATTTGATTTTTAAATAAAAATCGCAGGCCTTGGGGATTTGCGCCAATTTGCCTATAGGCTGCAATTCTCTCATTTTTGGGCTGCAACTTGTATGAAAACCCGCTATAGCTTGTCCCTCGTTATTTTGCAATAATAATGATGTTTTCTTGCTTCCCAATTGCTGAAAAAACAATATTGTTGAAGCACAAACAAAGTCTCCGAATGAAACTCTCTGATATTCCAAATTCACTGGATATTTCACCAGCTCAAATAGAGATGCACAGAAGAACTATGCTCTTCAATGACAGAAGCTGAAACCCTTCTTAGAGCTCAAGACAAATCAATTGATCAATAGCAATAACGATGGATGCCCTTTCTTCTTCCTTAGCAAGCTTAAATAAGCTTTCCAACCCTAAATCACCTAATCCTTGGAAAGCTGGGATTTCTCCCTTTAATGCTTTAGAAAATAATCATTAAATGAATTAAATGATTTAGACTTAGGAAATAACATTTAATATTTCCCCCTCCACTTAATATACTCATTTGGCCCCATTTGATGAGAAGTTGACCCATACTTAAGTGATTTAATATAAAATTGGTTTAAACTTTAATATTAAATCATTAATCATTAATTAATGTTGGAATCCACTGGAAATGCAATAACTCACTCAAAATTGAGAATCTGGCCATGCCGTCTGAAATAGGAGTTAGCATAATAATTTCCCATGTGATCAAATAATATTTCTAAAAATAGCAGGGGTCCATCTCTATGACTCAAAAAGTTGCTAAAAATAGCAAAACTCAAACAAACGGAGTCTGAAACTTCTCCCTACCAAATTGAAGGGAGCTCTGCAAAAGTCGAACCATCAAATAAGTATACCTCCCATATGCATGAATTGACCCTCTATCCATCTCTACTAGCCTACGAGGATCCAATGATAAGCTAATCAATAGCTAGAATGATGTTTCTAGCTAGAAGGGGACATCACAAATAAATATAACTTTAGGTAATATATTACTGTTTCTGATCTGTGCTTATACTCTTCAACCTATGAATGGCAGATGCTTCCTCCAGCGGTTACAAATATATATATATATATATATATATATATATATATATACGTTAAGTTTTAGGATCACTGCAAATTGTTTTCCCTCTCGGGTCAACAAGAATAGTTGCATAAACACACATTAACTGATAAACATGAACACAAGAAAGTATTGCAATTCAGTAAACATAAAGTATTCAGAAAACCAAATCATGTCATTCACACTCAGAGCAATGTGTACATATAACTTCCGAAGAGACACCACCGAAACGTCACGTCGTAACGGTTCACACTCTCGGTACTAACTGCCGAGATTAACATAAGTTTATTACACAACACCCGTACATACAAAATATACCGACAACATCATCCCCCCCAAAAAACAAGTCGGCTCCGACAACTTTTACAAAATATAACATAGACAAAAATGAGCCTACTACAAACTACTCAGGAGGGGGCGTAGGAAGCGTCCCTGATGATGATGGCGCGGCTGTGGCTGTGCCAGAAGTGACTTTAGCCCGCAACTCGTACACTTGAGTTGTCCGAAGCTGTAAAGCCTGTTCTGCCCTCATCTTAAGCTCCATAGCCTTCCGAACCATGCTAGCTGCCTCGAGCACTGCCTTCTCCTTCGCATCCACAGTCTCCAAAGCAAAACCAAGGCGAGTCTCAAGAAGAGCCCGTTCAGCACGCTCAGTCTCCAATGCAGCCCGTAAAGTCTCCAACTCTGACCCCATAATACTCCGCTTAGCCGCCCAAGACTCCCTCTCCTGAACCACTACAGTCTCCAAGGCTATAAGACGGGAAGCTGCCTCCTCCCGAGCTGCCTCTGCTGCCAATCCCGTAGCCTGATGTACTGAGGAAGCATGCTCTAACTGCCTGAGAGTGAAATACTCCTCTCGAAAGGCCTGCTCTAACTCTCGGATAAGACCGTGAATCCGGCTCTCGCCCACCGTCACACCAAGAGCCCAATCCTCCAACATCGTAAGAGACTCCTGAGTAGGCCATCCCCTAGCCTCAAAGCACTCTGCAAATGCCTGTGGACAGCCAACCCGCACAAAGGTCAAGAGGCGCTCCAACTCTTCAGCAACCCCCTCCTGAGCCTGAAGCTCTGCTGAGGCTATGACCCGCTGGGCTCCAGCAGCTACTGCGGCTACATCCGCCAAGTACTGCTCCAACACTTTCTGCGCGGACTCCCTCACTGGCACCGCCCTCCGTGACCCTGTCAGGGCTGGTGGCTCCGCACTAGCCTCAGCTTGCAGTTTCTGTCCCTCCATAGGAACTGGTCTCTCGGATATCTCTCTCTCCTGGGCTACTGGCTCTTCTCTTGGTGGCGACATCACTGCATCCAGGTCAATAACTTCTGAAGGCCTCTCTAACACTACTCTGGCAGGGGAAAGTGAAATGGGAGCTGCCACTGCTATCGGGGGTAATGTGAACTGCTCCAACCATGACAGCACTGAAGAGTCCTCATCCCCCGTCGGCAACGCTCGAGCCGGCTCCTCCAATACCCCTAGCCCAACTCGCACAATGGCCTTAGTACCAACAACATCCAATGTAACCTGCTTTCGCGGCTGTGTCTGCTCCTGCTCTAAACCTCCAACACCATCTTTGCTAGTCTGTCCTGGGTCGGTTGGCTGTGCTGTAGGTGGCTCAGAAGCCTGACCCGCCAGGTGTAGCACAACAGGGGGCCGGAGCTCTCCGAACCGTGGCACGGGTACAGCCTCCAATGTGGTACCGAACGGTACAGAGGGCCCCGCTGCAACAGTCGCCGAGGGTACTGGTGGTGTGAATAGTACAAGAGGTGGTGCACTCTCAGACGGTGGAGTTGGAGCTAATGCACTTTCAGATGGTACCTCTGTATCGAGAGTGTCAGAGTCTCCCACTGCAACACTCTCGCTGCCTTCCTCCTCCTCCAAGTCCTCACTCGACTCCTCTCGGCCACTGTCCACATTCTCCCCTTCCGACTCTGAGAGGACTTGGCGCTTCCTCTTTGACCCTGTCTGTACTCCGTCAGCATCCAAGTGACGCCAATGAAAGATAAGAGGCTCTCTCGTAGCAATATCAACTGGCTGTGGCCTCAGCTTCTCTGCTGGAATCTGCTCTCGGGCAGCATTCAGGAACAACCCGATGGCAATATGGAGCATGTAAAATGTCTGATGCTGCAGAGTCATGAACTCATACAGCCTCTCCGCCATAACTGAAGCCCAATCGTACACCGTACCATTACGGATCCCGTTCATGAAAATGAGATGTGTAAGGGCAATGTCGGAGGCCCTACTAGCCCCGGTCAACCTGCTCTTCACGATGTCCATCAGACACCGCCACTCTCCGGGAGCCACAAATGATTTCTTGATTCCCCGATTCTTTGAAGAAGCGCCAGCCAATGACTCCAACTCACTCTGAGACAGGTTTCTGGAAACCAGCTTAATGTACTTTTCCTTTTCTTCACGGGACAGTTTCCTGGGCTTTAAATCTATTTTCTTTCCGTGCGTGCCAGGTATGCCAAAAACCCTCGATATCTCCTGGGCAGAAAATGAAATCTGTATCTCAGTGCCACAATACTTCAGAGTGCTACGCCGGCTATCCCGATCGAATGTATCAATCATGCCTCGGAGAGGTCCCTTGTACTCTCTAATGGAGGGCAAAGGCATCT
The DNA here is from genome assembly GCA_027943335.1 of Chamaecyparis obtusa. Classification (NCBI taxonomy): domain Eukaryota; kingdom Viridiplantae; phylum Streptophyta; class Pinopsida; order Cupressales; family Cupressaceae; genus Chamaecyparis; species Chamaecyparis obtusa. The sequence continues at coordinate 1,676,984 of BSBK01005491.1, forward strand.
GAATTGCCCAGTGTACTCCTGCTCTTCGAAGCTGTCCCTTCAAAAAATGTGCGTCTGGAGGGTTATCCCACCATGTTCGGCACTCCACTCCGCTCAAACCCTCGAATGTCACAGTCCTCCAAGTAATCTCTTCCTTTTGTGCTTGTGGCTGCTGTATGCGTGGACGGTGCTTTCTGGCAGTATCCATGCTACCAGCAATGCGGACTCCAGACTGTGAAACCCTCGGTTCTCTGCTGCTACTGGCTGGTTTTGAAACCTGTAATTTCTATCTCCAAGTACTATGTTGTCGTGATCCCATACTACTGTGCAGTGTCCAACAATAACGGTCTTAACCGTTTTTTTTTTTTTTTTTTGAAAGTCTTCCTCTTACCGTACAAATCAACTTCCTTCAGCCAATGTACTTTTTCCAATATGCAAATATGTAGCAGCTCCGGGTCTCATCAACTGGTCACACTCTCCATTTGCAGTATCTGCCGTAGTATACTTTGCTCTGCCAATTCTCGGTGAGAAGTGCCGGCGTCGGCAGGTTCCTTCCGGTCCTGTATCTCTTTTTCGATCTCGGCCCTCGCTTGTAGTACCTTCTGTTTCTCCGTCGGAGGGTGTGGGTACGTGGACTTTTTGGCTTGGGCACGGGTGACTATCAGGACCTTCTCAGTACCTCTACGTTCCAACTCTAGGATGTTACAGCCGGGCTTCGGACAATTAGCGTCCTCATGGTCGCCCGGTCCGCACCACCAACACAACTTCTGCGGAGTTGCGGCCTCCGTCTGACAATCACGGGCAAAGTGACCCCATTGATTACAACTCCGACATTGTATCATGGGTCGTCCCTTGGCATCATATTGGATCCGGGGTTTATTCTCATTGTTGCCTCAGCCTCCCCGGCGATTATTTTTATATCCGCCAGATGATGCAGCATTCTGTTGTCCACCCGTACCAGACGTGGAAGGTTGCTCCTATGCATAGAGTACTTGTTGGCCTCTTGCCCTCAAGTTATAGGGACATTCTTTAAGGGGATGTCTTGCGATTTGGTAGATATCACAAAAAGCTTTTTTCGGACAAGACCCTTTTGTGTGGCCTGCCTCCTTGCAGTCCGTACACCACACTGTATCTTCTTCGGCTTTGCTAGTACTTCCTTTGGCGGCTTTAAGTTCTCGCATCATCCTCTCAAGGTCTTTTTGCAATGCGAGCACTTTCTTGCTCGACCCGTCCTCACTACTTTCCGTCTCTGAATCATCATCAGAAGATGACCTTGTCTTCTTCGAGGTCTTACATTCGCTCTCGAGATCCATTGCTTGGTTATATGCATTACTATACGAAGTAGGCGGCACTATCTTCATTTTCTTTCGGAGGGATGTTTTGAGTCCCTCCACGAACCATCTCTTTTTCAATTCATCCGCTGGGGCCGACTCCATTTTTCCAATGAGTTCTTTGAGTCGTTGGCCGTACGCACGGACAGACTCATTCTTGGCTTGCTTCGTGTTGTAGATCTCCGCCAATATTTCATTATCATCCCGTAACAATTGGAACTCTGTCTGGAAGGCCTTTTCGACATCGTCCCATGTCGTGAGCCTTGTCTTGTCAACGTCCGAGTACCAATCAATGGCACCCTCCCGTAGTGTTGCAGGGAACTGACGGATCCATTCGTTCTCGTCAGTTACCCCGTGTGCAGTCCATATCGTTTCACACGTTCGACAGTGCCGAACTGGATCCTCCTTGGATTGCCCCGTAAATTTCGGTAACTTCTGCTTATTGACTGCCATGGTTGGCTGTGGTGGAGGCGGTGCACCGATACCACTCGTGCCCACACCTCCCTGAGTGCTGTGGGTAGTCTGGACTTGTGGTACTTGTCCTTGCGGTAGTTGCTGGGCTGGTGGTACTTGCCCTTCTCCTGGCACCGTACCGTGCGGGGTTCTCGGTTCCAACGGAGGGTCTACTGGTGTGCTCGTGCCACCCTCTGCAGTATCACCCTCTCCGCCGGTTTGGTTCTCCGCGCTTGGTGTACGGAGACCCACCTCAAACCGTACTCTCTCCTCTTGGAGAAAGGCTCTTCTCGCCCGTGTCTCCTCAAGTAACTCTTCTCGACTCCGCACTCTCCGTTCCGGAGAAGTGAACTCTTCTTCGGCTTCTGCACCCTCCGTACCACTTCCGAGGTCCCCTTCGGGCAACCCTCCGGCAAGCTGGTCTTTGGCAAGTTGCCTGAGCCTACACTGACGTTCACGTTGCTGGGCGGATATCAAAGCCTTCTGTGCGGCTTCCCCTTCGTCATCTATCACTTTCTTATTTCGATCTTTATTTAAATTATTGGGCATCAAGACAGACTATACACATTGCTCAATAAAAAAGAACACTTATTTTTTATTAATTCATGTTGCTTTCCAACATTCTCAATTGAACTACAATTGAATTTTTGTGTTCCGTTCCCCTTCGTCTCAAACTTCAAAAACTTTACTGTTTGTCATTTCCCTCCTCCCGACGGCGACGAAGATGCTCTCGGGCGTGGAATGCATGGAGGATCTCCTGGCAGCGGTCCTCACGGTCAATTTCCTCTTGCCGAATACGTCGTGCAAGTGCTGCTTGTGCCAGCAACCGTGGAAGTTGGTTCAACAACCGATTCGCTGCAGGGTTCGCCCCAATCGCGTCCCACACTACGCCTACAGGGACGTCTCCGTTCGTTGCCTCCCTTCGGACGTGAGTTTCAAGGGCTACTTGAAACAAAATTCGGAAGTCACGTGCTAGATTATCCTGTCCGTCGTACAACTCGGTACGGGCTTCCTTGGCTTCTGGGTTTATCGCACTAACGGGTAAGCCCATTATGCCTACTCGCCATCCGGGTATGTCTAGGCAACGGCGCCAGATGTTTTCCCTCTCGGGTCAACAAGAATAGTTGCATAAACACACATTAACTGATAAACATGAACACAGGAAAGTATTGCAATTCGGTAAACATAAAGTATTCAGAAAACCAAATCATGTCATTCACACTCAGAGCAATGTGTACATATAACCTCCGAAAAGACACCACCGAAACGTCACGTCGTAACGGTTCACACTCTCGGTACTAACTGTCGAGATTAACATAAGTTTATTACACAACACCCGTACATACAAAATATACCGACAACACAAATGTAATAGCACCGCCTGTAATGTATGTGTTTTCCAAATGCAACAATCTCTCTTATTTATATTAGGAATGAGGCTATGAGAGACATGTCCCTTCATGGGACATGTCTATTCATTTTATAATGTCTCATTAATCAATCATATATTAGAATAATATATATATTAATAATAGTATAACATATAACATATATATATATATATATATATATATATACACACACACACACAAATATAATATATTATTATTAATCAACATTTAAGTATTATATGTAATCTAAGTGATCATACGACTGAAGCTACAAACATTAACACTCCCTCTTAGCTAGGGAGGATGATCAAAACATAATGCGTTGTGGTCTCTCTTGTCAACACATAAGACCCTAACTATAGCCATACAAAACATCAGCACTCCCTCTTAGCTAGAGAAAATAGAATCCATCAAGATAATAAATCATTAATTTTTAAAGAGAGGAGATATCACCCCACTATGATATAAGGAGATATGGTATATGCAAGAATATCAAGTCACATGATGTTCACCATAGCTCATAAATATCCATGGTATGTCTAATGATAATACGTCTCATGATGTCTGTCATATGGATACTAAGTTTACGTAGAGACATGTCACTATGTGATATGTTTCATAGGGTCCAATCAATATATGATACTAAGTTCAGAAGGATCCTAATATGATTCATATGGATACTAAGAAATCATATATTACATAATTCATGATATGAAGTACCACCTAACATGTGACACCAAGTTTTACAATGTCACCTAACATGTGATATGAGAAATCACCTGACATGTGATACCCAGTTTTGCATATCACCTAACATGTGATATGAGGAATCACCTAACATATGATACCTAGTTTTCATACCACCTTGATATAAGGAATCTCTTTTGATCATGATACCTAGTTTTTCATACCACATCGATATGAGGAATCACCATGCATTGTGACACCTAGTTTTCATATCACATCGATATGAGGAATCACCATGCATTGTGATACCTAATTTTCGTATCACTACAATTGTGATACAAGGATATAGTAAGTAAAACATTACATTTTATTTACATATAACCCTATTATGGTATGTGCAGAGACAGATAACCGTCTACCATAATGAATCCCCATTACAAGATCGTCATCTTGTAATCAAATACAAGTGTTCATTATCGAAAAGTGGTCACCTTTCTCCAATGTTCACAGGAGGGCCCATAAGTCCAGGAGTCACACACATGAAATCCACCTTGATTCATGTCAGAGGGTGGATCCATGCTCATCCCAAAGGGTGGAAACAAGGGCTTTCACCTTAGACTTCTCTCTCAAGGAGAAGAATGCAATAACATACAAGATAATAGATGAAACTCCTTTTCATCTAAGGCTTCATTCTCCAACATGCCAAGTTTATCTCGAAGGTACACAACCTTACCTCTAGCAAGAAACTTGGTGAGAATATCAGCCATATGTTCTATAGGGATAATGTACCTTGAATAGCATGCTTATGCACTATATATCTTATATAGTTTGCATCACTCTAGGTGAATCCCAAGTTATGTAGGAGATAGCATAAAAGCATAGACTTCTCATGATCATAGACTTCTGGATGCTTCCTTTAAGGTCTTGTAACAACCTCTTCACCTCCTCGTCCAAGGTTGTTATTGGATGAACTATTATACTCCCTCTGAATCTAATATCAACCTTCTGACTTCTCTCTAGCAGGTCGAGTCTTTGTTCTTTAGTCTGTATCAAGCTCTTTTCTAGAATGCCCTTTGATCCAACAACTTATTCATCTATCATGACCTCTAGATATTTGTATTAAGGTCTTTTGGGAGATCCTCTAGTAGCTCCCTCTGTTACAGAATCATACATGGCCCCAATCATGAAACTATCTGTTAAAAAGACTCTCATCATCTGGTACATGATCATTTGTTCAATGCAAGAGTGATTTCCTGTATACAAATGTACTTGTCTGATTCCATAGTAACATGAGTGAATGTAATAAATTGTGGATTTATCCCAGACATTGCAACCTCCAACCATTCATGATAATTTGGCTCCCATCTGAAGCTTTGAGTACTAACATCAACCTCTTGACCTCTTTTTCCAAGGTTGTCTATAATGGATTGTTAGACTCCCTCTCAATCTATATGATCAAGTTTGTTACAAGTTGACTGAATCATTTGCTCCCTTTGAAACTCATCAACTTCTTAGCCTCTCTGAAGATGTTAGACTCCCTCTGAATCTGATATCAATCTTCTTTTCCTGCAAGAACATCCTCGGAAAAGATCAAGGCAAATAGTACGTATAAAAGAATAAGAGAGGTACTGGCATAATAATCAAGGATATTTCTACATAATGATATAAGATCATTCCAATGTAATATAGATAAAGATCTAATATACCTTGAATGTATATACATATTCAATCTTCTAAGTGCATATCTAAGATTTTACATATATTACTTAAATATATATATAATCACCATATACTTTCGATTATACTCTCATATAATATAACTACGAAATAATTAATAATGATGACACATATTAATATATATATGTAATTTTGTTTTCTTTTATCAAATGCACTTTCAATTATAATATCCATATCATATTAAGCATATAAATGAATATTTATGAAATGTTCATTACCAATAAAGCATACTTTATACTTACCTTTACCCTCGGTTATATGGTCAATGCGTTATGCCTCCAACACCTTATAACCATAGGCTTCATTATCTATCTACACAAACTCATTGAATAAGATGCGTATAAAGATAACCAGCCTTCTTTCTTAATTGCATAAACCCATTCAATGTATGGTGAGAACCCAACATAGGAAAGGCGTTCGACGCGCTTATCTTTACTGAGATAAAAGGGATTCGAGGTGGAACCAAACACTATCGTAAGGGCCATCAATACTCAGAAATGTAATTATCACTCGAGCTTATCCTCAGCAAAGTTGTTCTTGTACAATCCACAACTCTTGAACACACTCCCCCAGAAGACAGCGCAAACACAGGGGAACGAACATTTAAATCACCGAACCTTCAACCCCATGCACTCCATTTATACACATCATTTAATTATTTGGTATTGTCATGCTGAACAAATTGCAGTTTATTCACAGGCTTAATGATTTGGAAATTGAAGGATGCAAGGTAGATGAAGTCTAGTCCCTCGAACAGAGACCCATAATGCTGAGCTAAGACTTATTGATGGCAATATTATTTCCAGAATCGCAATGTGACTGTAACAGCGATCCAACACGCTGCCTGCCTTCCTTCGCCAACTCTACAATCTATGGAACAAGTACCGACACAATTCAAGCCAATACTCTTTCATAGAAATCCCTGAATACGAAGTATCCTCCCTCAAATCAGGCAATGAAATATACTGCTCCGTAGGAGTCTATCTCAGCAGCCTGGATGCCACAGCAAATGCTCCCACAGTCTCCATCACGCGCCTCAACCGAAACTCCAAGCCCGTATTCAGCCTGCCCTCTCAACACACGGTCACAAATGAATTCCAGGGAGCCCAAATGCAGTGGACGCACGTTATCAGCACTAACAGTGATGCAAAGAAAGATGGGAGACCAATTATTAGCAAAAGATCAGATGGGTCCGAAAGAAAATATGTCTTGAGAATTTCCAACAAAGACAAAGCGAGGAGATATTCTTTCGCAAGTGATACTCCAAGAATGTTCACTCCTGGCAACCATTACACTCTTGCCCTGTAACTATCGTATGAGAGTCTCACGCAGAATAGACTTGAAGGTTGTCGCTCTGGTAATGAAATGAAAGGATGCATACGGAGAATATGGCCCCTCCCAACCACGACAAAAATGCTATAGTTTCTAATATTTAATGTCTGACTTAATACCACGGGAATTAAGCGATTCCTTAGTGCCTGCAAAATCAGATACAGAGAAATGGTCTGAAAATATTTTCTTACTTCAAATTCTGTCCCCAAGTGAGAACTTCTCAAACAGAAATAGTGCATAGAAAAGCAGCTATCAAATGACAATTATGATTGTGATTATTGTATAGATGTAGACCACAATCTTCCCCTTCCATTCCACACACAGGAGCATCACGCTAGATAGGGTATTACAACTATATTCCAACCATGAGTTGTAACCTGCACCACGAACTTCTTCTTACTCACTGCCCCTTAATAAGTTGCACGGGAGACAGCAGCGCTAAGTATAAACTTCCTGAAATGTTTGGTGTTTGATAAATTTGTGAAATGATTGATTGCTTCCAATAGAAGTTCCCCCTCGATCACTGCTTCCAATAGATCATATATAATTAACAGACTTCATTCTTTCTTGATAGACAATACTTCTCTTCGTCCATGTCATTTCTTTCTCACATTTGCAACTTGGCTCTGATACCATGTTAAGTTTTAGGATCACTGCAAATGTAATAGCACCGCCTGTAATGTATGTGTTTTCCAAATGCAACAATCTCTCTTATTTATATTAGGAATGAGGCTATGAGAGACATGTCCCTTCATGGGACATGTCTATTCATTTTATAATGTCTCATTAATCAATCATATATTAGAATAATATATATATTAATAATAGTATAACATATAACATATATATATATATATACACACACACACACACACAAATATAATATATTATTATTAATCAACATTTAAGTATTATATGTAATCTAAGTGATCATACGACTGAAGCTACAAACATTAACAATATATATATATATATATATATATATATAAAGGTTCTCCAACTTGATTATGCAAGCTTTATCCTTAACCCCTGTTTTTGATCAATATCTTCATACATATGCATTCCTCCCCAATCAGATGGTCCAAAGTTTATTTTATATTCCCTTATTCTTTCCTGATGTTCCTTAATTGAATGCAACTGATTTTCTAAAGCTAAATGCTCACTTGAGCCGTCCCAAATAGGATGAACATATACTAAAAAAAATCTATGATTCCTCTAACTATGCTTGTCCTTCCTCTTGTTTTCTGGTGATATCAATCGACTGAAGTAATTTTCTTCCTTTATCCTTCCAATGATTGAATGAATGATTGTGAATGCCTTTATATATCCCACCAACCAAATGGTTGCAATCTTTGACTGAAAAGAGATATATCCTTTCCTAATCATATCTTGTCTCCACCACACACATACACTAATAATTATATTACCTTTAAATTGTTAAATCTTCATTGTTTTTTAATAATCCTTTCAAATTAGTATTAACCTTACTAGTGGTTAAGGATTATAACAATTGTTGTTCTACCATATAATATGTCCAAGTATAGTAGCCGTGTGAGCAAATAATGGATGACTTTGTATTTATTTACAGATTAATTTGCCTCCTCATAGAAGCGACAAAACCAAGCCGAGTCAACACAAGAGATAATGATTTGGTTTTGAGATGATTTGATTTGTAAATAATAAGAGAAACAATTCAAAGGTGCTGCTTCCATCTTGGGCAATTCATAGTTTTTTTGAGGTCATCATCTGTATTGGTTAAGTAGTTTCAAAGCCGTTTACTCTTAAGCTACCATGTTATTTCATACATCTGTCTCGACATCCTGCAATGGTTATAATATCTACTTAATTATTATTAATTATTTATTTAGTTTATATTTTAATAGTATTATTATTATAATCAATATCCTTATTTATTAATATTATTATTATTATTATTATCAATTTCATTATTGAAGTTCATTTTAAAGAGGGGACATTAAGGTTGATAAGTTCAATGACCAAAGTTATTAGCTATGGACGATGCAAATGGAAGATTATCTGTATCGGAAGATCTATACTTAGTTTTGGGTGGAATAGCAAAGAAGCTGATGGGTATGACAAATCTACAATGGGTGGTTTTGAATAAGAAGACACTAGGGACGATACGGCTATGCCTGGCATCATCAGTGGCTTTCAATATAGCAAAAGAAACAACAATAGATTGTCTAATGACAATGTTAGACAAACTGTATGAGAAACCTATTATGCCCTGCGTACTCGTCCCAACATTTTTTGCTTGGCAAATGTTGGGTCCCCCTTTTTGCTTCCTCATTTGTTTTTGTTTTGCTCCCTTTTGGTTATTTGGAGTCTAGGACTGTGGAGTCGTTTCCCTTTTGTTTTGGTTCCTTGCTCGGATCCTCGGGCCTTGATATTTCGTAATACCTAAAGAGTTATGTAAGCTCTTCGGGGTATTCAAGATCTTTGAGCTCCGACTTCCAATGCGCTCAAGTCCCAGTGTCTGTAGTAAAGGACAAGTGCATTTAATGAACCTAACTCGATGAGCTATAAAAGAATGTTTTGAAGATCATTTTTATTTATCAAGTGTTTGAACGAGAAGTGAGCTTAAGTGCGACCTAGCTTTCCCGATGATCAGTACCATAGTTACAAGACTCGGACTCGCCTGACAAGCTGATTTTTGACTCGGACTTGGACTCAGTGTCCTAGCTCAGCAAGGACTCGACAAATTGAAAAACCCAAGAAATTCAAAGATTTTTTAAGGATTTAAAACTTTTTTCATGCATCATTTAATCAATTAACATCAAAGACACAATAATTGAGATAAATAGAAGCTACTTTGCACACATACACAAGTTTAGATTGATCACATAAGTATAAATACTTGATTACATTGATCAATTGTAACATAATAGATTTCAAAAGCCATGTTTTATAAAGTCAATGGTAAAATACTAGACCCCAAAATTGTTCTTTTAACACCACATTATACAAGTCAAATATCGCACATAGTTGTACATAGGTTTCAAAAGTCTACAACTACTAGACGGCGAATTGTGTTGTTTCCGTCAAAATTAAGCATATTACACAATCAGATCTCTCACATCAACTTCTCACCGTTAACAAAACAAAGAACTAAACAATTCTAAGCATTCAAAAACTATGTTGATTTATCAACCTCATTATATTCCTCCAGATCCAATTTACATCAATTCTTAGATTTACTTATTTTTCTACACTACGTCAGAAACAAAAATACTAACAAATTGTTGTGGGACCTTCTCTAAAAGAGAATCTCAGATCTCTACCCAATTTCATGACACGATCTTTTCACAATGAAATGTAGAACAATCCAAACACCAATCATGCAGGATATGGATTTGTATTCCAATTGAAGTGTACATATCACATTTTATAAAACTTTCATACACAATACTGCTTTAATTAGCAGATAATAATATTTTAGAGTCCAATCAAGCTTTCTTGAGGCTTCACTATCACTACCTAAATTTGTTCACAAATTCTTCACAACCCAACTACTCTGAGAAGCCAAGGAAGCGGCAACAACAATCAAGAATCAACAATTGGGCCATTCTTAAAAAGAAAAAGAGACAAATTTCTGATACAAATATCCCAAGTCAAATATGTACACCGACCTAAAACTACTCCCTAAATAAATAAAATAAAAATTTGCCTATCATTGTACGTGCCCTCTATGTTTTAGATCCATATGTAGTTTGTGTACACGAAATGAATTTGTAGAGTTTTGGGTATTTGAAATATCATTTGCAGATAGCTACTAAAGTCTAAAACACATCGAGGACCTTTGGATGGCCTTGCATGCATCACAACCAAGTTGTCAATGAGTAAAACATCTCGTGCTTCCCACTTTACATCTACGCTTTCCTTTAAAAAGTCAAACAAAACTTAAAAAAATGTTTTGTTGGCCTTTGACCGACTTACTTCTGCGGCAGAGTCCTGCCTGCGGGACTCGCAGAGTTCGGCGAGTTAGCAGGACTTGGCGAGTCCTCCAAGACTCTGCAGAACTTTGTCGAGTTTGAGTCCAAAGCCAAAAAGACTCTGGAAGCCTAGCTCAGCTCGAGACTCGTAGAGTCCTGCAAAGACTTGCAGAGTCCTGTAACTATGATCAGTACTACTGCAATTTTAAGAGTCGTTGTTGCATTCCGAGCTACTTTTGGGTGGATTTGTGCATTTCCTTGTGTGTGCGTTCAAGAAGGTAAGAATTCTTCTCTTCTTTCTTGAAGTTTTTGCTCGTTTCTTTTAGTGTTTTTCATTTTTGCTTTGTTGTTTTCAGTTTTGTAGTTTAGGGTTTTTGTTTCAGTTCAAGATTTTGCCAATTAGGGCTTTTAATGATTTATTCGCATGCCTTAGTTGTATGATGACGAACTAGGGCACCCCTCATTGTGACCCTGCAAGTGCATTAAATGCCAGAGGTTTTCTTACCTTAGGCAATTTTAGTGTCACAAGATGCCTCAAGGTTCGTGTTTCCTTTGTTGATGGATGTTAGCTGTTAAAGTATGATCAGATTTAGAGGTTATAATAATTTTAATTTTTCTATCTTCTATAATATCTCAATATATTATTCTTGAATATATATAATAATATAATTATAATATTAATATATATATTAATAATAAGATCTTGATAGATCTATATATAATATATTATATTAATGAGAAGATGCTTGACTGAATTTTGGATCTGCACTTTATATGAATATCACTCAAATTACTCTGATTCAATAATACCAAATATATATGTGAATGATGTACTTGATTCACACTGTATGTTTTCTGTACTAACAAGATACAATACACTCACAATATATATGAGGAGAGGAGACATGTCTCTACGTAAACTAAGTTTACATAGAGACATGTCACTACGTTACATGTCTCATACAATCCAATCACTATGTAATATGCTGTTTAGTAATCTCAACCGATACTAACTTAACCGGTATTCATTAGTTATCATCGATACTTGTTATCAGTGCTTGTTAATATTAATTGATATAAATCGATACTCAAATCACAACCTCATTAATATTATCGATTCTCATTAATCATTAACCAATATACATATTGGTATCATTAGATGCTATCTTTGATAGCATATAATGATATATATATATATATATATATATATATATATATATATATAATGTAAATTGATACTCAATATAGATGAAGGCATTAATAAATATTAACAATATAATTAATACTAATGTGTTATTAACAATATAATTAACATTAATATAACTCATAGTATGAGCAGTATGATTTATATCAATAATATGATTAATCACAATTTATATCATGCATATATGTATATATATATATAATATCATCTATATTAATAATATTAAATATATACATATATACATGATTGACAACTTATTAATAATCATATATATGATAACCAAAAATCATAACAGTAATACAGAAGAAAAGGGTAGTGATCAAATGCTCAAGGCCGATAGGCCACTTATGCATTTGATTTCATCGATATGAATAATCCAATCAAAGCTACAATACATTAACACTCCCTCTTAGCTAGAGATGATGATAACTATCCTCATGTAACCACAATAGACTCATGTATTGTGAGAGAAAATATTACCCGATGTGATATATTAAATTATGGCATATCCGTGGATATCAATTGACATCTACCATAAATGATGTTACCTCACGGTGACATCAAGAGTACGACATGTCCACAAATATCAATCACATGATATTAACCATACTCATATCTTATTTGGTATGTGCACTAGCATCAAGTCACATAATGCCTACCAAAGAAGATATCTACTCATGGCATATCCACAGATATTATGTCACATAATATCCACCATGAAATATCTCAATAATATAACTCATCGAGGTTACACACCACTTAGTTAATATTACATAGGAGATATGAACTATCATGACATGTCCACGTATATCAACCATATGATATCCATCATGATATTAGGTTAAACTATGGTAAAGTTGTCACCTTACAATAGTAAGCAAAAATGAGTATACATCATTGAAAGATCGTCACCTTTCAAGATGTTTACTAGGGCCCATAAGGTCATGTAATAACACACACATGACTCAAGAGTTTACATATTAAACATCTTTCAAATATATATTAGTACAATAAGTTTACCGAGACTCAATCGCAGATGAAAAATTACATTTCTACCATACCAAGCTTACCTCTAAAGTGTTATGCCTTTATTTTTGCAAGAGGCTTGGTTAGAATGTCTGCAGTTTTCTCATTTGTACTAATATATCTCAACCCGATAATATTTCTCTCCACCATGTTTGTAACATAATGGTAAGGGATCTCAATGTGCTTTGACCTATCATGAAATACTGGATTCACTGAAAGCTTTATGCAACTCTAGTTATCACAGTGAATGATTGTGAAATCCATGGTTTGTCCAAACAAATCTACCAACAGTTTCTCAACCATACCGCTTCTCGAGCTCCCATAAATGCTGCAATGTATTCGACTTCGGTGGAACTTTGTGCAACTGAGGATTGCTTTCTGCTAAACCAGAATATCATGGCTGATCCCAAATTGAAGCAACATCCTGGAGTACTTTTCCGATCAACAACACTTCCAGCCCAATTTGAGTCTGTATATCCATGTAGATTTAGATCTACCTTGTCATATTTTAATCCAAATCTAATTGTGCCACACAGGTATCTCAAAACGTGTTTTACTGCAACTAAGTGTAATTGTTAAGGTTCACACATAAACTGACTGAGTGCATTTGTTGCATAACAAATATTTGGTTCGGTGTTGACCAAATACATTAAGGATTCAATCATTTGCCGATAGAGAGTAGAATTTGCTAACTCTGAGTATGTAGCTGCTTCTTTTAGCTTATGTAAATTTGTCTCCATAGGTGTAGACATAGGTTTGCAATCCATCATCCCAAACCTCTTCAAGATATCAATAGTATAGTTTCCTTGATTTAGGATAATATCATTATCCTGGTGCCATACTTCTAAACCAAGGAAGTAGTGTAGGAGACCCAAGTCCTTCATGTCAAATTCAGATGCAAGATCTTGTTTACACTTCGTGATGAGATGTTCTTCTCCTGTGATCAGTAAATTGTCAACATAAAGGATGAGAATTAACATATCACCATTTATTATCTTGAAGTAAAGGTTAGGATCTGCACCATTCTTGGAGAACAATAATTTGGAGAGGTAATTGTCTATCCTCTCATACCAGGCTCGAGGAGCTTGTTTAAGACCATATAGAGCCTTTTTCAATTTGCAAACATGAGAAGCATCATCATGAAACACAAATCCCTTAGGTTGTTCTAAGTATACTTCCTCTTCTATAATGCCATTAAGAAACGTAGTCTTTACATCCATCTAGTGAATTTTCCATCCCTTTGATGCGGCGATAACAATCATGACCCTGACAGAGGTGTAGCGGGCAATGGGAGCAAATGTCTCTTCATAATTAATTCCTTCCTTTTGTGAGAACCCTCTGGCAACAAACCTTGCTTTATATTTTTCAATGCTCCCATCTGCTGCATGTTTGATTTTGAAGAGCCATTTGGATGATATGACTGATTTGTCTTTAGGTCTAGGTACAATGTCTCATACATCATTTTTGAGTATGGATTGATATTCTTTTGTCATGGCATCTTTCCAAACTTGAAGTTGGAGTGCTTCCTCAACACTAGGAAGTTCAGACTTGATGATTTCACTTAAAAGAGCAACATAGTTGGAGTATCTATTTGGTCGCTTGCTTTCTCTGAAGGTCCCTCTTGGAACTACATAATTTTCTGCTTCTTCAATCATTTTTCTTTCCTAGAGAGGTCTTTAATGGCCCACAATAGAATCTCTAGGTTCATTAGTAGAGTTCATAGGTGCATAGAGATTATTGTCTTCTATAGGGACATGTGTCTCCCTCTGAATTTCAGGAGCATGATCCTCTTCAATATTTTGAGGAAACTCATCATCTGTCTTTAGATCTTTTGAATGCAATGTTTTCTTCAAAGGTTACATCCCTACTAAGCTCGATTAATTTTTGACCAAGAATATAGATCCTATAGGCTTTGGATGATTCACTGTAGCCAACAAATATTCCCTTATTTCCTGAGGGTTCTAATTTAGACCTTTTCTCTTTAGGAATGTGAATATAAACAGGACAACCAAATATTCTAAAATGACTTATGTCAGGCTTTATCCCTGAAAATGTTTCTTTAGGAGTTTTGTTATCTAGGAGAGAGTGAGGACACCTATTTTGAATGTAAATAGTTGCACTAGAGGCTTCAGCCCAGAATGAGGTATGTAGGTTTTGATCATGCATCATAGCTTTAGTTGCTTCTACTATACTCCTATTTTTCCTTTCAGCTACCCCATTTTGTTGAGGGTTGTAAGGAACAATGTACTCCCTCTTAATCCCAACATTATTACAAAATCCTTTAAAGTTATCAAAAATGTATTCCCCACCATTATCTGACCTTAGGGTTTTGATTCTTTTGCTTGACATGTTCTCAACTAGAGTCTTGAATTCCTTAAATCTCATTAGGACTTCATTAGTGTCTTTACATTTTAAGTAGTATATCCATGTTTTCCTAGAGTAGTCATCAACAAAAATTACATAGTACAAAAATCCCCCTAAGGAGGTTACTGTCATAGGTCCACATAAATTAGTATGAATTAGTTCTAGTACATTTTTATATTTAATACAGATCCGATCTACAATTGGAGACATCGAAATCAATAAATGTTATGCACTTGTGGATCGCATATCCGATAAGAAAGATTTAGATTTGTATGTTCATCATCAATATTTATTAATATTGATTCGACATCAACTTCGTATATATCAAATTCAATTCTCTGGTTGTAATTTGCAAGAATCGACATTGAGTGTAAGATTCATTTTTCTGAAATTGAAAAGACATAGATAGATCAAATCTGTAAAAGAAATTTAATCAAATTAACATGGTATTAGAGCCTTGTTAAGGAAGATCCGATTAAATTTGAGATTTCAGATTACTCAAACACATTCTGTCTTGAAATTAAAATACATTCCATTCTTCATAACGTTGAGTGTAATCAGATTTGAGGACCATCTTGAAGGTGCAAACAGCTTTACATCATGAAAATTTAGAATCATGATGATATTGAAAGAAAATAAGTTAGACTCATTTGTGAAAGAAAATAAAATAGAACCAGAGAATGACCTAGAGAAAACTCAATGGATTGAGAACAATGAGAAAGCCATGAAACTTATAGTAGATGCAGTTAGGGATCATATAGTACCTATATTGGCAAAACATGAGATTGCATGCCTTATGTTTAAATCCCTTGAAAGCACCTTTGATATAAACAACACCAGTAGAACCCTTGCATTAAAGAGGCAAATTAATCATATAAGCATGAACAAGGGAGAATCCATCAATGCATACTTCATGAGAATTACTGAGCTAAGGGATCAACTAGCAACAGTTGGATATCAAATTGATAGCAAAGAGTTAACACTTATAGCTTTAGGTGGCCTACCAAATTCATGGGAGTCATTTGTTCAAGGAATCAGTGCAAGATCAAAACTCCCTAAATTTGATCGGTTAAGATCTGACTGTCTACAAGAAGAATCGAGACAGATGACAAAAGGGAACAAACAAAAACCTATAGATGACGACATTCATGTTTAAACACAAATTCTCCTAAGAAAAGTAAGAAGAAGAATTTCAAAAGGAAGAGAAATTCTCATGGAAAGGGCTCATCCAAGCAAAGGAAAGATGTTTACCAAATCCAATATTTCAAATGTGATCAGTATGGACACTATGCAGTCAAATGTCTTGACAGAACAAAGCAACAAGCATCATTTGCTAAAGTTGGAAAGACAAATATAGAACATGATTTTGAGAAATTTGTTTTCTACTCAGCATTATCAAGCCAAATATCAAACAAACTTAACACTTGGGTAATTGATAGTGGCTCATCAATACACATCACAGGATTCAGAGAACACTTAGATACTATGGTAGAAGAAACTGATGAAGAAGTAACGATTGGGGATGATTCTGCACATCCAGTGAAAGGGGTTGGAACTTGCACCATCAAATTGAAATCTGGTATCTCTATACAACTCACTAGGGTATTATTTGTGCCAGGAATTAAGAGGAACTTAGTATCCATATCCGCTCTTGAAGACAATGGATATAGGGTTACCTTTATGGATGGGAAAGTCCTGGCATGGCCAAGGAACTCTACCATAAAGAAAGCTCAAACTATACGTATAAGACAAGGATATCTATACAAACTTTGCACTGAGACAAATCAAGCCCTTATTCATGAGACTTCTGACTCAAATGAAATCTAGCATTGAAGATTGGAACATATTCATTTTCGTGCCATAACTTCAATGGAAAAATTGGTAATAGGACTACCCAAACTAAACCAAACTCATACAGGGGCATGACAAGGGTGTGCCTTAGGGAAAAACACTAAGGGGACTTTCCAAAATAGTTTGAGCAAAACCAAAAAATGTACTAGAATTAGTCCACTTTGACTTATGTGGACCCATGTTTGTACCCTCCATGGGAGGATTCTTATATTATGTAATATTTGTAGATGACTTCTCTAGAAAGACCAAGATATATTTTCTTAAATGTAAAGAGTCAAAAGAAATCCTTAAAAAGTTTAAGGAGTTCAAAGCTTTTACAGAAAACTTTTTCGGGAAGAAAATCAAAATACTGAGAATAGATAATGGGAAGGAATACACCTCAGAAATTTTTAAAGAATTTTGTGTAAATGTTGGGATTAAGAGGGAGTTTACTGTAGCCTACAATCCACAACAAAATGGTGTTGCTGAGAGGAAAAATAGAACTATCGTAGAAGCCGCTAGAGCAATGTTGTACGACCAAAACATAAAAACTTCATTTTGGACAGAAGCTTCTAGGACAACTGTCTACATTCAAAATAGATATCCCCACTCACATCTAGATAACAAAACTCCCAAAGAAACATTTACTGGTGTAAAACCTGACATAAGTCACTTAAGGATTTTTGGTTGCCTTGTCTACATTCATGTACCTAAAGAAAAGAGATCTAAATTAGAACCTACTAGAAAGAAAGGGATATTCGTGGGCTATAGTGAAACCTCAAAAGCTTACAGAATATACATATTTGGACAGAAACAAATTGAACTAAGTAGAGATTTTATCTTTGAGGAAGACATTGCTTTCAAAAGGGAAAATAATTCTAATGAAATAGAAATTCAAGATTCTCCTAATGTCATAGAGGAGGATCCTGCTCCTAAGATTCAGAGGGAGTATCCTGAAAAATTCATAAACGAAAACCAAAGTGCTTCAGAAGAGAATCCTAATAACAACAACAAAAAGAAACCACTTTGGGCTAGAAAGATGATCGAGGAAGCAGAGAATTATGCAACACCCAAAGGAACTTTTAGAGAAAGTAAGAGACCCAAAAGATTCTCAACCTATGTTGCCCTAATGAGTGAGATCATTAGTTCAAAACCAACTAGTGTTACAAAAGCTCTCAAACATTAATTATGGAAAGATGCTATGACGTAAGAGTATCAATCCATTTTGAAAAATGATGTATGGGACATAGTACCTAGACCAAAAGAGAAATATGTTCTCTTCCAAATGGCTCTTCAAAATCAAACATGCTGCAGATGGTAGTATAGAAAAACACAAGGCACGATTTGTTGCCAGAGGTTTCTCACACAAGGAAGGTATTGATTATGAAGAGATGTTTGCACCCGTTGCCAAATACACCTCTATTAAAACAGTAATAGCTATTGCAGCAGCTAAAGGTTGGAAGATCCATCAAATGGATGTGAAAACTGCTTTCTTAAATGGGACTATTAAAAAAGAAGTTTATTTAAAGCAACCTGAAGGCTTTGTGATACATAATGCAGACTCACATGTATGTAAATTGAAAAAGGCCCTATATGGACTTAAACAGGCCCCTAGAGCCTAGTATGAAAGGATCGACAGTTACCTTATGGGACTAGGATTTTTCAAGAATGATGTAGATCCAAATCTCTATTTTAAGGTAATTAAAGGTGATATGTTAATACTAATTTTATATGTTGATGACCTACTAATAATAGGAGAAGATCACCTCATTACTTAATGTAAGAAGGACCTGGCCTCAGAATTTGATATGAAAGACTTGGGCATTTTACATTACTTCCTTGGGTTAAAAGTCTGGCAGAAATCAGATGGTATCATTTTAAATCAAGGGAAATATACGATTGATATTCTGAAGAGGTTTGGAATGTTGGGCCGTAGACCCATGTCTACACTTATGGAAACCAACTTACACAAATTGAAGGAGCAGAGTCAAAATTTGCAGATCCTACTCTCTATGGACAGATAATTGGATCCTTGATGTACTTGGTTCACACTAGACCAAACATTTGCTATGTAGTAAATGCTCTAAGCCAGTTTATGTGTGAACCAAAGGAAATCCACCTTGTTGCTGCAAAACATATATTGAGATACTTTCAAGGTACTATTGGATATGGTCTTAAATACAGAAATGTCAACCTTGATCTACATGGCTACTTTGATTCAGATTGGGCTGGAAGTGTAACCGATCGGAAAAGCACATCAGGATGTTGCTTCAGTTTAGGGTCGGCTATGATCTCTTGGATCAACAGGAAACAGTCCTCAGTGGCACAAAGCTCAACAAAAGCCGAATATATTATAGCCTCTATGGGAGCAAGAGAAGCAGTATGGATCCAGAAATTGCTTGTGGGATTATTTGGTGAGCCCCTGAATCCTACTATTATCCACTGTGACAATTAGAGTTGTATTAAGCTTTCAATGAATCCGGTATTCCATGATAGATCAAAGCATATAGAGATTCCTTACCACTATGTGAGAGACATGGTAGAAATGAATGTGATTTAGTTGGAATATATTAGTACAAGCGATCAAACAACAAACATTCTCACCAAGCCTCTCTCTAGAGTTAAAGTAGAACACTTCAGGAAGAAACTTGGTATGGTTGAA
The DNA here is from genome assembly GCA_027943335.1 of Chamaecyparis obtusa. Classification (NCBI taxonomy): domain Eukaryota; kingdom Viridiplantae; phylum Streptophyta; class Pinopsida; order Cupressales; family Cupressaceae; genus Chamaecyparis; species Chamaecyparis obtusa. The sequence continues at coordinate 1,696,933 of BSBK01005491.1, forward strand.
ATATAAATTATTGTTAAGAATGAGATTCAAATTGTTTATTTGTACTAATATATTTAAAGATGTTTAATGTGTAAACTCTTTTGTCATGTGTGTGACTCCATGACTTTATGACCCCCCCCCCCCCCCCGCCCCCCCATGTGTACATTATTGAAAAGTGACGATATTTTTGATAATCAACTCTTGTATTTGACATTGTAAGGTGATGACTTTACAATGATTAGTTTCACTATCATGATGGATATCATTTGACTTGATATCCGTGGATATGTCATGATAGTATCTCTTGGACATATTGATAGATATCATGAGACTTGATATCAATTGAAGATCATTATGATCCTTATGAGATAATCATGGTGGATATGCCATGATTTATTATGGTAGACATCATGAGATTTGATGTCAGTGCACATACCATAATGAAGATGTGTTATGAAAAATGTCATGTGACTTGACACTCTTAGAAGCATATCATATCTTCTGATATCACGAGTAAGGTGATATCACTATATACTTGGTTAGCTTTATCTTCGCTAGCTAAGAGTGAGTGTTGAAATATGGTAGCTTCAGTCAGATTTATAAATGAGGATCAATTTAATGATATATGTGTGTATATATATGTCAGTATGTACTGACATATATATACACCCGTATATTTATATGTATTTAATTGTATAAATATATTCATGTCATCATTTGCAGTGAATTCTGAAAATGATCGAATCTACTATATACCAAGTATATCATCGATCTGCATTTAGAGGTTATTACTTGCAGATTATCAGCATTTCATGTTTCATATAGGATCCCGATCGAGCATCATTATCGGTGATCAAATTCCAGATTAGTTATTATTTATTTGTGCAAGATAAATAACAGATCGGACTTAATGATCGGTTATGTTTTACTAAGTAACAAACCCGATTAGTAATAGGATGTTTAGTTTATATGAACCGGCACAATCCATGAGCGGACATGCCTCCACTTCGTGGAGGCGTGTCCGCTCATGGGACGTGTCTCCTATGATATATTTAATGCAGATCCGATCCACAATTGGAGACATCGAAATCAATAAATGTTCTGCACTTGTGGATCGGATATCTGATAAGAAAGATTCAGATTTGTAAATTCATCATCAATATTTATTGATATTGATTTGGCATCAACTTCGTATATATCAAGTTCAATTCTCTGGTTGTAATCTGCAAGAATCGGCATTGAGTGTAAGATTCATTTTTCTGAAATTGAAAAGACATAGATAGATCAAATCTGTAAAAGAAATTTAATCAAATTAACAGATATATATTATTTTTGGACTCTTCCTCTGATATATTTATATTCCCTATTCGATTTGTATGATCTCCTCTCTGCTATTTTCCTCATAATACCAGATATTTAATATAGACTAAAACCTTCAATTTCATTTATATCCTTCTTATTCCATGATATAATATTATCTAATCTCTATTAATCGTAATTTGTCCCCACATCTTGCTTCGCAGCCTTCTTTATTTATAACCTATCGTTCCTTTGAAGATAGGCGACCTATGATATTGTTGTTTCTTGTGAATAGACATATCTTTTTGTTTAACATTTTGTTCTTCATTAGCTAACATCCAATACCCAATATTAATCGATTGCCGATTATTAATATCCAATATTCATCGTGTCTTTACCGGTCAATTCAGACAATGTCATTTAGTATGATCGCTGCTTTGTATTAGACCCAGCGTGCTACTTTACATTGATCGCACCTTACATTTGCTGACTTGTCTTCTTAGTTATCGCTGACTAATGCAGCTAATATATAACTAGCAGTTATTATTAATATTAAGAAATAGTATTAAGAATGGATATTAGTATTATTATATTGATGACATATTGATATCATATTGATATTATATTGAATGTGTATATTGAATATTATATTTATATTACATCAATATCATGTAATTATATTATTTATTTTATTTATGTATTCTTTTGTATTTTAATTTTATTAATATTTATTAGTAAATCTTATTTCAGAAAGGGGGCATTACACATGCTTTAGTTATTCTTCCTGCATCTGATGTTTTCTCTTCTACTCTTCGACTTAAATGGTGGGCTAAGACCATCAGTGATCTTTGTCCTGATGAGCTCATCGAGGGTAGATCTTCCAGAAGCAAGAGCAAGTAGCAAAATATAGTGAACTTTGCTCTCGTGGCCAACATCATAGTATTTTTGAGCCTCAAACATATAGTGAGGCTAAAGGGATTCCTGAGTCGGAAAAGGCTATGGAAGGTGAACACCATAGTCTTTTGAAGAATAACACTTGGGTTCTTTCTGATCTTTCTTCAGAGAAGAAGCCCATTAGTTGCAAATGGGTCTATAAAGTTAAGTACAAAGTTGACAGAACCCTTGACAAGTATAAAGCTCGTCTCATTGCTAGGGGGTTCTCACAGAAAGAAGGCATTGATTATGAGGAGACTTTTGCTCTTACAACCAAAATGAGTACCATACAGCTTGTCCTTGCCTTAGTAACTGAGTTTGGTTGGAAAGTCCATCAAATAGATGTTAAGAGTGCCTTCCTCAAGGGTGAATTGTAAGAAGTCTACATAATGCAACCTTCCAGTTTCAAGGTTGCTAGAAAAGAACATTAGGTGTACAGACTGGTGAAAGTGCTCTATGGCCTGAAAAGGCTATGGAAGGTGAACACCATAGTCTTTTGAAGAATAACACTTGGGTTCTTTGTGATCTTTCTTCAGGGAAGAAGCCCATTAGTTGCAAATGGGTCTATAAAGTTAAGTACAAAGTTGACAGAACCCTTGACAAGTATTAAGCTCGTCTCATTGCTAGGGGGTTCTCACAAAAAGAAGGCATTGATTATGAGGAGACTTTTGCTCTTACAACCAAAATGAGTACCATACGGCTTGTCCTTGCCTTAGTAACTGAGTTTAGTTGGAAAGTCCATCAAATAGATGTTAAGAGTGCCTTCCTCAATGGTGAATTGTAAGAAGTCTACATGATGCAACCTTCCAGTTTCAAGGTTGCTAGAAAAGAACATTAGGTGTACAGACTGGTGAAAGCACTCTATGGCTTGAAACAAACTCCTCAAGATTGGTACATAAAAATTGAAAAGTATTTTTCAAATAATGGTTTTCAGAGGAGTCAATCTAATTCTAATCTATATGTCAAAAATACTAGTGATGATATTCTTCTTGTTGTTTATGTCGATGGCCTGATTATCACTAGTAGTTCGACACTTTTGATCGATCAGATCAAACATAGTTTGTGTCAATCCTTCGACATGATAGACTTGGGACTTGTGCACTATTGTTTAGGTGTTGAAGTTTGGAAGGCTCAAGGTAGTATCTTCTTATCTCATTCTAAGCAAGTCCATAATTTGTTGGACAAGTTTCGGATGCAAGACTGCAAACTTGCATCCACACCTATGGAGAAAGGGCTGAAGCAGACAGCCAAATCTGATTCACCTATGGTGAGTGAATCAACATTTAAGCAATTGGCGGGCAATCTCATCTATCGTATTGGTACTAGGCCTAATCTCAATTTTGCAGTGAGCTACATTTCACGCTTCATGACAACCCCCAAGGCTAATCATTGGCTAGTAGTGAAGCGTGTGGTGTGTTATGTGAAAGGTACTTCTAATTTGGTCTTCTGTACAATAGAAGCCACAATTCTAGACTTACTAGTTTTACAGACTTAGATTGGAGAGGTTCGATTGATTACAAAAACTCAACATCTGGGTATGTTTTCAGTTTGGGATTTTGTGCAGTCACATGGACTAGCAAGAAACAACAAGTGGTGGCTCTTTCCTCGACAGAAGTTGAGTATTGAGGAACAATTAAGGTAGCCTACGAGGCAGTTTGGCTTCGGAGGATGCTTTCAGACATGTAGATGTCTCAAGTAGATCCTACTCCCTTTTACTGTGATAATCAAGGGGTGCTCAAACTGGCCAAGAATCCAGTCTTCCACGAGAGAACCAAGCATGTTGACCTTCATTGGCATTTCATTCGGTAGCTGGTTGATAATGGACCAGTTCAGTTGCTATATGTTTCGACTGCGGATTAGGCATCAGATATTCTCACGAAGTCTTTGAGCCCAGACAAGTTTGTAAAATTCAAGGGGCAACTTGGTGTAGTTGATAGATTGACCATTAAGGGAGGGTATTAGAATAGTATCTATATTACTCCTAATTTAATGGTCAATATTGTAAATATTAGATGTTTCTAAATTTACTTTAGTTATCGATTGTTTCTTAATAGAAACATTAATCTTGTACCTCTATAAATGATCATTTGATCATTCATTCAATATTTTGTCAATTACTTGCATAATAAGAAGGGCATAAAGATTCTTCATTCCAAGAATTTATTGCCTGGTTTGAAGCAAGTTCATTTGGATTTATGTGAAAATTGTGTCTATGGAAAACAAAAGAGAGTCAATTTTCTCAAAGTTGGAAAGGAAAAGAGTGAAAATTTAGAGCGTGTGCATTCTGATGTATGGGGACCAATTTAGGTATCATCTCTTGTTGGGTCTTATTATTACGTTACTTTTATTGTTGATGCAATTAGAAGAAAATGGGTTTACTTCATTGTCAAAAAGTTTGATGTGTTTGATACCTTGAAGAAAGGGAAAGCTTTGGCTGAGAATGAGACCAAGAATAAGTTGAAGTGTCTTAGGTCAGATAATGGAGATGAATATTGCAGCAAAGAGTTTGACAATTTTTGTTCATACCATGTGATTTGTAGACAAAAGACAATTTCAGGAACACCACAAGAAAATGGTGTGCCTAAAAGGATGAACAAAACAATCATGGAGTGTGCAAGAAGTATGAGATTGCATGTAGGATTGGTATTGTAGTTTTAGGCAGATGCTATAGACATTGTTGTTTACTTTATAAACAAAGGTCTTTCAAGTTCCTTAAATGGTGGTATTGTAGAGGAGGCATGGATAGGTAAAAAGGTAAACTATTCATTCTTGTAAACTTTTGGTTGTGAAGCATTTGTCCATATTGACATTGAGAATAGAACAAACCTTGAAGCAAAATCCAAGTAGTGTACTTTTATTGGGTATGGAGTTAATGATTTTGGTTATTGTTTATGGGATTATGAGAATCACAAAATCATTAGGTGTAGGGTTGTCATATTCAATGAGAAGGTCATGTATAAAGATTAATTGTAGGGAAAGAAATATGAAAAAGTAAATAGAGAATACACAATGCTTGATGATCCTAGAAAATATACTACAATCAATGCCACAAAATATTGAGCAACTAGAACAACATGAGGCATCTCAAACTCCTACAAGAAGATCTACAAGGATAAGTAGACTCCTTGAATGATTCTCTTTCTCATTATAGTATGTACCATTGATTGATTCTAGTAAACCAGAAAGTTATGCAAAAGCAATGCATGTTGAATCTAGAAATAAGTGAAAGCAAGGAATGAAAGAGGAGATGGACTGTTTGATACAAAATCAAACTTGGGACTTAGTTGAATTGCCTAAAGGTAAGAGAGCATTGCCAAACATGTGGGTTTACAGGTTAAAGTAAGAACATGGAGGAAATAAATGATATAAGGCCAGACTTGTGGTAAAAGGTTTTGCACAGAAAAAAAGTATTGATATTGATGGAATATTTTCTCAATGGAGATTTGGGAGGAGAGATTTATATGTAGCAACCATAGGGATATGAGGTCAAAGGCAAGTGTGCGGGTTAGAGAAAAGCTGGTATGGCCTAAAGCAAGCACTTCGGCATTGATATTCAAAATTTGACAGTTTTATGGTTGAACAAGGTTACAACAAATATTATTCTGATCTTTGTGTTTATTTTACAAGATTGGATAATGGTAGCTATATCATCTTGTTATTATATGTTGGTGACATCCTTGCCGACTCTAATATGCAACATGTAAATGAGCTTAAGCAAAAATTAACAAATGCATTTGCTATGAAGGATTTGGGCGCAGCAAAACAAATCCTTGGTATGAGAACAACTAGAGATAGGAAAAATCACACATTAACATTGTATCAAAGTGATTACATAAAAAAGGTGTTACAAATTGTAGATGCAGGATGCAAAACCAGTTAGTACACCTTTGCCCAGTCATTTTAAATTGACTAAAGAGATGTCTCCCAAGACACAAGAAGAGATGGACTACATGTCCAAGGTTCCATACTCTTCAACAATTGGTAGATTGATGTATGCCATGGTGTGTACAAGGCTATGTTAGTATTTTTCAGATTTACCTAGGGATAATCAAACTATAGATGTCTTCCTACACACTAAGCATAGGATCAAATATAATATGCACAAGCAAGGAGAGATAGTACCCGAATTTAGGTTCTGAATTTGTCCTCAAATTAGTGCCTTTATTTCTCCAAGATGTAGGTGCCAAGTCAGCCCACTTAGGGCTTCTACAGTGCCCTAGAATCCTCACTTAATTCTGCTGCATTTAGGGCAGAGAATTCGCTACTGCCTTGGACTGAGATCTGCTCCTTAATGGTGAATTCGCTGAGGTGAATTCACTGCCTCCTCAATGGTATTCGCTGCTGCCTGATGCATAGCCGAACTGCAACATAGAACACTGAGTTCGCCACTTGGTAGGGCATCATTCTGCCCTAGTTTGCCATTCCTAGGGCAACAGTTGTTTGCCCTTTGTCTGCTCCAAATTCGCCCTTGGGAGAAGGAAGCACATTATGTTTTTGGTACTTATCCAAAATTCGATCTTCACTAAATATGCAAATGTGGTGCCTCTTTAAGAGGGCCGACTTAGGTATTTTAAATAACATACACTTTCCCAAGAGGCCGACTTGGGCCCTTTATTTAAATTAAGTCATTTAGCATATATAATTGATAAACAATAAATATTAAATATTTCCTTATATTTAATATTATTATTTATGTATCGAATTATATTAATAAATATATACTCTATATTTATTGTCATTATCCAAGGTGTAAGATATTTGCCAAAAGGCCAAAATATCAACAGGCTAGATAATGCACATGTAGTGGGAGTTGAGCAGGCATATGAACAATCCTGGAAAAGAGCATTGAAATGCAGTAAAATGGATTCTTTGGTATTTGAGAGGTACTACCACATAGTCATTATGTTTTGGAGGTTCTAATTCCACTCTCTAAGGATATGTTGATTCAAATTTAGCAAGAGATATTGATAGCAAGAGGGGCACAACAAGGTATGTGTTTATTGTAAGTGGAACAACAATTAGTTGGATTTCACAGTTGCAAAAGTTCTTTGCACTATCCACCATAAATGTAAAATATGTTGCTGCTACCGAGGCTAGTAAGGAGATGATTTGGTTACAAAGGTTTATGGAGGAATTGGTCAAGCAACATGAGAATAGCAAGTTGTATAGTGATAGTTAAAGTGCCATTTCTCTTGCAAAGATTTCAGCCCTTCACTCTAAGACAAAACATATATAGCTTCAATATCATTTCATACGTTCAGTTTTAGAGGATGGACAATTGAAGTTGGAAAAGATACACGCTAGCAAGAATCTTGTAGATATGTTGACCAAGACAATAATTTGAGAGCAACTGACTTCCTACTCAATTTCTTTTGGCCTTAGAGCATGATACTAGTGGAAATGAGAAACAACCACGTTCAGGTGTGTCACTCGAGTGGGTGCTACAGGTGCAATGGTGTTCGTCTAGGATCAGTCTCCAAGTGGGATGGTGACTGATCATGTTGTTAGGCTTTAATTTTGGTGACTTTTTCATCGCCTTTTCTCCTCAAATCAATTAACGAGGGAGTGCGGGGGTAGAGGCCCTCTTGTGGGGCCTGTAGGGATGACCCCCCGGTGGGGACCCAGGGGTGGAGCCCACAATAGGGGTTTGGAGGCAATGCCCCTAGTGGGGGCTGTTGGGGGCCACGCCCCTCATCGGGGACCAAAATTGCCTTTTATTTGATAAAGAAGTCAGCTAAGATTTTGGCATGTAAACCGACCTTTGTAAACTACCTAAAAGGCCTATAAATAAGTGGTTGTGTATTGTAAAAGATATCATATTATAAATTTCCTTTTCATTGGATAATAGAAAGAAGTGGCTAACTATTTCTCAGGTGGATGTAGCCCACATTGGGTGAACCACGTTAAATCTTTGTGTTATTGTGTTTTTGTTATTTTTGCCTCTCTTATTATGCATTATATTTAATATTGTTTATTGCTCTGGTCTGCCTTAAATCCCTAACAACACCCAGCCAAGAAACTCAAATATCTTAAGCAAATTTGGCTGAAGCGTTAGTGGACAAATAAGAAGCGGGCATTGAGGATATGCAAGGAATTGCAGATGCTATATCTCCCATTATGGACATCCCTCCACAACCTACAACAAGCACAGCAAAACACAATGGTAAGCTTGAGATCTTCTTGCTTTACATTAATAGGTAGTACATCTAAGTTGGTGACTCAGATCAGGAATTATAACAACAAAATCAGCTCTAAGTAGATTTGATTCTGGTTAATCTCTGAATCTGTGGCCCTGAAACCATGAAGGTGGCAAATAAGAATTGGAATTCTACCAAGGGAGACATTAGAATCTGGGGATGATTCTAATATGGAGAAACCAATCAAGAAACTGATGTAGATCTAGACACCAAAGATGTGTTGTTAAGTTTTGCATTAGGAGGTGAACACACCCAACAGTAATCAATCTCTGTAATCTGGACCCTTTTATGGAATACAACAGGATTAGGTATATCGAACAAATGTTTCCTTAAAGACAGAGTCAAAAGCAAAAGTATAGATACAGTCTTAAAAAAATCAATATGAAAATGCTCAATTGCTCAGGAATCTGGGGAAGTAAGAAACAGTATGCTGTCAGAAATTAGGACTTGGGATCCATCCAGGTATGTAGTTTGTTTCTGTCAAACATTCTTACTGTGATTGTGTTATATCTCCTTCCTTGAGTTCTAGGGTTTTTAGGTTAGGCACACAGTTATAAAGATAAGTATGATGATCCTCAAATAACCCTAGGGTTTGTATTTTTAACCACTAATTTTAGATCAGTCAGACAAAGTATTCAACAAATCTCAAACAATTGACACAACAATGTAGCATATTTAACTGTGTAGAGGCATAAACATGTCTCCAACAGTAACTTGTTTATAAGATGAAGTACAACAAAATCTACATGAGAATTCTGCTCATTCTATTTATCAAAAATAATCAGGAATTTCTGAAACTGATTTGAGCTTACAGCAGATACAATGTAGGGGTTTATGATTGCTAGATGTGTGGGGTATGGTGCCAACAGATGTAAGTAGTCCCTTGTGAATCGATTGTAGGCCCGAGGTGTGAAACCCTTAGGTGATCAATTGATCTACCTCCTGTAGGATGCGGCCTGCTGGAACCCTCAGAATGGAAGTCAAGCGTCCCCTTTTGCCAAAGTAGGTGATGCTGGTGATAACAACCTTTGTGAGATGATGTGAGGGTCTTTGGCCTTGACAGCAACTTCTGGTACAGTGATCTAACTCCTGGTATTAAGCCTTCGCGAACAGTGGTGGAAATAGAAGAAGCTTGTAGACTTGCTTAACTCAGATCTGGTTTGTAGTGCCCACGTTTTTTCCCCAGTTTTCAGATTTGCAGAGTCTAACTGTGGCTCACTAGGGTCATTCCTGCTGATATGGATTTGGTGCAGCTCCCTCTTCATGACCAGATCTGATCGCCTTGGATTAGAATCAGGAAAAGTAGTGACGTAGATTTGTTGTCGGGAAAATGGGTAGTTAGACGGTTAGCCCATCCGAGGGAGTTACATGGATGCGACAGTTTGCCTCGCATCCCCTCGGACATTATATGTATGCATTCTTCTCTTTGAGCAAGACACGACAATGGTGATATAGAATACACTTGTACCTGATGATTATGATATGAATACAATGCTGCTATGTTCTCTTTACATTTTCTATTGAATACTTTACTTTCTAGATGCAACTAGTCTATGTTACCCCATGAGGGTAAACATTTGGCGCTGTTGCCTAGACATACTCGGGAAAGGAAGGTCTAGATGGCGTACAGGCACTATGGGCCTACCAGTTGATGAGATTAACCCAGAGGCCGACGACACACGTACGGAGCTCTACCAAGGAGAAGACGCTGCAACAAGGGAATTCTCAATTTTGCTTTAGGCGGCCATCGAAACCTACGTCCAACAGGAGGCCACGAAGGCTGAAGTTCTAATGAGTGCTGTGTGGACCGCATTGGAAGTAAGCCCTGCGGTAAACCGATTGATGAACCACCTTCCCCAGTTGCTTGCACAAGCGTCATTGGCACAACAAACCCACCTAGAGGAGATTGCCTGTGAGGAACGCCGACAGGAAGTTCTTCGTGCATACCAGGAACGTACGAACATCCGTCGCCAGGAGGAATGTGATGGCACCTCTCGGGAATTCTAAAATTTGAGACAGACGGAAGAAAGGAAGGACACTAAACAATTGAAATGAGCAAATCACTCAATTGATTGAAAAGTGTTGTAATAAAATGACATGAATAAATAGAAGTGTTTTTTTTAAAATGATGTGTTGATTATTGCCCTGTGGAGAAGTGAGCAAAGAATTTATGCCCAATCAATTAAGTAAAAATAGAAATTTACAAAAGGAACTTGAAGGGGAGGAAGCCGCTAGAAAAGCTATGTTGGAATCATTTGTCGTTGCACCAAAAGCTCGAACTGTCAATGCCTGATACAAATGTCAGATTTAACCCGATCCACAAGAGGCGGTTAAGCCATGTCACGATTCTCCAAGGAGGTGCTAACCACCAAGTCAACAATCTCCGCCTCAGCATCGATTGAGCCTTCAGCACCCACTGAAGGGAGACTCGAACCTGTGACCCAAGGCTCTAATACCAATTGTTGGAATCATTTGCCGTTGCACCAAAAGCTCGAATTGTCAATGCCCGATACAAATGCTAGATTTAACCCAATCCACGAGAGGCGGTTAAGCCATGTCACGAATCTCCAAGGAGGTGTTGACCACCAAATCAACAAGCTATACTCGCACAATAGCAAGCCGAGCGAAGGGAAAGATTCCAACGACATGCCGAGGGACTACCGAAGGGAGGAAGTGAAGGCATGGGTGTGGGGAAATCTAGCCACCACGGTGGTGGGTGTGACGAAGAGTTGTTAGAAGAAACAAGAAGCTTGTTGGGAAGCCTAACCTTAACCCCGCAAACAAAAGAAGCCCAAAGGAAGGAGAGAGAAGAAGCTGAGTGTAGGGAGGCTAACGAGACCGCTACTGTCGAGACTATCAGAGTGATAGAGGGGCACGGGGATCGCAGTAGCCTACTAGGCTTTAACACTTCCAGCAGGTTGGGGACATCAAGTGGTGAGGTACCAAACACTTTCCAAACACCAAACTTGGCAGTACCGTTATAGCCTGTAATACAACCAGTGACACAACCAACAACACAAACCGCGACACAACGTGTGCTACCGACACCGCCAGTGAAGGTGAACATGGCACAAAAGACAAAGTTTCCCAAGTTCACAGGTGATGGGAAGGAAGACCCAAGCCGACATTGTAGGATTAGTGAAACAATTTGGACGGCCAACGAGGTGACCGACGCTGACGAATGGGTAAAGCAGTTCCCAACAACGTTGCGAGGAGTGGCGATAGACTGGTTCTCAGACATGGACCAAACAAAGATTGCTACATGGAAAGATCTATAGAAGGAATTCTAGACCGAATTCAGATTGCTAAGGGATGATAACAAAATAGTGGCTGAAATTTATACGACAAAACAAGGGAAAAAGGAAACTGTGCGAGGCTATGGACGAAGGCTAAAGTAATTGGTTGGAAAAATGGAAAGCCAATTGGTTGACGGACTTAAGAAATAGTGGTTTATCGAAGGGTGGAAGCCCACCCTCCGAAGGAAAATGAAGGTGGTCCCACCAGCATCCTACAATGATGCCTACAACAGAGCCATGGACTTGGAGAGCGAGAACAAGACCTCCAAGAAGAAGAAGGCCAGATCCTCTGATGACGATGACTCCTCCGAAGGAAGCAGCGACGACGAAGCAAATAAAAAGGTACAAGCTCTTCAGAAGGATATGATGAGGATGATGAAAGAATTCAAAACTACTATGAAGGGGAGCACAAGCAAGAGTGACGAAGCCGACCTGTGGTGTACTGACTGTAAGGAGGGTCACACCAAAGGGAGCATGTCCGAAGAAACAATTTTGCGACATTTGCTAGATCGTGGGTCATTCCATGAGGGAATGCCCGTACAACATGAAATCTCAAAGCCATCGGGTGCTATTAACCCAGGAGGCATCCACCTCAGCAGCGACGGGTACAAACGACCAAATCAACAACACAACATTGTCTGGCGGCTTTCAGAACAACAGGCGAGGGGGCAGGGGTAACGAAAACAACAATAATAACAATAACAGTGGAGGAGGCCGAAGTCACCTTTAGTATGATATCTCCAGCCGACCCATGATACAATGTCATACATGCAGTCAGTGGGGACATTTCGCGAGAGAATGTCCAAAGGAAGCACCACAATTCCTCTGCCAATGGTGTGGTTCGGGAGACAACAATGAGACTAAGTGTCCTAAGCCTGGGGTGAACTTCCTAAGCATAGCAGAAGAGGAAATATTGATGCTAACCCGCGGACAAGCAAAGAGAAAACTATACCCTGACCTCGAGACAGAGAGGGAGCGGCTACAAGAAGCTAAGGCCACCATAGAGAAGGAATTGGCTAATGAAAGGAGGGAAATGCATGGGAAGGCCAGTACCTCCTCAAAAAGCAATCTAGAACAAAGCATAATCTGACAGATATTGCACAGGGAAATCCCGGTAAAATTCAAAGACCTTGTGGCTATGCCCCACCTGAGGGCAACCCTTTTAAATACAATGACGACCAGGGAGCCGGAAATAAGGGGACCAAGCGGCGGGAAGAAAAACTCCCTCAAGAAGGAAGACCCTCTTGGATCCTCACAAGACCCATTTAGACCCATTTGTGTTGGTGCTTAACGTAGGAAGGCATCCGGTTGTAGTAGAGATGGGAATCCTTGGAGCAGTCTTAACCGACACCATAGTAGATGGAGGGTCTGGGGTCAACATGTTACTAGAAGAAACTTGGAAAAGATTGGGGAAACCTACATTGTGGTCGCCGACTTTTCAACTACTGGGAGCGGACCAGCACGAGATTAAACCCATCGGCACATTAATGGCGTAGTAGGTAATGGTCGGTACCCAACCATTTGTGCTCGATTTTATAGTGATTCCTTTAGAAAGAAAAGGGTACGACGCAATTCTCGGGAGAGGGTGGCTAGTGGTGGCTAAGGTCAAGCATGACTGGAAGAGAAATTCTCTTTCTATAGAAAAGAGTGGTCGAAGATTCACCATTGATCTGAATACACAGCTGGTGAGTGAGGACCTGGCATCATCCTCGGAGTCTGAAGGAGAGGAGGAAGACGAGGCAAGACAAAGAATGGAACCCAATAAGGAAGGAGTCCTGGAGATTGAAACATGCTCCGACGATGATCCGGATTCCCTAAATGGACTCTTTCATTGGCAGATGGAGGATTATGAGGTATTTCAATGCAACATGCTCCAGGTAGATGAAGGGGACAAAAAAAAACATTTCCGCCAGAATATAACGAGTACCAGGAGGGGGACGCCCGGGTGACGGAGGATCCAACACACAAATTTGACAAAGACAAGCTAATCAAATATGAGGAGCCTTCATTAAAAGTTGTGAACCTAGGGGATGAGGCCAATCTGAAGAACATCTTCATTGGGGATGATTGGAATCCTGTACTTAAAGCAACGGCCTTCAAGATCTTTATGGAATATAAAGATGTTTTTGCGTGGACCTACAAGGACTTAAAGGGGGTACCTCTAGAGTTGTGCGTCCACAGAAGAAGGTAGATGAAGCGGTACCCGTCCGGAAGCGTCCTTATCGAATGAACAAAAACTATGCCACACGGGTAAATGAGGAGATCCAACGAATGTTGGAGGCAAGAATTATTCAAAGTACAAACAAGCGAATGAGTATCTCCCATAGTCATCTCCTTGAAGAAAGAAGCCAATCAGATCAGGATGTGTTGATTTCCGATGCTTGAACGCAGTAACTATTAAGGACCCATTTCCTATACCATTCACAGATAGCATCCTAGAGGAAGTAGCAAGGCACAAAATTTATTTGTTTATGGATGGATTTTCCGAGTATAACCGGATATCCATCACCAAGGAAGATAAGTTGAAGACAACCTTCATGGTGGAAGATGGGGTATATGCCTATAACAAGATGCCCTTCGGGCTGTGTAACACCCCAGCTACCTTTCAAAGAATAATTCTTCATATCTTTGATCAAATGTCTGTTGCAAATTTCAAAGCCTTCTTGGATGATTGGTCCATCTACAGCGCCAAGGACAAACACATAGTAGTCCTTCGGGAGTGCATGGAAAGATGCAGAAGGGCACGATTGGCATTGAATTTGAAGAAGTGTCGCTTCATGGTAACGCAGGGAAAACTACTTGGACACATTGTGTGCCAAGCACGACTTAAAACAGACCTCGACAAGGTGAGGGTGATCTTAGAAATGGAACCTCCCACGGATGTCAGTGGCGTAAAGATGTTTCTTGGACATATTGGGTACTATTAGAGGTTCATCAAACAGTATGCCCATGTGTCCTACCCGATGGATAAACTAACTCGGAAGACAAAACCTTACATATGGGGTACGGAACAAGGCGAGGCCTTTGAGGGGCTGAAGGCAAGGTTGGTGGCAACACCTATTTTGGCATATCCCACTTGGGATAAAGAATTTCACGTCCATGTGGACTCTTCAAACTTTTCTATCGGGGCGACATTGGCACAAATGGGGGATCACGGGTTGGATCACCCAGTATACTTTGCAAGCAAACTTCTCTCGAAGGCGGAGAAAAATTACAGCACCACTAAAAGGGAAGCGTTGAGAATGGTCTATGCGGTACAAAAGTTCCGGCACTACCTATTGGCGACCCCGTTCACCTTCTATGTGGACCATCAGGCTCTGATGTATCTGGTGAACAAACCCATAATCCACGTTCGGGTGAGTAGGTGGCTACTGTTGTTACAAGAGTTCATTTTCAAAATCATAGTTAAACCTGGGAAGAGCCATGTAAGTGCGGATCATCTATCCCGGATTAAGTCGAGGGAACCAACCGAAGGAGTGGATGATGATTTTCCAGATGCCCACCTGTTCAGAATAACAGTTTTACCTCCTTGTTATACAAGCATTGGGGAATACTTGTCTACAGGCCAGTTTTCTCCGGCAATACAACCTTGTGAATGACGGAAGATAGTTCTGAAAAGAAAAACATTTCAACTAATCAATGGACTTTTGTATAAGATGGGACCTGACCAGATCCTTTAGTGGTGTGTGATGGAAGAAGTCCCAAGAGTCCTTCGGGAAGCCCACGAGGGTCCTGCGAAAGGACACATGGGTCCGGATACAACTGCCTGGAAGGTATTGCTGGCAGGACTGTGGTGCCCGACCTTGTACAATGATGCACGGGAACGGGCGACAAGCTGCGATACATGCCAAAGGGCAGGAAAACCATTGAAGAGGGACTTCATGCCACTCAACCCCTCTCAAGCACAAGAATTATTTGAACGGTGGGACTTGATTTCATGGGACCCCCTAAGGCTAGCAAGGTACGAAGATGTAGGTATATCGTGGTAGCCACGAAATACTTGACAAAGTGGGTTGAAGCACGGGCCCTACCAGACAATTCAGTCATAAGTACTGCATGGTTTATTTATGAACAAATAATAAGGCTTCTTACGACGTAGTTTAAAATTTTTCATTCATTTTCAAGTCCCTACTACCCACAGGCGAATGGTCAAGCGAAAGCAACTAACAAGGTACTAGCATCAGTCATTTACAAATCTTGTGGGGTCGAAGGGGAAGATTGGGAAGAAAGGCTTCCCTTGGTGCTGTGGCATATCATACAACATATAAAGTCACTACTGGACAAACCCCATTTCAACTGATGTATGGACAAGAGGCTGTCTTGCCTACTGAATTTATGGTACCAAGTTTGAGGATAGCCATTGAGAACAAACTAGCAGACATGGAAAGCTTGAAAGAGCGATTGTATAATCTCAATAAGCTCGACGAGAAACGATTGCTGGCACAATGGGCGACGGAGATAGTCCAAGGACATAGGAAGGTCTGATATGACAAGCATTTGAAGCGGACACAGTTCACGCCATAACAGTTGGTCCTTAAGTATAATGGGCAGAATGAGATTAAGCCGGGCAAATTCAAAGTTAAATGGCTAGGACCCGACAAGGTTCGCGAAGTCGAGGACAATGGTGCAATCAAGTTGTGGATGCTGGTTGGAGAGGAGATACCCGACACTGTCGACGGGTCAAAATTGAAATTATATCACAAACGGGGGTAGGAAGCAGACTTCGCTCATCGAGGCCAAGCCCATCATTAGGTATCTGGAATTCATATTTTTTAAAAAAAATTTAAATTTTTTAAAAAAAATAAAATAATTAAAAATTAAGAAAAAAAAACCGGCTGACCACCAAACGGTGGTGTGACCACTGAACGGTGGCATGTCACTGTTCCAAAAAGAGATAAAGGCCACCGTTTTAAAAAAAGAGAGAGGGCAGCATTCACACGCAAGGAAAAGACACGCCAAGCTACTGTTCTAAACAAGAAGATATGCACGCAGCAACCAAGAAAAAGATACACACATAGCTGACAGGAAGAAGGCACGCATGCAGCCAGATATTGCAGCAACCGTATGGTGGTGAAGGAAGAAATTTTTTTGGAGGTTGTTGTCAGTTAGGGGTTTGTAAATACAAGTGTTCGTACAACAACCAGTAGTAGAGCAACATTAAATATTTTATTTAAAAGATTTGAAGAGGAAGAATTAAAGAAACGGTTATGGATTCGGCTGGCAAACGGAGTTGGAGAAAATAGTTGAAGAACGTGGACAAGAAAGCCATGGATGCTGAGAGCTCCAAGAAGAAAGCAGCAGACCCTAAGGAGGCTGTGACTGCGCAAAATATTACATTTGAGGGCTTGAATGGCATAGAGTGCAGGAAATGGTGACATGAGACGCTGGAAGATGATGTGGTGAAAGACAGTCTCAGACACGTAGGAGTCCATTGGGCCATTCTAACGCCCTTGTTTTGCATAAAAGATTTCGAGCCCCAACTGCGCCAAATGATAGAAAGATTTGACACATTTTCTTGTACCAACACTTTTCGTTACCAAGGACACAATCTTACAGTGTCATTTCATGCAGCAGATTCCAGCCAAGTTTTTGGTATTCCAAGGAAGAAGGGGCAAAAGATTGACACCAAGCCCCGAAAGTTGACGCACGAGGTCAGTGGATACGAAGGGTTGCAGGAAACATCACGCCTGATCAAGTAAAAACATTGGCAAAGACAACAACGGGGAAGGGATTGAAGAGGGCTGACATTGCCGAAGGACACTGGCGGTGCATCATGGATGTCATTAAAAGTCGGCTCACCGGTGCCAGCAGAGCCTTTGACATCACCATCACGCAAATTCCATTGATGTGTGGTATTCTGAATGGTACATTGTATGACTGGGCGACGCAGCTTGCTCACAGGATGTATGATATCATGACCCTGCAACACCGTACCTTCTATATGCCACATTATGCCATTGGGCTATTTTTGGAGGCCAGGCGACTGCAGATCCCAAAAGAGAAGCTAGTGCTGAAGCCGAAGAGTGTCATATCTCCGGATGAACCATTGATTTTTGTGTGGCGCTACTTGGATATTGGGGAGGTCCTGTCAGGATCAAAGAGGAAACGTCAGCCAGAAACAAAGTCCGAAGATGTCGACCGTGGCCAGGAGCCAACATCGTCTGGTGGTAGCAGTTCCTCCCAGATTATCGACCATAGCCGTATGGAGTTGGCACCACGGCCTGTACTGTTCACTCCACCTCAGCTCGGGGATATTCAGTTTACACCGCCCTTGACCACTGCCTTACCTAATGCGGTTTCCATTCCAATGTTTGGGCAACCGAGGGCACCAATGGTGTTGAGTCCAGTTGTACACATGGCCAGGAGAGATGGGGATAACCCTACTGCAAAGGAGATGGCTTTGCACAATTTACCTATGCTGGAAATGCTACCCAGTCAGTTAGCAGAGGACCAGTTGGAGCACCCAGAAGAGAGAGCGGGGCAGAGTATGGACAACCAGTTCAGGGAGGCCAATACCAACATCACACGACAGGCTTCAATGGAGTGGCTTACTATGTTTGACATGAAACCGGTAGAGGAACTTGTGAGGTTCTCCCCTTGACCAGAGGAGACAATTCTGGCAGCTGAAGAGGTATGGGCAGAGGTACCCATCATGTTGTCTTCTGAGGAACAACAGGAGGAGACTGGGGATAGCGAGGTTAGGCTCGGGATGGCAGCTTTTAGTCAGCCATGGCAGAGGAATGACATGGAGGCCTTCTGGACAGAGGTAGTGACCCGAGGTCAGGAGATGGTAGCGAGCGCGCGGGGGCAGGCACTCGAGGATGTGGCAATGGACTTGCAGTGCCTTCTCACCTTCATGAGGACAGAGTGTCCTGTCCAGTTTGCTTCATGCTTCAGCAGAGATTGGTCTAGTCATGAGATGCCGGCTATGTTGTAGGCTTGGCAGGTGATAGAACCTGTGGTAGCCAGTCGGGTCGAAGCCCTGGTGACTGATTTGGAGAGAGCCTTCCGAAGTCAGTATTATGCATTCTGGCAGATGGAGCACTCCTATGAGGAGCATAGGGTAGCGTTCGAAGCTCAGCGGGTGTTGAACACTCGCATTGTTAGTTTGGAGTAGTCCTTGGAGGAGCAACGTAAGGAATGGACCACTAGGATGGCTACTTGGGATAGGGAGAGAGCTGCCATGGATGAGTATATGGAGACTCAGCGGAAGGAAAAGGCTGATTGGGAGACACGGGCTGCAGCAGAGCGGGCTGTCCTTACCCAGGAGAGGGATCTGGCACAAGCCTCAGCAGATGCCAAACAACAGGAACTTCTGAAGGCAGTTGCTATGGTAAAGCCTTCCTTGGAACATGAGCTTCAGGTCGAGAGCCAGTTGAAGGCCCAGACGGAGCAGGTGTATGCCCTCCGAGCGCAGCTAGCGCAATTAGCAGGATCAGCTTCTTTAGGGACGCATTCTCAGCCCCCTCCGAGTTTTTAGTCTTTTGATCTTGTTATTGTATATAGTCATCTTTCTTGTTTTGTTGTTGTTGTCAAGAGACAACTTTCTTTTTGGGGGGGATGATGTTGTTGGGAAAATGGGTAGTTAGACGGTTAGCCCGTCCACCCGTCCGAGGGAGTTACATGGATGCGACGATTCGCCTCGCATCCCCTCGGACATTATATGTATGCATTCTTCTCTTTGAGCAGACATGACAATGGTGATATAGAATGCACTTGTACCCGATGATTATGATATGAATACAATGTTGTTATGTTCTCTTTACATTTCCTGTTGAATACTTTACTTTCTGGATGCAGCTAGTCTCTATTACCCCACGAGGGTAAACATGATTTATATAATCATCTTGTTTGGACATACAACTTTGAGCTAGTTAAAATAGAATAATTCAAACCTGAGATAAATGCATTTTAGAGAAAAAATTTACAAAGGTTAGGGGTTCCTTGCTAACCTTGAAGGCCTGCTGGGGTTTTTATCTTGGCAAACAAAACTCAGGAAAACATTCCTAAAAAATTGTCAGTTCTCCAACCTGTTGGTGCCCAGCAGGAGCAAGAAAATAAATACTCACTTGGAGCTGGGGCACTAGGGCCCAAAAAGTGGTGCATGGATTCAAAATTCAAATCTTATTTATTATTATTCTATTTTATTATTTTTTATTGAAATATAAATTTACTATTAAGTGATACAGTGTTTAAAAGCACCTTTTTATCACTTGCTGGCTGACCCAGCTAGGGAAGGGGCATGACAGAGCCTGTCAGTGTAAATACCTAATCTTATGAATTCTAGGAATGCTTCCATGTACCCAATATATATACTGTCCTTTCAGGAATAATTGAATCACAAATCTAGGACATACATCATGGATTAACAACATCAATCCGCTGGTTCTTATCATCATGGTAGACTTCAACACCATCCAAAAGTTGAAAGAGAAGGAGACCCTGTTGGGTCCATCACATAATGGTAGAGCACAGAATCAGCTGGAAATGGACATCCAATGGTGGAAATTGAATTTGACCATGAGGCATTTACATGGAGTAGTTGAAGAAATGGAAGGATCTACGTAGTGGAGAAGTTGCATAGAATCTTTATTTGTAAACAATGGAGTACACAATTTCTGGTATCTTGATACAAGAATTAGTGATTCCAAGCTTGTGATAATTTTACTTTCTTTTGAATTATGGTTAAACTTGCTATGAAAGCAGAGCCCACAATTCAGACTTGAGAGTTTAGTAGATATGATCTGACCTCTAGATTCAAGCAAAATGTGGAGAAGTGATAGATTGAGGCTCTCCCTCCATGCAAGGATAAAATGCTCAGGTTGATTGGAAAGCTTAAATATCTCAAGTAGAACTCAAGTATTGGAGAAAGGAACTGATTCACCCCTCTCTCAGTATAAGTGTGTGCATGTGTGTTTCTTCAATTGGTATTAGAGTGGGTTCCTTCGGAAAAAAAGCATAACTGCTTGAAGGAAAGATCTTAAGAACACACATGGTGAGTCAAGAAGGGTTTTCCTCAAATTGAGCTCCATTGTTTGATGAGAACAACTGTGCATTTTAGAGTGTAAGAATGTGCACTTATTGGATGGCTCATGCATTTGATATATGGCAATCAGTTGTGGACAGCTATGTGGCATCATCTATTCCACCTACCAATCAAGCCAGAAAAAGGGCAAGAGAGAACAATGCTAAAGCTATGAATGCAAATCCTAAGTGGGCTAATCGAATCCAAATTTGTGCACTGCACTTTGGTGAAAGAAATGTGGGATAAGCTTTAAAAGACTTATGAAGGAGATGACAAAGTGAAAAAGGCTAAGCACCAAACCCACATGAGACAATTTGAACTTTGAAGATGATGAAGAAAATGTTGCTACCTACTTTCTTTGCATGGATGAAATTGTAAACATTATTCACACTCTTGGAGAAAAAATTGAGGATGAGGTTATTATGCAAAAAGTATCAAGATCTATCTCCATGAGTTTTGGTGCAATGATTTTGACCATCGAAGACATGAAGGACCTAGACACCTTGAAGATGGACGAGCTGCATGGCATTCTTACGGCATACGAAATGAGGACTGAGAATGAAACATCAACACAAGAAGCAACCTTCAAAGAACAAAGTTCCAACAAGAAGCAAAGTTCAAGCGATGAGGAAAAAACTAACTTTGTAAAGAAATTCAATAAAGGATTTAGCAAGTTCAAAGGAAAGTATATTCTTAAATGTTCTAATTGTGGTAATATAGGTCACTATGCTGCCAAATGTCCATTGGATGGAAGTGAACATTGGATAGGAAGTATGTTACGACAAGAGAAAAGACGAGAAAAACCGTAATAGCAAAAAGAAGTGCACTTGAGGAAAATCCACGAAAAAGAATTTTCAAAGACACAATAAGAGCCAATATGTCTGAGGAAGTTATAGCCCATTTGCAAGTGATGAAAGCTTTTCAGAGAGTGAAAGATAAGAAATTCTTTTCATGGCCATGGAAATGAAAGAAGCTCCAAGGAGTGATAACAAAGAAAGTGAAAAGGCCAAAAGTGAGGACGATACTGTAGCAGATCTTGAGGAAGAACTTACCGTTGCCATTGACAAAATCAAAGATTAAAAAATAGGAACTCAATGTTGAAAGATCAAATTCAAGATGATTGAGAAAAATCCAAAAAGACGATTATGGACTTAAACTTCAAGACTTAAGCTGAAGAAGCCAAATGCATTGAAGATGTTTTGAAAGAGCAGCTAAAAGCAAAAATCTCGGAATGTGAGAAGCTTTAATCAGTAATTGTTTCCCTGAGAACCATTGCCTATTTTGATGGATTTCCAACTAGTTCTTGGTCAAGCGCTTGCACCTAAGTTTAGATAACAGCATGACTCAGATCTGGTAAAGCGGCTCATACAGTCAATTCCCTGTTGAGGAATCAGTAAGATTTTGAAACATTCTGTCATAACCAAACACTGTAGGCGCAATTCAAGCCGTTCATGTACCATGGATGTTATGGTAACACTGTAACCTGTAATACAACTCTTTTACAAGTTTTTTCATAAAGAAAATGGATTGTGCATCCTCTATGTTATCAGCCTGGAATTAAGTGGAAAAAACAAATGCATTTTGCAATCTTTTTGAAATTCCATATCAGTATTGAATCTTGGACGTGGAAGTAGCAACTATAGAAGACAGATTGAATTCACTCCATGACCTATCCTGTAGGTGGTTGTATACTTTGGCAGAGGCTGTTAAACATGACAAATTTCTAAAACGGCTTTTAGAATATTTTGAAGGCTTTATCTATTTATTTTAAATTTGTTCCCATAAACACTAGTTAAAATCTTATCAAGCCTTGGCCATGATGAAGAGCACCTCTGACAATTTCACTTTTTCCATGAAATCAGATGAAACCTTATCCAGCAATTCCAGGTTGTTGTTCTATATTATTATGGTAATAGACTAATAGTTATATTTCATCTTTCTTCAACTAGTTAAAATTATAGCACATTTGTTCTAGTGTCAAGAACTTACTTAAGTTTCAAATAATTTCTTTGTAACCCTATCCCTGATGGAGGGTGTTATCATAGTTGCCAGCAGGTTTTATAACAATTTCAAATCTGAATTTAGATATTTGGACATGATGATTATCATATTATAATGTTACATGACTTTTGATATTTCCTAAGCTTCTTTTTGATAGTTGGGCATTCATTTGATTGTGGAAAGTTGAAACAGTCACCCAATGTACATAATAGACTTCTGAACTGTTTGGTGGCAGTTTATATTATGATAGATAGCTTATTGATATTTTTTGTTCATTGTTGTCTCCT
Organism: Chamaecyparis obtusa; assembly: GCA_027943335.1. Classification (NCBI taxonomy): domain Eukaryota; kingdom Viridiplantae; phylum Streptophyta; class Pinopsida; order Cupressales; family Cupressaceae; genus Chamaecyparis; species Chamaecyparis obtusa. The sequence continues at coordinate 1,719,950 of BSBK01005491.1, forward strand.
TGTCAGGCTTTCTGAGATTCTTGCAGACAATTCTGGATCAAATTGCAGCATCATGTAAAGTGGGACTTTGCAATTTCTGTCTGTATGAAACATATCTTGTCGGGGCTACATTCGTTAGTCTTGCCATAATAACATTGCTAGTTTCTTGTGGGAAAAGTCTTCTCAATATCTCTTCATATGGACAACAGATATTATCACATGATACTATTGTACTTTGTGGAAAAACCTTGACACTGCTGTACTTTGTAGTATTTTTTCCTTTTTTCGCTTCATTCTAAATTTCTATCTTTAACTAGAAGGCAGTTTGGTTTAACCTCTGCTTTCCCATTCAGTTTCTGTTGATAGTAAGGGACAGACTTTCACATTTTTAATGCCTAAAGGATAAACGATCAATAATCTCATGTAAGTGAATTTTATTTTTTGACAAATTTCTTGAATAAATATTTTCTCGAGTAGTGAGCCTCTCTTCTGACCGATTATTTTTCTGTTGTGTTAAGTGTGGCTACTTCAGTCACTTTTTAACACAAATTTTGTATCTTGGAATGATTTTCACCTGTTTCAGTCTCTTGTTGTCACAAACTTAGTACCTTGGAATGATTTTCACTTGTTCAGTCACTTTATTTGTAATATACTAATATGAGTCGGTTTTTCTGCAAGAAAACGACAAAAAACATCGGCTTTGGTTAGGAGTTCAATCTCTTTGGTGACATTTTCTGATAGATCGTTTGTCAAGACTCCACTTTGCTCAATACAACATTAAATTTTTTTAGGAGTCTTAAAAGTCATACGTGATATTAAAAAACCATTAATTCCCTATCCATAGTCTACAACAGTACGGATTTACTATTCCTAGTTTATTTATGTTGTTTAATAACTAATTGCACGGGAAAGGAACCCATCTTGGTCTCAATATTAGTTATATTTATTTGATATTTTTTATATATAAAAAATATGTTTGTGTACCACATTATATTTTACCAATTTTTAGAATCGTGTGGAAACCAACAGAAAAGAAGTAATATGCATGGCAAATTTAGGGCTCATGAAGTTTTGGAGGAGATCTAGACATGAACAACTAAATCAGTGGAGGAAAGGCCTTAACTAAGGATAAAAAAAGTGAGGTATCCACAAACAAGGCAGCATGGGAAATCAATTGAAAACCATAAGGAATTTTCAGTAAAGGAATGGAAGGACGGACTTGAATGAGGACAACAAGAAAACAAAAACACAACAGATCCCCATCAGGAATCGCTCCAACTGGATATGGGCGTTAAAAGAGTGAAACAATTTGCTAGAAGCTAGAAGCAAAGAACTTGTGAAAAGGCGCTGATTGGAAAATTTCATGGAATATGATCAGCTAGGGAAGAACAGAAATTGATAAAGGAAATTGGGGAGACAATCTACCAACCAAATAATTTCCAAAGGGAAATCTTTACTGTCCAAATTTAGAATTCCGAAGATTGAGAAAACATTGCCAATGGTGGAAATGGAAAATGGATGGGACATGATTATAAATGGTGATATGATCACCGAACTTTGATTCTCTTAAATATGCAAAAATGGAAACCCTGGTTTGCATAGGATTATATAATCTTCCTGAAGAATATTGGGATCCAGTGATTTTGAATGAAATCGGTAACAACCCAGTTCAATGCAATTGTTTGGATTGGGAGATTTATAACTCGTGAATATAGCAAGAATTTGTGTGAAACAAGAAAGCGATTCCAGAAGATATACTATTATAATCCAGCAATGTAACTTGGAGGCAAGCATTGACAATCGAAGATGATTAGAAATTTTATTTGATATTTAGGTCCAGAAATCATTGGACAAAAGAACAGGAACGCCTCAAAGTTCCCCCTTAGACAAAAAATGGAAATGAATTGAGAAGGCTCTGCTCTCGAATGATGCCAAGGGAAAAAATGCAAATCAAAGCATTTTGGGGAAAGGTTTATCTCTTCCCACTTACCCTTTACAAGATTGGTCACCGCCCATTTTTTTGACTCGAATTAAAATTTGATGTTGGTAAACAGAATTTATCATTCATGAGCAGTGGCAAATGTACCCATAGTTGGATAAGTTATTATTGACTTTTCTCTTTGTTTATATGGGTCCCTTATGTGATAAAATTTGATGTTTTCACGGTATGATTTTAACCAGAAAGAAAAGCATACCTATAAACTAAAAGAAAAGAAACATCCTAAATTGCTAGAGGGGAAAGATTACAAATTTTAGATTTTTCACAGTAGCAAGGGAGACAAATTCAAAGATCTATTTTTATTTTTTTGAATAATAACGTTAAAGATGCAATTAGGTTGATAGTGTAGGAAATTTATCCAACATAATATGAAATTCTTTCCATCGATTTTGTGATACATAGATTAAAAAAAAACCATTTTGATTTAAACCTAGAATTGCATAAGCTTCAAGATTAAAAATAGGGTACACAATGTTAGGGAAAAGTGATGTATAAGATAGCTATCATGTCAAAATATGGAAATTTATAACCAACACACAGGGGAAGAGGCTTAGTTACTGTTTATGTTCCAATAAACATTCACTCTTTGCTCACCTAACCATCCAATTATGAACTTTTAAAAAACAAAAAAAGAAGATAATTAATAGCACATTAAGATATTTCACATGTACCAATAGCTGCTTACTTGTACCTCTAGTAGTTAAAATTTTAATATTTAATTAGAGGAGTTGTGAACACAATTACTAGGACATTTATGTACGAGTATTGGTAAAAACATTTATTAGAGGAAAATGTATTGGTTCTTACAGGAATATATATTGAATTAGTTGTGCAAATTTTTGAGGTGGTTGTAGTCCACGGATTGGGACATCTTTAAGTAGCCATCAAGCAACACCTCTAGATGACCACTTTTTGACAATTGTGCACATAACGAATCTTCTAGCATTCTTTGTAACTACTCAAAAGTTGGAACAATAGTTTTAAGCTCTTAGGTCACATATAAAGGCATTTCTTTTGGTCAGAATCCAATGTACCATTTAGAAGTTTAGGATGCACAAAATTAGTTATTACGGCTATTGGTACGCTTCCTCTAAATTAGAGATGAACTTATCTATTTATATCGAAAAAATGTTGAACACAAAGACACTATAGTTTCCGTATACAATATATCCAGTCTTTGTAACCACTTTTTCCTTAAGAAAGAAAAGATCCCTTCTTTTATGAGTGACAACTTTTCAGTTACAACCGATTTTTATAATAAACAACAAACGAAATGTACATTTTCTTTAATATTAAGGAAACATATTCATGTTTACAACCTTCAGAGTTTAAAAAAATAAGCAAAGTATTTCATCTTTCTACTTCCATATCTTCTTTTTCCGAGAAGAAATCTATATTTTGTAGGCACGAAACATCCTTATGGTTGGAGCAATATGTTCGTGCTTCAGTATGGTACATTGAAAATGGGAATTGCAATGAGTAAGAGTGACGCCTATATTACAAAGTTTCCTTATAGATCCCACATCAAATACTTGATCACTAAAAGTTTTTTACGTTGAATTTTTTTCCTATAATAACATCAATAGCTTGAAAGTTGTCCTTGTTTGAACATTTGAATTGATGGATGGATAATCATATTGAATTTCTACCTTTAGCTGATCGTAGTCTTTTAAAAACTTAGTTTTCTCTAAAACATTTTATTTAATGGTCAGAATTTTCCATTTTACGTTTCATGTATTTTCATTACCATTTGAAAATATTTGTTCAACAATTAGTATATCAAAACGTTTTATGTATTTTCATTAGCATTTGAAAATATTTGTTCAACAATTTGTATATCAATACTTTTTTCAGACTGAAGGAATCAGGTACATCTTCCTATAAATGTGTCCAATGGCACTAGCTCGACACGCCCTCGAGTACCATTTGGGCTGGGGGGAGCCTTGACCTTGTGCCTACCACAGAAAACTATCACCAATCAAACAAGGCCCCCAGCTAGATATTAAGTATATCAATACTTGTTTTAGCCATTTAAAAAAGATTTCTATCAATATGAATACTCATTTTAGCTGTTTTAAAAAAGATTTCTATTCAATATAAATTTCTTTCTTTTGACTATATTTATTTTCTTTTTCAACTTTTCTTTTTGCTAATATCAATTTCATCATATATTTTTGTAGTCTTTAATGAACTTAGAACCATTTGATATTTTTCTTTGACTAAATATTTTGTTTGTCATAAATTGATATTTACATACATTTTTAATATCTTTATTGTTTTGTGAATTGGGATCAAAAGAAGTTTTGATAGTATCCAACGATGTCTGATTTGCCATAAGATAGATATTTGAGTTTTTTTTTGGATGATATCTTTATTGCTTTTATGACAGAATCAAAAGAAGTTTTAGTGCATCCAATGGTTGATTTGAACTGTCTATTACAAATTTGTGATAATAAGTTCAAATTTTCAGTTGTTGCCTAAGTTGATATTTGGTACACTTCTCTTTTATACTTCTTTCCGCCAATTTAGTAGTTGAAACCTTAGTTGTGAATATCACCTTAAGGTGAAAAAGAACTGAGATCCATTTTAATAATAATATTAAAATCTGTTTCTGTAACTTAATCGATAGACTCTCTAACTTTATTGATACTCTTTCCCATCGTATGGCTGACCTAATTCTATATGCATATTCTTAGAGGAATAGTATTTCAGAATCTTGATTTCATTTTAGCTTTCTTTGGTTGAGACCTCTGAAACAAATTTGCGACATTAAGGAACAAGTAATCGAGTCTCTTTAAGTTTTCTTGACAAAGTTTGTTGTAGCCAAGAAGAGGAAGAGTTGTCCAAAAGTGTTTACAACATTTTTGGAAGATGGAGATGGCCTCATAGGTGGAGATGAGGTAAATGGAAGACATCAAGAGTTGATCCATCTAGCGATGGAGGGAAAGGATTTTCTGGAATGGGAGGTGTTTGGAAAGAGTGCGAGGAGGAAGAAATTGGTACGAGTGAGATGAGGGAGATAAAGTTGTCACTTGAAGATGGGATGAGGGAATATCTATTGAATCTTCTTTGTCATCTTCGTCAATCTGAATAGTATTAGTCTTCTTTCTCTTCACCTCTGTTTTCTTTGTCTTATCCTTTGGATTTTGTTTATGTGATTTTTCTAGATTCACTTTTTTAAAGGATCTTTAAAGAAGAGTGTAAGTTCAAATCTTATAGGTGGTAAGTTATGTACACCTCATTTGTAGTACAGTTAGATGCCTCTCGCATGAAGTACGTGCTAGTCCCATATTACTATAATCATATGTTGTAGACCCAAAAATAGATGGCTGGTATCATAGACTATAAAAACTCATTTTCTTTCCTTTTCATTACCTCCTCTTCATTGACATTTTGAGAACTAGTTGAGGATGAAGAGCGAAAAGAAGATTTTACTTGTCTCCCCTTTGAAAAATCTTTCTTTTTCAAAGATTTTAAAAATGATCCTCCTGCAGTCTTCTTTCTCTCTCGTTTTTTTATCAAAGAACCTCTTGTAGTATACTAATAAGTGTTGGTTCAAGTTGATTATGTAGATTATCACTAATAATGTTATCCTAGTCAATAAACTAATCTCCAACATAAATTAGAATGATAAAAAATACACCTATTCCTCAAAATCAATGAGCATTTTCATTTCCTACAAGTTTGTGCAGCAACACAATAATATCAGAAATATCTTCAATCAGATGGGATCTATGGAGGATTCTTGCTAACTGTGATTTTCCTTTCTGGACTAATAAACAATGCCTCACCATAAACTTTTCTTCTCTATGAAATGCTAATATGCCACTGTGGTAACGATGTTGATAAAGCTTTCTCTAAGAGGCAATCTGAATGTTATCCCTATAGATTCACCATCCAACCCGACTATCATTCTATCATTCATTGTTTTTATCTATCTAGTCTGAGGTTCATGATCCTTTATACATTCTAATACTAAATCGACACATTGTACCACTACCAAGAAATTGGTGGCTCAGAGAAGTCCATTGTCAAAAAACTTTCTGAGCAATAGGAGATCTTTTTCCCTTTTCATTTTGTTTATAGAAGTCCTACAGATTTACATGCCCTAGTTCTCTGGACCTCTTATTTTTGGCACTAGACAATGCTTCATACCCTAAATTTTTATACTTCAGGATTTCTAGGGCAATTTTGTAGAGGAATGAAAATATTCTTTAGAATAAGATTAAACAGATTTAGAGGTATTTTGTATTTTGGTAGGAACCAATGAGAAGAATAGATTTTCATAGAATATAAATATTCTTTCCTTTGAAAATGAAACTAGGTCTTCCTTTAAATAGATTCTTTGTTTCAAGCAAGATTGTGAAGTAATGAAACAAAGGATAATTTATCTGCCTTCTCTATAAGAAATCATTTCCCTATAATTTCTCTCAAGACAAACAAATGCATTGGAATACGTGATACTCATTTCCCTGTAATCCCTCTCAAGACTGGAGATGTCTATACAGGCATCAATTAGCCTGTGACAAGATAAATTGTTTGCATTTAATAATTAAAATAAAAAACATAATGTAATTGTATTTTGAAATTTAATTTAATTATTAAATGCAAACAATTTGTCTTATCAGAGGCTTTTTGATGCAGACTCACAAATGAACGTGATACTTCCTTGCAGTCTTTAGGATTTTTCCATCATTAATTCTTTGTAACTGACATTAATGGTTCCTTTTAAAACTTCTTTTTCCATCATTAATTCTTTGTAACTGACATTGATGGTTCCTTTTAAAACTTCTTTCTATGGCAAGTTGTAGAGCTTGAGCCATTAGATATTCTTCATTTGGCTTGAATGTCTCTTTTGTAGAAGTATGCTTCTATCATTTATTGGAGGTCGAACAAGTTCTCCACTTTATGGTTATAGAATCGTATATAACTTATCTTTAGCAATGGTTCTGAAACCATTAGGAACGCCCAATGATGACGCTCAAATGCAAATCTTTTGGTTTCCTTAGAAGTTATAAAAGATATGTTGAGAAGGTTATAATAATCTTTTGGGAAATTGACAAAAGTTTTGAAACCAACACAAATCTTTGATGATATATATATATATATATATATATATATATAAATTAGAGAAATTACATTGATTAATAATATCGGATTTAAAACTTTAAAAATTCTGATATATAAAGATAAGGAACTTTTCTATTCAAAAATAAGAAGTTAATAAGAGCACGTTGGGTTCTAATGAGGTTGTGAAAACCTTGTTGGGGCTTGACATAGATCTCAAAGCCTCTTCTAAATGCCAACAAATTAACACTGCCAATTTTCCAAGGAAGAAAATACAAGACTAAAGAATCTAAAGGGGAATTGGTTAGAAAGGGCTAAGACAAATACAACATTCCAAATATAGGGCCATCATAATTGGCTTTGATTGGGGACGACGATTCTAAAGGACTTAATGTTATGAAATATTTTTCCCTAAGATAATATGATTCTTTGGTTATGTTGGGTGGATATTTTGTAACTGACAGTTTTGGGAAAAAAATCCAGTCGCAAAATAGGTATACCGGCCATAGCATATGAGACAATGTCTCTCCTACCTTAAAGGGAAGGCTACCCTTTCTCACCGTTCCTTAGATCAACTCAAGGTAAGCAATAAGTTAAGAGATTATCAAATGGGATGTTACAAATATTCCTCCTCCTTATCTTTCAAGAAGGAATCCACTTACTCGAAGAACGAGTAATGGGCAAAACTTAATCTCTAAACTACACTTCTATCTAAAAGTTGGAAACAGTGATACCGATAAACCAACACCAACTCACAGGCTGATTGAAAAATGTACCGACTTGGCTCTAAGACCTATTTATCTATTATATAAAAAATACCTCTACCATTGGGGCACACAGACTTCCAGAAGTAGAGACTTTCTAACTATTCTAACAAAGTGCATGAAAATAAGATGGTAATATAACCTATAGTCACAAATTGTAGTTTTATATTACCACAATCGCTCCCAGTCACAGCTTCGGCTCCGATTGTCTCTGATATTCACTTTGCTCTTAATAAAACGCAAGAATAACATAAATATAAAGATAGTAAAACCAAATTGTAGTCACAACTTCCAATTTGATTCACCACAATTGCACTCAGTCACAACTTCAACTCCAATTGTTTCTTTCTATTTATTTTTCTCTAAAATAGTACTACACAATCATAGTTATGCTTGCACAAGTTTGGTAGAGCTTTCTTGCATAAAATAAAGATGATTTTTACAATGACAGGGTCATTCCTTTTATAGGAAAAGAAATGAGAAAAAGGAGGAAAAAGTGGGAACCACTTTGACCCGGTAAAGCTAGGTGAGAAGAATTATTGGACTACATGTCATGAGGACATGCAATCGAATTACATGTAATTGCATTGCATGCAATTCATCTTCTCTAATCTACAAAGCATAAAAACTAAAACATAAAGATGAAGAAAACTGAATCAATCTTTGAATTTATCAAGAAAGGCCTTATATTTGGCAATACAATCATGAATAATAGGAAGATCTGAAATCTTCACTATCTCTTAAATGACTTCAACTTTGATTGCATTAGTACATGTTGATTTCACAACTTTGTAATCATCTACAAGAGAATCCCTTAAGTGTTTTGCCACAAATTTATATGCAACAAATTTGGTCATTGCCTGTGCTCCAAATTCTTTAGAATTGAAATCAACATTAACTCTATCAGTATATTTTGTGGTCATTTTTTCTTTAGTGAAGAGGTCATCATCTCTGGTAAGAACTTCGCATCCTAATTGCCTGAGATTACTGGTGACGTCCTCTTCTACTGCCTGACAACTCTCTAGCTCCTCTTGTAGCTTTGTCAAAAGCTTTTCCATTCCCTGGACTTTGTGATTCATGAGTCCCTGATTTCAGTAGAACATGTTCTTGGATGGAATCATGTCATATGAGATAAAAACATCTAAATCATTGTCAGCCATCTGTTCCCAGGTGCCTAGGTCTTCTTTCAGGTTATTGATGTCTTGGCTGAAGGAAGCAATCATGTCATGGAGTCTTTCCTTAATATCTTTGATACGTTCAAAGACTTTGTGCTTATTTTTGATTGATTGACTCCTTCTGAGACAACTTCTTTGAACCAAGCCTCTGCTGCTTTTGCTCTCCTATTCACCTGAGCTGTTTGTGATGAAATGGTGACGGATTGAGATGTTTGTTGACGAATAATCTCTGAAGACAAGCATTCTCCTGCTTTAACAAGTTCTTCTTTTCCCAGAGCTCATGCTTTCTTTTTGACACATTTGAGAGTGCATCTTGAGCATCCTGCAAACATCTCAGCTTTGATTGTTTACGGAGTTCAACCTTGGTGAGCTTGTAATAAGAGAAAGTAAGTTCTTCAGTTGGTTTGTCTACCAAGGGTTCTGCAATTTCAACATATTTGGTTTTCTCATCATCAACAACGATTCTTGAGACAACCTTGGCCTTTGAGGTTTTAGATTTACTCTTCTTGGTAGAGAAATCATCTAAGGGTAATTTGACCTTTCTTCTTTTCATGGTGATTTTTCCCAACCATGGTGGCAAACTAAAACCCTCCTTTGTTGGACTTGGAACAGTGATCGCGGTTGGCATTGATCCTGATTGTATCTCTGTTGTCATGGTACATGCCTCCATTTGCACAATAGAAATCATGAGTGCTCTTTGAGATGACTCTGTCATGAATGCTTCAAAACCTGCAATCAAAGTATCAAGTTGGGAAACTTGACCTTCTGTGAGAGCTGGGAAGTCACCAAAAACATTTGCCAAATTCTCACAATGCCCTGTTGTGAGAATGGAAGGAGTTGCAGAAGAGATGGGAAATGTAGACATATTCACCTCTAAAATAGAAATAGTAGGTGTGAATATAGTGGAGAATGAATCCACATCATTATCTACAACATTTAGAAATGGCTCCTCATGATTAGATGGATCCTCGTTGTTTGGCAACTGAGGAGGAGATATGATCATTATTTCTCCTTCTGCTTCATCTAATTCTTCCTCTTGCAGGGGTGATTGAATAGAACCTAAGGATGGATTTGACCCTTTTTCTCCTTTGAGTGTAAACTTGATAGTTTTAACTACTTGTGAAGAAGAAGAATCATCCTTGCTTCTGATTTCTACCTGAGATCTCTTTCCAATAGCGCCAAAATGATTGCAGTCTACCCCAACTTTCAAATGTACTCTCTTGAGGCCTTTGCTTTTCAGACAATAATGTGTATTCATCAGAATAGATTGGAATCTATCAAAGATAGAATTCTCTTCTTTTTGTTGCCATTGAATAGGAAAAGGGACATGCTTTTCAAACTGAGTATTATAATACTCTGGATCCAGGACCAAGCTATCATCTTCAATCTCAAAGCCATCTGGAATCTCGATCATATTAAGATCAATGATTTGTCATAGTGTGAGTCTACATTAATCCATTCTCATGATGTCTACCTCAGTGCGCAAATCAATCCACACATCTTCCATGCGATGGACATGGGTGAAGGCCCTTTTGATTTTAGAATGCATCCCTCGATAATCGAAGTCAGATCTAGCTTTGAATTTCTTCAATGTAATAAGTTGAAGTTAAGCTTCCATAGCTTTTGCCTTATACACTGAATTGAGTGTATATCAACCAATTTGGAGGGGTTTGGCGGTGGTGATACCAAAGCCTGGCATATACTAGTTGTGTTGATACGATTTCTCTTCCACGAGCTACCTCACCATCCCCATGAGGATAATCCTATCAATAGGATATCTTGGTAATGTATAGGGTTCTCCTTGAAAATAACCAACTCCCAAATAGGTAAAAGTTAGAAATTGTAGGAAGATACACCCAAATTGATTTACCTTCTCCTAAGCTTCATTTGATAGTCTCTTAATTGTCAACTCTTTATAAAAAAGGCACCTGAAATGCCCAAATAATGCATCTTGTACCCTCCTGTAATGATATTTGCTCTGTGTAAGTGTGATTTGATCATGATATTCCCAAATGGGCACCAATGATCAATCACCTTTGGTGGAGAGTCCAGAGAATGTCTCCATAGCTGCAACAATATAAACCAAATAAGAATTCATGTAGAATGGTACTGATGTTCCCACATGATTTAGTTGTTCGCACAATGTTGTGCTTATGAGCTCTCCCCAACAGATAGGTTCTTTATTTTCAAGAATTTGAAATATGAATTTTACATCCATGGTTCAAAGTTACAAGATTCTTTGAGACCACAAATTCTACTGAGGAGCGTTATAAAATCATTAACTTCTAGAGAGAAGTCAGATCCGTGTATTGTCTATGGCCACTTGGAGAAATTTGATCTTTTATTAACCAGCCATTGATCATTTATGTATCTTTGATAATCTGACTTATTTTGGTTCCACAACTGTATGGATATATCCTTAGACAAGTCTGCACATTCAGGACTTGCAGGAATTCTGAAAATATGTTCAATGACATTTGGATCCAGACTAAAAATCACTTTTCCATTTGCATCTTTGATTGTTTTGCCTTTGGGGTTGAAATGGCGTGCACATTCAAAGACGAACTCAGGTTCCAGAGCAGCCATAGGGAAAGTAGATATTAGGTGAATATTACTCCTCTTGATACGTTGTAATTCCCTGTTGGCAGGATCTTCAAGCCTTTGCAAGAAATTGGTCATGTCAACATACCCAATTCTTGTATTTGAGATTTGATCAAGAGATGATGAGACGAGTGAGGCTGTGGAATGAGCCTTCTCTTTGTCATATTGATATTTCATCTTTCCTTTGACTTTTGATGGTGCTGACATTCTTGTGCTGCAACATAAAAATTCCAAAGGGTAAATACATCATTTGAAGAGATTAGATCCATGAGAGGATTAAGCTTTTGTTGGGATTGGAAAGATAAAGTACTATGAGGGGAGGGGTCAATCAGTACCCTCAAAAACTTTAAACACTTAACACTTTGCAATAGTAGATATCTTTTAACCGACTGATTCCATTGTTTGCAACATACATTCATATAACTGAAAATGTAAAGTGCATGTAAACAAAACAATAAATCATACATGAAAATAAATACTCATGACTCAGATATTTTGGTTACGCAGAAACCTTTGTTAGAAGGTAAAAACTGCGGTGGGGATGACACCCACAAAATTTTCACTACCCACAAATTCTTCACTACTGCAGTAAATAAAGTATGTCGGTTAAGGGTACAATTGTTGATCACATCTTATGATCTTATCCTGTTAGGAGTAACAACAGATCGACTAAATCTACCTGGTTAAAGGATTTAAAGAACACAAAGTATGTGTGTACTCGGTTAAGAGATTTACAATAAGAACTGTTAAGTCCACTTTGTTAAGAGATTTTGATCTGCTACAATGGTTAAATTGATAACATTAAAGTATATGTAAAATGACAACTAATACTTGTCTGATTTAGATCTTGTGAAGTAACAAATAGATACCACCTCAATGTGATGTATATGTCCTTCTGTCCTGCTTGGTAGCCTTGTATGTGTTCTGATAAACTGATTCTGCCTCTCATAAACCTTTTGTCATAAAACCCTGTGTCTGATCTCCTGATGTCCTTAGTGCGGCTATTGCTTCATGATACATGTTCATAATGACATCTTTACAATTATATATCAAACTGACTTGACCTAATTAGGGTTTACATCATTTTAGAAAACCTAAGATCAACGGTTTACAAAAATAACCTAGATCTACCATTACATAGGAATCATCACAAAAGTTAATGATTACATCCATATTAACTATGTCTCAATCTTGGTAAACCGTTTATATGATCGGTGTAAACTGTTTGCATAGATATATGTGTCATTCTTGATTACTATGTCGTTTCCTATTTTTCTTGGTAATCACTGCATTCGTTGTTCGGTAAATAACTGATGCTCGGTGATCACTAGCTCAGTACTCGGTAAATTCCTAATGCTCAGTAAGTGTGCTCGGTCAAACCTATATTTGGTGATCTTGAAGTTCTGCCTTGTCTTTGCTCGGTGTAAAGGCTTTGTCTACTTGACCGATTGACTTGTTGTCTCCTTATACCAACCTTTACCGACTGAATACCTTATTGATACTAATGACTATCCATTAATGCTCAAATAGAGATAACAACTTTGGCTTGCAATGATAGATCTATGAAGAACAAAGTGTTCAGAGTATTGATTAGATACTCATAGAACACGTGTTGGCTGGAAATGAAACAAATAGCACATGTATGTCGGCAAAAAAGAGCAAAATCAAACTTATGGAGATGGATTGCATGTGGGGCTTTGTTTGTATGGTCAATAATGCAAGTTGGATGCACATGTATATGTGTAAATGGTAATTTTGGTATTTAAAAGAGTGACCTTTTACCAAAATCGGATTCTTGAGAGGTGATTACATGTAGTGAAAATGACATATTTTTACATGTAATGGACTTGGGAGATGCAATTACATGTGTTAGAGAATGAAGGATGAATTGGCATGAATGTATGCACTTGCATTCTTGAGGGGATGATTTCAACTTTCTTCAAAAACAAACAACAAACAAGCAAGCAAACAAAAATGAAAAACAAAGACATACCTCTTACTATTGACTCAAACATGACAAATTTGAAACTAATCTTCTACATGCAAATCCGGTTTTGAGTGTAGGATGATTTTTATGCATTTGATAAAAGAAGATTTCAAACTATTTAAACACAAAATGCAAAATGCATGGGCTGCATTTGAACAAATGGATAAAAATGAGCCATAAAATGCAACAATGTAGGAAAACAAGTGAAAAACACAAGCAAAATCAAATACATTTACTTACTTGGAGCTCAATGAGCCAAAAATGGAAGAAGGAGAAGTTGAAACGAACTTGTCTTTCCCAAAATCGGATTCTTCAAGTGCATTTGCATCCAACAACTTAGAAACCTTTGACCAATTAGAAGTTGCAAAATATGATCTCAAGATGCAAATACATGGGACATTTTTGTATGTAGATGATAAAAAACAAACTTCCAAACCCTTCCAAAGCAAAACGTTTTGGGCCAAAATGAATTGTTGGGCGTTTTTGGTGAAAAATGCACTCAAATGATGCCCTTGCGTGAACCGTTTTGGGCTTAGAATGCACAAAATGTGCTTGGAAGGAAGAAACATGCAAATGGAGGAAAATTGGACTCTAGAAGTGCATAAGCATGGTTTATTTTGCAAACAAATATCTTGGAATGAGACTCCAAGACAAAACACAACCTCTATATGCTCTAGCATATTATGTTTTTACATGAAAATAACTTAAAAAGAACTCCCAGCCAAAATCACACTTTCTCAATGCATATACAAAAGTTATTTTGCAAGCAAGCACCTTTAAAGAAGTCTCCCAGCCAAAATCGCACTCTAGAAGTGCATATACATGTCACATTTTTGCACGTAGAAGACTCAGATGATGCAAGTCGCACTCTTAGGAGGTGTTTGCATGTGTTTTGTTTGAAAGAATTTAAAGCCATTTACATGTAAATCACATTCTGGAAGTGCTTTGACATGTGTTTTGAAACTTGCATTTACATGTAAAAGACTTACCTTGTGCTTTTGCAAGCAAATCACATTCTCTAGGTGCAATTACATGTTTTATTTTTCACTTCATATGCAAATCACACCCTCTAGGAGAGATTGCATATATGCAATGACATGTTGTTTACAAGTTTTTAGCCTTTACACATGCAAATCGGATTCTTGATATGCATTTGCATAAAAAGTAGGAGAATGAAGACATGTTGTTGCATTGCACAACTTAAGTGATTAATTTAACACATGTCCAATTTACCTGTTGAGTCTAATTTTACTAAAGGGGTCAAAAATAACTATTTACTCTATATAGTTGAATATATAACGTGTAAACATTATTTCATAAAGAAATATTTAACTTATATGTTGATTTAAAACATAAAGTAAAACTCAGCATTAAATTAGAACTATATAGTGATAAAGTCACTTAAGTGAAAAATTTAAAAGCAACTCGACATCAAAATATAACATAAAGTGCACTATATGGTGGATTCGGACTCCTCTAAAATTTTTAAGATGACATATGCTCGTATTCTTGTGGAGATTGATGTTTCCAAGGGTCTTCCTAAGAAGATAACTTTGGCTTCTTCTTTGGGCTCTTGGACTCAGAACCTAGATTATTAGGGTATTCTGTTCAGGGGTAGGAAATGCCACAAGACTGGTCATCTTACTACGCGGTGCTTATTTGATAAGGTTAAATCGAAGAAATCGCCTACTTGGTGGTTGGGGGCTTCTGACCACCATTATACAGTTCGCAAAGTCTCTAAGGACGGGGGTTCGGTTGCTTGCTCTCCTCAGACTGATCATGCTTTGGCTGGAGCTTCGGAAGCTGCCTCTGATGCTTCTTATGTTGTCTTTGAATCTACTAATGTTGTCTCTGATGCAGTTTTGGTTCGAACTGTTATTGCTGCCCCTTCTGGTGTTGCTACGGATGTCCCTGACCAGATCATTGATGTTGTCTCTGGTCGTGGTGCTATTCACGTCCCTTCAGTGGTTTCTGATATGACCTGCCCTTTAGTGGGCTCTTCTAGCTCTTTTTTGGCTTGGCAGAAGGCTGCTGAAAAAGTGGAGGATGGATGGACAACAGTTAAGGGAAAGAAATTTAAATTGTCCACTCCTTTTGATATGAATTTACGTTCACATAAGGATGGGCAAAAATGTAAATCTTGATTGCCCTTTGTTGTGGCTGGTTTGGATTATTTTTATTCCAACTGGTAGGAACTATGGTTTGTTCCTTTGGTTTGGTTGGTGGGGCACCATAGTTGTATTATGGTCTTTCATTGCCCTATCTTTTGATGCTTTTGTATAAGGTTTCAGGACCTTTCAAATCCTATTTTTACTTAATCAGAACATAAAGTGCACTATAGTCACTTAAGTGATAAATTTAAGTGATAAAGTAACTTTAAAACATAACATAAAATAAATTTATGTTATATTTTTCAAAAAGTGCAACTCAACTATAGAAAATAACATCTATTTTTTAAAATATGTAGTCGAGCTTGGAGAGTCCACTTTTTGGGCACTTAAATGGTCATATCTTTTGACTGATAAGTCCGATTAAGCCCTAAGATAGATCAAATCGAAGGAAAAACTGAAAGCAAGAGACTGGACAAAACAAAAAGACTAAAAACACACTCGAAAACACACCAAAGGACACTGAAGGATTTAGAAATCAAGTATAGGAAGACAAACTGAAAAAAAATGAAAAAGACTTGACGAAAACCTTCAGCAAAATGATTTTCTAAACATATTGAGATCAATTGATCAATCAATATTGGCTAATTAAATAACGAATTAACATAGAGAAACACAAAACTAAGTTCAAAAGTTTCATATTGTTACCTACATTTTATGGTGACAAAATGCAGGACAACAGGTTAAAATATAGATTAATGAAGAGTATTTATGAAAACTCTTTTACAAGGAAGAAATAATTCTATTAATTAAGTAATAATTATAGGAAACCTTTGTGAAAGTGTAAAGGCCCGCCAGGGAATCCAGGAGAGATTAACCTAAAAATTGTTGCTAAGTTTACTGAATAATTGTTTTTTCTTAAGAGTTTACAAACAATAATGAATAACAAAGAGGAAGCAACAATATAAAGTCAATACATACTCATAAACATAATCTCAATCATAAATTACAAATCTTGATGGTTCCTTAACATAGAATTATGTAAATACAATTTAATCTATTAAGTACAATAATCATATAAATCTTCCAACTAATGAAATTAAAGTACATCATCTCATAAAAGAATAAATAAATATATCTGAACCATAAGGTATACATGATAACCCACATCCACTGAACAAGTCGCAGGGTATGTAAATACAACTAAGTACGAAGTGCAAATAAAAAGAAAAAATAGGAACAAATCTCCAAGGATGAAAGAATAAGACAAAACCACAACAAGGATCATCCAACACACATACATGAATGTCGGAGTCTCAAATGGTAAGAGATCACTACCTCTCGACCTCGGAGAAACTTGTGGTTCCAATCCCACCATGTTGAGGAGATAACATCAGACCCCACTCAGATAAGAAAACCAAAACCAATCACCAGGTAGTACTAAGCAAGGGATCCTAAAAGCTTCCTATCTCAAAGGTACAACTCAAAATACAAGGGTACACATACTAATCCAGAGACAACCAACACATGTAGGAAACCTAAGATGAAATCAGAGAAGTGTCATCACATATGTCAACCCCTTAGAACGATCTCACTAGACTTCGACTCCCAAGGGTGATCATATGTGGAACTTGAAATCCTCTCATGTAGATAAGGATAACTGATCATACCAAAACTCACTGTCACTACTAGACGGACAAGCGTCTTCACTCACTCCCATCCTTAGCCTATACTAGCACTCAAGGCATGGGCAAAGAATCCATTATCATATTAATTCATTTTAAAACTCTATTTAATGTATTATATTATCATTTATTAAGTAACTTACTGAGGATACCTAGGTAGCCACTTATGGGCTTTGACGCCTCTAAAGAAAACCACTTCCCCTTTAACACCCAGATAACCTACACTAAGCTCGTAAGTCTCAAAAAACATCTCATATATAATTGTGAATCATAAAAAACAAGACCTGGTTTCAAAACATCACAGGAACACACACACATAACTAACTTCCACCACATATACATCATTAAACTTTCAAATAGTAAAGACAAATCAAGAGCTCACATAGGATTGTGAAATAACAAAATCGAATGCCATACAAATATGCAAGACAAACAAACATAACACATTTTCCTAACCCCGCCTCTGGTAACAATCTTAAAGAGAATAATGTAAAATGATTCCCTCTTAACCCACAATTATAGAAGGAAAAACATTCACAAGAATTTAATAATAATAAACTAATTTGTAAAACACCATTACATAAATTAATTTATTAAAATAATCACTAACACAACTATAATTACATTCTTAAATTAAATTTCATTAATAAGGAAATCAATTTATAATGTTATTTAAAATTATTTAATTCTAAAATTAATAATTACTAAAATAATATAGTTTCATAATAAAAATTCTCTATTTAAAATGCAAATTTTATTAACTATTAATTAATAAAACCTTGTTAATTAATAATTAGCTTTATCCCTAATATTAATTAATAACAAAAAAATTAACTAATACCAAATAACTTATTTGCAATATAACTTTATTTAATTAAAAATATATTTAACACCATATATATAATATTTAAATATATATATATGTGTGTGTGTGTGTGTGTGTGTGTGTGTGTTTAAAATAAAACTTTAAACCAAAGTAAAAAGGCGGGAAAAGGGAACATTGGTCCCACCCCCTACTGTTGCCGACAACATAACTATCGTGGGCAGCCTTGGCTATCGCGACAACTAAGGAGCTACCAAGGGGTGGGGCTAAGGAAAACCCCCACCTCCCTAACATTTTATATTATAAATATATAAAAAAATAATAATTTTTTTTTAATTTATTCTATCAGAGTTTTTTCCTAACACAGAGCAGCAAACATAATATTTTTTTTATAAAGAAGAAAATCCAACTATATATATATATCACACTCTTTGGTTAGACTCTTTTACTCTTAATTGGTTTCTTATGATAATCGCACCTTTGCATTATTGTCATCAATTAGATTCTACAAATCGCTACTTTGACACATAATTGGTGTCTTTCATATCTTATTTGATACACACTTATCTTTTTTAGATAATCATTATTAATCACTAATTAGTGAATCGATAAATTTATATTTTTGGTGATAGCCACCCATCATATCGACTTGTTGTCAATGGAAGAATATATATGTGTGTGTGTGTGTGTGTGTGTGTGTGTGTGTTAACCAACGAGAAATCTAATAGCTGATTTCTACCAAGAAGAAAAATTATTTAATATTCTAATTTGATTCAAGCCCTAAAGTTTTTTACAACAAAATTAATCAATCCTAACAGACTCAAAACAAAAAAATTCTACGATATTCCTAACATATCAGGTATTCATAATGCCATATTTCTTTCACCAAAAGCTTATAACCAATAATCTAAGCAAGAGAAGAATTACAAATCATATACCAATAAGATCTAACAGACACGAATAAAACATATTTTCTTTCAAAAAAGAATTTAATCTACGAGAGTTTCAAACCTTATTTCAAACCACCAATTGATGGAAACCACGAAGAACAATCAATACCCTGAAAATTTTCAAAGCTTTCACAAAATCCTCCAATTCAATCCTTAGAGCCAAAATTTGCAAATCTGTGTAGAATAACAATGGCCAAATCCTCCTAATAAAGGAAAAGAATCTGGAACTCGAACTCAACAATGCAATCTTGAAACTCAACTTAACTCCCAAAACTTTGTTATTACCAATATTCCTTTTGCATGATTTTCAATTTAATAATTAATAACTTAATGTACTTTCACTTAATTCAAATTTAGTATTTCTCGTTTATATCAATTCACTCAACTTTTTAAAAATATTTTATTCTTTTATTTATATATTTATTTTATTTAATAAATATATACAACAAGTAATGGCAGGGATCGGGACATTGTGTGGATTCCGCAAGCGGGTAACTACAACTTTGTCCCTCAACAACATCAAACACCTCAAATAGAAAGGTAAAACATATATGATATCCATACATATGCAAGTATGAGGTAAGTAACATTATGAATATAAATGACATATTTAATCATATAAATAATTATCATCAAAGTAACTAACATCATCTAACTATAAACATATGATATCTCATGACTATCCAATATCAAATCACTATGTAATGTCATACATCCAAAACTACATAATAAGTTGAAATAATCAACGCACACATGAAAATGGCCTAAAAGAGTTTGGCAATATAAAACTGAAAAAGTAAACTATGGTGGGCACTACATCCACCTCCCCTAGAATTAGTCTTACTCTTGGAAGCCTACAAACAAATAGGGATATAATTCTCGTAATCTCATTGCGTTCTCCCAAGTCATTGATGACTCATCAGTAGGGTCTCATTGGACCCTTACCTGCTCGATGGTGCGATCCCTGAAGGTCAACTCTTGCTGCTGAAGTATGTGAACGGGTTCCAAAGCCAACTGCCCCTCCTCTACCTGTAAAGCATTCCATTCAAGAACATGTGTAACATTTGGTATATATTGTCTAAGTACTAAAACATGGAAAACATCATGAACGCGAGATAAGCTAGACAACAAAGTAAGATAGTAAGCAACTGGTCCTATCTTGTCAAGAATCTCAAATGGGCCAACAAAACGAGGTGCCAACTTCAAACCCTTTCCATAACAGATCAGTCTCTTCTGTGGATGGACTCTCAAAAATACCTTAACACCAATTGCAAATTGTCTATCCACTTTATGAGAATCTTCATACTTCTTTTGTCTATCCTGAGTTGTGGTCACGTACTCACGGATGCGCTCCACGTGCTACTCCATATCTCGAAGCATCTCAGAACCTAACAAAATATGATCTTCTAGCCTATCCTAACTCAAAGCTATACGACAAGGATGGTCTTACAAAGCCTGAAAAATGTGACATATCAATCGAGCTATGATAACCATTGTTGTAAGAAAACTCGACCAAATACAAATAGTCCTCCCAATGAGTATGTCTATCGATGACATACATCATCAACATATCCTCTAACACCTGATTAACCTGCTCTATTTGTCCATCAGTCTCAGGGTGATATGCCTAACAAAAATTCAACTATGCTCCAAGATCATGTTGCAAAGAAGTCCAATATGTAGAAGTGAATATTGGATCCCTATCTGATATAATCCTTTGAGGAATACCATGTAGTCTCACAATATCCTGGATAAAGACTAGCTACTGAAGCTATTGTATATGATGTTCTCATAGGAGAAAAGTGTGTCACTTTGGTCAACCGATCAACTGTGACCGCCGATCAACTATGATCGCGATGGTAACATATTTGTTAGGAGTCATAGGAAAACACACGATGAAACCCATCGAGATGATATCACATTTCTATGATGAAACAAGATTAGGCTGTAAAAGCCTTGATGGATGGTGATGGTATGCCTTAACTCTCTGAAACTCTAGACATCTTTCCACCAAATCAACGATGTCACATTTCATACCAGACCAGTAATATAGTTGTCAAAGCTCTACATGCATCTTCTTGACACCTGGATGTGTCGACTAAGGTGCATGATGAGCCTTAGATAAAATCAAGGTATGAAGATCATTTGATGGAGGTACATATATCTGGTTCATATAACACAAAATACTATCTGAATCTAAAATATAACCTGAAAACCTTCCTTCGAAAGGTCTCCCTGACTCAATCTCAGCACTCACTTTGTTGTACCAAGTACCTGTAGGAAGTGCCTAGAGTATACGACTCCACAAATCTACACCAAGAGTCAAAGTTGATATCTCATGCCTCTTGCAACTCAAGGCGTCAACAACCATATTATCCTTACCCTGGATGTACTTGACCTCAAAGTCATACTCACAAAGAAAATCCATCCACCACCTCTGCCTAGTATTTAGATTAGGTTGGGTAAAGATATACTGCAAATTGCGGCGATATCTATGAAGCTCAAACCGATGTCCCAATAGACAATGTCTCCATCGGACTAATGCATGAACTAATGTTGCTAACTCAAGAGCATGTGTAGGGTAGTTCAATTTGTGATCCTTGAGTTTGTGAGATTCATAAGCAATCACATGTCCTTCCTACATAAGGACTGCTCCAAGACCTTCCAAAGAAGCATCAACACACACCATGAAATCACCCAATGGGTTGAGTATTGCTAGAATACGTGCACAAGTCAAACACTCCCCAAGGTTTTGAAAATCCTTTTCACACTTCTCTGTCCAAACATACTTCTTCCCTTTCCTTTGAAGAGAAGTAATATGATATGCAACTCTAGAGAAGTCCTTAACAAACCTATGATAATATCCCACCAAGCCCATGAAACCAAGAACCTCAGACACATTGGTGGGGGTTGGCCAATCTACTATAGCCTAAATCTTTGAAGAATCTACTAAAATACCCTCACCTGTGATCACATGTCCAAAGTACTAAACCTCAAACTAAAAGAAGTTGCACTTTGTCACATTGGCATACAATTGATTGTCACGAATGTAGAAGTTGAGAAATCCAACTTCACAGTTTGCCAAGAACACCTGCATGCAAATAACCTGTTGCTGAAAGGAAACCAAAGAGACAAAAGCAAAGGCTTGGAAAATCTCAGCAGTGTGAGAGAAATTGTATTCCAATCTAATGAACAATAATTACAAGAGTTCGACCTATAAGGTGAACGAAAACCCTAAAAGGAAAAAAGCTAGGTTGCACAATATAATTAATATAAAATATTAATTATATGCACCTAAGAGATAGCTTAAGTGAAAATAGAGTACATAGACAACTTAATAATTAAATCAACATAATCTAATTAATAAGTGAAGATAAATAGATACTCTAACACCCCCCCTTAAGCGAAGCTCAGGAGGTAAGCTAACCTAGCACAGCTATGAAAGCAGGAAATGGGTCCCGGCAACAAGGCCTGATCAGGTACCCAATACAAGGAAATCTCTGTAAACCGGAGACAAAGGAGAAAACCTAGTGGGAAAAAATCCTCTCCAAAAAGAGATATAAAAGCAAGAAAGAGACAAAAAATGACTTCAAGAGACTCTCTCAAAGCCATAAGTACAATGCATGATGCCAACCCCCTCGTGAGAGAGGGTCAAGGCTCCAAAGCCCCCCCAGAATGAAAGAACCCCTGGATCAATGAACGAACCACTGTGACTCCAATACAAAGGAGTGAAAGAGAGTGAACACTGAAGAGGTAACCTCAAAAGATGAGGTGTCATTGGAAGGCCGAGCTGATGCTCAAAGGAGTAGATACAAGGATCCTGAAAGGGAATCCCCAATGTAGGTGGTATAACAGGTGTGCTAACACTGTCAGGAGAGAGGAGATGAATGTCCTCTGTAGAATCCTCAATGACTGCACCTGGTGGCTCAAGGAATGGAGCTGGAGGGTCTGGCAGTGTTGAAGAGAAGAAACCCCAACAAGATGAGGTGAGGCAGTCACAGAAGTGGTCTCAGGAACAACACAAAGGTTCAAGTGACTTGACTGTCCCACAGGATGCTCTCGCGTAAGAGGAGAGTTGTGCTCCGATAATGGAGATGGTGGACCAAAGTGTGAGAAGGTGTAGAGACGGGTGGAATGATCAATAGTCCCTGTAGCAACAATGCCACATGTTGCACTATCCCGGATGAAGACTGAATCTGGCGTGAACTCAACTGTCTTCCCTGACCCATTGAGTGTAATTTGATAAATTGAGAGAAGGTTTGCAGACAGAGATGGAACATACAATACATCATTGAATGTGCCATCCTGAATGCCTATAGAACCTTTCCACCAATTGTTGGAATCATTTGCCATTGCAAAACCAAGAACAACGAAGACACTGCAAAACCAGTTGTAGATGTTCCTCATGCGATTTAGAATATATCAATATGTCATCTAAGAAGACGAGAACAAAATGATCAAGGTAAGATCGAAATAATTCATTTATCAGCCACATGAAAATAGATGGAGCATTTGTCAAACCAAAAGGGACTATTGTGAACTCATAATGTCTATAGCGAGTGCGAAATGCAGTCTTTTGAATATCTACATCTTAGATACATAACTAATGGTATCTTGATTCTAGATCAATTTTTAATAATACCTTAGCCCCTTTTATCTTATCAAAGAGATCATCAATTCTTGGCAAAGGATGCATGTTCTTGATCGTTACCTTGTTCAAGTGTCTATAGTCGATGAATAAGCATAAAGATCCATCCTTCTTCTTAATGAAGAGTGCAGGTGCTTCCCATAGAGAAACACTTGGCTGAATACTACCATTTACCAAAAGATCCTCTAACTGGAGCTTAAGCTCACTCAACTTTTGTGTGGTCATCCGGTAAGGAGCTCTAGATATAGGTTTTTCTCCTGGAACATGATTGATGTGAAAGTCTATGTCACGCTTTGGTGGCATACCCAAAATCTCACTAGGAAAGACATCGGTGAATTCTTGAAGAGTAGGATGATCAAGAGTCTTCTCCTTAGTTTCAACTTCATCTAGCTCATTCATATTACTGCCAAAACTTGACAACCCTTTCACATGCTTCTCTTGATTTGCATAGAGGAAATCATACAAAGAGATATAGGACGTTGAACTCACACAATCTCAAAATCCTTGCCAACATCATCATTGTATTTGATTATTTTTTGTCTACTATCAATGTTGGCTCTATGAGAACCTAGCCAATCCATTCCAAAGACAATATAATATGATCCCAAAGGAATCACAAGAAGATCAATCGAGGTAATGAATTTACCCAAGTTCAACTCATATTTATGCACTAGAGAGTTTGTTGGTACACTTGCCCTGGAGGCTAACTCAAAACAAATCCAAAATAATAAAAAGTGATATAATTACAAAACAATAGTTTGAAATACAAGTGTTATATGCCTAAGTTTTTTTTTGTTTTCAAGTTTTAACTACTAGACATCTAATGGGCGTACAAAATTCTTAGAGTCTCCAGTGTAGAAACATGGACTCTGATACTAAGTGTGATGCCCCACAAGGGAACCCAGGAAATATTAACCTAAAAAATGTTACTAAGTTTACAAAATATTTTTTTTCTTAAGAGTTTACAAACAATAATGAATAACAAAGTGAAAACAATAATATAAAGTCACTACATTCTCATAAAGATAATCTCAATTACAGATCACAAATCTCAAGGGTTCCTTGACGTAGAATTACGTAAATACAATTTAATCTATTAAGTACAATAATCATATAAATCTTCCACCTAATGAAATTAAAGTACATCATCTCGTAAATATATATATATATATATATATATATATATGAACCATAAGGTATACATGATAACCCACATCCACTGCACAAGTTGTAGGGTATGTAAATATAACTAAGTACAAAGTACACATAAAAAGAAAGAATAGGAACAAATCTCCAAGGATGAAGGAATAAGAAGTAACCACAACAAGGATCATCCAACACTAGTACATGAACGTCGAAGTCTCAAATGGTAAGAAAATCACTGCCTCCCAACCTCGTGGAAACCTGTCGTTCCACTCCCACCGTGCTGAGGAGATAACATTAGACCCCACTCGGATAACAATACGATTACCCTCGTCTTTTTCCTTGCTCTCAGGTTTGGTCTTTGTCAGTAAAAAGGTCTATGTCGAAATTAAACTTGAACCTTGTCGGGTTCAAGTTCAAAATCCATTGGAAGTTACTAGTATATCCCCATTCACAAGGTTACTTTTTTCAATATGTCAGTTTTTGAAAGTTGAACCTGAACCTTGAACCTTGTCAAGTTCAAGTTCAAGTTCAAATGTAAGGTCCAAATTTTGGAATATTCTAGATGTTTGGTTATTTCTTTCGCAGGAAAGTCTCTATTGAAAAGCATCATTACCAAATTAGAACTACTAGAAGTTTCCCGTGCGAAGTCACTAGATTTGATGGGACAGTACAGGCATGCCGTAATATGATGTATGACAGCTGGCGGCACAGAACAAAAGGGGTTCATCATTGTAAAGAGTGTGGTAATCAGGAAACATTATTGGGAGCTGAGAGATTTGTGTCGATTTGACATGAGAATTAATGAGAAGAGCTTAATGTGTCACATCAATGACCTCTTACATAAATGCATTTATTCCTTTCATCCTACACAAATCTATCCAAGATTTTTACTAGCCTTGTTAATAAATTGAAGCCTTTATTAGTATTTGATTATCATTTTCTTTTGGAGGAAGGGAGCAGCGAAATTTGTGGTAAGGGAATTGTAGAGAATTTGTGCGCAGTTGACTGGTGAGTTATCCTCTTTTCTGCAGCTTTCAGTTTGTAAAGGAAGATTGTTACTATATTTTGTGAAGTTTCTCTTCTTTTCTCTTAAAATGCCTCTTTTTCGCCCCAAGCTTCTGAAAGCCGAAAGCATAACTCGCTTACTAGTCTCCCTCCCAGACATTTGTGACACTTCCCTGGTTAATGCAAGTCTAGCAGAATTGTGTGAGAGGGTTAGTAATGCACCAAAGGGATCTTTTTCTAAAAAGCTAGTTGGAAGTAGATTAATGGAAGTTGTCGCATTTCCCCTAACCCTAACATGCCCTGAGCTTGTGCTAGAATGTGCAAATAAATATGATGCTAAGAGTAGATGCATTAAAGATGCTTCAAGGGAGATTTTAGTAAGAATCAGTCGAGAAACGCTCATAGCGGCTCTTAAAATCCCTTGTAGAGAACCCTATGAACCCTGGACTTTCATAGAAGTGACCCACGTATATGAGGGAGATAAGAAAAAATACAATTCTCTTATTGCTCAAAGCTGGTTGTCAAAGTCAAAGAAGGGAGGCTCATGGTTGCCCAAACCCTTGACAATTGAACATTTTCATAAGAAAATTGTAGATATTGTTTTCCTTTTGAACAAAGTTAAAGGAAATGAGCATCCTTCCACTAGGAAGACTGGATGTATTGCTTCATTCATAAGATTATAGGAGGAGAAAATTTTATCGACTAGGCTGATTTGATCGCTAAGAAAATTCACAGAGAACTCTTAAATGTAACCAATTTGACTCATTTTTACATGACTTCCTACCTTATATATATTCTTTCCTATTGTAAAAACTAGGAGGGTCTACCCGACAAGCCTTGGAACAATGACATGAAAATTTATGATTACTACAAACATTTGCAGAATGAGAAGTTTACAAAAGAGTTCAAAATATTTAATGATGTATTCCTGGGTAAGCTGGTCTTTGAGCTGTGTGGGAAGGAAAATAGTAGAATCATAGAGGAAGCTATGCAAGTGGTAAATGTTTATGGGTGCTACTTTATCCAATTTCCTAAGTTCACCTATATTAGGGTTGGGGCGTTTGATGAAGAGCCTTTGAGATTACCCAGATACTATTTAGACAATGTAATTTTGATGGAAATTTGCAGGCAGCTGGTTATTGTTGAACGAAAGTCTGGAAGTTCCAAAAAATCCTTAGGTGTCCTATTTCCAATTGATTTGGGCTACTATAGGTGTAAAAGCTTCCAAGATGCCTTGGCAATGGAAGGTGAACTTCATGCCTTAAACTTAAAATCTTACATCCCTAGAGCGAGTTTTGACTATAGAGGTTTTGCCAAAACAAACTTGAATGTTCCTTCCACATTCATGCATGTTCCAGAACTTGAGGATTATTGGTCCAATTGCTCGGATGATCTGGAAGTTAGAAGAATATTGTGGTCTAGGATGACTTTGAGGCAGGTTATCACTTTTAGGATTGACTTGGATATAGATGGTGTCGAAGAGGATGAAAATGTGGACGTGCTTGATCCTCAATATCTTGAGCAATTTGAAGCTCTTCCTATCCTAGAGATTGATTAGACAAAAGTAGAAGAGGTAACTTAAAATCTAGGACAACTAATGTGATAAGAAGGACATAAAATTGGCTTCAAGAAAAGAAATCTCCTAAGATTATTTCTCAGTCCTCAAGAAAACAAGTGAAATCAAAGAAAATAAATTCCTCGAAGAAAGCTTTTGTTTCAACTAATCCTATTGTTGGTAAATTTGTTGCAGGTAATCTTGAACTTGAAGTTGAACCAGTTAGCCTGGAAGTTCAACTTCAACTTCAAGCTGAGCCTACCACACAGATGACCCGTTCAAGTAGCCGGATAAAGAACAAATAAAAGGAACCTGTAGTGAATTCCAGTGTTGTGGTAGACTTGGATTCTCCTGAAACTGAACAATAAGAAGAGCCAATTCCATATTTTAGTTTTCCCAGTATGTCTGACAATCAACAGGTTTAGGGCAATACAAATAACACTCCAATGGACTCTCTTGCTCTTCTGAGCAGCCATGAGACACCAAAGAAAGCCACCATAGCTCCAAAATGATTGGAAAATTCTATTGCCAAGAAACAGAGTGTTGTGTCGTTGTCTTTGCCAATTGAAGATGTGGTAAGTAAATTCTTGGGTAAAACCCCAAAGGTCAAAAAACCCAAGACAGAATCCAGAATTGAGTTTGATGAGGATACTGGCCATTGGGTGGCAAAGATTTCTATGCCAGTAAATGATAAAGGCAACGAAGAAGTCTCTGCACAAGATTATCAAGAGTCAAGGATTGACTTGGGGAAAGACAGTAGAGTAGCAGATATGAAGATATTCGAAGTGTCAAATAGGAAGATCGCTAACAGAGTATGGAAGGACGCCAAAGATAAACAGGAAATGAAGGAAGAAATGAAAAACATGGCTCAATACATTCATGCTATTCAGCATCCAGAACCTCTTCCATTGAGAGAAATGTCAGCGTCAATCGATGTCAAGTCCCCAGTTAACCAAAAATTCTTGGATCAAGTGCAAAGAAACAAGGCAGTTACCAAAACATTTGAAAACCAAATTGAATATGTTAAATCTAAAGCCATCAAACACTTAGGCTATTCAAATGAAGCCCAAAAGGAGGCTAGTAACCTTATTAAAAAGGTTGGAGCAAGTGTTGAAAGCTGGGAAAATGAAAAGGGAAGATGGGTAAAGAAAATCCAATGGATGGAAGAAATTTAGGAATACAACCTACACAAGTTTCTTGTTGAAAGGCCAGTCCCAGGTTTGAATGAGAAGACCTTATATGTCCTGAAGGAATGCATTGACTAGAGGAATGAAGCCATGGCGCAGGGAATTTATGAAGTCAGGGATCTACTTAAGGAGTTAGAAATAATAAAATATATAATCCTAAGTGACATTGAATGGATCGAGAAACAGTGTTCCGAGCCAAAGGAAGAATCAATCAGACCAAGTGAGCAGGTCATCAAAAATGTTTGAGCAAGATTTGATGAACTCAAGGAAATGAAAATGTTGACTGTGCAGGATTTTTCTAAGGTTGCACGTATGGAATCAATGCTCTTGATCAAGCAAAAGCATCTAGAAATGCATGATGGAAAGGTTGCACAAATTCAAAAGGACAAGGAGGCATGGAAGCAGATAATTTCTTATCTCGGATTGCCACATCAACAAGTCATTTCTGCATTTACTATTGCATATGAGAACCAGAAAGCAGCTCAGTTGGTCTCAGCTTTGACACCTTAGCTCTAGTGGACACTTGGATAGATTTAAAAGGCATTTCACGCCATAGTCCTGCTTTTTTCTTTATGATGTAAGTTAGTTATTTCAACCAAAAAACTATTTACCTCTAGTGAGGTAGTATTAACTATGGTTGGTTTCTAGCCCTATGTGGCTATATATTTGAAGACTAAAAACTTATAGAGGGTCGGCTCTCTGATGTTTTGAAAACTACTTTTTGAAAATCTATGCTTTAGTTTCCTTAAAACTGATATGATAGAATGTATGTGAAATCCTGTGGTTATATATATATATATATATATATATATATATATATATATATATATATATATATATATATATATATATATATATATATATATATATATATATATATATATATATATATATATATATATATATATATAAAGCTTTTGAACTAATGAATACTATTGTTCATCAATGCATGTGATATGTTTTCTTGTGGAGATGAATCATATGGGAAGAAGCTTAGTTGTTATATGAGTTAATTCTACATTTGAAGCAATAGAGAGAATTTGTTTATGAATCTTATTTTTGAGTATGTGGATAGTTATTATGATTAGATTTGAATGGTTCTTTAACTTGCACATTCCTTTTGTGTTGATGAATTGAATGTATCGCCTTAAGTATTTTCTAGTAAAAAATACCCATGATTCGCATTCTTTATTAAATAAGATTGTATTGAATACTTTCTATCAAGGCAACTGCACCTTGAAAAACTATAGAGAGTTTTCTATCATAGAGACTCAATTGTTAGTGTTGTGTTTATCTTTTTTTTTCCGTTTAGCAAGAATCTTTTAGATTAATCTTGAGAAAGGAAAAAACTATTCACTAACAATTTTTGGTGACTCCGCTGGGGAGTTGAAATCATATTCTATGATAAAATGGTTTTTCCTATCATAAGTGAACAACCAATATTACAACCAAATTTAGGTTTCCAAGACACACAAGAGGATCTCATTTTAGACTTGAATGCATGTACTTGGATAAACAAAATAAGTAACCAGCAATATCTTCAGATCCAACAAGTGCTTGAGAGAGAGGAAGAAATTGGCAAAAGATTGAGAGGTATACCCATTGCCCAAGAAGCAGTTGCAGTAAATAGGATAGCTAGAGCCAATTAAGTTTTCTTGAAACTAGCAAATAAAAGATACACTAGAGGAGATCGGGCAAGAGGTCTAATTGACACAGACTTTGAAGACCTATCAAAACTTGACTTTAAACCCCAAACTCCTTCCAAAGAAAGACGCTACAAGACAAGTAGTAGACCTTCCTCCCCCACCAAAGCATCTCTTGTAAGTTCTTTTCAATCCTTGGTGTCACCAGGAGCCCTAGTTCCTTCCTTCATCAATTTGCAACCTTTAAACATCATCTTGCCCTCCATGGCCCAAAATCAACCTTGGGGTGTGGCTATAGGCCCTTTAAGCTTAGGAGAAAATTTGGGTAATTTTCCTAAAGGTCGAGATATCCTCCCCAAATTCAATGGTGATGGAAAGAAATCCCCCAAATATCATTTAAATGCTTTTAATAGAGCATGTGGAATCGTAGCTATTTCCACTCAGGATGTAGCTATGAGAATTTTTGTTTAGACCTTGACAGATGCAGCAATAGACTGGTTCCATAATCTACCTCACGCCTCCATCACTAATTGGGATACTATGAAAATGGCTTTTGAAGCTAGATTTAAATCAGTTGATGATGCCAACTCGCTTTTAATTCAGTTGATCCAAATGAAGAAGGAAATTCAATTACCAATGTGAGAATTTATAGCGAGATTGAATAAGGCTATTAAAAAGATCCCAACTGCGAGCAAACCTAGTGGTGAAAATCAAATAGTGTTCTTCTTGAATGCTATGCCTCCTGATGTTGCATTCCCTTTGAAAAGATCTTGGCCAACCACCTTAGATGCTACACAAATGCTTGCTATCGAATTGGAAGATGATCTAATCATGACTGGTAAATGGAGAAAGGATGTACAAACACCTAGTTCTCAGGCCTCTACCTTCTCATCATCAGATGCTATGATACAAAGATTAATGAGCGACCTGATAACAATCAAGCGACAGTTACCTAAGACCACAAGTCCTTATCAAGACATCCCACACAAATATCCAAACCAATGGACTTCAAACACTGGCAAGGAATTCAATTTACCTCTTGCACAACAAAGACTTCAAATTTAACCCCCTCTGAGAAAAAGTAACTTGTGCATTTTCCATCTCACCGATGAACATGAAGGGACTTCGTGTCCTAAAAACATACGCTATGAACAACTTGAAGCTGAAAAAGAGGTTGCGGTGAAAGTGACTGCTGAAGATATATCCTCTGAAATACTTGGTGACTTTGGAAATTTCTACCTGGAATACGAATCAAATTTTGAAAGAGGTGGTAACATATTGGTAACCTTAGGGGATCCTTCTTGTTCAGTCCTGACAAGAAATCAATGTGGAGGGAAAGCAAATAACAGTTCGATGATACCTTTGGTTTCCCCACCAACTAAAGATATTGGAAGCCAAGTCAGTGATAATCACAAGGTCCCAAAGGCAAGAAGTCCAGAGGTTCAAATCTTAAAAAGGTCTGAATTTGAATCCCCTTTTAATATAATAGATTTTTGTAAATCTTCCAGAATACAAATTTCTCCCACGGATTACCTAAAAATGAATCCTCAAGAGCTGGACAAATTGGTTAATTATGTTAAAGGTTCTTCTGTTGAACCTAAATCCCAACAAACCAATAATTCTTGTTTTAAAGGGGAGACTGTGAATGAAGAAGCTAAAATGGAATAGAATCTTGTAGAAAATCTAACCTTTGCTACTTCCTCTAGTTTGAAACCGGAACCCTTCTATGTGTCCTTATTCATTCATGGTTTTAAACTGAATAATTGTATTATTGATTTTGGGGCTTCAGATAATATCATGCCCTCTTCTGTAGCTAAGGCATTAGATCTCCCCATGACTGCCACTTTTGGTCGATTGTATTCCATAGATTCAAAGAAAGTCCCACTGATAAGTCAAATCAAGGACGCTCAGGTCGCACTAACAGCCTTCCCTAAAAAAAGATTGAAGCTAACAATTTTAGTTGTAGATATTTCAGCTAGTTATGGAATGCTCCTAAGCATAACCTTTTGCAAGGATTTAGGTGGTGAGATAAAATTGGATTGGTCTGAGGCTATTGTTCCTATAGGTAATAAGAAGGTTTCCCTACTCCCTAAACCCAAGTCCAAGTATACTGTCTTTCCCTTAGAAGACCCCAAGTCTCAAATCTTGTATCAAGGGTCAGATTTTGCTAACTATGTTATCATGCCTGAGAATGATGTTGCGGGACCTGTTTCAACAGAGGAAGATATTCCTTGGGTTCTTGAGTTTGATGCAGGATCAGGATCAGGTGTAGTTCTTATTTCCCCCTCTGGAGTTAAGCTCCCCTTTTCATTCAAACTTGAGTTCAAGAATACAAACAATACATCAAAATATGATGCTTTGTTGTTAGGTCTAGAGGAAGCAAAAAAAAGGGGATTAAGATATTGAGAGCTCGCGGGGATGTAGAATTGATCATAAAATAGGTAAGGAATTTATTTTTTGTAAAAAACAAGAGGTTGAAACATTATAGAAATAGGTTTTGGGATGAAGTGGAATGGTTTGATGCCTTTTCGATTGAATATATCCCAAGAGAATATAACTCAAGAGCTTACGCCCTTGCAGGATCAACCTCCCTGTTAATCCCACATCCAGACTGATGGTGCAGGAGCACACCTAGGCTAACCTCCATGTTAGACTTATTTTGGCTTTTACTTGACTCTAGCCAAGTCAATAAGCGTAGTATGTTTGTTTTAAGACCTTAGAAGGTCATTTGCAATGTAGGCTAAGTGAGTTAGTCACTAGGACTAAGGTCACACAAATAGCCAAAGTTAGTAGTCTTTAATTCTTAGAGTTAATAGTTTGGGATAGAGTCTTCAATGTGTCTTAGGCACATAAAAGATGTTAATGGATGTTATAGAGATGCCAAAGGATATTAAATGAATTGGTTCCTAGGAATCTAGTGAGGATAGAGGTCCTAAGAAATAGGATCAAGGCATAGAGAAAGATGTCAAATGTTGTTGAGAAGTTGTCATGACAACATTTGCAATTATTGCAAATGTTGCATGTAACTCGGTTATCCTTGGATTCCCTTGAGTTTAGGAGGTGGAGATCGGCCAACATGCCCTAGAAACATGGAGATGGCATCTACTATTAGCCAAGACTTGAATCTCGAGGTGACACAAGCATTGTAATAGTTTTTGAGTATTGAATAGAGCTCTACAATAGTGTTACCGTGAATCTCTCAAGTTTTTGTGTTGACAGTGCATTGAAATGGATTGAAAGTCAAAATCTAGTGGTTTTTTAGTGTTCTATTGACTGTTATAAGCATTTTTCATTTGAATAGCAAGTTGTTTAGAGTAGATATATTGCATTGGTTAAGTTGATTTTGTTTTAGAGTTCTCACTGGTTCTATTCTGACTAGTCGAGCATTCATGGCTCCCCCATGAAATCTAGCCATGGGAAACACCTAAGGATAGATGGAACTGCTAGGGGAGTCATTAGTGTACATATGTTTAGGATTAGGATTTATGAAAGTTTGGAGAGCTATTTTTACCATTAGGCCCTAGGCGAGCAGACAGAGCCTGATTAGAGGTCTAGGTTGTGAAGAAGTAAAGATTTCTTGCAGGGTAGGAAGGTGCGGTATGACTCCAGTACTTTTTCTAGAAGGTGTTCATCATATCTAAACATACTATGAAGATTTGGTTCATACCAATCACTTAGATTGAGTTTTGAGCAATATTTCTATTAGGATACAGTAAGTCCTAGAAAATAGGTCAATTAGCCCTATTTGCCCTAGTTTGTAGGAAGGTGGTGTACGGAGGCTACCAGGACCTAAAACTTGCAGAATCTTTAGTAAGAGCCAAAAGGGTATCCAAATCCCTAATTATTTTTGCAAGTTGTTTGAAGACTTTTGGAAAGAAAGGACAAAAGCCTCTGCAAAAGGCTACAAGGATTAGGCCTATTTTAAGGTCTCTAAATGATGAACTATTGAACTTGGTAAGGGTATGATTCAAGATCCTTTTAAAATGGATCAAATTGGAAAGATTATGAATGTTTTCAATATGGATAACACCCCTGTAATTAAGAATGAAGATTGTGAAGAATTGGCACTTAGAGCTTTCTAAGTGAGTGAAGAGAATTGTACTAAATCTAGGGTGTTAGTCTTTCAAGGTTAAGCACAAGTGTTAGAACTCTTAGAGAAGAGTTAGTAGTGGACTTAGTTAATCATCTAAGCCAATCAGGGCCTAGAGGAGACTAGGTTCCTAGAAGAGACAAGCTAGGTCTCTTGGATGTAGTGCAAGCAAACCTTGGAACACTCACATCAACTTTACAGAAGATTGTTATACAGTTTAAGTAATACATAGGCCTAGCATACCTGAAAATGCTCTCTCCTAGAAATTTTTTAAAGTTGATGCCCACATTAATGAATTCCTACAAGGGTTGGACAAAATTTCAACTAATTACTTTGAAGGATCAAGGTTTGAATGCCATGAATTTTGTCCAAATGACGATGTTAGCCCACCAAAAGAAGTGTTTCAACTTAAAGGTAACTCTATACCTAAAGGATTAGTGGAATTGGAGAAACTTTTTGATAGAAGGGACTGTTTTATAAATCAAACTATCAAATCCAATGATTTTCCTTCTAACGAATATGAAAAGATAAAAATTGGAGATGAGCACGACCCAAAATTGGCAAACCTAGGGATATGTTGTGTTGTTGATGAGAAGAGCTATTTTACAAAGCTGTTAAGAGAATATAGAGATATTTTCA